>OY728152.1:0-1200000 GCA_963277665.1 Viscum album | reverse complement strand
TGCAAGGCTTCCCGTACAAGGCCTAAAATAGTGACATGCCAATGGTGGAGTGATAACTATTGTTTTATGAAAACCCCACCATTAATAATTGTTCCTCCCAACTATGAATGAAGTCTAGGATGCAAGCACAAACATGTCCTTTGAGGTTTGTATGGTCTGCTTCGTCTGACCATCCATCTAGGGATGAAAAGTTGTGCTCAAATGCAGCTAAGTCCCAAACGCCTCCTGCAACCCCTTCCACAACTAAGATGTAAATCATGCATCACGGTCTGATATGATAATCTAAGGAACCTAATGGAGTTGCACTATCTTCTAGACGTAGAGGCGTCCCAAGCCCTCTACTGGTCCCTAATTCCATATGGGCAGTAAGTGATTTGACTTGGTGAGTTGGTCAATGATCACACAAATTGAATCATGGACCATGGACGTGCATGGTAACCCTATCATAAACTCCATCGAGATACCATTCCATTTCAAATCCGGTACCTGAAGTGGCTGGGCCAAGCTTGCTGGATCTTAATGCTCAGCCTTCACTTACTGAAAAGTGAGGCAACGTGAAATGAACTCGGCCATTGCTTTCTTCATCTCTGGACACCAGTACTGAGGTCAGAGGTCCTAGTATATCTTCACCACTCTAGGATGTACCACTGAAGGGGAAGTATGGAACTTCCTCAACACCTCCTCCCACAACATCACTGGTAGTACGATGCTCCCTCTAAAAAAGGATGACATGCTCCCCACGTATCGAAAATCCATCATGAGCCCGCCCTAAGGATAACCGAGCACATCAAGCCTCGCAGTCATTATCCGCTAGCTGTGCCTCCTTGAATTGCTGTAAGATTGTGGGAGTGTCAATCATATAATGGAGGTAAGCTTCTCCATCACTGTATATGAAGGATATATGCATCATAGATAGATACTCCATCGCCTCACCCAAAAGTTTCAAACCATACATCCTACTTAGTGCGTCTTCCACCAGGTTCTCCTTCCCAGGAGTATAGACTATCTCTAAGTCATTGTCCTCGAGGAACTCCAGAAATCACTGTTTTCTCCTGTTGAGGTCCTTCTATGAGATTATATACCTGAGACTCTTATCATCGAAGTAAAAGTTAAACCATTCACCCATCATTTTGTGCTTCCACATCGTCAAGGAAAATACCACTATTACTAACTCTAAGTCATGGGTCGTGTAGTTCTACTCATGCTACCTCAACTGTCATGAGCCACAGGCGATCACTGCTCACTCTTACCTTTGGAAAGAACCCATTCCTGTCCATGATGCATCACAGTAGACTACATACCCAACACCCTCTTCTGGTAGTCTCAATATGGGGGAACTCATCAGTCTCTGCCTCAACTCCTGGAAACTCTGATGGCATCTCTCCATCCATATGAAGTGTTTTCCATTCTTTGTCAAAACTGAAAAAGGTGCTGCTACTTTGAAAAAGTCAGGTACAATTTCTGGTAGTACCCAGCCATCCCTAGGAAACTCCGAACCTCAGTCACGTTCTAGGGAGTCTACCAAGAAAGTAAAACCTCTATCTTTGCTGGTTTCACTACTACTCTATCCTCTAAGATGATGTGTCCTAGAAAGTGGACCTCCCAAATCTAGAACTGATTCTTTGAGAGCATACCATAAAGATGGTGCTATCAGAGTGTATCCTAGACTATCCATAGGTGTGTAACATACTCCTCCTCTGAAGCCGAGTACACCAATATTTCATCAATTAATACCACCATGAAATGATCGAGGTAAGGATTGATTATCCTATTTATGAGTCCCATAAACAGTACTGGGGAATTGGTCACACTGAAGGGAATCACCAAGAACATGTAGTGGCCACACCAACACCTGAAGGTTGTCTTTGATAACATCCTCATCCCATACCCAATGATGGTGATAGCCTATCTAAGGTCTATCTTATAGAACCACCTCACTCCTTTCAGCTGGTTGAAGAGGTCATCAATCCTCGATAGTGGATACTTGTTCTCCACGGTTTCCTGGTTCAGGTGCCAGAAGTCCATGCACAACCTCAAACTCTTGTCTACCTTCTTGAAAAAAATCATAGGGTCTTTACATGGGAAAAAATTGGGACTTAAGAACCCCTTATCCTGTAATTCCTCTAGTTGTACAATCAATTAATGAAGCTCTGTGGGAGCCATCTTATATGAATGTGTAGATATCAGTGTCATCCCTGGTTACAAGTCAATGCAGAAGTCTACCTCTCTGCAAGGAGGTAGTCCTGGGATATCTTCTAGAAAGACATCCTCATAATCTTCCACCACTGTAGGAAATCTTGGACTCCCTTCATCCACCGTACTGAGGGTGAGGCTACCCAATTGGTGAGTGATCAGCTGCACCCACCTCTGAGAAATTCCACCCTATACTACAAAGGGTTCGGCTTTGTTTGTGAAGGAAAACCTAGTCCCATCCTCACAGACACACCACACATTTCCCCTAAAATAGTTGATCTGAGCATGAACTGTGGATAGTCAGTCCTTACCCAAGATGACATCGTAAGGCCTCAATGCTCCTACTAGGAGATCACATCTGAAGCTCTCACCTCCTATAGTAAGATCACATTACCAACACCCATGTATAATCAAAAAATCCCCTCAAGTAGGAGTCTTTATCCATTAGGATCGGGCCAATGGCTCCACCAGAATCTCCGAGCCTCAAATGAGGTCCATGGAAAGGAAGGAGTGTCTCGAACATTTGTCTATAAGAACTGTATCTAATGTGGATTAGACAAAGATTATACCTCTAGTCATCTATGGAGAGTTGTGTCCATAGGACTCCATCGTATGAAGCTAGCCCCACCCATGTCATCCTACTCACAGAGCTCCTGGTGGACTTACTAGGGGTGGTGGTGGTAGTATCTCAAACCATCGTCCACCACCTGCCACTCAGCCTGCTCCCCTTCCACGTCTTCCGCCCTATGGACCTCCTTGCTCAAACCTCTGTCACTATCTCAGTGGTCCCTTGAACGCTTCCAGGTCATCAGTGTAGGGATTTAGAAAGTCATGAGCCATGTTCCCCTGTCTTCCACAGGAGTAAAAAACTCTATCCCATAGATGACCTCCTCTGCCTCGTGAGCTCTGCACCTCCGACCCTGCATCCTGGGGTCCTCCTCCGGAAGGTCTGGCCCATTTGGGCCTCTTCATCATCTTCTTACTACCTATTGAAGATGACTTATCCACCCGTCGTCTGGTGGTGTCTCTCACTATCGGTACCTACTCGACTAGGAATCTCTCCACCTGTAGGTCTTGCTCTAGCACTCCATCCTACGACTGGATGCTGGGTGAAATAATCAATGCCCTGATCTCCCATCGGATTCCCTGCTCAATGGTCTGGGTCGTAAAGAAAAGGTCTTGTACCACGTTAGTTGAATATTATGAGAGGTCGGTAAACCTCACCGAGTACTGGTCCATAGTTAGGTTTCCCTGCTACAGGTGCAGTAACTCCTGAATACGCACTGAGCTTAGTGTTGTTGGTACGAACTCTATCCCAAAGAGGCTCTCAACGTCCAACCAAACAAGGTTCATCTCCTCACGTGTCTCGATCGTCAAGATCCTTCACCTCCCTTCCGTTTCTTGAAAAAGTCTAGTGGATAGGACTACCATCTGGTCTGTCGGTGTCACTACTTGGAAAAAACCCAGTAACTGACTTCAGCCAATCCTCAGCTTCTTGAGTATATGTCTCACCTCAAAACCTTGGAGGCCTCTGTATCTAGAACTCGTGTAGTGTGCTCAGTCAGTGTGCACTATTCACTGGTGGGGATAGTAGCAACTACTTCTCTCTGCGTAGTAGAGTTGCTGGTACACCACCAGAAGGTGCTATCTCATAAGTGGTCCCTGTACCGACACCTCATCACTCAGTGGACCATCATCATGATCTCTCACTAAAATTCTTGCTTGATTTCTTTGTGGAGTCATCCTGTAGAGAAACAGATGTGCCACGGTCAATATGTTATACCTATTGAGATGACTCAAAAGAGACCAAGATAAAAACATTTCCAAAACACATTCAACTAGTTTTTTCATGTAAAGAGTAAAAAAACAGAATTCAGGGTCATGGTGTATGGATACATCAATCACTGCACCAACACTGGACTCCCAAGACTGAAATCTGAACTCAAGACACTTAATGCTATTTCCCCCATTGAAAAATACAGACTTTTAGTTCTTCTAGTAGAACCGACTACCTCTGATACCACTTTTCCATGACCCATCCCCTAGGGTCCATGTTGTGACTACCCCAAGCATGCCTTTCATTGGCCAGGGGCAGGTGACTAGTACAAGAAAATCATATACCAAAAGAGAAGGCATTGTCTTTAAACCTGTACGCACACAAACATGGAAAACTTCATGAAGATAACCATGAAGGAAAGAAAAGTAATACAACCACCAAAAAGTATGACCACTAAGACTAATGTGTGTAAACTAAAAGTAAAGTGATCATAATACAATCCCAACTAAAATGAATGTACAAAAATAGGTACAAGCTCTGGAGGTCGTCCTCTAAGGATCCTACCAGAAGGGTAGGTATAGCTCTCCGTCAGATGTCACTGCAGCTCACCATGTCTATCAATCACCTCCGAACACCATCTTTTCGTGGCTCCCCAAAGTCTAGTCAAAGCTGTCTGTCATCTACACAAGACACAATAGGTGCTGGAAAATCCCATGCTGGGGTGATTATAACAATACTCAGTAGTGACCCTAAGACCCCCGAATGTCTCTCAGTAATCCATGAAGCAAAACACCAAAAAGGAAAATACCACTTAGTTAATACCACAAATCATGATCTCAAAGACATTGCATAAAGTAAAAGACACATATCATACCAGGTATAACTTAAGTACATATTTAAATAAGATTATTTCTAAAGTTAGATCATTTTATTCTCTCAAGAGGCTCTGATTCTAATCCACACATGGTCTCTAGGTGCTGACCCACACAAGTTCTCTAGGTGCTGAGAAACACATGATCGCTAGGTTCTAAACCACTTTGGATCTATAGGTGATGACCCACACAAGATCTCTATATGATTACCCACACAAGATCGCTAGGTTCTCACCCACACATGGTCTCTATTCGTTCTTCACGTCACAACTAGACATTGGATTCTTGCACTTAGATTGCTTGATTCTGGGAGGATCCACTCCTCAATCCATCAGTCATACCTCAACTGACATGAATACCAACATATATTAAACATAGAGGACCTTGTCATCATAATGGCCCCAACGTAATAAATGGCATGTTGATCAGACAACTGGTTGGTATGTTATAGTATTTTCAGTAAAAAAGGTCCTAGTTGGATTTGAGTCCAATCCAACCCAAACATTCCCCAACTTCTTTCAAAAATCAAATGGAGTATCTAAAAAGGTCTTCCTCATTTCAAGGTTCCTCATTCCATAGACAACATATCAATCAGATTCCTACTCTACAAGTTATGATCGTTTCAGGGAAACGGGGCCTGTCGGGTCCGGGTCTGGCCCGACCCGGTCAGACTGACCTGACCCAACCTAGGGGTTTGGTGTGGGTTCATCATGGGTCCATCCCATTGATCTCATGGGTCTGGCCCGACGACATGGATCCAACCAGGCCGCACAGGTCTGGTCCGACGGTGTGGGTCCAGCCTTTGGCAGACATTGTTCGACCCAGCGCAGGTCTGGTCTATTTCGAGAAATCATCCACTAAGAATGCACATGAGGAGGGGCTCGTGCCTTTATCAAGTTTTCATACGCCCTCTGCTTTTGAAGTTAAAAATAATGGGGAGGTTTAGGGATTTTAATTTGACCAATATGATTAATAATATAATCCTGGATAGGGAAAACCCAAAAAAAGTAACCCTCCTGCAAGAACACCCCATCCGCGGATTAACTTTTGTGGGTTAATCTGCATTCGTCATTTTAAATAACAATTGGGAAACTCTAAAATCAAATAACCCCTACCACGTTGACATTCAATGCTGAATCATTTGTCCTTGAGTTTTCTATATGTGGACATCGCTACTAGCTCCATACTTCGAGGCATATCGAAGACGATGAAGTCTCGCTGGCCTTTTTCATCCTTCATTGGGAAGGAGGATCATTGGAGGTTATTCATAGGATCATCATTGAAAAATCCTCTTCCCACCAATGCATCAATAATTTAAAATAAAAACACATCACATTGTTTTAGTTATTCTGCGACGTCACATCATTATGCTTCCTTTATTGCATCATTTTTCTGTGTGATATGAGCCATTAATGAGCCTCATAAATGTGCCTTGTCACCGACTCCATGCTGCACTGCAGCGTCACAGTCCGCCACTCAACAGTGAGAAATGAAAAAAAATAATTCATTTAAATTATTTTATTATTTTTCTCAAAAAGTCCACAAAAATAACTTTTCTACTCAGCCCTTGAAGGCCAATGTTAAGTCATTTCTAGGCAAATCCCAGAGTTCCAAGTTCAACAGTACCCTTAGATTTTCAATCCAAGCATCGATTCAAAGGGTAGAAAAATCCTCTTGCATGTTTACAAAATGTACCTTAAAAAAATTTCAAAATTCTGTTTCGGGCTCTTCGGTCCTCGGAATCACATTCCGTTAGAGCGTGTGGTCATAGAATAATTTCATATAACTAAAAAAATTACACAGAATTTCTAAGACATTAAAATTTGTTTCAAAAACATTTAATCAATTAACTATAAACATTTTATAGAAAATTCATTTATACAATACTCTTATAAATTCTATAAATTTTCCAATATAAATTTTCCATTATATATAAAGGATTTATAAATGATTTAATTCAATTTATAATTAAATTTACATAATAAATAAATATTTATTTATCATGTGAAACAAGTATGAAATTCCCAAATTTAATTTTAGGATTTTAAAAAAACTTTTTAAATTAAGACTAACACTTATCATTGGAAGTGAATATGGGTTTTTATATTTTAATCTAGGTGTGAAAAATCCCACTTTATAATGCCTAATACTCATAATTTATAAACATTTTCAAAATTATAAGAATTTTATAATAAATATAAATATGATTCCACACTTTTTTTACTTATTTTTTCAAAAATAAGGGCCAACTATTAGCTCACTCACCTGAGGAGCTAACTGTCCAAAAGGGACAATGACCAAACTCTAAGAAAGGTCATCCATGAGTGGAAGAGAAGGTTAAAGCCTACACAGGTCAGTGGAAGAACATGGAGTATGGGGTATCACTATAGAATAACCATGTTGTGGGGAAGCACCATAGAATCTTGGAATATGGAAGTACCAAGATATTTCAATGATCGCCTTTAGTGCTCTAGGGGTAATGACGAAGTGAATTCCGGAGGTAAAGTTTGATGTGGGACACATTCAGTAAAGTAACATTGACCCCTATGAACACTTCTAGTGCATGTCGTTCTTATAATGCATTATTATTTTTCATGTTTCACTAGACATGATAAAACTCCATTCTTAAGACACTCTTGACACGCAATCACATCCCAACCTCATGATGACACTCATCGTATCCCTAAGAAAAGTAAAATGATGATCTGTTTTCTATGTCTTACAAGGAAATCACAATTTTTGAATAATATAGTTTTGATTCACTATATAGATCATATTAAGATATTAACATGATGCTTCTAATAGAGTTGTATCACCCAACATAATATTATCGCATAACAAAAATTAAAATCAAAGAAAACCAGTAGTAATTCATATCACATGTTCTTAAAAAGCTAGTGATATATTCATGTTTATCTAATGATGAAAATGGATCTAATACCATCAATGGGTGTTAAGGGGTCATCCTATGATGCTATTAAGTTGAATAAAACACAAAACATAGGCCTATCTACCTTGATAGAATAAAACATGCATGAAAAATGAAAACACCTGAAAATAGAGAAAACCCCAAATGACTGGGAAGTAGCTTACATATTCTTCTAAAATTGAGTTTCATTGGATAATGATCATAGGAAAAAAAATGTTCCCCAAATCCATACGTTATCAATCGACTAAGGTATCCATGATTGTATTGTGAGGATTCCCGAACACCAAAGGGGTTCAAGAAGCTTCACTAGAAAGATGAATGGTGTTTCCGGAAGAAAGGATCTATAAAAAAGTTTTTATAAAACCATTAATCAATCATATGCCAATAAATAAGAGAAACCATTATATTATATATACTTCATCAAAAAAATTTATTAAATTATGATCACATCATCGAATTAGGTGTCATCAAATTCCACCCTTGAATGACTTTCAGCTAGTGTGGATCCACTAAACTCATTCAATAGATATTCATGTTGTGTTTAATCTACTCATAAAAGATTAAATAAAATTAAACAACATCCTATTGAGGCTCTAGATGAATTCACCCATGAGTTTCACTATATGTAACTAGGATACATTGGGTGCATCATAGTCTAAGGCTTGAGCTTAAAGATACCTTGGTACCAATTTATCCTTATGTCATAGGTATCATATATAAATGTTTTAAATGAATATAAAACACATGAATAATCTTATGTAGTGCATATTTTTTTTGTTAGAGTCATAATTCCATATGAGTCATTATGCACCACTTTAAGAGTCATTTTATATGCAAAGGATTTTCCTATAATCCATTATTCAAGTGCATTTGAGTGATTGGGAATCTCCACATGAGTCATTCAGTCATATGATTGAATCAATGACTAAAATACAACTAATTGTAGACTATGTAAGAGTCATTAGGTGTGGTGCATGAGTCATTTAGACTTTTTTATGAGTCACTAAATCCAATTTATCAGTCATTAGATTCAATATATGATCAATTCTACATTATGTATGTATCACGGACATCAACATACTTGTCATTTTTCATTCTATGTATGATTCATTTTAGGAGAACCATATGTGTAATCTATATACATGTCATATAAATATTTTTACGAGTCTTATATAGTCTGTGTATGATACATAGATTATTGAAAATTTGTAGAATGAAATTAGTAGTTTCTAGAATTAAATAATTTTGAAGAAAAACTCATTTGATGATGCTCCTGTTGTAACACCCTAAGATTTTAAATTAGATATTTCTTTAAGAAGAATAATATGTTCGATAGCTTACTCCACAAACAACACAAAACTAAAAAAATTCAAAACATATTCGATGAATATTATTAATAAAATTATAGGAATAATAAATCCTTTAGTAAATAAAAAGTTATTAACCAATTAAAAATTCGTAAATTTAGAGGATATATAATTAATATGATTATTTATTCTGAAATAACTTTTTAAAGTATTAATAAATTAATTTGAATAATTTTAAAATATTATTATGATAATATATAATATTTTAATTAAATATTATATTAACATTATTTATATTAGAAATTATTAAGAAATAATACTGGGAACATGTCATGATTAATAAGGTAGTTTTTCAATAAAGCAATCTTTTTTATTATTTTTTATTATCATTTAAAGGATAAATTTTTATTTTTTGAATTTTTAATGTTTTAATTAAATTAATTTCATTAATTTTGAATATAATTTTTTTAAGTTTAATTTGTGATATTTTTCTAAAATAATTGTTTTAGGTGAACAGTTGAAAATACAGTTTCTACTAAAATCATAGTATTTATCACCGTATCAAGAAGTAAGTATAACATAAAAACTTATAAAAAAATCTACTGATAAAATATTTATTTATAAAGTAAAAATATACTTTTAAAAATTCTATTATGAATTTAGAAAATAAATGTCTAACATTTTAATAACTTTAGTAATATTTTTCAATGAAAATTGTTTTTAGGCTATTTTTAAATTAATTAATATTTTGGTAAAATTGTTTTTTAGAATGATTTTTTGTCAAAAGAATTATCTATTTTATAATAAACCAATTAATATCATTGAAATAAATAAATGATTATTTTACCCTACACATAAATTTTAATCTTAAAAAGACTCTTTTTTTTAAAACAGGATTTTACGTGTTACGTGTACTAATTTTAAAATTTTATTTTTATTACAAATATAAATTTTATTTGATTAAATTGATTTCATATATTTTATAATTATTTCAAAGTTTTTTTATAATATAAATTTTATTTTTATGTATTAAAAGTAAATTTATTAGGTAAAAATTGGTTACCACAGTAAAACTTATAATGGTAAATGTGAAATATACTAAAATCAAAAGACATTAAAAATGATTAAAAATGTGTTAAAATATAAATTTGAAGGATAATAAAAAATATATCAACTCTAAATCCTTTATTATACATTTTTGAGTTTTATTTACATGTGAAACATGTATTCCCTTTTTATTAAGTTGAAATATTTACAAAAATGCCACTCTTACCATTTATAAAAGGGGCCTCTCACCATCTGTTAAATATCACACATAAAATATGGGTTCCTCTTGAAAATATAACATTTTATATTACCCTAGAATCATATTACTTTTACTTGAGTCTTTTTTCATAATATATTAGCCTTTTTAGTCCCTTTCCAATGAGTCCTCCAAGGGAAAGCTCAAGTCCATAACATGAGTAATAATTTCCCCTAATTTATTTTCTTTTCTACATTACTTTTACAAATATATTTTTATCATTAAAATATAATTAGATAATTATTATTGATATACTTAATTTTATTATTCTATGAGAATAACTATTAACCACCTTTCATGTTTTCCCTTTAAGAAAAAAAGTGACATTTGTTCATGTGTGCAGACTACAGCTACCATGAAACATCCTGTTTCATTTTACTTAACTACATTAAGAAGATAATAATGATATGAAATTTATTAAATAAGTTTCATATTTATATCCTATTTTATATTCTTCAATGATAAATGATATTGTACATTTATTTTATTCTATGTAAAGTAAAATCATCAACCATGTGTACGTGTGGACTACCGCCTATATGGAATGATTGATTTAAATTTTGTATTTTCATCATAATATTTCATTTAAGGTCATTAGAATGGTTTTAATGGATAAATACTATTTTTATAACATTATTATTGTTTTTAAGACATATTGGATAGAATATTAGCAATGCGATCAATAAACAACCATGGTAAATTCAACTGTCGAAAAGAGTGTTGTATAAGAAAAAAATGATTTATTCGTACTATGTAATAACTTATCATAAGTTATTTTATTCTTATAATTATATAAAATTTTGATATATCACACTACTGAAAACTAAATAAGAACATTATTATTCTATGATAATTAAATGATATCCAAATCTCATTATAATCATCTATTAATTATGGTATGTTCTTGATTGGGTTGATTTAACCACCTACTTGAACAATGTTATAAATTTATAACATGGATGAATATTGGAATTTAATTTTTGGTAATATATGATATAAATAATTAAATAATGATTTTATTATAGTTTTTTAATTTTAACATTAATATTATACTCAATATTTTAGATACAAATATATGTTTATGAAAAATCATTGAAACATGATCATCGTTGATTTTATATTTATGGATCATAAAAAAAATATCATACAAAGAAATGTAAAATTATTTATGATATTAAAACATCAATTATAGTACCTTTTATATTCTGGTAATGATGAAATTTGGAAAAATAAAGAAAAAAACACCCCTATTATGAATCTAGTTCAAAACGATCAAGATTACTCAGACTCGATATAAAAAATAGGAAATGAATAAATTATATAGATATTGAGAATAATTATAAATTATGTTAATAAAAGGTTATATATATTAAAATAGTTATAAAATGGATTATTATGATATTTATTATTTTATACAGGAGGTTATAGTGAATTTCAACTAAGCAGAAATTAAGGTTAGAAATTTATCTAATTCAATTTTTATCCATTGAGTTACCAAATTTCTTATTAAAACTCCATTATTTCAAGATTTATTTTTTTACATAATTTATACTTCATATATTATTTCCTTTTTATTTCTAGTTTTTTTAAATTCTTCTTTATAACCTCATTATCAAATTATTCTTACCTTAATGATTATATTACATGTAAGGGTTGTCTTTCTCAAATTTTAATTATTTAATATATGATTATGTTACAGAACATTTTTTCTATTTTATGGTGTAATTTCTTCCTATTAACTATTTTATATCATAAATCTATCATTATTCATGGTATTTAATGTTCCATTTTAAATTATAAACTTCATGTGGTTTTTATTTGAATGTTTTTGAAGTCATAAGTGTTATTTGTCTCTATTTACAATTCCATGTGATTTTTTTGATATTTCAAACAATATTTTATTTTATATAGTGTGTTCAATATCCTTTTTAATTCAACTAAAATTAATGTATTTAATTTCTTTATATTTTAATATCATTTTATTCCTCTCATTTTATTTTAATTATCATGGTACCATTACTATTAGAGTTTTTTTATCTCAATTTGGGTTTATGGAGATGTGATTCATATTCACCACTTATTTCCTTTTTGTGGTGTATATATTTTTCATGGATTACCTTCTAAATCCTCTCATACTATTTAATTTTTTGGGGATTTAACTCATAAAAATACATCACTACCTTTTTCTTTCCAAATCATTTTCTATTACAGGCACAATTTTTCATTCAATGCCTTTCCATTGTGAAAACTCTATATTTCCTAACTTTGATCAAAGGTTATTAACCCTGATTGTATTAGTCAATTTATTAGGGATATTATTGGAATATCCTTATAACCCTTTCTCTATATGGTTTTAATTTGAGTTATTTTTATAAATAAATCTATTCCACCTATTGATTGGGGAAATATTTAAAGTCATATACAAGTAATTATAATATTAATTTTTATTGAGAACTAAGGAATATATATTATATATTGTATATATTTTTTATTTCGTAATTTGATAAATTCATTAGAAATAATTTCTAACATTTAGGTCTTTTAATAACCCCTCGATACATCTATAGGTCTAATGAGATAAACTGTATTGGTTATTTTAGTGTATAATTACCCAATACAAATTATTCCCTAAACACATGTCCCTGATGGTAATATCATGATGTTTAAGATCATGATGTCTCGTCTTGTGGAATCAAATTATATTCCCATATTTATATATTTCATCACTTATATAAGAATCCAATTATTTTTATACATGAATTTTTTTATTGATAAGCCCTTCATGGATATGTTATGATCAAAGTTTCTTTTGATTATGAGATTATTTTTATTACCAATTTCATCCATATTATTTATTCTCATTTCATTCTCGCTTATGATATTGGATTTTTATCTCTTATGTTTACACGTAATGGTCATTTGATCTCACCCCTTCTTAGGTTTTCATTTCCACGGGTTATGAAGAAATGTATTTCACATGATATGTATAATAAAATATCTTGTGTGGATAATTTTTTGGAGATTTTCAAGAATTATAACGGATTAATCAATTTCTTATATAGTGGAAAATTTTAAATTTGAGGAAAAAGTCTTGGGATTTATTAGTTAAAAGTTTTTCCCAACTATGTAAAAATATAAACCCAAAATTTCATTCGAATGTATGTGACACAATATTTTTTGCCAATATTTTAATTATTGATTGTTAAAATTGGGTCACATAGGTTCATTTCAAATATGGATTTTAAATAAGGTGTCTTTTAACATCACATTCAGGGAGTGAGGGTCTTGGACTATTACATATATTGTTCATTAATTTTCAAAGCAACAAGGTGTTATGTGAATCCATGATAAAATCATGGATTTTTAGAAGATGAGTTGGGGAGATAGTTTATTTATTATTTATTATTTATAAATGAGGATATTTTAAAATCAATATCGGTGACCAAAATGGAGATTAAATGTGAAGATTCTTGTGCGGTGATTCATTGTTCAGAATACCGAACATTGAGTTATGATTCAAGATATTTAATTTAGAAAATGATATCAAAACTGAGATGAACATCTACGAAATTAAATTTCCAAGAAATTAATAAATTTAAGATATAATGAAACTATAAATGAAAATGTTTTTAATGAAAGCGTTGAACTCTAGAGAATCAAATATCAAAAAATCATTGTTATTCTTAATAAATGAGTTGAGAATTTTTTTGAGTTTATAGACTTTGGGTACAGAATGAAGCTTGTGTATACACTGGTATTACTAGATCTCTCATTCTGCAAAGGATATAGTCCTTTCTATAACAACTATTGTATATTTTTAAAAAACTATAAATATTGTTTATTGTCTATTTTTGATGGAATATTTTGAGGATTAGTATCTTAAAGAATCATTATAAATAAATGAATATTTATTTGAATGATATAAAAAATGAGAAGAAAATTAATGAAGGCCTCTACTGGTATTTCAATGGTGATCATGGGGCAGAAACCCATATGAAAACAATTTAAAAATAGATAGAGTATCATGGGGTGAATTATAGTTTTTTCTTATATGATATCTCTAAGATATTTTCATTTATTAAAATTGAAAAATACCCCAAAAAAGTAAATGGTGATACTTTCATGATAAATATAGACTATGTACAAAAAAAGAAAGAAGATCCTAAAATGGATTTTGGATGTGCTAAGAGAACTTGATGAGATTTCAAGGAATAAGAAGAGAAGTTGATATAGTACTCTAAGTAATAATATTTTGGTGTCAAAGAATTATGATATGTCGATATGGTTTTTATGAATAGATCCATTTGAAGAAGAAGAAGAGATCTCATCTAATTATAGTCATAAACCTTAATGCTTGGTTAAAAGATACCAGAAAACTAATTCGAAATAAGAATTTGAATTGAAATTGTACTGACAGAGACCGATTTTCATGTATTCAGGAAGAACATATTTAGTAATTAGAAGTATCTATGTTAAGGAAGAAATATATATGATATTGTTGATAAAGTGACATCAAATTCCTAGTGAATATTAGTTTAAACAAGTTTTACGTAAATTATAATACTAATCTGTAGAATGAAGACTATAGGGTCTCGTATAATGACCCTTCACTTATGTCTTATAATGAAGAAGTGTGGGATGTACTGTGGATGTGGAATGAAATTTCCACACATACATTTTAATTTATAATAATATTATAATGGAGAATATCTAACTTAGACATCCCAATCACAACAAAGAGTGGGATTATTTAGCGGGGACTAACCTTATAAAAATAATATGTGTCATCCTTTACTTTCATTCATGTATAACATGTGGAATTTGTGATTGTAAAAACAAAAGAAATACATTATTTTCTTAATTAGCAACATGGTTTCAAATACCAACGGGGTTAAAATAATTAAAAGAGTAATTTGAATTTGGTTGAAGTTAGGAACACATGATCCACCCCCATAAATATTTTCACTAGATATGGTAGGAAATTTCACTTGGAATGCTCAACCAGACACTTACCTAAGGAAGATGGAATTTAGAAGTGGTGGTATTGGTAAAAACCACTATGGAAAATCAACAATGGAAGAATAGTTCATGGAAATCATCTATGTTTATGATTTCATTTTTATTAAAGTAAGTAAAAACCAACAAAGGTTTGATCTAGATTAATATGATCTATGTTTGGTATATTGATGATTTTATATCTTATATACTTTCTTAGGTTGCAAGTAAATAAAAGAAAATAATATAATTTCGTTTATAAGGATAATTATACAAGGGATTTCCGGAATAAATTCAATATGTATAACTAAAATGTAGTTTCAATGTTGGTTTTATATGGGAACCAATATTGGGAAAAGCATGAAGAGGGGAAAGATGTTGATCCCACATTATACATGAGAATTATTGGGAGATTATTTATTTGAAAATAGTAATTCTAGATATTGTATATGATACTTTTTTGGTAGATCGATTCCAAATTATCCTAAAGGAGGAACATCTCACTATTACAAAGAGAATTATGAGGTACATTCAACACACTCTCAATTAGGGTTTTGTTTTTAGTGATATGGATGACCAGGATTCAATTTCATATTTGGATGATGAATAGTCTAGAGACATTGTGAATAGAACATCCACTGGTGGAGAAACTTTCTTCATCGATAGTAAATGTGTTAGTTATATTATACCTAAGAAAGAGAGTATATATCTTAGTATGGTTGTGATTATATATATATATTTTCTATGAAGGAATATACTCATTTTCCATGGGTGAAGTAATAATTAGAGGATCTTGGTGACAATGTGAAGGTGTATATGGTGATTCATTGAGATAATAAAAGTGAAATTAAACTTATGAATAATGTAGTATAATATTATTTTACAATGAATATAAAAATACTCTACCATTTTATCAGGGAAAATGTGGATAAAAAATGATTAATATAGAGTATGTTGCCAAAAATCATTATGTAGATGAGATTTTTAGAAAATTGTTGGTCACATCGATGTTTGATAAGCATCAGTTCAACCTTAACATTAAATTAATTCCCTCTATTTGAAGAGGTTTAGAAATTTACCTTTCCCCATACGAATATATTGTTTAATTTGGATGATCATGTTTAGCAGAAACATTACATTTGGATTTATTTTTAAAAGGGGGATCAATTAAGAACCATAATCCTTGGTAAATTAGTTAAATTATATAATGAATGGTATTTTTTAGAGGTATCAAGGTATAATTCTCATATCAAGGGGGTTTATACCTTTGAAGGGGAGTATAATATTAAATATATGGGGAAAACTAGAGGAACTGATTTTAAGAGGGGTGTATAAAATATAATTCTCTCTTGATATCTTATTTTCTATAATAATCATTGTGCACATAAACATAGAGTGGTTTAAGAGTCACTATACTATAATTTTATCATTTATAGACCATTTTTGTATTTTTTTATTATAGAAACCTTTTTTATAACAAAAAAAGGAATATTTTTGGAACCAAGGTTGAATTTTTTTGAGCTTGTGGGAATTATTTTAGAATATTGTAACTAACATTTAATGGTTGGGGTGGTGTTGTGCTTATTTAAAATATTTCTGAAAATCAATTTATGTGGTGTTATTTGGATTTATACAAGGATTAAAGAATCCTAGAGGATTATAGTGAAGTTTGGTAAGGTTTTTAGTGTGGGATAGTGGCGCTAACCATTATGTGGTGGGGCTGACCACGAGGAGTACATCATGGCTGAGAGTGTTTTTGTGCACATGGTGTGGAGATGAAATCCTTTTATACCATATGATTTATTCCAATGATCTATTAGAGGCTATAATAAATAGTAAAAAAGGATTGGTTCATTTTAAGTGAAAAGATGTGATCATGGATATCAACTATGAAAGGAAAAAATGATATGTTGGAGGTGTCCAAACCATAGAAAAAACCATGGTGGCTTGAAAAATCCCAATGAAAAAGATGATAAAGAATTTTAGGATCAGAGAATTACATTAAGGAATTCATTTACAATTAACCTAAATATGGATCTTTAGTTGGTTACAGTTCGATAGAACTTTTGGTTCCCATTGGGTTTATTGAAGTGAATTATAAAAGAGTAGGAGACTATAAAACAAGCCATGGATCAAATTGTTTCACCTAGAAATGGACTATGTAATGGTCATGTGCCATGCTATAGCAGTTATTAATAAATAAGATTATAATGTTCAAAATAATCTAAATTAATAGTATTTTTATTTTATTAAATTCACTGTTTATAGAGGTTAAGGTATTGAGTAAACATCACCAAATCATGGTTATATCAATTCATGTCAGGGTGCATTGTTTTTTTTTACAAAAATCAAAGATTCAAACTAATCTAAATATTGGGAATTAGAGGTATTTGATTACTAAATTTAATTTGATTTTAATGGATTAATTGAATGATCAATTAGTAGCTGGAATGTGGCATTTTAATATGGATGTATGTTGAGAATAAAATTGGTTATTATAGATGAGGCTTATGATATAGAAACAGAGAACTATAATTAGTGATAATCACATCCTTGGGAATTGATAATAAACTAATTTTATATTTAGAATTTTTAATAAAATTAGTTTCTATGAAAATTCATTTTTAATAGTTAAATATTATATAGGAAACTAAATCATAACAAATACACCCTCACTGATTTAGTGTTTGGTCATTTATATTATTATTAATTTCCAGTGACTTTAACATAATCATATTGAATTCCATATCACAAAGTAGTGAGTAGAGAGATATGTTTAGGGAATGATGCTTGGATTATCAGTTCCCCTTTCCAAAACTATTTCAAACACAACAATTGAGTAATGAATTCCATGCACATGAGCCTCAAATCAGTGAGGGTGTCTTGGTTATGATTTAGTTTCCTATATAAATTTTATGTCTTAATGCCTTCAGGCCACCCAGGTCTTTGGGTTAGTAGGGATTTCAGGCCACCTCAAGGCCTTTAGGCTACATGCAATTTCCCTAGACAGATTCTACAAAAAAGGAGCAGCCCTAGAGGAGGATTCTGAGCTGGAACACTCACCAGAGGAGAACCAATGGATTTAGAAGAATGAGAGGGTATGAAAATGTCATCGGTACCAGCCTGTGCTTACACGTGAAGCTTAGCCAGACAGTCATGTGAAGGTGGAGATCTACCATCATGATGTAGATGTTGGGGAGGGGATGTTCCTTATAGTTGTAGTCTGGTTTAATTCCCTAAGACCTTAGGGAAATTGAATGTCTCTTAAGCCTAGGATCCATGTAATCACTAAGCCTACGAGCCTTTTAAGGGTTCCCCATCATCCCTTGAAAGGAGTTTTATCAAAAAATCAATAAAAATGAAGCCCTTAGGGCCATTCAGGTAATTAATGAATTCCATATTACATTGAAACATCATTGATTTATGCTCCCCGAAGCATCCCTTTTCAGTGAACGAGGTGAAATTATCATATCACTACATGTACATTTCATATTTGGATTAATTGGTTATATTCTTAATTGTTAAATTTTCATCTTATTCTTTCTAATATGTTAATGATATACAATTTAAGAAAATGAGAAAATTGTCGCTCCCAAATTCACCCCCTATTGTGGTGTATTTGGGGTTTCTGATTACAACACAAGTGTTGTGATATATCAATCATATAATATGATTAATATCATGTAGTTTAATATTAAATGTTAATGATTTATTCATATTATATATGGTATATCATTTATTATTTATTTTCCATATGATAAAACATATGGGAGAATCAAATGATGCATTCAAAGTGTTAAATTCATTTATAGAAAACAATTAGAAAATGTTTGTAACCATATGACATTACTCAATTTTTTTTGAAATGTTCAAGTCAATGCGTGGTAGCTTGGGAGAAATCCTCAAGGTCTATATAAGGTGTTTTTATCCATAAGAATTTTGGAACATCTTCCTATTAGTTATTTCAATTCAAAGCTCTATTTTATATCCTCCTTTACCTTTGAGTGGTAATAGAATGTCATGGTTGAAAAGAGGAACTTACTTAAGAAATTGGTGATTCATCAATCTATAAAAACCCTAGGACAATTAAGTCCTTTGCCTCTATCTAAATGATCATCATCATGTGTTTGATTGAATATAGTAGTCTTATACACCTTTTATGTATAGTATTTTATTCATTTTATGATATTCATAGTTTCCATTTCAAATCATTTATATTCATAATTTTTGGTTTCTTTTGTCTTTTTTTGCATAAAAAATTGTTCTTCAATATTAATAAACCTAATAGTGGTATCAAATCAATTTCATGCTAGTATTTATTTGTGAAATCATCTTTAAAATGAATAATATTGGATATCATAATCAATACCATAAGCTGAGATATAGTTTTTAACCTATATCATGTCATATGATAAGGGATATCATAAGTTGGAATGGGATCACACCTTACAATATAAGACATTTTAACCTATGACATATTGTATATCAATTTCTTTCAACATATCATTAATTATGATATGTGTTATCATAGGATATAATATATAATTTTCTCTATATCGTATCACATGATCTAGGGAATCATAATCATAAATAACATCAATTTAAAATTTTGTGATGGGATATTATCTTAGTTTACATCACTTCAGACCCCCTAGGCCTGGGATTTTTCTGTCCCCATATGTTTTCCTTTTACATATACTTTTCTTTATCAATAAAATAAAAAATTCATTTGGAGGATAATATAAAATATATAGGAAAAGAATACTATTTTTCTATTTTTTCTATTTGGAATTGTTTGAAGTAATTAATAATTTTTTTATAAATTAAGTAATTATAAAATGTTTATGAAACATTTAATAAATAAATATCATTAATATTAATTTCAAAATATTAAATACCATTAATATAGATATTATGACTAATAATTTTGGTATAAAATAATTTTACAAAAATTATAATATAATTTATAAAGTGTTTATAAGTTATAAAATAAGGTAAAATATAAGAATTTATATTAAACTATGAATTATTTTTAATTATTAGTCTTAAATATTCATATTAAAATCCTTATTTGGGAAATTATTTGAACCATATAAAAAATATTTTTGATAACTGATATGAATAATGTTAAAAAAACATTAAATATGTGATATTTTGATTATGTAAAATGTTTACATGAAATATGAATTATTCATATGAAATGTAAAATGTTTATATTTCAATTTAATATCTTATATTTGACCAAATTTTATATATAATTATAACATAAACTATTTTTTATTAAAAATAAAAATGAGGTGTTTATATTTATTTTTACAAGGAATAATGATGTGTGTTGTCATGGACACTGTTAAATGATGTTAATTTTATCTAAGTGTAGATTAATGGATGACCTTTGTAATTATCATGACGAGGAATTAAATTATAAAGATACCAAAAAAGTCAGGAACCGGTGGAAGCCGGCCCTAAGAAAAATAAAATAAAAGTAGAAGAATTAGGCGTACAAGGGGTTATTACAAAATCGAGTGTACATCACCCCGCAGCTATCAGCCATCACAAGTGGGGCACAAAAATTAGGTGCCGTGAAGGACCACGCTCCACCAGACTCAGTGAGTGTCCGCTTTGCCAGAGCATCTGCCACCTGGTTGGCCTCCCGATAGACGTGAGAGACCTCCAGATGCATTTGTGATACCGCATTCAGACAATCAGCCCATTACGGCAGCATGCACCAAGGCACATTGCGTGTCTTGGACTTCAATGCATCAACCGCAGACTGGGAGTCAGATTCCATCCATATGTTTCGCCAATTAAACCGGACAGCATACCTGACAGCATATATAATGGCCCAGAGTTCAGCTTCAAAAGCAGTGTCAATTCCAATGGCATGGCAGAAGCACCCTTTGACAAACCCTCGGCAGGTCCGGAACACTCCCCCACACCCCGACATACCCGGTGCGCCCAATGCATCCCCATCAACGTTCACCTTGATGCAAGATGTAATGGGTGGGATCCATCGAATATGTTTCAACATACGGGGCTTGCGCGATCGACCTGAAACACCAAGCTTTCTTAAAGTTTGGAGATCATCTATTGTGTTATACATGGCGCCCTCCTGGACCGCGGAGGCCACATGAACCTCCCTATGGATCGCCATCATCCCCTGCTGTATCGTGGCGTGACCACCCTCAAATAGCATGCAATTCCGTGCGCCCCAACAGTTTGCAAGTACGGCCGCCGCTGCCACTAAGAGCATATTTTTTATTTGATCACTACATGTAACCTGCACCAACCCAGCCAGCAGGTCCAGAATCAGCCTGCCCATATCAACCACAATCCCGAACAGATATTCAATGTACACCCAAAGCTGTTTGGCGCGCCTACACTCCACAAACACATGCTGCATCGAGTCCTCCTCTGCCCGACAGATGGAACACATCGATGCCATTTGAAATCCAACCCGCTTGAGCAGGTCCGTCGTTGTCATCCTCTTTCTCCACAATCTCCATATCAAGAGGAACCTGGCCGGCTGGATAAATCTCTCTTTGAAGCGCACCAGCCATGTCGGCACAACAGAGGAACCCAGACAGGCTGACCGGTAAAAATCCTTGGTGTTAAACTGCCCGGTTTTTGAGTGAACCCAAATCAGTGTATCCGCATCCATAAAGAAATAGCCATTAATTTCTGTTGCCACCTGCATAGGAATTTCAAGAATGGTTTCCTGCACCTGTGAAATGAAATCCGAAATGGACAAGTGGGCTGCTGCACTTGGCACATTCAGGTCACGCAGGGGCTGTGAAAGCCACTTTGTAGTCCAGCAATTCATTGTTGACTCCCTGCAAACCAACCATTTAGTGTCCTGCACTATCTTCCCGTATTCCTGCTTGAGGGATGCCCAAACCGATGAGGCAAGATGATATTTATAGCCATTAAGGAGCCTTCTTGTAATTCGAATCGAGAGGAAATCATCATCAACCTCATGCGTAATTAGATTCCAAGTGAATTTCCCAATCAGGCTATCATTGAAGGTGCAGAGGTCCTTTATACCAAGGCCCCCCATCTCCACCGGATTTATACACTCCTTCCATGCTACTGTCACCAGCTTCCTTTCATGTGGAGACCCTGTCCATATGAAGTTTCGAACCATGCCTTGAAGCTCCTTGATGAGACCTCTCGGCCATCTATAAAGGGAGAAGGAATAAACGAACTTCGACGTGATCACTGAATTCACCAAGCAGACCCTTCCAGCTAGTGACATAGCCTTCCCCTTCCAGCTGGCCAGCTGCCGCGTGATGCCAGCAGATATGCCCTCCAGATACTGCCTTTTCACCCTTCCCCAAAACAGTGGGACCCCAAGGTAGTGGAAAGGGACTGCTCCCCGCCTCACCCCGAGATACCTTACAATCCTGTTCTTTTTTCCACCTCTTCATAATGACTGAATAGGGCCTTGATTGAACGTATGGTTCTCCTTGAATCTTGTCCAAATAATAAGATGTCATCCGCATAAAAAAGATGGGAGGGAACCCTCCCATTCAGGCCAGCTCTGATCTGCTTGTACCATCCCATATGACAAATATCATTGATGCACCTACTTAAATAATCTTCCGCAAGCGCAAAAAGAATTCCAGAAAGTGGATCCCCTTGCCTCACCCCCCTGGTGCAAGGAAAGAAGCCCCTCGGGACCCCATTCACTAGAATTGACAGCCTTGCAGAATAGAGAAGTATGCGGATTATGTTCACAAAACCTGAGTAAAAGCCATACTGCCTGAGGACATCCAAGAGAAAATCCCATTTCAATGTGTCAAAAGCCTTAGAAATGTCAATCTTAATTGCAAAGTTCCCCTCCTTTGAAGCCCTTCTTAGGAGGTTAACACTCTCAGAGGCCATGAATAGGAATTTCTAGATGCTCCTCCCAGGGACAAATCCAAATTGATTCATAGTAATCATTCCATCAACCAGCCCACCCATCCTTCTCACCAAGATCTTACTAATAAGTTTGGGTATTGTGTTCCCTAGAGCCACTGGCCTAAAGTCCCTGATGTCAAGGGCATTCTATTTCTTGGGGATGAGTGTAATAAAGCATGAGTTCATCCCAAGTGGCATGTAACAATGAGAGAAGAAGTCCTTCATAGCCAGCTCTAAATCATTCTGTAAGATGTCCCAGTAAAACATGAAAAACTTATTTGTAAACCCATCAGGGCCCGGGGCACTCTCCAAGTTGAGCGAGAGGAGGGCAGACCTTATCTCCTCCTTGCCTGGGGTAGCAGTGAGACACTGATTTAACTGATCATCAATGCAGGGACTGATATTTCCCACCATGTTGTGAATGCTGGACTGCCCGTTGTCAAAGTAAATGCCTTTAAAATACTCAACCACAGCCACTGCACTGTCCTGCTCCTCTGTGTAAATACGCCCATCAATGCTGATCACCTTTATCCCTCCCTGTACCTTCTTCTCCTTGTGCAATCTATTGAAGAATTTGGAGTTCCTGTCCCCATCTTTGAGCCACCGCACATTCAATTGATTCCTGGCCAGCCTTTCTTTAACCATGAGAAGGTCATCAAGATTGTTGTGGGCAGCAATTTCCTCTCGTGAGACCCTCGCCTGCTGCCCCTGATTAATCTGCAATCTAGCCAAATCATCCTATTCTCTCTGGATCTTCTCATCAAACTTTGAGAAGGAATCCCTGCTCCATGCCCTTAGCAGTCCCTTCAGATGCTTTAGTTTGGCAGCCATTCTGTATAGTGGGCTTCCAATTGTGTCCAGCTTCCATGCTTCAATCACAAGTTCCCTGCAACCTGGCATTACAAGCCATCTGTTGTTGAAACGAAACGGGATAGGTGCTGACCTTGACACTTGATTCTCAACATCCACAACAATCGGGTTGTGAACAGAGTGGTGCTTCGGCAGTGTAAAGCCAGAGACCCCATGCACTGCGACCCGATCATCAATACGGACAAAGCATCTATCCAGCTTGCTCGCTTGTTTCCCTTCCCCGGTGTACCTACACCATGTGAAATAATCACGATCAATTGCAACCTGATCAAGATTGCAAAAATCAATACATTCAGCAAATTCAGAAGCAACAACTCTATTAAAATATGCTCCATTTTTTTCCTTCGGGGTTAGAACAGTGTTGAAGTCTCCAATCAGCAGCCACTTTTGGTCCATCCTTGTAGAGATACCTCTGAGCTCCTCCCATAGCTCTCTACTCCTTACGTATGAAGTGGAAGCATAGACAAAAGATAATGAAATATTGTGTCCAGCATTGACGCAGTTCACCAGAATACTCTGGGGACTGCTGCTACATGAATTAACCTGTATGGTGTTGCGTGCTAACACCCACAATTGATCCATCGAGGATGAAAATTGACTACTAGCCAAAAAATTATATCCTAGTGACTCCCACCTGAAGCCCTTCCAGTTAACAAACAACACTTTAGGCTCTGCAATACCTACAAACATCGGTTTGTAGGTCAAAAGATGATGTCACAGGGCCCTGACCGTGGGGGAATTCCCCAGCCCATGACAGTTCCAATACAGAATCCTCATTTCTTACCAGCCATACCTCTTGTCAGAGGTCCCCCTTTCTTCTCCACCGAGGCCTGCATTGGCCCTTTCTTCCTTGGACCCCCTTGTCCCTTCTTCAGACCATGCCCAGGGGCATTGATGCTCCCCTGCTCCTTGCGTACCTGATTCACATCGCTGTCATCCTTCTTGAGCTGTGTTTGAACAACAGATTCCCTATTCAGCTCAGACACTCCACCAACATGCTCTTCAGCAGCCGCACCTACACTGCTACAATCTGCAGGAACCACCTGCATCATCCTGCCATCCGCACCTAACATCTCACATGGACCCACTGCAGGCTCCTCACCACCTGGACTGTGCTGATGCCCTTCCTCCACCTGCACCACCGTTCCATCTTCAGCACGCATCCCAGCCATTCCACTATTTGCAGAAAGATTTCCCTCCACATCAGAACATTGATCCTCCTCCACCTCCTCCGACCAAAGTCTTCCACTCAGAGGGAGGAAGGTGTTGCTGGCTTTGAGAGGGGGGTCACTGGCCACCTCCAGTCTCCTTCGTGCATCCTTGGAGGGAGAGATCTGAGTGAAAGCCCCTCCTGGGTCAGAAGCCGGTTGTCGATTGCAGGCCTCACCATCTCTGTGCACCCCATCCTGAGCAACATCCATCCTGCCCACCACAATAGCACCAGGATTAGGATCCATCCGGTCATCAGCAACCTGGCCCCCCAAAACCACAGGTGGAAACATTGCTGCTGCAGAGGAAGATCCCTCTATGGCCAGGGCCCCCTTCAGCCCAATCTCAGGTCCATGATCAGAACCATTTCCCTCAGGGGGTAATGCATCTTTCATTGCTGCTGCAGAGGAAGGCCCCTCAATGACCGGAGCCCCCTTCTGCCCAAGCCCAGGCCCTTGACCAGCACCATTGCCCTCCAGGCTCTCCATCTGGCATTTTTCCTTCCCCTTCCTTCTCCTACAAGTGCTCTCCTCATGCCCCTTCATCATGCAAGTCTGACAAACCATGTCTCGCTTGAATTCAGCAATTGTGTGCCCAAAGATCAAGCATCTCAAGCAGAATCTTGGTTTCCTCTCATTCAAAATTTCAAGTCTCATACTATCATCTCTTGTTGTCAGAACCACCTCCTCCACAAGCGTGCTTGCCATGTCGACTTCCACCAAAATTCTGGCATAATGCCCTAGCTTCGGATTATCCGTCTGCCTATCCATTCGAATCGGATTGCCCACCGAAGAGGCAATATCCCATAGGATCCTCGGATGCCAGTACAGCCAATTGAGTTTGTAGATTCTGATCCATAACTGAGTGTGCGTGTTGCGGACGTTCATTGGATCAAAATTTCTATCTCATTCCTGCACCTTCAGGAATCCCGGATTCAAAGACATAGTCCCTTTTCTCCATGCCTTCCTCTTCCCTTCATCAGAGGGGAAAACTACATGGTAGTACCCCCTGCCCATCGCTATCATCCGCCATTCATTAAAGCCCCACACCTCAGCAACCCTTTGCGTGAGGTCCTAAAATTTCCACAGTCGCTCCCCCTTAGGGATTATGACCCTCGCAATGATTGAGAATCGACATAAATTTACCCTTTCTTCCACCGCTTCTTGATTAGCCGCCACATGAGCAATCTTCCCCTTCCGGATCACTGTCCCCGGCGGAGGGGCATTAAGATTTGAGAAGGAAGAGCCCGCAGCGTTCTTCGCCACCTCAGCAAAATTCCTCCCATCCTCCGTAGGGATTACATTACTCCCATCAACCTTCCTCGTGAAAGAGAACATTGCTTTATGGCTAAGAGGCTCATCCAGAGGCCGCTTACCCCCAACATCTTCCACACGAATCCCCGGTTTCCGTCCGGCTGGGTCATCATCATCACCTGCGACGGGGATCCCCCCAGTCCCCCTTGCACCATCACTATCTATTAAATTATCAAGATAATTAAGTTTTAAATAAATAAGTAAATATTAAAATGAGAAATAACGATAGGGGGTGATTGGAATATTTTTTTACCATAAGAACTCAATATAGATATTTTTCCAAAATATTTTATAAAGTGTAACCAAAATAACATAAAAAATAAAATAAATTATTTATTATTATTATTTATTTTATTATTCCATTTAATTAGTATTTCCTAATTTTTTAACTCTGGAACCCTATGGTTGTAATAATTACCACAACTAATAAAAAAAATTTAAACCTAGGGATAACTCTGGGATAAGGAACTACAATACCTTACTTTGATTATTGTTCCAATGTGAACTTATGGTCTACGGTCAATTAGGACATTATATACCCATTGGAAATGATAATGATTTATGTTTCTTAATTATATTTGAACTCTATAAATTGATCTCAAGTTTTCATGCTTTAATGATTAAGATTTCACTCTCCCAATTCATACAATACTCTAACTCACATGTTATGTGATAATTTTTTGATTTCTTGATCAATTGAAAACTCAAATAATTTATCAAAATATAATGCCACAACCCTATTTACCTAGAGTCGGTGCATTATTACATATCATTGGCATGATCACAAGAGATAAAGTCCCAAAATATTGATTAATTTAGTATCCTTGTAAGTACTAGACACATATATATGTTTTACATTACATCATGAAATAATGAAAAGAAACATTATGTTCCCTTTAAATACACTCATATCCCTTATCCTATTCCTACAGGTTAATAATGATATACTTCTTCACATCCTTGAAAAAATAAAACATATAAAGGGCTGAGCTCCGATGCTCAGTAAGGATAACAATATAGTGGAAAATTTCATAAATAAGCATAAACATTTAAGGAAATGCATAAGTCTAAAAAAATCCTTTTAAACTTAAACATCTGCATAATATGGAAAATATAAATAAAATAAATCCATTTACTTGTTCACATTGATATTATAATGGTCTAATAATAGCATGTAATATCAATAGCTAATTTCATAACGATGTAATGCATAATGTCGGACATCATAACCACATAGTCAAGACCTCATTCCAAGTAAACAAAATAAGATTTGGTCAAGGCCTTGTGCCAAGACACTAGTTTGTCTCATGAGACCTACCGATGAATAGAGGAGCTACAGTGGGCTCTACCCATCACTTACTAGGTCCAATTCATTCCTCATATTAAAAGTTTGAAACATAACATAAACATTCGTATTAAAACTAGCATAAAAAATGTAAATATTTTAACCACAAACCATGAATGTTATAAAAATAGCACATTAAAAGGAAAAAAAACCATTAAATACAATATGAAAGATTTTATACAATAGATCAACCTAAATAAATATTAGTGAAGAATATTATCATAGATGAAAATAATCAGTAAAACTATTTGAGAGAAATATCCCCCTTTTATTGAAAACATTTAAAAGTCTCACTATTTATCAAGAAGCTATTAAAAATAGATTTCTGAATCAAAGTGTACCATACCAATTTGAAACTTTTGAAAGTAATTTTTATTTTAAAAAATTAATGTCCATATAGATAAAACCTTAAATCCATTTTTAAAACAAGGATATTAATGAGAATGATTTAGAAGAATAGATATTTAAAACATTTAAGATGATATTTTTGTTAGAGCTCTTAACCAAATGGGAGGTGTTTGGATACAAATAATTGAGGTAATAAAGAAATTATAATGTCATGAGAATAAATGGATTCATGATATACTATGTAAAAGTATAGTATATACAACATATAAAATTTTATTGGTGCATAACAACAAAGGAGTCTCAATGGAATGAAAATTGAGATGAAATCCATTATAAAGACTATATCCTTAAGTTAAGGATAAATCAATGACATAATTATGTGTAAAAAATATAAATACACTCAATATTATTGGATATTCAGTTTAAATCAATCAGAGGACATTCACACATGTTCCTTTAAAAACAACACCAATAACTTGGATGTTTAACTCAATGAATGGAAATTGAGTTAAGATTACTCTTATGAAGTTCATATTGATGACTTGAGAATTTATCAATGGAGTGATTATGTGTATCAAAAGTATATAAACACAAAGGGGAGTTTAAATTACCACCTAAATAAATAAATAGTGATTTCACACATAATATTGGTGTAAAATAATCCAGAAGTTTGTGTGAAACCCAATGAGTGGAAATTGAAATTAGAAATTCCCTTACCGATTTGTTAACTTACGAGACATACATCCCATTAAAGAAGGATCATACAATGAAGACGTAAATACACATAAATTATATTATATTACACAAATAATATAAACATGGGCAGTACATACACCACAAAAAGGAAATAATGGAAAATATAGCATGAATCTCATGGGAATAAAAGTGAGATGAAAAACCCTTACCACATTGTAATCA
This sequence comes from Viscum album, assembly GCA_963277665.1. Lineage (NCBI taxonomy): Eukaryota > Viridiplantae > Streptophyta > Magnoliopsida > Santalales > Viscaceae > Viscum > Viscum album. Next base: position 1,170,719 of record OY728152.1, on the reverse strand, counting down.
ATCGATTCGTATGAACAAAAGTTAATAACCACCAAATGAATGATATAATACCATGAATATAATTATAATCATGATAATATATATAAAATGGCACTACACAATACACCATATTCAATAAATAAGTGGTGAACAATGGAAATCTCATGGAATTAAAAGTGAGATAAGAAACCCCTTACCACGTTGTAATCAATCGAGTCGTATGAAAAAAAGTTAATATCCACCAAATCAATCACATAATACCATGAATATAAATATAATAATGATAATATATATCAAATGGTTGTACACAATACACTACATGCAATAAATAAGTGGCGAACAATGGAAATCTCACAGAATTAAAAGTGAGATAAGAAACACCTTACCTTGTAATTTTCCTTTGTTGAGGGTACGTAAACATCCTATATAATTGTGAAATAATAATTATTAAATTATACATGAACCATATACCTAAATATGATATCATATATGATCTTTTAATATTTATTTGTTAATAATATTTCATTAGTATCATTGTTTTGGGTGTTAACTGATTCAGTGTTCTTTATATTTTTTGTTATGTAAGTCATGTTTGTTATGGATAGAATACATTTGATTCATATCCAAAATGATATTATGTTCTGAAAAATTAATTTTTAATCATAAAATGATATTTATTCTTGAAAGGTTATGATGGGGAATGAAGCTCATCACGTTCGTGGAGACGGTAATCCGTACGTACGCACGAGCACATTACCATTCTATTGATGGTGAAATCGTATATAATAGGATGGTATTTCTTATATACAGAATAATTAAAATTTTATATATATTATTTACATATATTATACTCATTATTATACCAATCCAAATAATTAAGTGTTGAATAACAAACTACACCACGACGTGGAGACGGTAAGTCGTACATACCCACATATGGCAACTTTGTCATTCATAGGATGAATAGAAAAATGAATATGGTTGTACCATATTTATAATAACATCACAGTATGTAGAAGGTACTTGAGTTATTATTTTTTCGTTGAAACAACAAATAACGAGGAAGTGTAAGAATAAAAAACCTTGAAAGAGGTGATGAAATAATTACCTCTTCTTCAGGTGCTTCCTTTTGATTTGATCAAAAGGTATCTTTAGGTTGGATTTATGATACAATTAAGGCCTCTAGATTAAAATGATGGTAGTTGGGATGATATTTGAGAAGGTTTTTCTTGATACAAATGGATTTGGAGGTGTAATTTGGAGAGAACAGGAAGTACACTTTTATAAAAGAGGTGAGGGTCACTTTAGGAAACCATTGAAATATTATTTTATTATATAATCATGTTTAGTTTATAATGGCTCCAAAAGGATTTATTTTGAGTATAAGGTGGGGATGGGATGAACAAATCTCAGCCAATAGGTTTTAGACCAGGTTAGGTCACTATATTAACCTTATCGTTTATATTTAACTCTTGGTTAAATAGTATAACATTTACCATGTCTCCATGTATTTATATATTATATGGTTAATGAACTTTCTATAAAAATCCAAGAGAACCCAAAGTGGTTCATTAATTTCATATATGTTATTATATAAGTCCTTTTGTCAAACCATATATTATTAGGACTATTATATAATTTAATAATACGGTATTTGTTTAAAAAACTCATTTATGATAATTTTGGCATTATTTAGTATTTGGATTTTGTGAAAGTCATAACAATCTGATTTATTCGAATAAAAATAAATTTAATCAAACATAACATGTAATATTAACCTGGAAAATTTATTTAATGCATAAAAATTCTCAATTTACATTTATTTTAATATTTATAAAATCAATTATTTAAATATTCCATTAATAAGGTAATTACTACATAATCATTGTGTCATAAATAAATTTAACTATATAATGTTTATAAATTATTAATAAAATACCATGATGTAGGAAATAATTTTTTATTTCTAATGAATATTTATATTCGAAATTATATTATGTGTAACCCTATATTAAAAATATTTTAGTTATTAAAATTTGAATTTAACACTTTTAACTCTTCTTTAAATAAAATAATAATAAATGGACTAATCTAAACCATGTTAACCAAAAGGATCATATTTTATTCCTAAAGATTATTTGAGTCTAAATACACTTATCCAATATAATTATCACATGTGTTAGGATAATTATAATATCTTTTTTACCTTTAATTACCATATTTAATTTTAACCGTGGTAAATAAAATTCAAAAGTTACTATTCACAAAAAATATTTTTAACATGTTGAACCACATTTACATACTGATATCAACTTTGTCTCTCAGATTTTTTAAATTCAATTCAGAGAAGTGGTAAAATTACATTTTATGAAAATTTGCTAACATGCCTAGAAGGTGGGTAAAAGACGTTAAAATATTCAATAAAAATTTATACATCTAATTTTATTATAAAATAACTGCAATGAATTACATTGAAATAATATAGGTATTATGTATCTATTTTGACTTAAAATAATTTTAAATAAAATAAATAATTATTTAAATAAAAATTCGGGTTTTAAACAATAACACAGTGTTTTTCAGTATTCATAAAAAATTGAATGTTTTCAGAAAAATACCAAAAATTCACCCTAAGATACTTTTGATATTCAGAATCCAAAAATAATTTTTATTTTACCAAATTACAAACATAAAAGTTTCATTAATTAATTTAAAATTAATTCCTGTTATCAAAACCAGAAAGCGGGTTTTTGAGAAGTAAAAACTATCAAAATATTGATATATGTTTATATTCGGTTTAAAATTGAAATTACTTCCAATGACAAATATTTGATTAAATTATAAAAATATAATCTAATTATACTTCAAAATCATTCAAATTCATAATTTAACACCATAATTTATTTTGATTTAAAAAGTTTTTTCAATTAAAATTTAATAACTTTCACTATTCATCAAAATATAAAATTTATTATAAAAACACCAATAATTTATCCAAACTAAATTTTGATGTCCTTATTATAAATAAAAATTTAATTTTATTAATATGAATATTCTAAAGTGTCAAATATTGGATTTATAAAGGGTTCTTTATTAAAAGGTGAAAAAACTGCATTTTTTAAAAAATACTTGTTTTATCTAAAAAATTGAATTTGTCTTTATATTATGTCTAAGAAACACAAAAGATGAATGTTAAAATTATATGGGATATATATATAATTCAATATGTGTTTACTACTATTCATAACTGTATTTTAAACAGCTAGTTTGATAGGTCGTGGTACGCTTGAACTCAGTATTGCGTACATCACACACTATTATATTATTCAAAGAGAAGCATATTGTGGATGATTGGTGTGTTAAATTCTTACCTCCTTCAATAAATTTTTTCCTATCAATTTTAAATTTGTATTCATAAATAAAAGGTTAAAAAATATAAAATACCTTTTTGGAAAACCACATCAGCAATAGGGTTAATAAAATTTAGTCTTAATAAGAGGGAAAGGGAAATGAAAAAGTCACCAGAAAATTAGGATTTCAAATAGGAGAACATTTGTGGCCATTATATTTGGAGGAAAAATGTAAATATTTATAGTGAGTGATTGAGTCCATTAATCACAAACAAGTGAATGGAAAATTGAGGGCCTCAAAGCCATTAATCTGTAATGAATAACATAAGGTATTAGGATAACACATTTTTGGGTTTAATATCTTTTCCCGAAGGTTTAAGAATTAATTTCTTCATAGAATAAGAGAGAAAAAAATAAATGATAAGTATAGTTCCATCCTTTAACTATTTTAAACCAAAAACTCATATTTCACTCCAAATAATGTGTATTCAAGATAACTTGGTCACACCTGAAGCACTAGAATCAACTTATAGAGAATCAAATAATCCAAAAAGGATGAACTATATATTTCCCTTATCTTTAGAGATTAACCAAAACCAAAATGGTTAGTACAAGATCAAGTGATTCCCAAAAAGGATAATCCTTTAGAGAAAAAAATACTAATATTAATTTCAAAAATTAAACCAATAATACCCAAAAGTCAATAAATACCATTCAATATACAATTTTCCTTAAAATCATTCAATATAATTCAATATAAGGTTGAAACCCAAAACTCAAAATATTTTTATTATGTTGTATTCCCCGTTAAATTATATCTCCAAATAACATCGACTACTTTTAAAGTCACATACTTAAAATTAATTAACATAATTAAATATTCTCTATGATAGGATAATAATTTCCATAAATAACCCAAATCACTATAAATCCACAATAAAAACATAGATAAAAATCCACCATTACTCCTTAAATGAAATCCCATAGTATTCTATTTTCCTTAGGCATATAGTGCTCCCAACAGAGCGAACGTCTTCCAAAATAACATTTATTACTTAATCACCAAATCATTTTTCTACGCTAAGGATATCCATTTGATAAAAAATAATATCCCAAATAAACTTATTATTGATCAATAAAATCATTTAACTAAAAAAGAATTAGACACACTAACTAGGGACTTCACGTAGTCCAGTGGAAGGCGATAAATCTCAGTCGCACTTTGGTTCAATTCCCGCAGCATTGTCTGATGCGACGGGTTGTCACACGGTCTGCGTGTTGTCCTTTTATAAAAACAATATTTTATAAAATTCCCAAAATGAGATAAATTCCTCAAAATAACCATAACACAATTTAACCACAAATGTTATCTCATACCTCGCTTTTTCTTCCCAAAAATTAATAACATGTAATTGCCTCGAATTCAAGGATCATATAAACTCAAATGGTTATTTATAACTATATCCCCAAAAGAAAAGATAATTCATCCTCGAATATAATTTTCACATAACAAACTACAGGATTACACATACAAGAGAAAATTCTTCCAAAGTAATCCCATCCACAATGAGCACTAATACTTTTAAACAGTTCGTTGTCCATTTATTTTCATATAGGTTATTCCATGACCAAGAGGTTATCGTATAGAATTGTTCATTGAATCGGGTAATGCCCAGGTCCCCTACATTTACGGAAAATGACTGTTAATGGATTCTTGGGATCATTTTTATTTTCTAAAATAATACTCTTCATTTTTCCTCAGCAATTCTTTAATTTATGACCTTATTTCTCACACATAAAGAATTTCTTTGTTCCATTGAGACACTATCCTAGGTGTCTCTTTCCACATTTCCTGCATGATGGAAATTTATCTTTCTTTTCTCCATGGTCTCCACTGTTGGATCTCTTATCATTCACCGCCTTTCTATTCATTGTTGAGTCTGGGAGTTGGTTAATATATATGTTGTTGATCATATTTTGGAAAACTGATTCAGCATGAACACAATATCTTTTATGCCTATCAACATTCCATTTTTTTTCTCATTTCCACCACCGTTCCCACCTTGTACATCATGTTCAATGTTATTATGACTTCCTTGGAATCCATCCATTGACTAAAACCAGAAATCATTGTTTGAGTCACAATAGTCATAAAATCATTCAGAGAATATCATGAAACCTTATTTTCAATCTAAAAAACCTTAGGATTATCCAAGGTTATTTATTATCATCTTATATAAAAATCCTTCAAATCAGTTTGTAATGGAAATGTAAATTATCCTAAGCATATCCCCCGGGAGTGTCGTAACCAAGAGTGCAGCAAGGCCCACTGTCATGCACCAGTTCCTGTTCAAGTCTTGCTCAAAGCGGAGTTTTCGGGTTTTACCCCTAGGTACATCTGTGATAAAGCTGCCTCTACCTACTCATATCTAGAAAGGGATGTATTTCTTGAAAAACCCACAAAATATTTACATTACCAAAAAATCTTGATGTTCTTCTATACTAATCCCCAAAGTCTATCTTTGGGTAATGTTCTCTAATCAGAGTTGTTTATTCTAAATCTAGTTTCCAAGGTTTGTACTAAACTTCTTCTAATACCAACTGTAATGTCGCGACCCTATTTACCTAGAGTCAGTTCATTATTACATATCATTGTCATGATCACAAGAGATCAAGTCCCGAAAGACCGATTAGTTTAGTAGCCTAGTAAGTACTAGATACATACATAAGTTTTACATTACATCATGAAATAAAGAAAAGAAACATTATGCCCCCTTTGAATACACTCATATCCCTTATCCTATTCCCAAATTTTAATCATGATATAATTCTTCATGTCCTAGGAAAAATAAAACATAGAAAGGGGTCAGATCAGAATCTTAGTAAGGACAATAATATAGTGGAAACCTTCATAAATAAGCATGAACATTTAAGGTAATGTATAAGATTAAAACAAAAGGCTTTTAAACTTAAACTTCCTCATAATATGTAAAATATAAATCAAATAACGCCATTTAATTATTCACATGGATATTCTACAAGTAGAATAATCACATTTAATATCAATAGCTAATTTCATAATGATGGAATGCATAATGGCATACATCATAACCACATAGTCAAGGCCTCGTGCCAAGACTACAAAATAAGATTTGGTCAAGGCCTTGTTCCAAGACACTAGTTTGTATCATGAGACCTACCGATACATCATGGAGCTATATAGGGCTCCACCCATCACTTACTAAGTGAAATGCATTCCTCATATGAAATGGTTTAAACCTAACATTAACATTTGTATTAAAACTAGTATACGAAATGTTAATATTTTAACCACAAACCATGAATGGTATAAAAATAGCACATCCATAGGAAAATATAACTCATTTAATAAAATATGGAATATTATATTACAACCGATCAACCTCAATCAAGAATAAGAATGGGTATTGTCATAGATGAAAAGAACCAGTAAAATTATTTGAGATAAATATCCCCCTTTTCTTGAAAACATTTAAAAGTCTCACTATTTATCAAGAATCTGTTAAAAATAGATTTTTGAATCACAGTTTCCCATACCACTTTGAATATTTTAGAAGGAATTTTAATTTTTAAACATTCATGTACATATATAAAAAATACTTAAAACCATTTTTAAAACATAGGCATTAATGAAAATGATTTAAAAGAATAAATATTTAAAACATTTAAAATTATATTTTAGTTATTGTTCCTAACCAAATGAGAGGTGTTTGAATACAAATAATTGAGGTAATAAAAACATTATAATATAATGAGAATAAAGGGATTCATGATATACTATGTCAATTACAGTATATACATCATATAAAAGTGAATTGGTGCATAACCACAAAGAAGTCTCAATGGAATGTAAATTAACATGAAATACCTTATAAAGACTTTATCCTTAAGTTAATGATAAATCAATGAAATAATTATGTGTGAAAAATATTAATACACTCAATATTATAGGTTATTTAGTGTAAATCATTCATAGGACATTCACACATATTCTTGTAAAAACAACATCGATGACTTGGATGTTTAACTCAATGAATGGAAAATGGGTTAAGATTACTCTTATCAAGTTCATATTAATGACTTCAGAATTTATCAATGGAGTGATTATGTGTATAAAATGTATATCCACACAAAGGGGAGTGGAAATTACTACATAAATAAATAAATATTTATTTCACACATAATCTTATAGTAAATTAATCAATGAAGTTTTCGTAAAACCCGATGAGTGGAAATTAAAATTAGAAATTTCCTTACTAATTTGGTAACTTACGAAACATACATCCCATGAAAAAAGGATCATACAATGAAGATGTAAATACCCATAAATTAAAGTATATTAAACAAATAATACAACCATGTGTAGTACATATACCACAAAAAAGAAATATTGGCGACTATGGAATGAATCTCACGGGAATAAAATTGTGATGAAAACCCCTTACCACGTTGTAATCAATCGAGTCGTATGAAAAAAAGTTCATAAACACAAAATTAATCAAAGAATACCATGACTATAAATACAATCATGATAAAATATTTCGAATGGAAGTACAAAATACACCACATGCAATAAATAAGTGACGAACAATGGAAATCTAACGGAATTAAAAGTGAGATATGAAACCCCTTACCACATTGTAATAAATCAAGTCATATGAAAAAAAGTTAATAACCACCAAATTAATCAAAGAATACTATGAATATAAATAGAATCATGATAATATATATCAAATTTTTGTACACAATACACCACATGCAATAAATAAGTGGCGAACAATGGAAATCTCACAGAATTAAAAGTGAGATTAGAAACCCATTACCTTGTACTTTTACTTAGTTGAGGGTACATTAACCACCAGTATAATGGTGAAATAATTGTTATTAAATTATACATTAATTATATACATAAATATTATATCATATATGATCTTTTAATATTTCTTTTTTAATAATATTTCAATAGTATCATTGTTTTGAGTGTTAACTGATTCATTTTTCTTTATATGATTTGTTACGTAAGTCATGTTTGTTATGGATAGGCTATATTTGATTCACATACTGAATGGTATTATCTTCTTAAACCTTTTTTTAATCCTAAAATGATATTTATTGTTGAATGGTTCTGATGGGGAATGAATCTCATCATGTTCATGGAGACGGTAATCCGTACGTACGCATGAGTGACAATACCATTCTATTGATGTTGAAATCATATATAATTGGGTGGTATTTCTTATATAAAGAATCATTAAAATGTTATATTTATTATTTACATCAATTATACTCATTATTATACATATCCAAATAATTAAGTGTTGAATAACAAACTACACCACGATGTGGAGACAATAAGCCTTATGTACACACGTATGGTGACTTTGTCATTCATATGATGGATAGAATAATGAATATGGTTATAACATATTTACAATAACATCACAGTATGTAGAAGGTATTGGAGTTATTATTTTGGTATGGAATCAACAAAGAAAGATGAAGTGGAAGAATAAAAGAACATTGAAAGAGGTGATGAAATAATTACCTCTTCTTCGGGTGATTTTTTATTTGATCAAAAGGGCTCCCTAGGTTGGGTTTCTGATCAAATTAAGGCATATTGGTTGAATTGAATGTATTTGGGAGCATATTTGAGCAGGGTTTGGCTGAGCCAAATGGATTTGGAGGTGTTATTTTGAGTGAAGGGAAAGTACCCTATTATAAGAGAGGTGAGGGTCACTTTAGGAAACCCTTGAAATATTATTTTATTATATAATAATATTCAGTTTCTAATGGCTCTAAAAGGATTTATTTTGAGGTTAAGGTGGTTTTGGGTCTAAAAAATCTCAACCAATTGGTTTCAGAAAGGTTTAGGTCACCATATTGACCTTATCTTTAAGATTTAACTCTTGGTTAAATAGTTTAACATTTACCATGTCTCCTTGTATTTTTATATTATATGGTTAATAAAATTACAATAAAATGCCAAGAGAACCCCAAGTGGTTAATTAATGTCATATCTATAATTATATAAGTCCTTTTTCGGAAAATTAGATTTTTAGTACTATTATATCATTTAGTAATATAGTATTTGTTTTAAAAACTCATTTATGGAAATTTTGACATTATTTATTATTTGGTTTTTGTGAAAGTCATAACAATATGATCTATTCGAAAAATATATATTTAATCAACCCTAAAATGAAATAGTAACCTATAAAAGTTGTTTAATTCCTGAAAAGTATCAATTTACATTTATTTTAATATTTATAATATCAATTATTTTAATCATTCATTAATATGGTAATTACTGCATCATCATTGTGTCATAAATAAATTTAATTATATAATGTCTAAAAATTAAAAATAAAATACCATGACTTAGGAAATATATTTAGGTTTCTAATGAATATTTATTGTCTAAATTATCTTTTGTATAACTCTATATTAAAAATGTTTAGTTATTAAAATTTGAATTTAACACTTTTAACTACTCTTTAAATAAAATAATAGTAAATGTCCTAATCAAAACCAATTAGACCAAAACGATCATATTTCTATTCCTAAGGTTTATTTTGGTCGAAATACACTTATCTAATAGAATTATAACATGTTTCATGGTAATTATATTATGATTTTTACCTTTAATTACCCAATTTACTTTTAACCATGTTAAATAAAATTCAAAAGTTACTATTAAAAAAAAATTATTTTCATCTTAATGAAGCACATATTACTTAATGATTTCAACCATGTTTCTCAGATTTTTGAAATTAAATTCATAGAAGCAGTAAAATTATGTTTTATGAAAATTTGCTAACATGCCTAGAAGGTGGGTAAAAAACGTTAAAATATTTAATTAAATTTTATACATCTAATTTTATTATAAAATGAATCCAATGAATTAAATTGAACTAATATCAGTAATATATATATATTTTGACTTAAAATAAATTTAAATAAAATAAATAATTATTTAAATAAAAAGTCAGTTTTAAAACAATAATGAAGTGTTTTTCACTATTAATAAAAAATTAAATGTTTTTAGAAAAATATCAAAAATTCACCGTAAGAAAATTTTGATATTTAGTATCCAAAAATTATGTCTATTTTACGAAATTCGAAACATAGAATTTTCATTAATTAATTTAAAGTTAATTCCTATTGTTAGAACCAGAAAGCGGGTTTTTGAGAAGTAAAAACTATCAAAAGATTGATATGTGTTTATGTTCGGTTTAAAAGTGAAATTACTTCCAATGAACAACATTGGATTAAATAATAAAAATATAATGTAATTATACATCAAAACTATTAAAATGTATAATATAACATTGTAAATTATTTTTATTAAAAAAAAATTTTGAAATAAAATTTAATATCTTACACTATTCATCAAAATATGAAATTTATCAGAAAAACACCAAATATTTATCCATGATAAATTTTTATGTCCTTATTCTAAATAAGAATTTAATTACATTAAATTGAATATATAAAAGCGTCAAATATTTAGTTTAGAAATGGTTCCCCATTAAAAGGTGGAAGAACTGCATTTTTTGAAAAATAATTCTTTTATCTGAAAAATTGAATCTGTCCTTATATTTTGTCTAATAAACACAAAATTTTAATGTTAAAATTATATGGGATATATATAAAATAAAAAAATGTGGTTATTAATATTGATAACTGCTTTCTAAACATCTAGTTTCATAGGTCATGGTACGCTTGAACTTGGTGTTGCGTACATCGCACGCTATTGTATTATTCAAAGAGAAGCATACTATGGATTCTTGGGGTGTTACACAAAATATAATTAATAATATGTTTTTATACTTCTATATTAAGAATAATCAATTTATTATGGTGTAAATTAGACTGATTATTGTGTAACTTTTCTTCCATGGATGAATGGGTCGTCAAAGAAGAATTTTTCATGTGAAATGGTTTAAAATTTGATAAACTAATTCTATTTATATTCTCATATTTCATCACTAAATAAGATAAGGTGAAAAGAATAAAAATTAAATAAAATAAGTGAAATATGATATAAATAGAGAGTTTATTACATGAATAATAACACTACATCACAAAAGATGAAGAGAAGAATTTTATAAAGGAGATCCTAGCGTGAGAGCTTCCTTAAAATGGTGTATATAAATGTAAAGGAGCCACTTATCCTCTAAAACCAATCCTTTAATCCACATGCAACCCCTTCTAAATTAGAAAATTATATATTTATAGAATGGATAATAATTTTGGTTTATAAGAGGTCACATGTGTTAATAGATAATTCAACTAAATTTTTTAATCAAACTTTCACTATGTTGTTGACAACCAAAACACATGAACAATGTCATGAAACAACCTGGTTCACCCCTAAATCAGGATCCTAAGTTATCATAGAATATACTGAAGGCATGTTCTTGATCACCCCAGGTTGGAAACTAGTTCCAACGTATCATGAATTCAAAAATTGGTAATGATTTCACCTGTAGAGTCAACTAAGAGGAATCAACCACTAAAAGTAAATAAAATATAAATTAATAATATTTCATATGATCTAAACATAAATAATTAAAAAAATCTCATACACTAATAAATAATAATTTCACACAACACTGATACAAGGAGAACCAAAATAAGAAAAATAAATCCAACCAAAACACCCATCTCTATGTGACCTATAGTTATGATCTGCATCCCATATCAACCAATAATGATCCACCCTAACAACCAATGGAGAAGAAAATATCCAAGGCACATGAACTGAAACATAAGAGTTTCATATATTGAACTATGTTTATAGGGTGTGAGAAAAAACATAGAATGCAATAAATACGACCAAGATTGATAAAATAATAAGGAACCATATCACCGATGATAAAAGTCATGGTGCCATAGATGTCAATCGAGTTAGGAAACACAATTAATGAGAGTTACCTATAGAATTTATCTATTATTATGGGAAACAAACTAGATCCTATGTCCAGACCAGTCTATGACATTACCAAACATGAACCAATCTACAAACCCATGTTTCATCCTAAACTCAATCCACTCAACTATCCTACATTGATCCTAGAATTGGGGGAACTTCCCACTTTACCTAAAACATAACACGGGGGACACTAGTATTTTGTAACAATATTGTATAGCATAATTCCATACCCCTAAATCAATGCCTAGTGAACCCATGGAAACAATAATAAGAGGTGAGAAATAAAACGAGCCTCATGAGATCAATATGAAAGCATATCATAAATATCACATCACCGCCAGTACCATCATAAGAAACATCCCCAATAAAATCATTCATATTAAATGAAATATAAAGAATGCCTCTCAGGCCACATTCTATATCAAACACAATAAAACATGGTCTCAAGAGAGTCTCACACACCCATATCATTTGAAAACCTTTTCAACGTTCTAAATTGGAATTCACTAAAATAGGCTCATTATTCAAATTCATTTCTCATCATTTAAAATTATATTTCTAATGACTCTTTAAAATAAAAACAATAAAATACATTTCCAAAATATCTTCTAATTTTTTTTACAAAAAAAACTACTTTAAGTTCCACCACAAAATCAACTCACTTTTTTGTTAAATACCCACATAGGTTCAAAACACCACTTTTAAAAAGTCCCTTTAACGTTTTACCAATATGTGGACTTTCAAGTAACACTTGATATTCATCTTTATACATTTAAAAAAATTATAAATATCATTCTAGGTATCACTTAAAATTATAATTTTATAAACATGGAACTTAAAAACATCAACCAAAAAAGTACATGAAAAATAAATGATGTATATAAAAACACCTACCTCAAATCAAAGAAAATTTATATGCATGTCATCATATTCATTGGAAAACACCCAAAAAAGACTTGGTACCCTCCTTAAACCCTTATTAGAAAAACCTCCATGTGTAAGACGTAAAAAACCTAGAATATAACCCTATAATCCTTTATGGATTATGGGAGAGAGGAAAAATTAAGGATATAGGGAGGTGGAGGAAGAAGTAACAAGAGGATAGGAGGGTTTACATTATAGAAATATACATGACATAAAGGCAAGGAAATATAAAATCATAGAGGATGATAGGGGTAGATCCCTCTCATTCACCCTATCTTATAAGAACCAAGGTAAGGACAAAGGATGCAAACTCCCTTTAAAAACTTGAAATTAAAAAAAAGGACAAACACATTATTAAGAATATTATAATTTGACACGGTTACCACATATTTGAAGAACAATGTTGAAACCATGAAAAAAATATTAAAATAAAAAACCCATTCACATGGTTTCCGCATAGTTTCTACTATTAGTGTGTAACTCATGGGCTAGAAAATCCCCACAAAAATGTAACCTAAATAGTATCCTCTAAGTCTCACACATCCACCTTGAATCATGTGACACCTATGTAGACTAATTTCTCACTCTTAAAAATGAACTTAGGAGTCCCTCTATAAGGGAAACTTAAATGGTTTCTCCAAAACTATGCACTCAAAACCATGTTCCTAAAGAGATATATGAAATGTTATTAAAAAAAGTTTTTGCAAAACATTAGGTGATCAAGAGAGAACATGCAAAAAATAGAAGTCCTTAAAAATTATAGATTTTAATCCTGAAACTAATAAAAAAAATACACATACAAAAAATGAAATAATATTAAATATAAAGCAACAATAACATGAGGGTGTGACATTTCTCCATACTATAATTATTTCTTACCCAAAAAATTCCTTTGTGGTAAAAATAAGGAAAAAGAAAATTTAATAAATATAATCCCCATGATCCATTACCAAAAATATCTATATAAAATCCTAAAACAACACCCACATCTTAAGAATATCCAATAAAAAACAACTAATCGAAAGATATAAGATAACAAAGGTTGAAAATTGGTCTCCCCACCATTTAGAATTAATATAAAATTTTGAATGAGAGGGATATATACCACTACACCAAATACTATTCCTATGAACACATTCCCACCAAGGGTCTTCACACCCCTACAAACCCAATGAACACCAATATACCACATTCTAAAATCCTATAGAGAATATAACCAAAGAGGATATCAATAAATGAAAAATAAAACCCATATTTGAGCTCAACACACATATTAACCACAAAAATCAAGAATTAAAAACCAAAACCACACCAAAACAAGAAAAAACTTGGGCTTTGACTCAGATCGTCATACTCCAGTAGGTAAACATGGACCTCAATCATGGAACATCATCCCATTGCAAACCCAAAAATGATCACACCATCGATTTCTCAATTACCTAATTGAAATTATTGTCCTGATTACCCAATTATCAAACCAAAGGTCACCCATGTTCAAACCATCAAGAATTCAACCTCAAAAAACCACAACACAAGAGAACACCCATATCCATAATATAAAGAAACAAAATATTTAAAGTCATGTAAAAAATCCAAAAACCTAATATCATCCATAATATCCAGATCAAGAACCCCAATTTGCACCAGATAAGAGTCCCAAAACAATAACAGTCATCTAGAACCTGATCATACCTGAGACTTCCCTTTCTACAAACTGTACTTACAAAACATCAGAAGGTGGTCCAAGTGGCTGCATAAAAAACAATCCCTTGAAGCTTCCAAGTGAGAGGGATCAAAGAACTCATAGAACTAAAAAAACTCACGATCCTCTCTAACTACACCACTATCATAAGTAAACCCCAAATATTGTAGGCCAAAGGGCATCATTTCAATAAAACCTAAGATATGATCCAAATGAAATGGGTATTTTGGATCTAACACCCTATTCTGAGTATGGGTATATTTTCCACTAGGAAAACTACATTTAAAGAGAAATTAGAAAAAAAAACATTAGGTTCATAAAATAAGATAGATATTTATATCCTTTTCATAAAGGATTCCTAGGAGGCATACTATATATAATGTGAAACATAGATTCGATTCATCCTTTCTTGCAAAATCAGAAAAACAATGCCAACATAACCCAAGAAAATACAAAACAAATTAATAAATCAACAAAAACACATTTAAAACCCTTCTTAAAAATTTTCAAACCCAATAATAATTTCCAAAACACCCTTTAAAACATCTCATTTCATTAATTATTTTGAAGAAATACTCACCTTAAAATTCTAATCACCTTTGTCACAAAATAATTTACTTAAATCATTTCAGCTAAAAAAATTTAAAATGTTAATTTTTCAAAACAATTTTCCCCATTTAATTTCAATACCACACACCCTCATTTTAAGTGTATTAAAACTAAATAATTTTTCTCAAAAAAAACCATCTATTTCATTATTGAATACTGTAGAAATTCTATTTTTAAAATTGATTACCTCTGAAAATACAATAAATAATAAATTTTAAAGCATCCCATGAAGGTTAAAAACCAATAACAAACAATATAAAAATATTTAAAAATAATCCATCACAATAAAATCATTCATCCCATCATAAAAATCATTTTCTAAAAAAATGAAATAATACTTTGAATGATACATAAATATCATTAAACCCCAAGATCAAAATTATCTAATTTTCAATAACAACTTCCTTATTTAGAATCATAGTAATAGTTAGCACAATTCATATCTTTTTGGAAATAAAGAGAGAGAAAAACATTTCTAGATAAGAAACAAAATTGTGCATGGTTTTTCCACATGGGCTGGTAAAACATGTATCAACCATGAAACATACTCTATAGTTGTTATAGATCCAATGTATATGGGCTTAATAAGTTTTACTTGACCACGTGGGATAACCATGAATCCCTAGTTCATTCACTAATTTCTCCTTTGAATCTCTAGATGACCCCCATAATAATTGATACAATCATCTAGGATCAAAGTAACATCATAACATATCAAAATACCTCAAGGATATAAAAAAACTCAAAATGAAGACTCAAATACCCAAATCCCATGGTATCTCAAGGTTTGATATGAAGAAGAGATGACCAAGAATTTTTTTGTACTCTGCACCCAAGTATATAAGATAATATAAATCTTCATGCTACCTAGAAAAACCTCAAATACCAAAGGGTACTCTAATACTATTTTCTCATGAGCCATTCTAGGACACCCCTAAAACAGAAACACAAACCGGGCCGTGACATACACAAGGCATGTTCCTAATCACCCTGGGTTGGAAAATAATCTTAGGGTATCAAGAATACAAAATTTGGCACTGATTTCACCCATATATTCTAATAATAAGAGTAAAAAAATCAGATTAAACACAACATAAATAAATAATACGTCACTTGAACAAAATATAAAAAATAAAAAACATCTCATACAATAATAAATATTAAACATTCACAATAGTGATATAAGATTAAAAAAAATAAAAAACAAATCATGATGAAAATTCCCATCTCCAAGGGAATCATATCCATGATCCACACCACATATCAACTAGTAATGAAAATCCTGAACACCTAAGGAAGAAGATCAGATCCAAGGAACCTGAAAAGAAACATAAGAGTTGCATGCATTGAATAGTATATATAGGGTGTGATTGAAAACAAGCCTAGTTATATTTCACCAAAGAGTTTATAGAATTAATATAAAATTAATTCCATTTATTATAGTCTAAAAAAAATTATAAAATATTTTTTAATTGGTAACCACATGAAAACCAAGTATCACAAGAGAGAAATTTTTTAAAATTTCTATTTCTTTCTCTTTAAATAAAACCAATCACTTGGAAAAATTTCCAAGACTATAACCCCTTTTTTCAAATACCCATTTAAAATTCAATTTCAAAAATCCATTTGGTAAATCCACTCTTTAAAAAAATAAAAAAAATTAAATAAAAAATCAGGATACATGAATAATGAAGATAAGACACTAAGGCATCACATCACATATGATATAAAACTCTTTTATAAATATTCCTATAAATTTAGAGAACACAAATAATGGGATTTTCTATATAATTAATCTAGTATCATGGTAAAAAAACTAGGTTATAAGGTTTAAATACTACTAGAATTTACCAAACACAAACTAGCCTTCCAGTCTTTTTTGTGTCCTTAACACAAGGCACTTAACTAGCCTACACCAAGCCTAGAATTAGGGGCACTCCACACTAGACTCAACACATAACTTGGAAAAACTATTAGTTGGTGTCTTTATAGTGTATGATAGGTCTATACAATATACTAAGTGCCTAGTAAACCCATAAAATAATAACAAGAGGTGAGAAATAAATGAAGCATCATGAGATCAATATGAAAGCATATCATAAATATCACCTAACCTATAATTTACTCACAAGAAGTAACCGCAATCACATCATTAATACCATATTAAAATTAAAGCATTCCACTAAGTATATAAACTATATCTAGAACAATCAAATATGAGCTAAACAGGGTCTCACACACTCACATATTTTGAAAACCATTTCAAAGTCCCAAACATGACCTTACTAAAATGGTCTTAGGATTCAAAGTAATTTATAATCCTTTGAAATTTCATTTATTAATAATATTTACAATTAAACCATTTAAATAAAATTCTAAAAAATATTCTAAAACAATTTCATAAAATCCACTTGAAATACCATCATGAAATAAACATATTTTTTTGTTAAAAACAGAAAAAAGGCTCAAAAAAATTTTCATTTTATTTTCTAACTGATATGGGGTCAAAGAACCTTAAAATTCACATTTTATTTTTAAAAAATCCTTTATTTATTTTAAAAATACTTGGAATTTCAAACACCACCTGAAATTTCAACCCATACCTTTAAATGTTTCTAAAAAATCAGATTATCCATCACTTAAAAATATAATCTGATAAAAAATAAACATAAAAGTAACAATAAAAAATTAAATTAAAAATAAAGGGATTTCAAAAGAACACCTACCACAAATAAATGTAAACTAAACCATAATTCATCACCATTTATGGTGAGAAACAAAGCACGCAATAAGGTAACCTTCACAAGCCTTAGAATGAAAAACCTCCAAGAGTAATCCATCTTAAACCTATAATACAACCCCATAATCCCATAAGGTTTTTGGGAGAGGGAGAACCTAGAGGATAAAGAGATAGTGTGGGAAGTAAGAATTTAAAAGACGATATAATAGTTTAGGCTAGAGAAATAAACTTGAAATAGAGGTGGAGTAGCTCAAAAATCAAGGAGGAGGATGGGAGGAGATACTAATCATGAACCTTAGCTTTAACATACCAAGATAAAGTGAAATTAGGGGAATACCCTTTAAAATTATGAAATGGGGAAAAGGTATTTTTTTAAAAAAAATATCAAGGCACTTCACACGATTACTAAACAATTTGACAAATTATGAACCATCCATTCAAGACAGCCCTATTTGTCTGCCAAACCCCTTAACATAATTTTTTAAGGGTATATAAACTATGTTAAACCAGATAACCATAAAACCTATATGGAAAGGTAATTACCATGGTCTCCCATAATTATCACATGGTCCACCCTAATCTGTTCTCTACACATATGGGATAACTGTGTATATTCAAAAATGAACCAAGGGGGCCGCACATAATGGAAACCCATAGGATTTATCCTAAGTAATTTTCACTTAATCATGTGCCTTATAAGAGTTATGGAAATTTCATATAAAAGTTTTTATATTATCCATGAAGTAACAATTATAGAACTATGCTCAAGATTAAATTCCTCGAAAATTAAGGATTTTGTAAAGACCCAAAGCTTTAAGTACATGGACATTACATTACTTTTGCGGAATATTTAATACATAACAAACACAGACACACAAGGACCATAATAGTTTAGTGTCTTTGGAAACTTGGAATTTAATCTTCTAATCGTGGTGAAATATCTTCAACTTCTTCTATAATGATATTACCCATTTGTTTTTTTACCTAAAACCTTTATTTATATACTGGGGAAAAGAAAACATAAAAAGGGTGATCTCAAATGCTCAGTAAGGGTAAGCATAGATAACATAAAACAATCCATAAACATTTGAATGCAAAAGCTTGAACATAAAATCTAAACATCAGAATCTTGAGCAAAGACATAAATCATGGAAGTACGTAAGGCATATATCATAAAGGAACATCAATCTTGATAAAATAGCATGGGAATAAATCATGTAATTGTGGAAACCATTCAGCACTTGTTATGATTTCCATAGTAGCCAAGGCATTGCTACCAAGACCATTTTAGTGGACAAAGTCCCTTTCTGAATCGAGTTCACTCCTCATTCCAGTCCTATATCACTGAACCGAATTAACTTACCATTCCATCCATGTCTATCTCAGGAGATATAAATCTTTACCCAATGCATTGAAGGGATATATAGGTCCCACCCATCTTATAATGAAATAATTCTTACGTGTTTCACAAAATCATAAATCATACATCAGAGCATAACCCATGTAATAAAAATGGGATTCTTCAACATCATGCCATCATAACATAATTCATATAAAACAAATGGATATCATTTCATCAGAAGAAAAGTGAAACCATGTAAATAATAGATACATTATACTTGAAACATACACATATGAAATAATTTCATCCTAGATGGAAAATGGTTTTGATAAAACACTTGAAATGAATTCTTGAGGAAAATATCCTTTCTTCTTCAAAATCATTTTCTTTTCACAAAATGCCATGCACTTTTAAAAGAAATGTATTTTGCTGAAAATTGTCATAAAATGTTTTATAGTAGGCTTCATGAAAATTAGGCGTTATGAAACCGTAAAAATCAGTTCACGCAGTATAAGTTAAAAATAGCATTCTTCTTGTACTTTTGTCAGAAAATTCAAAAAGTACCTCATATGGTAAACAAAAGAAAGATTCCTTCCATACGATGTGGTAAATGTTAAAAAAGGGTAAGAATGACTTTAAACATAAATGTATGAAATTTAAACATTTTATGAAAATATTTTGAGAACATATGGACATGGATAACAAACATAACCCCAGTAAATACTTGCGAATAAACAATATCGGATAAGAATGAGATTGGAATAATTATCCCTTACCTTAGGTCTGATATGCTTCGTACGTATCCTAACCTCCTGTATAATGATTTAAATAATTTCATTGACTTATTAAATAATCCTATTCATTGTTATGATTTCATAAATGGTTCACTTATAAATTTATATTACCCGTTCTTTTGTAAATTCCATGTTAAAGTAGTGTTTTGGGTAAAATCGTTTTATTTATCGTACATGTTTGGACTTGTTGTTCTTGATATTATTACTTATATCCCGATTTACTTAATTACATAATGTAAAAAATGATTTATATATAATATATATTCTGTATATACATATATATATATATGATAGATCGATAAATGGAATGAAATACATCCTTCATGGAGATGGTAGGCCATACGTACGCATGAACGCTGTTTTCGTTTACTTATTGAATTGAATGGAATTAAGTAGATGACATAAATATATGTACATAAATCTAGTATCATTATTATGTCATATATTTAGTGATTAATTATTATATATACTTTATAATCATTCATGAATGGTTAATATGGAGAATGAATCTCATCGCGTCGTGGAGACGGTAGTCCGTACGTACGCACGAGCGATGATACCATTCCCATGATCGTGGAATTGTATTAAAGTGTATGTATAATATTTAAGAATCAATATCGCATTACAATAATCATATATAGTTATTTATTTATACCATTATACCCGTCCAAGTAAGGTGGTGGTCGAAAATAGATTACACCACGGTGTGGAGATGATATTCCGTACATACGCACGTGCGGTGATTTCATTTTCCGTAGGATGGATAGAAGGTGAAATAAGTTTGTTTCATATTTATAATAACATATCAGTATATAATTAATACTGATGTTATTACTTTATAATGATACAACTAAAGAAGAAGAAGTTTAAGAAGAAAGAATCTTGAGAGAATCGGAAGAAGAGATTACCTCTTCTTCGACGCACCTCCTTTAAGCTTCCTCTTATGGAAGTAGAGTTGGTCTTTTGAGAAGACCAGAACCTCAAGAATGTTTCTAGGGAAGTGGAGAAGAGAAATGGGTAGGGTTTATCCGAGCTTCAAGGCTCAAAAGGGTGTGAAGAGAAGAGGGAAGGGGTGCCCTTTTTATAAGGGAGGAGAGGGGAACCTTTGGAAAAACTTAAAATATTATTTTATAATAAAGTCATATTCGGTTTATAATAGCTCCAAATTGATATATTTATAATATAAAGTGATTATGGGTCTAAAACCTCTCTACCAGTAGATTTTAGACATGTTTAGGTTACAATTTTATCCTTATCATTTAGATTTCTTAAATAATTTTACTTTTACCGTGTCTTCTTCTTTTCTTACACTATACGGTTAATAAAAATACAATAACAAGACAAAAAACCCCAAAGTGGTTCATTATTAATATATATATACATATCTAAGTCATTTGGTCGAACCTCAAATTTTTAGGAATAAAATAACAATTAATAATAAAATATTTGTTTTAAAAACTATTTTATGTCAATTTTGACACTATTTGGTTATTGACTTTTGTAAAAATCATAACAGCATGATTAGTTCGAAAAAAGTTAATTAAATCAATAATAAGATGTCATATTAACCTATTAAATTAGTGTAATTCATAAAAAGTCTCAAATTACAATTATTTGGGTATTTATAACATTAATTATGTCAATATTTCATTAATAAGATAATTATTGCATCATCATTGTGTCATAAATAAATTAAACTATTTAATGTCTAAAAATTATAAATAAAATACCATTATGTAGGAAATATTTTTATAATTATAATGAATATTTATAGTCGAATTTATCTTATGTATAACCCTATATTAAAAATGTTTTAGTTATTAAACTTTGACTTTAACTATTTTAACAATTCTTTAAATAAAATAATATTATATGTCCTAATCTAATCCAGGTGGGCCTAAATGTTCATATTTTATTCCTAAGGTTGTTTTTGGTCGAATTACACTTATCCAATAGAATTAGGATATTTTTTAGGGTAATGATAATATTATTTTTACCCTTAATTTCCCTATTTACTTTTAACTATGGTAAAAAAAGTAAAAAGTTACTATTCACCAAAAGTTTTTTTCATCTCATTGAACCACATATTAGTCTGTGATATTAACTATGTCTCTCGGATTTTTGAAATTCTACTCACAGAAGTAGTAAAATTAAGTTTTATGTGAATTTGCAAATTCCTCTAGGAGGTGGGTAAAAGATGGTGAAAAGTTCAATAAAATTTTTATGTATAAAAAATTATTATAAAATGACTCCAATTAATTACATTGAACATATATAGGTATTATGTATCAATTTTTACCAAAAATAAAATAAATAATTATTTAAATAAAAATTCAGTTTTTAAATAGTAACCCAGTGTTTTCACTGTTCATCAAAAATTGAAAGTTTTCAGAAAAATACCAAAATTTCACCCTCGGTTAATTTCGATATTCCGAATCCAAAAATGAAGTCCATTTCAAAAGATAAAATATATAAAATTTCAAAAAGTGGGTATTACTATTCATAACGGCTAGTTTTAATAATATTTTAATATCATATCGTTGTTTAGTGCAACTCGATATTGCGTACAACACACGCTATCGTGGAAGGTCGTGATTGCGTGTAATGCAAGCCAAATCAGGGATGTGTGTGGTGCAAGCTCCTTTTGGTGTAGCATACAACACAAGACATCAATAAAATCAAAAAGAATATTTTTCATAAAATCTCGGGGTGTTACATTCTACCCCCCTTAAAATGAATTTCTCCCTCGAAATTCGTCGGGGTTATAAATGGTTTACTACTCGAAAGTTTATTTAATAGAAAACCACATCGTATAAAGGAATACCAAAACCAATTTTTAAAAACTAAATTATGAAACGTAATGGTTACCCAAATTAACTAATCACCGGGTTTCCACATAGAAGAACATAGGTGAAAATATGGATATGGAAGAGAAATGTAACCATCATGTTCTGATGGAGAGTGGTAGAGAACATGGCTATGAAAAATCCAACAATCACAAAGCCATATATTTGTGATGATCTAAGGTACCATCTGATTCATCGGATATAAGGGCACAAGGACAACATTTTTGGTTTTCAAGATCATTTCTCTAATGGTGAAGAAATTGGTATTAGAAGAAATACTTTCTTGATTTTGGTACAGTCTCGCTGTTGGTCGTTCCTTGGAAAATTTCCACTTCATCACTTAATGAAATAAAGTTGAATTTTTCATTCGTGAAGTGTTATCATTTCATGTGATAGAATGATGGGTCATTCCATCTATCTCAAAAAAAGGATTAGAAAAAGTTTTCAAAAATACATAAGTCTATCTATAGTGAGATTAATCATATATGGTTCCTAAAATGGACTTATACTTCATATATCATACTACTTAATATAATAAAATTGGTTTCTACTAAACAGGGACTTCCTGTAGGCCAGTGGTAGGCAATAAAAGCTTGTCGCACTTCAGTTGTGGGTTCGATTCCCACAGCATTGTCTGACGCGATGGGTTGTCGCCCGTCCTGCAGGTTGTATTTTTTCTAAAACTACATTCTTATAACAATCCATAAATAATATCGAAAAAAATTCTACCCTTAAAAAATTCTATCTGATATCCAATTTAATCCATTCCAACCTTTAAGCTTATCGAAAATACTTTTGTCCAATCTCATAGTGTAAAGTAAATGATTACTTGAGAGGTCACATAACAAGTACGTGAATACCATCATTTATCCCCCATATAAGATATATCTTGTTGGTCACATTCCAAACATGTGAATACCTTAATCGTGTATTCTCTTGAAAAATGAATACCCATTGAATCTTAGTGAAAACATGAATGCTATAAAAAGTTAAATCTTTCCACATACAAAAATCCAAAAAATCTATATACTCAAACCATGATATAACTTTTTCCTTATATCAGTCATGAGCTCAGGAATATTATAAAAAATTTCATTTTCTCCTTATCCCTTCATTATACGCATATCATCTTCTTTCCCAAAATATCTGAATAACCTTTCATGGTTACCATTACCATTCAACATATACTTTCAAATAATTTAGGAAAAATAATAGTGTAACAATCCCTAGATGTTTCTTTATTCCATAGTACCATTAAATTACATATACAACATAAATCTTGATAAACATACAATCATTCCACTACCTTTTTAAACCATTGACCAAGCTTCAACACTTATTTTATCCCATAGATCATTTTTAGTCTCCTCATCATCATCCACATAAATACTACCCATATGACCATGCTGATTCTCTTCATGATATTTTACCTTAGGTCATTGGTTTACATAATGCCCATACATTCCACATTTAAAACATCTAATCATTGTTGATGTCATAGAAATACCATTATCCTTATCCATGGTGTTAAATGAACCTTTTCCTTTGCACTTACTGGATTTGTGTCATTGTTTTCCGCACCCAAAGCATCTTCCATTTCCTTTGAAACATTCTCCTTGATGCCTCTTCCCACATGATTTACATGATAGAAATTGAACTTTCTTTCCTCTATGATCATCATGAAACTCCATCTTTCTCTTATTAGCTGAGTTGGGAAATTTACCAAAGTTGAGATTATTGATCTTATTGTGAGATTGCTGATTAGTAATAATAACGATATGTGGACCTCCAGATCCAATTTCATTCGGTTGCTCATGAAGAATATCATTCCATTGTCCATCATATCCTCCATTATCGTGAATCTTCCTGTTCCCAGCCATTTTCTAAAACCCAAAAAAATAGTGTGAGAGGCCAAAATCATAATCAAGGGGGATTACCTTCAATACCTAATATCTTAGGTTAAATTCTAAGATCGTTACCATAATTCTAGTAATATAACCTGTACTTATACTTAACCTTAGGGACATCCCTAGACATACATTAGAAATATATCTAGTGATCTCACTAAAGTTATCGCTTCCTAGTTTCCAAAGGTTAACTAAAACTTTCCTCTGATACCAACTGTAAAGACCCAAAGCTTTATGTACATGGAAATTACATTACTTTTTCAGAATACATAATACAAAACAAATACATACACACAAGGACCGTAATATTTTAGTGTCTTTGGGAACTCGGAATTTAATCTTCTAAACGTGGTGAAAGATCTCCAACTTCTCCCATAAAGAACTTCCCCTTTTTTTCTTACCTAAAAACTTTCTTTATATCCTGGGGAAAAGAAAACATAAAAAGGGTGAGCTCAAATGCTCAGTAAGGGTAAGCATAGAGAATATAAAACAATCTATAAACATTTGAATGAAAAATCTTGAACATAAAATCTAAACCGCAAAATCTTGAGTAAAGACATAAATATTGGAAGTACGTAAGACATATATCATAAAGGAACATCAATATTGATAAAATAGAATGGGAATAAATCATGTAATTGTGGTAACCATTCAGAACATTTTAGGATTTCCATAGTAGCCAAGGCATTGCTGCCAAGACCATCTTAGTGGACAATGTCCCTTTCTGAATCGAGTTCACTCCTCGTTACAGTCCTGTATCACTGAACCAGATTAACTTACCATTCTAACCATGTCTATCTCATGAGATATAAATATATACCCAATGCATTAGAGGGATATATAGGTCCAACCCATCTCATAATGAAATCATTCTTACGTGTTCCACAAAATCATAAATCATACATCATATCATAACCCATGTAATAAAAATGAGATTCTTAAACATTATTCCATCATAACATAATTCATATAAAACAAATGGATATCATTTCATCATAAGAAAATTGAAACCATTTAAATCATAGATAATTTATACCTGAAACATACACATATGAAATAATTTCATCTTATATGGAAAATGGTTTTGATAAAACACTTGAAATGAATTCTTGAGGATAATATCCTTTCTTCTTTAAAATAATTTTCTTTTCACAAAATGCCATGAACTTTTAAAAGAAAAGTATTTTGTTGAAAATAGTCATAAAATCTTGTAGAGTAATCTTTATGAAAATTAGGCTTTATGAAACTTTAAAAATCCGTTCACGCCGTATAAGTGAAAAATAACATTCTTCTCGTACATTTGTTGGAAAAGTCAAAAAGTACCTCGTATGGTAAAAAAAGAAAGATTCCTTCTATACGATGTGGTAAAAGTAAAAAAAAGAGTAAGAATGACTTTAAACATACATGGAAGAAAAGTAAACATTTTATGAAAACATTTTGAGAACATATGGACATGGATAATAAACATAACCCCAATAAATACTTACGAATAAACAATCTCAGATAAGAATGAGATTTGAATAATTATCCCATACCTTAGGTCTGATATGATTCGTACGTATCCAAAACTCATGTATAATGATTTAAATAATGTCATTGACTTATTATAGAATCATATTCATTGTTATGATATCATAAATGGTTCACTTATAACTTTATATTACCCGTTCTTTTGTAAATTCCATGTTAAAGCAGCGTTTTGGGTAAAATCGTTTTATTTATCGTACGTGTTTGGACTTGTTGTTCTTGATATTATTAATTATATCCTGATTTACTTAATTCCAGAATGTAAAACATGATTTATATATAAAATATATTCAGTATATACATATATATACAATAGATCTATAAATGGAATGAAATACATCGTTCATGGAGACGGTAGGCCGTACGTACGCATGAACGCTGTTTTCGTTTCTTTATTGAATTGAATGGAATTAAGTAGATGAAATACATATATATATACATGAATACAGTATCATTATTATGTCATATATTTCATGATTACTTATTATATATACTTTATAATCATTCATTAATGGTTAACATTGGAGAATGAATCTCATCACGTCATGGAGACAGTAGTCCGTACGTACGCACGAGCGATGATACCATTACCATGATAGTGGAATTGTATTTAAGTGTATGTATAATATTTAAAAATAAATATAAAATTACAATAATCATATATAGTTATTTATTTACAACATTATACCCATCCACGTAAAGTGGTGGTCGAAAACAGATTACACCACGACGTGGAGACGGTATTCCGTACATACGCACGCGCGGTGATTTCGTTTTCTGTAGGATGGATAGAAGGTGAAATAGGGTTGGTTCATATTTATAATAACATATAATTATATAATTAATACTTATTTTAATACTTTATAATGATACAAATAAAGAATAAGAAGTTGAAGAAGAAAGATACTTGAGAGAATCAGAAGAAGAGATTACCTCTTTTTCAACGCGCCTCTTTTAAGCTTCCTCTTATGAAAGTAGAGTTGGTATTTTGAGAATACCAAAACGTAAAAAATGTTTCTAGGGAATTTTATAAGAGAAATGGGCATGGTTTGGCCGAGCTTAAAGGCTCAAAAGGGTGTGAAGAGAAGAGGGAAGGGGGCCCTTTTTATAAGGGAGGAGAGGGTCACCTTTGGAAAAACTTAAAATATTATTTTATAATAAAGTCATATTCTGTTTATTATAGCTCTAAATTGATTTATTTCGAAGCTAAAGTGGGGATGGGTCGAAATCCTCTCAACAAATATATTTTAGACAAGTTTAGGTTGAAAATTTTACCTTATCATTTAGATTTAACTCTAAGTTAAATAATTTAACTTTTACCGTGTCTTCTTGTTTTCTTACCCTATATGGTTAATAAACTTACAATAACAAGCCAAAAGAACCCCAGGTGGTTAGTTATTAATATATATATCCTTATATAATTCATTTGGACTAACCATAGATTTTTATGAATAAAATAACAATTAATAATATAATATTTGTTTTAAAAACTATTTTATGTCAATTTTGACACTATTTGGTATTTGATTTTTTTTAAAATCATAACAGCATTATTAGTTCGAAAAAGGTTAATTAAATAAATTTTAATATTTCATATTAACTTATAAAATTAGTTTACTTTATAAAACGGCTCAAATTACATTTATTTGGGTATTTATAACATCAATTTTGTCAATATTTTATTAATAAGATAATTACTGCATCATCATTGTGTCATAAATAAATTAAATTATTTAATTTCTAAAAATTATAAATAAAATACCATTATGTAGGAAATATTTTTATATTTCTAATTAATATTTATAGTCTAATTTATCTTATGTATAACCCTATATTAAAAATGTTTTAGTTATTAAACTTTGATTTTAACTATTTTAACTATTCTTTAAATAAAATAATATTATATGTCAAAATCTAATCCATGTGAGCTTAAATGGTCATATTTTATTCATAAGGATGTTTTTGGTCGAATTACACTTATCAAATAGAATTAGGAATTGTGTTAGGGTAATAATAATATTATTTTCGACCTTAATTACCCTATTTACTTTTAACCGTGGTAAAAAAAAGTAGAAAGTTAATATTCACCAAAAATTATTTTCATCTCATTGAACCAAATTTTAGTCCTTGAGAGTAACCGTGTCTCTATAATTTTCAAAATTCCACTCACAGAAGTGGTAAAATTAAGTTTATGTGAATTTGCAAATTCTCCTAGGAGGTGGGTAAAAGACGTTGAAAAGTTCAATAAAATTTTTATATATCTAAAATTATTAGAAAATGACTCCAATAAATTACATTGAACTTATATAGGTATTATGTATCAATTTTTACTTAAAATAAAATAAATAATTATTTAAATAAAAATTCGGTTTTTAAATAGTAACCCAGTGGTTTCACTCTTCATCAAAAATTGAAATTTTTCATAAAAATACCAAAATTTCACCCTAAGATAATTTTGGTATTCCGAATCCAAAAATGAAGTCCATTTCAAAAGATAAAATTTATAAAATTTCAAAAATTGGGTATTAATATTCATAATGGCTAGTTTTAATAATATTTTAATAGCATATCATTGTTTTGTGAAACTCGGTATTGCGTACAACACACGCTATCGTGGAAGGTCACGATTGCATGTAATGCAATCCAAGCTAGGGATGCGTGTAGTGAAATCTCATTTTGCTGTAGCGTACAACACAAGACATCAATAAAATTAAAAATAATATTTTTCGTAGAATCTCGGGGTGTTACATTCTACCCCCCTTAAAATGAATTTCGCCCTCAAAATTCATCGGTGTTATAAATGGTTTACTACTCAAAGGTTTATTTAATAGAAACCCACATCGTAAAAAGGAATACCAAAACCAATCCTTAAAAACTAAAGTATGAAATATAATGGTTACCCAAATTAACTAATAACTGGGTTTCAACATAGAAGAACATAGGTGAAAATATGGATATGGAAGAGAAATCAAACCATAATGTTCTAATGGAGAGTGGTAGAGAACATGGCTATGAAAAATCCAACAATCACAAAGCCATAGACTTGTGATGATCTAAGGTACCATATGATTCATTGGATATAAGGGCACTAGGACAACATTTTTTGTTTTCAAGATCATTTCCCTAAAGTTTAAAAAAATTGAATTAGAAGAAATACTTTCTTGATTTTGGTACAGTCTCACCATTGGTCATTCCTTGGGCAATTTCCACTTCATCTCTTAAAGAAATGAAGTTGAATTTTTCATTCATGAAGTTTTATCATATCATGTGATAGAATGATGAGTCATTCCATCTATCTCAAACAAAATGTTAGAAAAAGTTATCAAAAATACAAAAGTCCATCTATAGTGAGATTAATCATATATGGTTCCTAAAATGGACTTATACTTCATATATCATACTACCTAATATAATAAAACTGGTTTCTACTAAACATGGAATTCCTGTAGGCCAGTGGTAGGCGATAAAGGCTTGTCGCACTTCAGTTTGGGTTCGATTCCTACAGCCTTGTCCGACGCGACGGGTTGTCGCCCATCCTGCAGGTTGTCCTTTTTCTAAAACTACATTATTATAACAATCCATAAATAATATCGAAAAAAAATTCTAGCCTTAAACAATTCTATCTGATGTACAACTTAATCCATTCCAACCATTAAGCTTATCGAAAATACTTCTATCCAATCTCATAGTGTAATGAAAATGATTACTTGAGAGGTCACATAACAAGTATGTGAATACCATCATTTATCCCCTATATAAGATATATCTTGTTGGTCATATTCCAAACATGTGAATACATTAATCATGTATTCTCTTGAAAAATGAATACCCATTGAATCTTAGTGAAAACATGAATTCTATCAAAAGTTAACTCTTTCCACATACAAAAATCCAAAAATTCTATATACTCAAACCATGATATAACTTTTTCCTTATTTCAGTCATGATCTCATGAATACTGTCAAACATTTCATTTTCTCCTTATCCCTTCATTATGCGCATATCATCTTCTTTCCAAAAATATCTAAATAACCTTTCAAGGTTACCAGTACCATTCAACATATACTTTCAAATACTTTAGGAAAAACAATAGTGTAACAATCCCTAGATGTTTATTTATTCCATAGTACCATTAAATTACCTATACAACATAAATTTTGATAAACATACAATCATTCCACTACCATCTTAAACCATTGACCAAGCTTCAACACTTCTTTCATCTCATATATCATTTGTAGTATCCTCATAATCATCCATATAAATACTACCCATATGACCATGCTGATTCTCTTCATGAGATTTTCCCTTAGGGAATTGGTTTGCATAATGCCCATACATTCCACATTTAAAACATATAATCATTGTTGATGTCGTAGCAATACCATTATCCTTATCAATGGTGTTAACTGAACCTTTTCCTTTTCACTTACTGGATTTGTGTCCTTCTTTTTATCACCCAAATCATCTTCCAGTTCCTTTTAAATATTCTCCTTGATGCCTCTTCCCATATGATTTACATGATAGAAATTGAAATTTCTTTCCTCTACAATCATCATGAAACTCCATCTTTCTCTTATTAGATGAGTCAGGAAACTTACCAAAGTTGAGATTATTGATCATATTATGAGATTTCTGATTAGGCATAACAATGATATGTGGACCTCCAGATCCAATTTCATTCGGTTGCCCATGAAGAATATCATTCCATTTCCCATCATATCCTCCATTATCGTGAATCTTCCCGTTCCCAACAATTTTCTAAAACCCAAAAAAAATTAGTGTGAGAGGCCAAAATCATAATAAAGGGGGATTAACTTCAATATATAACATCTTAGGTTAAATTCAAATATTTTTACCATAATTCTAGGACTACAAACTATATGTATACATAGCCTTAGGGACATCCCTAGACATGCCTTAGGAATATCTCTAGGGATCCCACTAAAGTTCTCACATCCTAGTTTCCAAAGGTTAACTAAACCTTTCCTCTGATACCAACTATAAAGACCCAAAGCTTGACGTACATGAACATTAAATTAATTTTTCAGAGTACTTAATACATAACAAACACAGACACACAAGGACCGCAATAGTTTAGTGTCTTTGGAAACTCAGAATTTAATCTTCTAATCGTGGAGAAAGGTCTTCAACATCTCCCATAAAGATCTTCCCCTTTTTTTTCTTTCCTAAAACCTTTCTTTATATACTTGGGAAAAGAAAACATAAAAAGGGTGAGCTCAAATTCTCAGTATGGGTAAGCATAGAGAACATAAAACAATCCATAAACATTTGAATCCAAAAGCTTGAACATAAGATCTAAACATCAAAATCTTGAGTAAAGACATAAATCTTGGAAGTATGTAAGGCATATATCATAAAGTAACATCAATATTGATAAAATAGCATGGGAATAAATCATGTAATTATGGAAACCATTCAACACTTGTTATGATTTCCATAGTAGCCAAGGTATTGCTACTAAGACCATCTTTGTGGACAAAGTCCCTTTCTGAATCGAGTTCACTCCTCGTTCCAGTTCGGTATCACTGAACTAGATTAACTTACCATTCCAGCCATGTCTATCTCATGAGATATAAATCTTTACCCAATGCATTGGCGGAAGATATACATCCCACCCATCTCATAATGAAATCATTCTTATGTGTTCCACAAAATCAAAAATCATACATCATAGCATAACCCATGTAATAAAAATGGGATTCTTAAACATCATGCCATCCTAACATAATTCATATAAAACAAATGGATATAATTTCATCATAAGAAACATGAAACCATGTAAATAATAGAAACATTATACTTGAAACATACACATATGAAATAATTTCATCTTATATGGAAAATGGTTTTGATAAAACCCTTGAAATGAATTCTTGAGGAAAATATCCTTTCTTATTCAAAATCATTTTCTTTTCACAAAATGCCATGCACTTTTAAAAGAAAAGTATCTTGTCAAAATTAGTCATAAAATATTGTAGAGTAAGATTCATGAAAATTAGGTGTTATGAAACCGTAAAAATCCATTCACGCCGTATAAGTTAAAAATAACATTCTTCTCGTACTTTTGTCAGAAATGTGAAAAAGTACCTTGTATGGTAAACAAAACAAAGATTCCTTCCATACGATGTGGTAAAAGTAAAAAAAAAGGGTAATAATGACTTTAAACAAAAATGGATGAAAATTAAACATTTTATGAAAACATTTTGAGAACATATGGACATGGATAATAAACATAACCACAGTAAATACTTAAGAATAAAGAATCTCGGATAAGAATGAGATTGGAATAATTATCCCTTACCTTAGGTCCGATATACTTCGTAGGTATCAAAACCTCCGGTATAATGATTTAAATAATGTCATTGACTTATTAAAGAATCATATTCATTGTTATGATGTCATAAATGGTTCACTTATATCTTTATATTACCCGTTATTTTGTAAATTCCATGTTAAAGCAGCGTTTTGGGTAAAATTGTTTTATTTATCATATGTGTTTGGACTTGTTGTTCCTGATATTATTACTTATATCCTGATTTAATTAATTCAAAAATTTAAAACATGATTTATATATAATATATATTCAGTATATACATATATATATGATATATTGATAAATGGAATGTAATACATCGTTCATGGAGACGGTAGGTCGTACGTACGCTTGAACGCTGTTTTCATTTCCTTATTGAATTGAATGGAATTAAGTAGATGACATACATAAATATATATATATATATAAATACAGTATTATTATTATGTCATATATTTCATGATTACTTATTATATATACTTTATAATCATTCTTGAATGGCTAACATGGAGAATGAATCTCATCGCGTTGTGGAGACGGTAGTCTGTACGTACGCACGAGCGATGATACCATTCCCATGATCATGGAATTGTATTGAATTGTATGTATAATATTTCAGAATCAATATCACATTACAATAATCATATATAGTTATTTTTTTACACCATTATACTCGTCCATGTAAGGTGGTGGTCGAAAACAGATTACACCACGACGTGGAGATAGTATTCCGTACGTACAAACGCGCGGTGATTTCATTTTCCATAGGATGGATAGAAGGTGAATAGGGTTGTTTCATATTTATAATAACACATCAGTATATAAGTAATACTGATGTTATTACTTTATTATGAGACAACAAAAGAAGAAGAAGTTTAAGAAGAAAGAATCTTGAGAGAATCGGAAGAAGAGATTACCTCTTCTTTGACGCACCTCCTTTAAGCTTCCTATTATGGAAGTAGATATGGTCTTTTGAGAAGACCAAAACATCCAGAATTTTTCTAGGGAAGTGGAGAAGAGAAATTGGCAGGGTTTGGCCGAACTTCAAGGCTCAAAAGGGTGTTAAGAGAAGAGGGAAGGGGTGCCCTTTTTATAAGGGAGGAGAGGGGAACCTTTGGAAAAACTTAAAATATTATTTTATAATAATGTCATATTCGGTTTATAGTAGCTCCAAATTGATTTATTTCTATGATAAAGTAAAGATGGGTCGAAATACTCTCAGACAATATATTTTAGACAAGTTTAGGTTACAATTTTAACCTTATCATTTAGATTTAACTCTAAGTTAAATAATTTAACTTTTACCAGGTCTTCTTGTTTTCTTACACTGTATAGTTAATAAACTTTTAATAACAAGCCAAAAGAACCCCAAGTGGTTCATTATTAATATATATATCCTTATATAAGTCATTTGGATGAACCATATATTTTTAGGAATAAGATAACAATTAATAATATAATATTTTTTTAAAAACAATTTTGTGTCAATTTTGACACTATTTGTTAATTGATTTTTGTGAAAATTATAACAGCATGATTAGTTCTAAAAAAGTTAATTCAATCAATACTAATATGTCATATTAACCTATAAAATTAGTTTAATT
This sequence comes from Viscum album, assembly GCA_963277665.1. NCBI lineage: Eukaryota > Viridiplantae > Streptophyta > Magnoliopsida > Santalales > Viscaceae > Viscum > Viscum album. The sequence continues at coordinate 1,136,084 of OY728152.1, read as the reverse complement.
CATAAAAAGTCTCAAATTACATTTATTTGTGTATTTATAACATCAATTATGTCAATATTTCATTAATAAGAGAATTAATGCATCATCATTGTGTCATAAATAAATTAAATTATTTAATGTCTAAAAATTATAAATAAAATACAATTATGTAGAAACTCTTTTTATATTTCTAATGAATATTTATAGTCGAATTTATCTTATGTATAACCCTATATTAAAAATGTTTTAGTTATTAAACTTTGATTTTAACTATTTTAAATGTTCTTTAAATAAAATAATATTATATGTCAAAATCTAATCCAAGTGGTCCTAAATGGTGATATGTTATTACTAAGGTTATTTTTTTGTCGAATTAAACATATCCAATATAATTAGGACATGTGTTAAGGTAATACTAATATTATTTTTACCCTTAATTAGCCTATTTACTTTTAACCATGGAAAAAAAGTAAAAAGTTACTTTTCACCAAAAATTATTATCATCTCATTGAACCAAATTTCTGTCCTTTTTATTAACCGCATCTCTCGGATTTTAGAAATTCCACTAGCAGAAGTGGTAAAATTATGTTTCATGTGAATTTTGCAAATTCTCCTAGGAGGTGGGTAAAAGACGGTGAAAAGTTCAATAAAATTTTTATATATCTAAAATTATTATAAAATTACTTCAATGAATTACATTAAACTTATATAGGTATTATTTATCAATTTTTACCTAAAATAAAATAAATAATTATTTAAATAAAAAGTCGGGTCTTAATTAGTAACCCAGTGTTTTCACTATTCATCAAAAATTGAAAGTTTTCAGAAAAATACCAAAATTTCATCGTAGGCTAATTTCGATATTCCAAATGCAAAAATGAAGTCCATTTCAAAATATAAAATTTAAAAAGTTTTCAAAAAGTGGGTATTACTATTCATACCGGCTTGTTTTAATAATATTTTAATAGCATATCGTTGTTTAGTGAAACTCGGTATTGCGTACAACACACGCTATCGTGGAAGGTCACGATTGCGTGTAATACAAGCCAAGTCAGGGATGCGTGTAGTGCAAGCTCCTTTTAGAGTAGCGTACAACACAAGACATCGAAAAAATTAAAATGAATATTTTTCATAAAATCTCGGGTGTTACAAATTTTATGCTCAAAACTCCCAAAATATTAATGGACATTAAAACACAAAAAAAATTATATTAAATATACATATATACTGACATATGGGTGTGACAACCCATATTTACTAATAGAATAATTATTTATCCATGATGTTTTCCTCTATCTACTATCTAAATCTGAGCCAAATCCATTCTTTAATGAAGAATATATATCCTAAAATTGGAAGTGGTGTCTATGCTGATAAGTCTAAAACAAATTTGATTTTATGGACCATTTCATCCCATTAAATGTGATATCCAATAAGGATGGTCCAAATGAATATAATTTCTTATATGGTGAATAATACATTCATTAAATTTGATTTCAAAATAAGTCCCATAAAAATATCTATGTCAAAAATAACAAAGTGTAATTTAAATGCTTAAAATTTTAATTTTAATCAAATTTTCAAATGAATGATCAAATCACTTGTTTTGAATAAATAAATATATTTAGGAAAATTTTGGGAAAAATATAATTTATTATTATAAAAAATTCAATAAAATTTTTATTTATGAGCTCCCACACACTTATCTTTTTTCACTCATAAGAAAAGTCACATGAAATGTATTCAAGAAGAGTTATGATAATACAATCATGTTTAAATTTATTAATATATGAAAAAAATATTATAAATTATAGAATCACATAAATAAGTAAATCTCAGTAAATTTAATATTCCTTATCATATAAATTATATCAAAATAAAATCCAATTATATTAATTACATTAATCTTTTTGAAACAAATTATGGATCTATAAGGCCACTAATTATCCTCGTGTGTTTGTGCCAATCATTTCAATATTGTCTTTACATCCTTTATTTAGTATATTCAAGACAATTAAAACGTTTTTCTTTCTTGGTTATTTTCCACTAAACCTATTATATATCCTCATAAATTAAATTTCAAAACCCAGTGACTTAAGAGTTTCTAAATGACAACCCTTAAGCTATCGACCCAGATATCCCCATATGTTGTAAATTACATCACTAACTTTTTTATTTATATTTTTTTGTTATTTTTTTGGGTGTAAAACGATTATATATTTGGTATACATGCATAGGGAAATTTGTAACAATAGTAAAATTTATTGAAGAGAAACCAAAATATGAAAAGACGGTTTTTGTAAGATAAAAAAAATACTTCACTTTATTATAACTTAAATTGAGTAGGGAAAATTTCAAAATTCATAGTTATGTGTGATATTGTGTGGATAAATAAAAAGATTTAATTTAGCATAAACTAATATACAAAATAATGGTGTCAAAATCTAAATGGTTTTATAACAATACAACTGATCATATCATTAACAAATTTGATTTTACAAAAGAGTCCATTAATGAAGAAATCTAGATCGTTTTTAATATGATACCAACTGTATTAGAAAAAATAATAGTTAATTTAAAATAATTTTAATATATAAATTATATTGTGACATGATTTTTTAATTTTTTTTTGAAAAATAAAACAAATAATACAAATAAAAATCCTAATGAAGCTACCCAAAATTTTTGTCCCCTTCCCAACACATAAAATGTAACATTGTTTTTAGTTTGAAACAATGAAATTATATATTCTCATTAAATAAAAAATTAAAATTATAAAAATAATATAAAATTGATAGGGTTAGGGATAACATGTTGTTTTCAAGTGATGATCAGGTCATTCAATGCAATGACATCGATTGCATGAATTAGAAATCCATAAAAGTACTACTTCAACCACTAACCATTGACTATAAAGATATTTCTTGTGGTATATTTGGTGATATAAACTACACTATAATGAAAAAAGTGAGACACAATATAAGGGGATAACCATATAGAATGCAACTTACTAGGTATCTTCTTCATTAGTGAAATATAGGGAAAACATTTGTCTCCATCATGAAACTCCCTCTTTTGGATCGTCTTGTCATGGGTTGTTTCTATCACTATATCTTCATATATCCTCTAAGTATCATATGTTGATAATTATATCTCCTCGAGCTCTTTAAGTTACAAATACTTTTGATCCCCTGTTTAGGCTAAATCCATGTAGCATTTTATTATTAGCCAAAATTTCTCATTTTTTAACCTCTATGGGGAGATGAAAATCCTTCCCAAAGATAATACAATATGGGTACATATCGATGAGTGTATTTTATGTTATCCTATAATCACAAAATTAATCATCCAATCATTTTCTCTAATCCTTTCTATTTAGATGCACAATTTTCTCTAATATCTAATTTAACTCCCAATTTGAAACTTTGGTCTAGATATTCATTTGAGGGTGGTAAGGAGTCAATGTTTTGTGTGTAACCCAATATTTTTTAAGGGGGTAACAATTTTTTTAAATCATGGCCCTTTATCACTAATTAATTATTTTGTTATTCCAATCCTTAAAAAAATCTAAGTGTTGAAAAAATACACAACATCAAGTGAATTATCAGTCAGTGGCCTTGAACTCCACCCATTGACTAACATAATAAAAAACTATAATATAAAAAAAACAAAATTATATTTATAAATTAAATATAAAATCAATTCCTCATACATCAAATTCAATACATTAGTATTTTAAATTATAGTTTCCATTGAAACCTAATGTGTTTGATATATTGTAATGAGTGTAACACAAAACCAATAAAAATGTGGAACATTATATAACTGTTAAAATATATCCATAGAATTGGTGGGTAAAAATAAAGGTAACTAAATTATGAAATAAATGCAGAAATAAAAATAAATTTCATCAATAATATTAATTAATTTAAAAAATTCGATTAATATAACTAAATAGTTGTTAAGACCATTCAATGCTAAAAATGTATTTTCTATCATCTAAAATTATATTTGTATGAACTTTATTTTAATTAAATAGATATATTGTAGATAAAATATATTATTTACATAAATAATATATTAACCCTAATCTAATGGGTAATTTATATAAAATAAGAATAAGAACAGTTGAAATTTTAAAAAGTTGGTTTAATATGAAAACAATTTTCATTGTATTTTTATTTAAATTCCCAAATTTTAGAATTTATTTTGATAAAAATAACTTATTTTTATGATTTATAATAAAAATATTATTTTAAGATTAATTTTTGGTATTTTTATGAATTAGTTTAGTGCCTATGAGAATAAAGAAAAAATGTTGGTATTGCTAAAACCATCCCTTTTTTGTATCTATAATAAAAAAAGAATGAAATAAATGTTTCTATACCATTTACATAAGATATTTATATTTATTTATATTTATAAGTAAATTAAATCATTTAAAATTTTTATGTTTTATTTATAAAACCAATGTTTATCATTTTTGAAACATTTGTAATATTTTACTATAAAAACTGATTTATTAACTTATATTAAAAAATATATTTTCATCGCTTATAGAAATTAAATCCAATAAAATGGATTTAAAATTTTTGACCAAAATTTTCATTTTATTCTATAATTTCAATTTCATTTTTTGGCATAAAATTATGATTACTAAGAGTAAAGTTAATGACCATGATAATGATAAAACTGTTATTTTCAAAGAATTGTTTTATCAACATTGTGTAATTTTTTTATAACCAAATAAAGTAATATCTTATAAAAAGTTAAATTAATATAATTGTTAAATACATATTTAAATAAATAAACACTCATTAAATTGGTAATCAATATTGAATAATATTAAGAACACTTAATGGCGAAAACAACATTTTTCTACAAAACAGTTTTTCTATATATAAAATATTTTAATGTAAAAGTTAATTTTATCTTTTTTATAAATTGAATTAGATTAATTTTAGATTATATTTATGTTAAAAACACTAATTTTTTTAATATGGGTTATTTTATATGTTTATTGAAACTTAAGTTACTTGGGTGAAAACTATTTACCCCGATAAAAATACAAAAAGGTAAAAGCTAAAATATAAGAGAAAATGAATTAAAAATTGTTTGAAATTTTTTTTATAAATAATTGGATTAATATTTATCAAAAAGATATCATCATAAAATACATTATTTCACGATTTTTGAACCATTTACCCTTAAATAGTTTCATTCCATTATTGTAAAATAATGGGTGTTCACAAAAGGTCCCTTTTCTTCCCTTATAAAAGTGGATCACCTAAACATTTCAAATGATCCAATTTACCATAAAAATATAACATAAACCCTAAATTTTTCCCTATAATGTAATTCCATTGAATTTACTAAATCCCCTAGTCACCAAAAATTATCCTAAGTTATTCTACTCTAAGGAGTTCATCATGAGAAAGTTCAAGGTCTCAACGTAAGTATTACTTAATCATGAACCATTTATTCTTATTCTTTCCCTCCCAATCCCAACTTAAAAATTTTAATATAATGACTTAGGTATCATTAAAAAATGTATTTTTATTTTATCAATGGAACGACCCTTATTTTTTCCTTCTCATCCACTTATAAAAATAAAAGAATGTTGATGGTGCGTTGTGAGGACTACCACTTCCACAAAGAAACATTTTTGTTTTTTCAACACCACCTATTATCTTGTTATGATGATATAACATGACATTAAATTTGAAACATATAATATAATTATTAATATTAAGATATAAATTATAATCCAAATTCATTTCCTCTCATTCATTAGGAAATCAAAATGTTAACTATGTGTTACACGGGTTATCGCCTCCAGAAAGTAACGTTATTTTCATCTTGATTTTAAATATTTATCAAAAACACTTATAATATGATTAAAAATTTGAAAAATATAAATAATATCATTATGATATTTTTATATTGATATTATGTAAAAGTAAATAACTTTTTAACTATAATAACCCATCGAATTATGGTATTTTCATATTTGGGTCAGTCTAACCACCTACTTGAGAAATGATATAAAACTCTAACATGGATTACTAAGGGAAATTAAATACTAATACTATTTTAATGTATTAATAAAATAATTATTTTTTTAGTATTATTTTAGGGTTATATTATTTATTTAATTTGTTATTAAAATATCATCTTTGATCACTTAAATTTAAAAAATAATTTAACATAGATTCAATTTTCTTGAAAAAAAACTAAACAAATTGGGGAATGAGGTAAGATATTAATAAATAAATATAAGTTATATATTATATTACCTTTAATTATCTTGTAATTATAAACTTTTTATCAATGAATGGGTACTAAAATTGACCTCATAAAGCATGCACGTAACAATTAATGTTACTCACACATGATGGTAAAATTAAGTTATAAATAACTAATATATCCATAATAAATGATTATAAATGAATTTTATAAAAGGTAATTTATATTAATAAATTTATAAAATAAAAATTTTAAAATATTTATTTATGGGAGTTTAGACCTAATTCAACTAAGTAGGGAAATAAGGTAAGAGTTTATTATCTCAAATTTAATTTATGAAGACATATTTCTTATTATACAATATGGTTTATTTATAATAGTGTATCTCATTAACCTTTAATATTTTTATATCAGGATCTAATAATTATTTATTATTCTTATTAATTCATTTGAAATCATATCCTTCAAGGGGGTTTCATTCAAAAAAAATTAATGTCATAAGGGATTCTTGTCTCAAATTTAATTTCTTGAGACATATTTCTTATTATTCACTATAAACTCTTTAACATAGGTTGATAACTACCTAATTAATGTCTTTTACCAAATTCATTCATTATTTGGGTTTTAAGATCCATATCATTTTCTTACTTTAAATGGTTGTTGATTCAAAAGATACTAAAGTTGAAAGGGGTTTCATTAAACAAAATCTCAAACTGTAAGGGTTTCAATTGCAAATATAATTTTAAAATAAATATTTTTTCTAAAAGAGAATAAATATGGGTAATTTTTATTCTTTATTAAACCACACATAATATTATTTAGTTATTCATATGGTTTTACATGTCCCTTCGAAATTTCATTTCCCCTTGACTCATAATTTATCTAAAGCAGTTCTTGTAAGTGAAACCAAACCTACCTATTATGTTTTTGGTTGGGAACCTTCCTCTTCCATTTCTATACTCATTGGATTCTGTTTTTAAGTTACTTATCTATGTTAGAAAAACTAATTAGGTTCATTTTTACTACTTTTGATTTCATTTAAATTTTTATAGAAAATATTAGTATTTTCTTTGTGAACACACCTTCCCACCCTTCTATCTTTTCTATGAAACCTAATCTATACACTTTATTAATTTATAAAATTAATTATAATCCTATATGATTTATAAAATTTTTATTTTTTAAAATAAATATTTTTAGAAAGTCAATGATATTCATTATTTCCAACGTGATTTTTTTAATGTTCCAAAAAAAGTGTTTTTCACCCATGTCAACAACTTATGACATATTTTATGCCAGATTGAGGAAAAAATTTATATGATACCATATTAATTATACCTTTATATTTTTATGAAGTGTTTTTTATATTATTAAAATAATCCATCAATTTTTTTATCTTTCATAATCATTGAATGTTTATAAACACAATCTGTCTTCTAATGTCTTTCCTCTATAAACACATTATTTTTCATTACTTTGATTTAAAGGTATTGAACTACATATGATACGTTGATTTATTAGGGAAATTATTTACTTGAATATATACCCATTACTTCATAAAATATTAGTATGAGGAATTATGGAATAAAAAATATATTCCAATTATTTTTTGGGGAAATATTGGAAAATTGTATACTTGTTATTTCAATACGAATGATTGTTGATTTCTTAACAATGTTGGTTATGTATTTTCTAGTTTATTTGTTTCTTCATATAATGAATTCTTTGGACTTAATTAGTGATTAATAGGTCCTTTAATATCCCCTAAATGCATCAATAGGTCTCTTGATTCCACCTAACATGAGTATTTTTGTGTATGCCATCCTAGGAAAAAATATTTCCTAGACATAGGTCCTGGATGATAAGATCATGATTTATTATCTTTGGGAATGAAATCATCTATATGAAATTATGAGTATCATCACTAAGTAACTAGTTATTATCATCCATATGATCTATTTATCTCTATTTCTAGGCATTGATATATTATGCTATTAGATTAATTCTATTGTGGAAATATTATTTTTTGTTATATATTCATACCGTATTATTTATGATCATCTTATGATCACTTATGATATTTGTTTGTTATCACTTATGTTTACCCTTTCTAAGCTATTGAGTTCGCCCCTTATGATATTTCCATTTCACCATGTTATAATGAAATGTTTTACTCGATATGTCTAGAATATTAGCTTTTGTGGATAATTTAGAGGAGATATTGAAGACATGTTATGGATTAAGTATCTTCTTAAATAGTATAAAAATATACATTAGTAGTAAAATTATGATATTTGTCTATAATTTTTACTTATTCACTAGATCTATAAACTTAAAATATCATAGTAATGTATTATAAAAAAATATGCTTTTAGTCGTGTAATTATTTCATGGTTAGATTCATGGGGAATTATAGTTGGAATCAAAGAAAGGTTTAGATAAATTTTTATATTAGGAAGTTATCGATTGAGGATATAAAGGTAATGAAGGGGTGATAAGTTATGTTTTATCATAATTTTTATGTTACAGATACCCCTTTAGTTATGTGGAAGTAATGTTGAATATTTTAGGTATATGGATAATAGATATTTAGTGAAAGCCATTGAGATAATTCTAAGGGAAAAGTCTATGCATAGGATAACATACCAAATTTTTAGGAAAGTATATATTGTGTGGTTTTTCTAAAAATTACAACTCTATCTGGATAATGGAATGTGGATGTGTTTGTGGCATAGATTCACCTTGGAGTAATCAATCAAAAAAAGAATGGTTGAGAACTGACTCAATCTTCACTCTGGTGCATGATGAGTGGGCCTAAGGCTACACATCGGGCTAGAAACTCTAGGGGATATACTTTGGTTAATGACGTTATCTTTACTTGACATTATGAATGATTTAATATGTTATAGAGTTATGTTAATAAATATTATAGAACCCAACCTAAATAAATATATTTTAAAATAAGAGTGATTTATGTTGAACTGAAATAAATTATAATAATTTTTAATGGTGATATATTTTTAGTTTAAATTTAATTATCATAAAATAATTATCTTTTGGTGTTAATCCATCATGATAAACCATTTTGTTTTATTAATGGATAAATAAGAAATATATCAATTTAACAATGGATTCCATGGATAATGAAAATATTATCCCACTGAGAAACCTAATAGGATAAGAACTGAAGTGAGAGATATTATGATTATACTGAACTAGCTATCAAGAATCATGATTAACAATGTGAAAATAATTTAGTTTCCAAAAAAACTAAAGGGTGGAGTCTCATGTAAGTTTGGGTGATAAATATAATTAAAGAAAAAAAATTAATTTCTTTTATATCAAATTTTTTTGAATAAGAACCAAGGGAAATAACTGCAATGAACCAAGAGATGTTTTATGTGTGGAAAATAAGGGAATATACAAACTAATTTCTAAGGAAAATTGATGATCTTATTGGTCATGGTGAAAGGAAAAATATTTCACCAAAATTACCACTGCAAATTCATTATCTTAAATTTGGAAAACATGGACATTATACAATTTAATATCCTAATCCAAGGGATAACATAGATGATGATAACCAACAAATTCCAAGTTAAGAGAATGATTATGAATCCAAAACTATGGATGTGAGTTCCAAAGATGATGTGTAGTGAGGACAACTGATTATCCACTCAAGAACTATGAGTTCTATATTTTTTCCTTGTTCTACCAACTAAATTGTACCTTGAAAGATTTATAAGATCATTGAATCACCACCCCATTGAATATATTCTATTTTATTTTTAAAAACTTATAGTCATACGATTATTGAATCCAAAGTATATAGCTTTTATTTCATTAATTTTTATGTGCTTCTAATAAAATCATATTATCCATCCTTTAGTTTAATTTTTTCTGTTATTGGACATGGATTGGATCTCTCTACATAGAGACCATGGTAATTTCCAAGATAATAAAACCAAATTTAAAATCCTAAATCAACACATGACCATATATTAATACAATACTAACTATAAAATCCCTATGAAAAATCAATCCAATTATAAAGGGGTTTTTAACAAAACCGGTTACAGAAAAACTCAATATTAGTTATATTCCTATTTTGGGAGAAAAGATAATTTTAGTATTCATAATAAGGATATTGGGGATAAAAAATAATTATAAATTAAATACGGATTCGTGTATATCTTATGAACACCCTTAACTTTTTAATTAGTTAAAAATAGTTAAAATTGAAAGAATGTGGATTATTTAGGGGGTGATGTAACACCCCAATATTTTAAATTATATTTTCCTTTGAAATGTAATGTGTTCTACAACTTGCAATGAACAAAAAGCCAAACCAATTTGAAATGTGGTAAATTATATAAAAATTAAAATATATCCTTAGAATTGGTTGATAAAAATAGAGGTAACTAGATTATGAAATATAAATAAAATTAAAATAATGGTCTTTATTAATATTAATGAATTGATAAAATTAAATTTATATAATTATATAACTTATTATATAATTTTATGCTAAAATTTTATTTTTTATAAAATTGGATTTATATGATCCTTATTTTTTAAAAAATATATATATTATATATAAAATATATTATATATATGAATAATTTATTAAACCTAATCTAATTGGTAATTGAAAGTAAATAAGAATAAGAACTGTTGAAATTTTAAAAAATAATTTTCCAATAAAAACTATTTTTATTATATTTTTAATTAAATGAATGATATTTAGAATTTAAATTTTACCAAAATAACATCATTTTGAATATTGAATAAAAATATCATCTTAATATTAATTTTTGGTATTTTTAAATTAGTTTAATTTTTTTGAATAGTAAATAAATACCAATATTGATAAAACCATTTCTTTTATGAAGCTATCATAACAAAATAATGAATTAGATGTTTTTAAACCTTTTTATATAAAATATATATTTAAAAGTTAAAATAAATAATTTATGATTAATATTTTGTTTTTATAAAACCCTTTTTTATGATTTTGGAAACATAAGTAATATTTTACTCTAAAAATGATTTATTTGCTTATATTAAAATATTAGTTTCCATAAATTATATAAATTAAATCCTAAAAAATAGATTTTTAATTTATTAAAACATGATTTTATTATTTTATAAGTTCAAATTCATTTATATTCATACAATTATGATTAGTAAACTTAAAGTTAATGACTATGATAATGGTAAAAATGTTATTCTAATAGAATCAAATTATTGATATTTTTAAATTTTATCTAATAAAATAAATTTAAAGTGTCTAAAAAGTAAATTTTATTTATTTTTTAAACATAAATTTTAATAAATTATCTCAAATTAAATTGTTAATATATACTAAATAATATTAAGAAAACTTAATGGAGATAAAAAATTTCTACAATTTTTTTTCTATATATAAAATTATTTAATTTAAAAGTTAATTATATCTTAATTAGAAATTGAATTAGATTAGTACATACTTAATTTAATATTATGAAACCAAAACTTTGAAAGATGGGTTGTTTTATATCTTTATTTAAGCATAAGTTACTTGGATAAAAACTAGTTACCCCTGTAAAAATATAAAAGGGTAAAAGTGAAAATATAAAGGAAAATAAATTCCAACATGTTTAAAAAATGAGTGTAAATAATATGTTTAAAAAATGTGTTATAGTCCCAATATCATCCCAAAATACATTATATAATACTTTTGGAACTATTTACCCTTGAATATTGTCATTCCATTGTTAAAAAATAACGAGTATTCACAAAAATCCCATTTTCTTAACTTATAAAAGATAATCCCTTCCAATATTTCAATTCCCCACTTTAACTTTGAAATATCATTGAAACACTAAAAAATTTTACTCTAATATAATCCTCTTTAATTTCTTAATACCCATATTCAATAAAATCTATCCTAATTCCTGAAATTATAAGGGTTCACCAAGAAGAAGTTCAAGGTCTTGACCTATGTATTGCTTAATCATTAACCACTTCTTGTTATTATTTCCCTTCCAAAATTACCATAAACATTGTAATATAATGAAATAAATTTCATTATTATAATAAATTTTCATTATGTTAATTAAATAACCCTTACTTAGTTCTTCTCATCCACATATGAAAACAAAAGAATGTCAAAAATGGGTTGTGCAGGCTACCTCCGCCATGAAGCGACATATTCAGTTTTTCACCACCACCTCTTATCACTGATTATAATGATGGAATTTAATAATAAATATGAAATATATAATATAATTATGAATATTAAGAGAAAAATCATAATATATCTTCATTTCCTCTCATTTGATAAGAAATGAAAATGTTAACCATGCATTATGTGGACTACCACTTCCACGTAGTAGCGATTTGTTTATCATAATTTTTTATCACTATCCAAAAAAATTAAAATATTATTCCAAACATTAAATAAATATAAATAATATAATAGTTTTTATTTTATAATGATATTTTATCAAAATAAACAATATCTTAACCGTACTCATCCATCGAATAATGGTATGTTCAGGTTTGGGTCCATCTAGCCACTTACTTGAACAATGATATAAATCACTATCATGGATGAATATGGTAACTTAAATACAATTATTATAATATTTTAATAAAAAAATGATGATTTTTATAGTTTTATAATGGTTTTATTAATTATTTAACTTATTATTGAAATATCACAATTGATTACTAAAATTATTGAAATAAGTCTCCACTGATTCAATTTTCACAAAAAATAACTAAAACACTTATGGAATTATGTTATAGATTTATAAATAAAAATAAGTTATATATTATTGTAACTTTAATGATGTATTAATAATGAAATTGGTATCAATGGATGGTTACTAAAATGGACATCCTAAAGCATGCCTCAAATAATTAAAGTTACTGACTCTTGATGGTAAAAGTAAGCTATAACTAACCAACATATTCATAATAAATGACCATAAATTAAGTATATAGACGGTAATATATATCAATAAGTTTATTAAATATAATATTAAGACATTTATGTAATGTGTACATGATGTTTGAGAATATTCAACTAAGCGGGGAAATAAGGTAAGGGTTTCTAGTCTCAAATTTAATTTATCGAGGCATATTTATTATTATAAAACATGTTTTCTTTATAATAGTGTATCTACTAACCCTTTGATATTTTTATCATGATAATATCATTGTTTGTAATATTTAATGTTTCTTTTTAAATCATATCCTTCATATGGTTTTGATTCCAAAGTTTTTAATATCATAAGGGGTTCATGTATCAAATTTAATTTCCTGATATATATTTCTTATTATGCACCATGAACTGTTTAATATAATGTGATTAATACCTAATGAATATATTTTGTATATTAAATTAATTATTGGTGTTTTAAGATCCATATAATGTTATTTATTTAAATGGAATTAAATTCAGAGGATACCAAATTTAAAATGGGGTTTGATTAAAAAGTTTCTCAAACCGTAAGGGTTTTGATTTCCAATATAATTTTCAAATCAAGATTGTTTGAAAAAGATAATTAATTTGGGGAATTTATATTATTTTTTAAAACCTTCATCATATTATTTGGTAATTTATGTGGTTATACCTATTCCTTCATACTTACATTTCTTCTTGACTCAAAATCTACCTGAAGTATTTCTTGTAAGTGAAAACGATCCTACGTCATCTTTTTAGTCAGGTACCATACTATTCCATATCCACACAAATTGGATGTTATTGTGTATATCCCTATATGTGGCTCAATAATTTATTAAGGATTTTTTAATACCATTAATTTCATTAACATTTTTAATTTTTTTTAATGTTTTCTTAGTGAATATAGGTTTCTTCAATTTTTTATTTTCTATCAAACTTCCTCTCTAAAATTTCTTAATTTATAAAGGAAATTATAACACTCCATGTTTTATAAAATATTTTTTTTTAAATAGAAATATTTTTATAAAGACACGAATATTCCTTCTTTCCAAATTGATTTCTCTAATGCTCCTAAAGAGTGTTTTTTACCTACATCAAATACCAATTATATATTTTATTTTTGATTTAGGATATTATTTATATAATAAAATCCTATATATTAATTTTTATATCTCATGAAATTTTATTTTCTATCACTGATATGATCCACCACTATCTTTGTCTTTCCAAGTCATTTAATTTTTATAAGCAAAATTTTCCTTCCTATTCATTTTCTCTATGAACAATATATTTTTCCTTCTTTTTATTGAAGGGTGTTAACTTTTATTCCATACATCAATTGATTGGGGAAATTGTTGAATAGACTATATATCCATTACTATTTAAAAAATTAGTTTAAAAATGATTATATCTAAATCTATTCCATTATTAATTGGGGAAATATTGACAATACGTATGCTTTTTATTTCAATATGGATGTTTATTGATTACTAATGAATTTTGGTTATGGACTAAATAATTTATTAATTCATTAATATAATTAATTAATTGGACTTAATTTGTGATAATTGTAACCTATAATATAACAGTGATAAATCAGTAGGTCTCATGAGAAAAACCATCTTCAGTATTTTTGTGTATGTCAACCCAAAAAAAATATTTCCTATAATTAGGGCCATAAAGAAAAAATCATGATGTCTTAGATTAGGGAATGAAATTAGTTATCTAGTTTTATGTGTCTAATCTCTAAGAAACAAGTTATTATTATCCATGGGATCTATTTACCTCCATCATTATGGATGGATGTATTATGCTATAATTTTCATTCTATTATGGAATTATTTTTCTTATTATGTTTTCATATCTTATTATTTATTATTATATTATTATCACGTATGAAATTTGATTTTTATCACTTATTTTTACCCTTACTGAGCATTTTATCTTACCCCTTCTTATGTTTCCATTTCCCCAGGTTATAATTACTTTTTTACACATGATATGTCTTAAATTATTGATTTTGTGTAGAATTTATAAGAGATGTTAAAGAATTGTTATGGATTAATTAGATTCTTAAATAATTAGAAAAATGTCCAATAGTTTAAAAAGACCTAGGATCTATTAGTTTCTGATTTTTACTAATTCTACAAAACTCTAAACCTAAAAGATCATGGGAATGTATTGTAATGCATTATTTTTGTTTAGTCATGTAATTGCAAGTGTGTTGGAAATATGAGCCCGAATTACAAAACACATGGTAATCATGGAATGAGATAAGCCAATATAATCATGAGTCTAAGAATTCCATACTTTTCCATATAGAAGAATGATTTTTTCATAATTAGACCCCATATCTACTATCCACATTTGATCTCAATATAAACCCGAATGAATAAGATATGACCCAAATTGTGAAGTGGTACCCAATTTAATGAGTACAATAAAAATTTGAATTCATGTCCCATTTTATCCCATAAAATGAGATATTCATCAAGGATTGTCTTAATTAAAGTTGTATCCCATAGAGATAATAATACAATCCTAATATTTCAATTCCAAATATGTCTAAAAACAGTATTTATGTCAAAAATACTAGATTTTTATTTAAATGTTTAAAACTAGAATTTTTATTAAATTATAAATTCATGATATAATCAAATTTTATTCATAAATGAACATATTTAGCACATTTTTGGGAATATATATCATTTATTGTCAATAAAATATATAATAAAAATATGGTTTATACTATTTATATAAAGTATGATTAATTATAATGTGTTTATAATTTTTTATTTATGAATTTATTAGTGATCAAAATTTAGTACACATATCACAATGATGAACATTATATGGTTCTCAATTGAATGATATGATTTGAGTTGAAGATTATAGAGTATCACAATCTATGAAAAACGAAAAAATGGGATATTTTTGTGCTATGTAATTTCTCACACACAAAGGGAGGATAATCCTTAAAAAATGTTAACCAATTTAATGATCGGGTTATGAGAACTTCCCACTTATATTAGGACACACATTATATCCATTTTTGGATTAAAGGTCTATCTACCCATAAAACACATTTCTAAACCTCATTTGGCCTCAAAAAACACTTTCTTTGGTTGAACCTTATATCCAGGGGCATGGTACATTTTGAAGGCTTTGATATAACTACTTTAAAATAAAAAATAGACTTATGATGTTTTATTATTATTTAAAGTTGTACTTATAAAGTAGATTTTCCAAAGTCGCGTCCATGCTAAGACAAATTCATTGTTCACCCCCAATGTCATGTCAACCTTTCATTATATATAACACAACATATATTTTATGGTCATTGAGTTTTGAAGAATGTATTATTTTTTTATCAATTGTTCATCTTGTGAAATAGGGATTATATTGGGGCTATATGAATTTGTATGTCTCAAAATTATGGTTTTTGAGCATGGTTTGTGGTTTGGGTAAGACAACAAGTGCTCGAGTGGATGTTGAAAATGGGTTGTGTGGCCTAGGTTGTTAAATTTCAGCAGATTGTAGTCATTCATACATTAAATAATGGTTCAAACTATGAATGTGGATTTCCAAAGGGATCACCCTACTGCTCTGACTAAAAATTAATTTTTTTTATTATCATAATCCCCCTTCTAAGGGATGAGGGGGAACCCAACATGACATCACGACATAAACCACAACCAAGCCTCCACAGTCTAATCAAGGAAAAAAACAACTAATTAAAAACTACAAAGTATTGCTCCAAACCAGCAACATAACCATGAAAATTAGCTTCCACCTACACATTACTGGTTAGCAAGCTGTCCCGTGCACGAATGCATGGGCCTGCAACCGATGGAAATACCATACCCTCTCAACCTTCCAAATCAGAATAATAATGTTAGGTGAAAAATTCTTCTATTAACCTCCTATAAAGCTCCCCTTTGTAGATGAACTTGTTGCAAATTACATTAAACACAAACTGCAGGGCCACAAGGAAAACATTTCCACAAACAGCATATCACAAAGCAAAAAATTCAACAACATCACACCATAAACCTTAAAGACAACCTTTACTAATCCAACCTTAATGATGTGATTTCAACCTCAACCTATTTTACATTTTGCTTCTACTTTCTTCTTCAATTAATTTGTTTCCCTCAAGAAAAACCTCCACATATTGAGAGTTAAACGAAAAATATATCACATTATTAAGAACAAAACCTCCAAATCCATCATCATACACCAAGAAACAGAAACAAATCACACCACAAAAACAGCACTGAAAATATAATTATGCAAAAAACTTCACCAATGAAGAACAATCTTGTTGCATCTAATCCAAGATGTCACCAAACCATATATCAAACACGAACCCCGAAACACGAAAAACCAAAATCCAAATGCAAGCTAGAGAAAAATCTTTTCACCACCCTCTTGTTCAGCCAGAGACCACCTCAATCATCTTGATGCACTTCTAGCCTACACAGACCCGATGAGCCGCAACGTAGATAGAACACGAACCCAGAAACATGAAAAATAAAATGCCAAATGCAAGATAGATCCAAAACTCGTCGCCACCCTCTTATTCTCACCAGAATACCACCTTGATCTGATTCACACGCTTCCAGCTGACATAGACCCGTAGAGCCAACCCTCATCTAGGAGAGGCTAAAGCAAAGATTGTTGGCTTCATTGCATAGCTAAATTAAGCCCTACATAACGAGAAGGGAAAGAGCAGAGATAGGCCGACAGTCGGTGGGAAATTCAAAGACAGACACACCCTTGAAAACCTTGAGTTGGATATTTTTTTTCTATTTGGGGGCCAAGTGTCTCACAGTTTAAGTGAGTGAGGGGAATCGGGGGAGGGGTTCCATTTTCAGTTGGATCCTCCCCTATTCAACCTCCATTTCCACCCTTTAATGGGATGAATTTTAATGGTTCATGATGGATATTTAAGGTGATCCACTTCCTCCATTTCCCTTTATTTTGGTTTCCCCTATATTTTATCTAATTTGGTGCAAGATGAATATGGTTTTAGTGTCGATTATATAAAAGCATGGTGGAATTGGGTGAAAATGATAGTGATTTTATGCATGGTATCTAGAGGAAGACTAGGGTGGTGATCACATGCTATCTAGTATTGTTTCACTCCAAGAAATTCACTCATCTATTTTATTTTATTTTTTCCAAAATTGGATGAAATTTATAATTAACTAGATGTCTTGTGATGGGTATTTTGGTTGGGATTGTTATAGGGGTGTTCCACAGACCTTTTCCATGTGGTTGGTCATGATTATAGTGTGATGACGACCCCCAGTGAGTTTTTCATCAATTATGCCACATTGGATTAAATTAAATAATTAATTATAACTCTTTATAAATCATTATTTATGTTGTGTGGCGTGAGGAAAGATCTTGGTAGGTGGTGAGGGTGTGGATGAGGTTATGTGGAGCTTGGATTGTTTGGAAACTCCCAGAATGAGGTAGGTCATCCATTTAATACAAATCCATATAATTTTTTATACCTGAGTATACCTACTACATACATGTTTTTTGGGATTTGGTAGAATGGATAGGGACTATGAGTGCTCTATAAGATGATATATGTTTGTGCCTAGACTTTTATACACATATTGAGTTTGGTTTAGTACTTTAGTGAATTTGGGTTTCCAGAAGACTATATTACCGGGTGTAATAGTTCTGGTTGAGTTTATATGAGGCCTTAAGTTGGCCTCAGGATGTGAGGTGAGATTCGAGTGGCCTAATATGAGTTCTCAAGGGACAGTTTTCAAAAAACATATGTTTTAGACTAGTGATGGTGGGTGATACATGTGTACATCTCATAACAGATGAGTGACACCCTCCTAAGGGGGGCTTGATTCCCAATGAGAATTGTGAGAAATATTTTTCCTTAAGAGACATGGTGTGATGGAGAGGGTTACCTATGGGTTATAGATTGAGAAATGTCCCTTAAGAGATGTGATTTGATACCCATGTGTTGGTCATGTGAATTTTTTGGGATTTGGAATTGAAATTCCAAGGGGACTTAGAGAAAATAGCCCCATGTATTGGGTCCAAGAGTGTATAGGGTCTTGATGAGGCTAGAAAAAACATCAATTTATTGGTTGAGATGAGTCTTTTTGTTGTGGTGTCATTGTGGGGTGACAACTGTGAGATGAAATCATTAGGTTGAAACAATGATGGGCCAAATGACTTTGTGGGTACACAAAATGTGTAGGGTTAGATGGGATTTGGTGAGGGACTAGGTCTCGAGTGCCTAGTGTCCTGGGATAAACTAGTGAGCTATGTTTTGGGCTATGGTCTATTTTTATTATTTCTTATTTTTTTTCTTATGTGTGTTCATGTATATGTTTGTGCTTGTGATGGAGACATATATCAGTTGGGGGAGTGGATCCTGAGTCATAATTTAGAATGAGATGAGATAATAAATTTTTGGACTTCCTTGGGAAATACAAAGTCCTCATGTTCTTGAAATAGGAACTTTCCACTTGTAGGTTTGGACCATGTGATCGACCTTGGTGTGGGTGTCTTGGGTGGGGGACCACCCATGATAGGGCGAGGTCATGGTATTATTGGGATTTAGATATTGGATCTTTCCTTAAGGAGGTTTAGGTCAATGACCACCTCAGGGTCTAGTTTGTTTGCTAGGTGGAACATTCATTAGCGGACTTGGGTTGAGAACCGCCAGAGGGATAGGTCATGTTCATAAATTTAGACCTTTTGCTGAAAGTCCTAGGTCGTGGAAGATAATTTCACATGCGAGGGTCAGGTCATGATGTGTTATGATACATAAATAATGGTACTTATCTTGAGTTATAAGAAATTGGTTCAAGGTGTATACATTTGATCATGCCTTATTCTTTCAGGTAGTGGGTCGAGGTTTGGATGATTCCCTACAATGAGTGTTTAGCTATGGGTTTGACAATAAGAATTATGTAAGGAGATGTGTAAAAAAAAGGTTTTTTTATGGGTTTGTTTCATTTATTTTTTATCTAAAATGATTAATTATAGCCAAATGTGAATACCCTTTGAAGTTATGGGTTTATTGAAGGTGTCTGGGGCTTGTTCGGAGCCAGGAACCTCACTTTTGGGGAGAAATAGTCATATCTTATGGTTAGTAGAATCTATGCAGTGAAGGCACACAATTACTTCTAACCATGTGAGAATTGGGAAGAAAGAATATGGAGGCCACATGGTTTGATAAACTATGTGATTTAGGGTTCATGGATGTGGAAAGACTGTAGAGTTTTTGATAGAGGAGTTTTTCACGGTTTTTTCATGAATGTTAAATGGTGCACACTAACTATACAAGTTCCACTTCCTACATCAAAGCGTTCATGTTTGGAACACATTTTGGAAAATCGTACAACCAAACCATGCGACCTAGATATTTTGGTGAAATTACCATCCCCCCTAATTAATATATTATTTCAAACCTAATATTTCTTTCTTCTTTATTGGATAGAACCTATGTGAGGAGAGCCCTTTGAAAGCCAAAATCTATTATTTTTTACCATTTCTTCATCTCATATCTAAATTGAGCCTCATCGGTCTCGTTGGATCCACATTGGTGAGTAATAAATTTCTTTTCTGTCATTCTTCATTTTCCTTAGTATCATATATTCTATTTAGGTTCAAGGTAATATGACCTAATTTCAGGTTCTTCATCCACTCTTAGATTTTATTCTAGTTAGAGTCGAATCAGAAGCTATTATTGGCCAAGAAATCTACTACCAAGATATGGTAGGTGGTCTGTATATTTCATGTTTTTTTGGGGAATTTTTAAGCTATATTATATTATTCCACGTATTGTAAAATCCCATGAGGCCCTAAAATTGATTTGATAAATTTAATTAAATGAAATGGAACCTATTAGAGTGGCACTTTAGTTCCTTTGAGATTTTTTGGAGGTTGTTTCCCAAACTAGGTCCACCCATGAGGTGTTTCTTTTTTCCTTTTTCTTAATGATGAGCAACCCAAGGTGTGTGTTTTTATATTTCCTAGTAAGAGAAATCAAATAATGAAATAAATTTAATTGAATTTATTAATAAGGTGATGTTTTTCATTCTTTTCCATGTGATACATGATGTTGATTTATTTGACTAATTAAATGTGAAATGATATATCATTGGGTAAACTCATTAAATGTGACTGAATATGGATTTTGGTTATGATTGGGTATCTCATGGAACTTGAGTTCATGTAAATTGATGGATGAATTATGTGGATTGAAAAGGAAGTGGATACCTTGGTTCGTATACCAAGGGTATTGATTCCATTTAAATTCCATGGTCACTTCACCCATGGATGTTATGTTATGTTAGAAGATGACTTAGACCTATATTCAACTTTGATCTTTATTTAATAGGATTCTAATGGAATTTCTGCCCCTTGGATCTGGATTACTGGACTCTCATTGGAAATGCTTTGTTGAGATGATCCTTGGACTCCACCAGTGCCATTAAAATGATTCCATCAGATGATACTAGGACTAGATAGGGATTCCTTGGTCTTCTATTACTTAGATCTATACCTTCTTGGTTTAACAATTTTTTATATGGCTCATCCATGGTAAATGTTATTTTCTTGGTTAGATGGATCAACCATGGTAAATGTGGCATTCTTGGTTGTACGGATCAAACTTGGTTACTCTGATACTTCTGGTTATACAGAGTGTTCGTGGTTGTTTGATATATAGATTATACGACAAGTCCATGAGAGACATATATTTTTGGATGTATGGTGAGGCCATGTCGGTTACTTATTTATTATTATAGTTTCTTTGTTATCGTATATAACACATGTTTTGTAGGGAGTTTGGTTTGTCTATACGAGATCAGTTTCATTTTATTAGATACTCCATGGGAACTATTCTTTTATTTACTACTTAATTATGATATAAATTTCATTCTTCTTAGATGGTTATATTGCACAACCAAGAATTGTTAAAGATCTTTGAGTGGTTACCTACTGGGATTGTATCACATGCCCTATTAAAGCCATAGTTGGGTACCCAAACCAACTGTATGGATGCAAGTAGGGACTAGGGAATGTGCCCGTATTTTGATGTTTGATTTTGGTTCCATGCTTAAGAGCATGGGGGCACGAGATCGAGATGAGGCTCATGATTCAATTCAGTGATAACACATTTTGGCCCTTTTTATTTTGATACATTTATTTTATTGTACTATTGTGTACCTATTTTGGATGTTTTGTAGAAACTTGACATGTATCATCATCTTTTGTATATGAGATTGCTTTTGAGTTTTGTTATATATATTCATATTTGGTTATTCATCTGATAATAGATTGTTATATCTTCTTATACTATTTAGTTTTATTGATATTATACCATGTTTTACTCTACTAATAAGGGAATAGTCTCCCCATGAACACACCCCATTCCCTTGCTACTATTCTAAAGCCTATGGCATTTAATGAGATGCACTTGAGGCCATATAGACAATCAGGATTGAGGCACTATTGGGGGGAATCCAGGTCTAGGAAGTTACAAAGTGGTATTATAGGCATATTTTCCTTTTTCTGGTTTATTATATGGAGACAATGGATAGGGATAAAAATGAATTGAAAATTTTTAATGAGTTTTGACTGGACGTAGCTAACCCATGTATAGGAAAAATCCAAAATACCTCAAATGAAATTGTTTTTTATAGATTTTTTATATTACAGTTTATTTGATTCCACCGTTGGGTGATGCACTTGAATTGTGGTGTTATTATTGACATGATTTTGGGTTTTATTTTTTTTCAACCTGAAGATATGAAGATATACCATCTCATTAATAATTTTAGAAACTTGTTAGAAATAAAATGCCATGAATTATTCTATTCCATATAGAATGCAATTCATGTCTGCATAATTTTGTGATAGGTGTCATGATAATTATACCTACTATGGTGATAGACTTATGTCCAATTATTTGAAAAACATGCTTGGTACACAAAGTGTCTTTTATAACCTATGTAGTTTTTTCCTGATTAGGCTACAACAGACACCCTGATCAGTCAATTATGGTACATTGAGTCATGTACCTTGAGTCGCATGGACTAGAACGTGTTATGGGGTGAATTAAGTGGAATCCATATTTCGGTTCAAATAGAGTATGAGGCCCTATAGAATAGATATTGATACACAATTTGGATCAACCATTTAAATAAAATGTAAAGTGGAAATTGAAATTTAAATGGACAATTAAAATTGTGAAGACAAACTTGATTTAACACCCTGATATTTTTTAAAATGTTTTTTTCAAATTAATTTAATCTTTTTGATATTTTTCATTTCATGAAACCCTGAAAATAGTTTATTTTATATTAATTAAATGTGTATAGACTATGTCATACATAACACCAAGTTAATTTTTTAATTAATGTGACATAAACTTTAGATTTCTCAACATAGAACACAGAGTGTATCTTACGTTACACACAGGACTGACTTTCCTCGATGGCTTGCGTAACACACAAGACCAAGTGTTATCGAATAATAATTCATTATTAAATTATTATTATTAAATAATATATAGCATAACCATTAAATTTAAGATTATATTATTAACTAACTTATAGTTGAAGTCATTGGTTTCTAATTAATTATAAATCAACCCAAAAACTGATAGAATATAAAGGAAAATATTATTATTTTTATGGTTAAAAAGTTGTTTTAACTTAAAAAATTAAACTAATTACAATTATTGAGTTATATTAATGTAATATATTATTTATATATTCAGTAAAATAGTTTTTATATTCATAAAATAGACATTATATATATAATATAAGAAAAACCCAATTTTATGCTGAAAAACCTATATTTTTATTAAAGAATATTTTACCGCCTTTTAATGGAGAACCCAATTTAAATATAATTTATTTACATTTTATAGATTTAATATGTCAAAATAAACGTAATATTTAAAATAGTAACATAATAATTAGGTTGGGTTATTTTTTTGGTATTTTTTTGTGAAATTTCATTTTTTTATGAATAATGAAAAATATTAACTTTTATTTCAAAACAGCTTTTTCATCAAATTTATTTTTAAGTATAAAAAAATTAAATTAGTTTAAAATTTTAATTTGATCATAATTTTTATATAAACAAAATTTAGTTCATTTTAAGCAATTTCATTTTCAAATTCAATATAAAAACATAGTATACTTTTGAATGTTTTTACTTTAAAAACCTGTACTGTCGACCTGACAACAGAATTAAATTTAAATTAATTTCTTCCACTTTTGTAATTTTAATTTTTAAAAATTAATTCCATACTTGTAATAATTATAATTTCTAATTTCTAATAAGTTCAAATTATTTTTAGTAAAAAAATATTAATGAAAGTAATTAAAATTAATTACATCGATTAAGGTAAAATTAAGCTTAACTAAGGACTAAACCTTAAACATAAGGGACTAAATGAACTAGAAAATTTTCCTGAAGCTATTTTATGGCCATATTTATAACCTATAGATTGTTTTATAAAATGTTTCTATTATAGGATCCACTTTACATTGAAAAAACATGGGTGAAATTCCTTTTCCCAAAATTTACAAGAGTATCACTCCTTCTCCACTATTAAAAGGCCTCCCCAACCTTCTAACACCTATAAAGACACATTGGAATGAAAATATCTAGAAAAATAGATCCTAAACATCCCTATCCTCGTCCTATAAGCCTCCCATTGGGAAAAAATTAATCCAAGGAATCCCTTTTGTGAAAACCAAAAGCAGTTACCCGAATAAGTGGAAAACTTCTTCCTCAAGTTCTTCTATTTTATTTTAATTATCCACCCCATAAACACTTATTATATCATGATTGTATAAAAAAATTATCCTAAATATACTAGGATGTTTTTATGTTATTTTTTATACCTACACTTACACACACATCCATCTAACGGGAGAAAAACATATTGTTTACGTGTACGACAAACAACCCCCTCACAAAACGATGATTGTTCATTTTTTCCAATTACCACCTCTCATGGTGGACATTATGATGTAAAATATGTTTATATATGTTATATATTATATTTATTATTAATTTAATATTATTTATTCCCTTCACAACACATATATTTATACCTTTCATTTGGTATAAAAATGATAATTTCATTTGAGGAAGTGTGGACTACCGCCCCCTCAAAAAATGTGATTCATTCACACCATACATGAAATGTATTAAGGATGAGTTTAGTGAAATTATATGATATATATGAAATAATAATGCTACTGTAATTATAATATATATATACACACACATATTTTATTGTATTTTTTTCTTTCAACATGACAATAAAAACTGAAACAACATTCATGTGTACGTACGACTTACTATCTCCATGAATGGTGTATTCAATTTTATACTTATATATTATATAGATTATTATAATAAAAATATACTTAATATATATGATATTTATATCATTCTTTAAATTCTGGAAATCTTGATATAATTATAAGGACCAAATATATAACAAATTAAGACACATGCGAAGAACAAAGAGAATATCACCCAAAGTGAAACCTTAACATAGAATTTTTTACAATAGGGTAATATAAGGTCATAATCAATCCATATATGGTATATATATAATAATATTATTCTGTAAAATATGTATAATAAACATAAATTTATTATACTTTAATCTTTTATGAGTACGAAGAGAGTAAAGACACAAGGTAAAGGGATTTTATCTCACTTATTATTTTCATGAGATACATGATATATTCACCACCCATTCCACTTGTGTGGTGTGTATAATGACTATATATGAATTATAAGATTACTATACTCAAATTTAGTGGTATTTACATATCTATTTTATGATCATTCATTCATGATTTTTAATTTTCAAAATTTACCAAATTAGTAAAATAGTTTTGTCTCAATTTTCCTTCCTTAAAACTCAGGTATTTTTATGCACCTAAATTATTTTTTAGATGTATATACTTCCTTTTTACATGATATATCATGAATATACTTATTTTCATGATATTTTAAGCTTCATTTAATTTCATTTTCTTACATGGATAGTATTATCCCATGTTACCAGGTGGTAAGATTTTTTTGAAACAATCTCATACTTTATCGAGATTATTTTTTATTATGATTAATTTATTGAAATATTATGATCCATATATCAATAAAATTCATTAATTTTATTTTCCTATAGTTATTCACAATATATTTATGAATTGGTACCATTTTTATACTCTTTGGTACAAAATATAGTTATGAAATTGTTTTTAGGAAATCCCAACTTTATACTCTCTTTAGTGAGAAATATGTGTTCATTGAAAACACTGTTTTCTAAAAAGGGTTTCCAATAATATTATATTATTATCCAATAATAATTAAAATAATTTTTTGCTTTTTTTTCTTTTACCAATTTTTTCAAAGGAAAATTCTTATCTTTTTCCAAATATGGAATTTTTCTAACCGTTTACTCTGCAAAAAGGATTGTTCTTCTTACCTCATGTACAGATTTACCCGCTGACATGACCAATATTACCTAGAATAATCCTTTAAAACATTAAAAAGTTATTATTTTTCAAACAAAAAATGGTTTCCTAATATTATGGATATTCATTATTTTTAATGTAGTTTTCAATGAAAATGGTTTTTCAAAAATGTTTTATGGTTATCAATTCTTACTTAAAAATTTTTCAAAGCTATTTTTAAAGAAAAAAGTTTTCAAAAAATGTATTATGTTTTAAAAAATATTTTAATTTTTTTAAATCATTATTTATAAGTTTTCAAATTATTTTCAAGAAAATAGTTTCCAAATTTTTTTCAATCTCCTTTCATAAGTTTTCAATTAAAAGATATTAAAAACTTTTTCAAGCTTTCTTTATAATTTTTCATAGTATTTTAAAAGGAGTATTTTTCAAAACTTTTTCATGATTTATTTTCATGTTTTAAATGAATTTTCAAAGATATATTTTTCAAAAAAAATCAATATTTCATCATAATTTTTGAATTATTTTCAATGAAATTATTTTCAAAACGTTTTCAATATTTCTTAATAAGTTTTCATGGTATTTTAAAAGAAATAGTTTTCAAAACATTTTCAGGATTCTTTCATAAGTATTCAAGTAAAAGGGTTTTCAAAAGTATTTATTTATTTTTTAACTTGTTTAATAAAGACATGATATTTCCCTCAAGAAATGTTTTCCAAATATCTTTCTACGTTATTTTACATCTAAGAAAACATCTCTTGATGTTACTAATTCCCTTATAGGAAATGATCCAAAGGTTCCATTCATAATATTTTTCAATGAATGGTTTATGTTTTGATGAAATAATGCTTATGACACCAGTTTCTCTTCCATGGGTTATATAATTTCTAAACATTCTTCTTTAAATGGGTTATGCTATTTATAAAATGTTTTTAATGCTATATATTTTTCAATAGGTTATGATATGATTACATGTTTATGATACCCATTTCAGTTCATGAGCTATAGTATGATTTTTAATGATCTTTTTGAACATGTATGTATGATTTCATTATGAGATGAGTGGGACCTATATCCCCCTATGAAGCACTAGGTAAAGATTTATATCTCAAGATATAGACATGGTTTGAATGAGAAATGAACTTGGTCCAGTATTACATGGCCAGAACGAGAAATGAAATCTGTTAAGTATTACAATGATGGAATGAGAAGTGAACTTGGTTCAGTAATACAGGGATAAAACAAGGTGTGAACCTGGTTTGGTAAATAACTTTTTCCACTAAGATGGCCTTGACAACAATGCCTTGACTACTATGTAAATCATTATATATTCTTATGTGTCTTCCATAATTCCATGTTTTAATATGATTTTATTCTTTTATGGATTAACTTATTTATTTCCGTATGATTCATGTCCAATGAACTAACAATATTTATTCCTTGATTCATGTTTATGATATTTGATATGTATGGTATCATATTATATTTTTATGATCTTCTTCTCAAACCCTTATTCTCAGGATTATGCTTTTGTATCTCCTTTGTATACCCATGATGGGCATCTGATCTTACCCCTTTTTATGTTTCGTTTTCTCAGGTTATGAAGATATGTATCATGTTTTATGTGTCTATAAATGGTTCTTGTCACGAATAACTTAGTGGTAGATTATGTATCTCATTTATATACAAATTTTTATGTTTCCATGTTTCTAAATAGATTAGGCCAACATGGTATTTGGGAGTTTTTTTTAATGTTTTATGTATTTCAGAAAAGTTATGTAATTGTTAATGTTTGAAAAGAGAGGATCTATATAGTTGGTATCAGAGAAAAGTTTTAGTTAACTATTGGAAGCTAGGATGATAAATCCTTAGTGAGAACCCGAAGTAAATTTCTAAGGATAAGACTAAGGATGTGGAAAATTAAAGAAAAACGTCCTGGAATTTTGGTTAAGGGTAGAGTGGATGGTTCCTTAGAAATAAATCTCTATATTGAAACTATAAGTGGATGTGGATCCAACATAGATATACCTAGGAGTAAAAAATTTGATAAAATGTTCTAGTCCTAACTCAGGGTAATTTGGTATAGGACAATGGTCCATTATGTACACCTGGTTTGACACTCTTATGGGATATGCTTTGGGAATTCAAAAACACTTCATGAAGCATCATGAAAGATTTAAATATAAGTTTTCTATGAATAATCTTTGATGAACCTAAGGGGTCATAGATTATGGAATCTGTCATGATTTATACATCCTATAAGTAATTATTTTTATGACACTGTGGTTTTCTTCTATGATATGTAATGCTCACACTTTTCTTTTAGTTTTAGTAAATGGTGGGAACCATATGAGACTGGATTAATGTTGAATGTGATGGATGATTTTCTGATGTGAAATCAAGTGGGATGATCACTAGAGTGAAAGAGGTTGTGATCATACCGAATGTGTATTCGTGGAACATGATTAAAAATGTGTACCTTAACCAACTCTCAGACTCACTAAGGAAGAAAAATAAGGAGTTCACTAAGAGTTTTGGTAATAAAGACTATGGAGGAAAGAAGATTAGGTTTCTTTTGTATCAAGAATTTGTAAAGAATCACCTAAGTGAATGTCCTAGAGTAACAAGAAGGCATATTTACTAAGGAAATGAAGGACACAAAGAATGTGAATTTAAGGTAAAAATTAAGAGACCAGTAAAATAAATGGATGATAATATTTTCCTCCCTAAGTAATCATAGATTGTTAAGTGTTTTAAGTGTGGAATAAATGGTCATCATGCAACTAAATGACCTAAGAGGAAATATCATGAAGATAATCAGTAAGGTGGTGCGAGTAATGGTTACATTATTGATGCTGAAGAGACTATAGATGAAATGTAAAAAGAAATTGGTTTTATTTAATAGGATGAGGTAGCCTTGTAAATGGATTAAGGATGAAGTAATAAAAGTTTTTATGTATTTGTATTCAATAATTATGAAAGGTTAACTATATAAGGATTTTTTGTTTTATGTTTTTTTACTAATGATTTACAAAAATACGCTGAATGTATCTGATGGAAAAGAACAGTGATTTAATGGAAAGTTGATGGTCATGGAAAACACATTATTAATGTGAATATTAACCTTAATATGTTTCTTATGTTACAATAATGATGTTTGGATAAATATATGTTAGATATAACTAAATTGGATGGTACTTATTACATTAGAACTAATTAAGTACTTATTGACATGTAGTTTATGATATCATGGATGATGTTTATAACTTATTATATTTATGGAATATATACAGTATTCTATTGAATAAGGAAGCATGGATATTTTATAAATTGATTTATGGTAATTCATGTTGTTACTATGTTCAGGGAGAATTTATCATGAGGTTATTCACATGTTTGGAATGTGACAACTGAGTGCTACTTTTTGATATATGAGGGATCAATGTTAAGCTAATTTCAGGATTTTTCTTATATTTTTTTTGGATTTCCAAATTTCATAAGGCTTATAAGTTTAACCATTAATGGAAAGATTAGGTTAAATATCAAATGAAATATATATTTATTGAGATTGTATTAAAAACCTAGATTAGAAGGCTATTTAGTTATTAATATTATTTCAAGTATGTAAATCATATTTATTTTGTAAATTATATAAGTGTGGTATTAGAAAAGGACTTCATATATGTTGGGTGACATCCAATCAAGTCTAGAATGGTCATGAGTCTTGAACTCATGACCTAAGGAAGATAAGGTTTTCACGCCTACCACTAGCCTACATGAGGTTCTGGTTATTGCATAATTATTTTTGATGAATAAATATTTATTATGAAAAAATATTGTTAATTTTTATGATTATATATTAATGTATTATTCATATTGATATTCAGTAATATTTTGACAAAAATAGTTATACTTTTCATTATTTTATGGGCCTTAAGATCTGCTAAAAGTGTATTTTTGTTCTTCAGGCATCAAAGTTAATTTTTGGACATCCATTTCGTAAAGTAATATATGAATTATAAATAGATAAAAGCACAACCAAAGAATTATTTTTTATAGAAATATATCAAGTAAGTATATTTAATTATATTCTTAGTCAAGAAAATAATTACTCAAAGATAAGATAGTGATCAAAAAAATAAAATGTGTTGTCCCAATACCTTAATTTTTTTTTGAACAGGTGGCCTTTTAAATCATCATAGATTTATGACTTTGAGGCACGAAACTTTTCTTGGACCTTTCAATTGTTTTTTAATAATTTCCTCA
The DNA here is from genome assembly GCA_963277665.1 of Viscum album. Taxonomy (NCBI): domain Eukaryota; kingdom Viridiplantae; phylum Streptophyta; class Magnoliopsida; order Santalales; family Viscaceae; genus Viscum; species Viscum album. The sequence continues at coordinate 1,105,142 of OY728152.1, read as the reverse complement.
ATCACTCCCTATAAATATTTTCAATTTTACCCCATGTTCAATCATCACTCCCAACCTTTGTTCTTATATGTGGAAACCTAGTTATATGTTACTTTGGGTAGCCATTATGGTTACATATTTCCCTTTTTTTTTAAAAGTATTAGTATTACTTTTTATGATGTGGTTTTCCATGAAATGAACTTTCATGTATTAAACTTTTGATAACCCATTGGAATTTTGAGGGTGAAATTCATTTTAAGGGGGTGGGAATGTAACACCCTGATATTTTTTGAATTATTATTTTTTGAATTAATTTAATCATTTGGATTTTTTTTATTTCATGATTCACTGAAAATGGTCTATTTTATATTAAATAATTATGTCTTGTTTGAATTATATGCAACAACAAGTTAATCATGCACTACTCACAACATAAATCTTATCTTTCTCTATACATAACACCTAGGTTAGCTTATGTTACTTGTAAGAATGACTTTCAATGACGGCTTACCTAACACACAAGACCAAGTGTTACCAAATATTAAGTCATTATTAAAATATTATTATTTAAAAATTTATTACATAACCCTTAAATTTAATATTATATTATTGACTAACATTTCTTTGAATTCATATGTTACCAATTAATGTGAAATGAATATTAAAACCAATTGAATATTAACGAAAATATTATTATTTTTATGGTCACAAAGCTGTTTTACCCTAATAAATTAAATTAATTACAATTATTGATTGATATTAGTGTAATATATATGTTATATATTAGATAAAATATTTTTTATATTCATTAAATATATTTGATAGATATAAAATAAGAACAAACCCAATTTTATGCTTAAAAAAACTATATTTTTATTAAGTCTTTTTTACCACCTTTTAATGGAGAATATATTTTACATAATTTTTTTTAACTTTTATAGATTTAATATTTAAAAATAAACATAATAATTGAAATTAAAACATATTAATTATATTAGGATAGTTTTTTGGTATTTTTTGTGAAGATTTATTTTTTAATGAATAGTGAAAAATACTGACTTTTTGTTCAAAACAACGTTTTTATCTATTATTTTTATAAGGATAAGTCTAATTTTAAATTGGTTTAAAAGTTTAATTTGATCATATTTTTATCAATAAAAAAAATTTAGGTTATTTTAACCAAATTAAATTTGAAATTGAATATAAAAACATTGGAAATGTTTGAACGTTTTTACTTTAAAAACCTGCATTGTTGACCCGACTGTGGGATTAAATTTAAATTAATTTATGCCACTTATGTGATTGGAATTTATAAAAATGGATTATATATTTAAAATATTAATAATTTATAATTTATAATAAGTTTAAATTATTTTTTTACCAAAATGATTAGTGAAAGTAATTAAAATTAATTACATCGATTAAGGTTAAATTAAGCTTAACTAAGGACGAAACCTTAAACTTTAGGGCCTAAATGACATACACAATTATCCAAAAGCATTTTTTATGGAAATTTTTCTACCTTATCCTCCATTTTATCTAATTTTGTCTATTACTAGATCTAATTTTAATGGGAAAACATTGGTGGAATTCCTCTTCCCAAAATTTAAGAGTGTTACTCCTCCTCTACTATAAAAAGGCCTCCTCTCCTCCCACCTCATCACACCTCTCAAGCCAATTTGTATTGAAAAGGGCCTACCAATTTATATCCTTGAATCCATCCCCTCACCATATAAGTCTCCCCTTTATTATAATGAAATCCATGAAAGATCTTCAGTTTAAACCAAAAGGAGTTACCTGAATAAGAGGTAACATTCTTCCTCAAGTTCTTTTATTTTATTTCAATTCTCCACTGGTAAACAATTATTATTAAACTATTGTATTTAAAAAATAGTATCCTCAATATAACAGTATTTTTCATGATAATTATTCTACCTACACATACACACACTTCCATCTAATCGGTAACAAATATACTATTTATGTGTACGGCGAACAATCGCCTCACGAAATGATGATTGTTTATTTTTCCTTTACCGCCTCTCATGGTAGAAATTATGGAGGAAAAGGTATTTATATATGTTATATGTTATATTTTTTATATATTTATGCTTCTCTAATCCTTTTAAAAAATATATCTTTATACTTTTTATTTTGGTGTGAATATGATAATTTCATTTGAGGAAGTGTGGACTACCGCCCCCTCAAAGCAATGTGATTGACTCACACCTTACATGGAATGTATTAAGAATGATTTTAGTGAAATTATATTATAAATATATATAATAATAATTCTAATTTAATTATAATATATGTTTATATATCATTTTCTTTCTCTCTTTCAATATGCCAAAAAAACGGAAATAATGTTCATGCATATATACGACTTACTGTCTCCATGAACGGTGTATCCCATTTCATAGATATATATTATATAGATTATTATAATAAAAATATAATAAATATAATTTATATTGATATCATGGTTTATGTTCTATAAATCATGATATAAGTATACAGACCAAATATATACCAAATTAAGAGACATGTGAAAAACAAAGTGAATATCACCCGAAGTGAAACCTTAACATAGGATTGATAATAAGTGGGTAATATAAGGTCATAATAAAACCATATATGGTATTATATATATGAATATGAAATTTTCAAATATGTATAATTGACATAAATTAATTAAATAGGAATATTTTATTAGTACAAAGAGAGTTAAGACACAAAGTAAGAGGATTTCATCCCACTTTTTATTTTTGTGAGATACATGATTTATTAACCACACATTCCTTTTTTTGGGTTCTATATACTGACCATGAATGAATTATATTATTATTATACTTAAATTTATTTTTATTTACATATCTATCTTAATATCTTTATTTCATGGTGTTTACCTTTCAAAATTTAACAAAATGGTAAAATAGTTTTCTCTCAATTTTCCTTCTTTGAGACTCATGTTTTGTTATGCCCTTAAATTCTTTTTCGAGGTGTATATAATTCAATTTTACATGTTATATCATTAATATTATTATTATATTTATATTTAATAATTTGTGTTATTTCTTTCTCTTACATAGATAGTATGATCTGAAGATACCATGTGGTAAGAGTTTATTAAAACAATCTCATCACTTATCAAGACTGTTTATGATTACGGATCCTTTATTGAAATATTTTAATCCATATCTGAAGAAAAATCATGAATTTTATTTTCCTCTAGTTATTAATAATATATTCATTCTTTGTTACCATTTTTATACTCTTAGATACATAATATAGTTAAGAACGTGTTTTTAGAAAATCCTGGCATTAACCACTCTTCAATCGGAAATCTATATTCCTTCAAAACCATGTTTTCTAAAAAGGGTATCCAAGAATATTATAATATTATCCTATAATCTTTAAAATAATTTTTTCTCTTTTTGTCATTTAGCTATGTTTTTAAACTAAACTTTTTGTCTATTTTTGAACATGAAATTTTTCTAACCATTTACCGTTGAAAAAGGAATGTTCTTCTTACCTCGTGTATGAATTTACCTTCCACCATGAATGAAATTTCCTTGAAAATTCCTTCACAAGATTAAAAAGTTATTATTTTTTAAAATAATTTTTTCCTAATATTCATCATATTAATTACTTATAAAAAATCGATGAAAATGTTTTTTCAAAAAAAAATTTGTTATCAATGCTTCCTTTAAATGTTTTAAAATCTATTTTTAAATAAAAATGTTTTTAAAAAATGTTTCAGATTATAAAAAGTATTTTAAACATTTTAAATATTTCTTTATAAGTTTTCCATGTATATTCAAGAAAATGGGTTTCAAAATGTTTTCAATCTTATTTCATAATTTTTCAAGTAAAATGTTTCCAAAAAGTTTTCAAGCTTTCATTATAAGCTTTCAAAGTATTTTTAAAGACGTATTTTTCAAAAAAAAATTAATATTTCTTTATAATATTTCAAATTATTTTCAATGAAATAGTTTTCAAAACATTTACAATATTTATTTATAAGTTTTCAAATTATTTTCCAAAAAATATTTTTCATATAGTTTTCAATATTTCTTTATAAGTTATCAACGTAGTTTCAAATAAATGGTTTTCAAATTGTTTTCAATATTCTTTTATAATTTTTCAAGGAAAATGGTTTTCAAAAGGTTTTATGTTTATGAAAATTCATTTTTCATGAATAAATTATATTTTAGTCAATAAATATTTTCAAAATATATTTCCAAGTTATTTTCCATCAAAGATGACATCTGTTGATGCTACTCATTCCCTTCTAGAAAATTATCCCAAGGTTCCATTCCTACTTTTTTTCATGAATGGTTTATATTTTTTTTAATGATGCTTATGAAACCCATTTTTATTCCATGTTTTATATTGTTTTGAGACCTGATTCATCTCATGGGTTATTCTATTGTTGAAATGATTATGAAACCTATATCTTTTTCCATAGGTTATGATATGATTACTTATTTGTGATACCCATTTCATTTCATGGGTTATGATATAATTTTTAGTGATCTTATAGTTAATGTGTGTATGATTTCATTACGAGATGGGTGGGACCTATATGACCCTCTAATGCATTCGGTAAAAATTTATATCTCAAGAGATAGAAATATTTGGAATAAGAAAAGAAATCATTTCAATATTATAGGGATGGAACGAGAAATGAACTTGGTTTAGTATTATAGGGATGGAATGAAGAGTAAACTAAGTTCAGTAGTATAGGACTAGAATCAAGTGTGTACCCAGATTAGTAATGGACTTTTTCCACTAAGATGGCCTCAAAAACAATTCATTGACTACTATGGAAATCATTAGATATGATTATGTGTCTACCAAAATACCATGTTCTATTACTATGTTATGCTTTCATGGATTGTGTTTTTTATTTCATTATGATTCATTTCTTTTGGACTAAAAATATTTATTTCATGATTCATGTTTATGATCTCTGATTTGTAGGATATGATATTTTATTTTCATAATCTTGTTCTGATACCCTTATTCTCATGATTATGTTTATGTATCTTCTTGGTTTACCCTTACTGATCATTTGAGGTCACCCCTTTTTATCTTTCTTGTCCCCATGTTATGAAGCCATGTATTATGTTTGATGTGTCTAAGAAGGGTGCTAATCAAGAATAATTTAGTTGGAGATGATGTAGCTCATTTATGTAATAGTGTTTTTTTATCCATGTGTCTAAAGGAACTAGACCAAAATGGTCTTTGGGAGTCTATTTGTTTAATGTTTTAAATATTTCTCAAATTTTATGTAATGTTAATTTATGAAAATAAAGGGTCTCTATACTTGACCTTGACCTGATTTTTGAGTGGGATGTAGATAATGCCTCTGATGACTTTTGCGACCATTACCTTTTTATATAGTCTGTAATTTAGGAGAAGGCTATGTTGTATGATGTTTTTATAGAATGTTTTTGACCTATCCTATAGTTTTGATTTGTGATCTTTGATATTGAATATTTTTTTGGTGTGTGTTTTTCATTGTAGTGGAATGGCACCATGACAACCTCCGGTCATATTCTATGTGGGTGAAAATGACCACGCTCCGGGGGTGGTGGTCTATGGGATATTAGTGGATCATCCTTTAGTTCCAGCTATGGAACCGACTATTGTATTGGACACAAGTGATGAGGCACAATTCCAAAAGGGGTTTTATCACTTTATGTAGACTTTTAAAGGAGCATTGAAACCTGTATCATTTATAGCTGAGCTAAAGAGTGTGTCCCACTAGAGGTATCCTCCAATTTTTTCGAGGGATGGAGGTCCACATGATGATGATCTATGGCTTGAGACAATGCTTTCGATCTTCAAGAAACTGGAGAATGCTCCTAATATGAGAGTGAAGCTCATGACATATATATTCCAGGGTGTAGAAAATTACTAGTGGGATCTTCTAAACCAGGATTATGTGCTTCATGATATTGATTGGCAGGATTTCCACACCAAATTCTATTACTAATATTTTCCGGAGTCTCTGAGGGAAGAGAGAACTAGTGAGTTATGCATCTAATGTTGGGCACTGGACTGCCTATATTGAGAGGTATGATTATAGTGGACTCTATGTTAGTTTCCTCTCTTTTGGAGAAATGTGCATCACATAGTTTTATATCTATATATGTGGTGGAAATCCTTGGGCTCATTATACTATTTTCTGAGTGAATTATGATACTAGACACTACATTGGGGATTATAATGGAGGATTTATGTTAGTACATGGAGTTCCCCCTTGATGATGTTGTCTTCCACTTCATCTTGAATCTTCATATCATTGAGATGACTGGGTTTGATGTCATTCTTTGGATGGACTGGCTATGACTTATTGATCCTATGTTGACTTCTATCATCAGAGGGAGACTTTCACATCAATAGAGGGTTAATTTTATATTCAAAAGGATGCATGGGATTTTTAGGTGGGCCAAGATGGATGAGAACATCATGGGCTGGGCTGGATGATAGCCATGATTTCTAGTTTGTATTTGGATGATCAGGGATCATGTCATGTGAACTTTTCTCCAGTGGTTTATTATTTTAGGGATGTGATCCCAGAAATATTTTCTAGTTCAACTCCGAAGAAAGTGGTTGATTTCTCCATTGATATAGTTCCAATAAATTCACTAGTATCCATTCCTCATTATAGGATGGCTAAGATGGGGTTGCAGAATCTCAAGAATAAGCTAGAGGATTTGGAGGCCAGGGGGTTTATTCGACCTGGTACTTCTCCATGGGGTTATTGAGCCCTTTTAAAAAAAGACATATGGTAACATTAGGCTATATGTGGATTACCAGAAATTGAACTAGATAATGATTAATAACTATTATCTCATTCCATGGATATATGACATGTTTGATCAGCTTTGATGATATTAGGTGTTCTAGGGGATTTAACTGAGTTCAGGATATCTTCAGGTATGTGTTCGACCCTCAAAAATATCTTGTATAGCTTTTAATAGTAGGTATGGTCTATATGAGTATATGTTTATGCTATTCAGTATCATGAATGTGCCATCAGTTTTCATGGTGCGGATGAACTGAATTTTCCATCCTTATCTAGATTCATTTGTGGTGGTTGTTTTAGATGATATCTTGGTGTATTCTCACAATCAACACGACCATTTCAAATATCTTGAGACCATTTAGGGTATAATGAGAGAGAATCTGTTATATGATATGCTCACAAAGTGATACTTTTGGATGGATATGGTTCACTTCTTGGGTCATAACATCTCATAGACAAGAGTATCAGTTTACCCAGAGAAGGTGAGAGATGTAGTTTCCTTAGAGCATTTGAAAAAAATCTTTGACATACAAAGTCTCTTGGGGATATCTGGATATTACAAAACTTTCATACAAGATTTATCATGATTATAGTTTCCACTTAATGGCTTGACCAAGAAGGGTGTGAGGTTTGAATAGTCATATACATGTGATATAGTCTTTTAGGAGTTCAAATGCTGATTGAATTCAGCATCGGTCCATATTCTTCTAGTGCAGGGTGGGAGCTACCCTTTGTATTATGATGCATTGGGTACTGATCTTAGAGATCTTATGATGAAGGGGGTAGAGTCATGGAATATGGGTCTCGGAAGCTTAGGCCACATGATAGGAACTACCTGATGCAAGATCTTGAGTTGGCTATAGTTTTTCATGAATTTCAATTTTGGATACAGACTTATTGGGATAGCGTTTTGTGGTGTACAGAAACCAAAAAACCATCAAGTATATATTTATGCAGTGTGTTCTAAATTGGAGGTAGAAAATGTGGTTTTAATACCTACAATATTTCAAATTCAATCTTTCCAACATGCTTAGAAAGGGAAATGTCGTGGTCAATGTGCTGAGCAGGATGAATCAGATACATGAATTTTAGAAGGCCAGTAGTGAGTAAAATCTTATGGATTTATTCTCTGATATTCACTTGGAGGTGCATGATAGTTTGGGATAGACTTATCTTTCATACTTAGTTGTGACTTATAAACTTTTTGATAGAGTGAGGATGAGGCAACTATCATATTTTGAATGCATAGTCCTATGGGAGAGCATGGAAGGTGAGGAACTACCTCATGGATGGATAGTAGGTGAGGATGAGATCCTATGTATCCATGGTCATGTTTGGGTTCCAATGGAAGTACATAAGGTGCTAATTTGGGTGCTTCATGCCCCAGTTTGGGTAGTGCACCCACGTGTCACCAAGATGTACCATGACATGCTTTATCACTTCTGGTGGCCAGGTATGAAACCCAAGGTAGGTAGATTTGTTAAAATGTGTTTCACTTATTAGAAAGTGAATGTATAATATCTATGACTAGCTATAATTTTACAGTAGTTACCTATCCCCCAGTGGAAATAGGATGATGTCGCAATGGATTTCATGACCTGTTTATCAAGGTCACCGCAAGGTTGGGATTCTATGTGGGTTTCTATTAATAGGATCAAAAATTATTATCATTTCCTATTGATCAAGGATAATTTTAGTGAGGATGATCCTGATAGGTTGTATATCCATGAGAAAGTACAACTTCATGGGGTCCCTCACACTATCATTTCAAATAGGGATTCCCAATTTAGGTCTTGTTTCTAGCAAAGTTTGCATAGGTTACTGGGTACATAGGTTATTTTGAGCACGTTATACCACCCTCAGACTAATGGGTAGTCATAGCATATGATATAGGTGCTTGAGGACATACTACGAGCAAGAGTTCTAGATTTGGGGGGCTCTTGGGAGAGGAACATTATTTTATTTGAGTTTTCCTACAATAATAGTTATTAGAAAACTATAAAAATGAAACCTTGTGAGTATTTTTATAGTAGGACATGCCAATCACCCTTGTGCTGGAAAGAGGCAAGTGAGGTAGCCTAACTTGGACAATGTATCATACAGGAGACTTCTGAGTAGGTCTAGTTAATTGAAAATATGATGGATACTACACAGTATCAATAAAAAATCTTATTCCAATCGCCATAGATGACCTCTAGATTTCGAGGTTGGGGATCAGTTTTTTTACGTGTTTCACTAAGGCAGGGACATAGAAGGATTAGGAGATATGGTAATATTCCACCATGATATGTCGGGCTATTGGAGATTCTAGATAGAGTTTGTATAGTATCCTATCAATTATTGTTACTTAAGAGGTACTAATCCATGCACGAAATCTTCCATGTATCTCTACTACATAATTATCATTTATAACCATCTAATGTTTTTCATCCTGAGGAGGTTGAGTTACAGGTTGATGAATCCTTTTAGGTGTATCTAATTCTTATCATTGATAGGATAACTAATTTTCCCTAAGGCTGGTTAGTTCCTCCAGTATGGGTGTTGTAGAAGAACTCCCATTTAAAGATGTGACTTGGGAGTGGGAGGCAAACGTATGTACTCATTGGCTAGATTTGATCTCAGACATATCTTGGACCCCATTGATAAGGAAATTTAGGGAAAATTTATTTGAGGGGGATGATTTCAAGAAACTTGGTTTTTTATGATGTATGAATCCTTTATTTTTAGTTTAAATGATTAATTACAACCTAATATGAATACCCTTTGAGTTCATGGGTGTACCAAAGATGTTCAGAGCCTGTTCAGATCCCAAAACCTGAATTTTGGTGAGAAATAGACCTACTGCATAGTTAGTAGAAACCGCGTGGGGTAGATTCATAGTTACTTATAATCGTGAAAGACCTAGGAAAAGAGATGAAGGATACCACATGGTTTGATAAACAATTTAATTTGGGGTGAATTGCCATGAAAAAACTATGAAGTTTTCTATAGATGTGTTTTTCATGGTTTTCACATGGTTAGTGAAACCGTGAATTCTAACCGTGCGAGTTTCCCCTTCCAACATTAATGGGTTCACGATTCATGATTGTTTTGGACCACCATTTTGCCAAACCATACAGACTAGATATTTTGGTTAAATTACCATTTTACCCCTAATTAATCTATTATTTAAAACCGAATTTTTATTTCTTCTTCATTGGATATAACATACATGTGGAGAGCCCTTTCAAATCCAAAATCTTCTATATTCTTCCATTTATTCATATGATATGTGAATAGAGAATCGTTGGTATCATTGAATCTTCAGAAGAGAGTAATGAACTCTTTTTTGTTTCATTATTCATTTTTCTTAGATTCAACTGCTCTATTTAGTTGCAAGCCAAAATGCCATAATTTCAAGATATTCATTCATTATTCAATTTTCTTCGGATTTGAGTCAAATTAGAAGATGATATTGGATGATCACTCTACTACCGAGCTATGGTAGGTGGTCTATAATTTTACCACTTGGTTTGGTTATTTTTTAAGATAATTTTCATTATGTTTCCTGATGAAATTTATGGTGTGACCCCAAAATTGAATTGATAAATTGAATTAAATGAAATGGAACCTGTTAAGGATGCCCTTTTGTTCTGTTGAGATATTTGATAGGTTTATCCCTAACCAAGGCCTCCCATGGGTGATATTTTTTTCCCTAATGATGAACCCCCCAAGGGGTGTGTTTTTAGCTTTCATAGTTAAAGAGGCCTATAATGAACTAAATTTAATTGAATTTATTAATTGAGAGATGTTTTTACTCCTTTTCCATGTGATACATGATGTTAATTTATTTAATTTCATAAATGTGAAATGATATATGAGTGGTTAAAGTCATTGAATGTTACTAAATGTGGATTTAATTTATGAGTGGGTATACTCTTGGGACTTTAGTGCATGTAAATTTATGGATGATTTGTGTTAATTAAAATGGTACGGGATGCCTTTGTTGGTATACCAAGGGTCTTTATTCCATTTATATGACATAGTTTCTTCACCCATAGATCTTATATTACGATAGAAGATAATTTGTACCTTTATGCTCCTTTGATCTTGATTATGTATGATGTTATGGGAATTTCATCCCATTAGATCTAACTTTATGGACTCACCTTGGAGATGATATGTTGAATGATCCTTAGACTCCACCATTTTCATTATCGAGTTTTTATCTAGATTCTCCTAGGAATCAACAAGGATGCATTGGTCTTCTACACATTGGATTCATACCTTCATGGTCTGACACTTTTTTTTATATCTATCAACCATGGTAAATGTGATATTCATGGGTATACAGCTTGACCATGGTAAATGTGATATTCTTGGTTGTACTGATCGAATTTTGTTTCTCGAAAACTTATAGTTATATGGTCTGACCATGTTTTTTGATATATATATATATATATTGTAAGATAAGGTCATGGGTGACATGATATGTCAGGATTTATAGATATGGTTTTTTGGTTATTTATATATTTTTGTAGATGGCTTGTTATAGGAGTTAACCCATGTTTTATAGGGAGAATGTTTTAGCTATACAGGATCATTTTGTTTGTAATAGATACTTCATGGGTGATTCAATTTTACTTAATAATTACCAGTGATATAAATTTCATGCTTATAATATTATTACATTTCTCACCTAGGACTTGTTATAGATCTTTAGATGGTTACCTACTGGGATTGTATCTCACACCCTGTTCGGGACACATTGGGAACCCGAACAAACTATATGGACGCATGAATGGACCGAGGAAAGTGACCCAAGATCTATGTTTGATTTTGGTTCCATTATTGGGAAAAGGGGAGTATATGACCAAGATGTGGCACGTGATTTTGTTTGGAGATATTTCATTTTTTCCTTTTTGGTATTTTGATACATGTATTATGTTTTACTGTTGTATACCGATTTTTTCAATTTTGAAAAAAATTGACATGTATAATTATATTTTGTATATAAGATTCATCTTTATCATTTTTATATATATTCCTATGAAGTTACTCATCTTCTATCTGATTTTTATATATACTTTCACTATTGAATGTTATTAATATTTCATATTGTTTCACTATGTTAATGAAGTCATAGTATCCCTAGGGATGCCCCCATGACCTCACTGCTAGTTGGAAGCCTCCGGATTTTAGGGAGATGTTCTTGAGGCCATGTATCCAAATGGTTTTGGGGAACTATTGAGTGTTATCCGAGTCTAAGATGTTTGAAGATGATATAATGTTGGGATTCCAAATTATGCTGAAGTTGGTAGGGTTGGTCATCTATGTGTCTTGACTGGTACAAGATGAACCAATGATTTTATGATGAGGAAACAAGGTGTATTTTATACCAATATTGAAGTAGGTATGACTGGGTGTCAGGGTGGACCAATTAACACCTAGCGTCCTGATCTACAGGGAGTCATGGTATCCTATTTAGCTGATGAAATCTAAGGAACTTGTGTGAAATGTTTATTTCATTCCTCTTTAATACACTTATATAATGGAATATAATAGGTTAATTTGGTTTGAACCTACTAATATGTATTTATTGCACCATGTACAAGCACTATGATTCACATGAAAACTTTTTTCTCTGCTTTTAGTTATAAAACGAGATGTGAAATAGACCGGGATGGGTTTGATCACTAAGTATTTAGTGATAGGGTGTGTGAGGCTCAAGGATGGAAGCAGGGATAGTATGAGTGTGTTTTATTTTTGGTTTATATTTTATTTGGGATTATCCTAGTCTGTTATCAGTGTATGTATGACTATATGAATTCCACATTGAATTTATTACAATATTGTGTTTGTTTTTTTATATGTACTCTAATTATGTACTATGTATTTTTTGGTCATTTTTCTATTTTTCTGCGACTTTGATTCGGGGTCATAGTCTCCCCAATGTATTAAATAATACCTTTACACTAGTTAGTATCCTTTAGCATATAGGGAGGCACACCCAAGGTGAGTGTCACTCTGGCTTAGACGGTGGTTCAGGGATGGTGCATCACAAAGTGGAATAATATCTTTTATTTTGTCTTACTATTTTGGTAGATGGTAGACATGTGTTTTAGTATTGTCTTGAAGCTTGTGATGGACCTCAGACTGGTGATTCATGAAAAAAATTTCGATGGGATGTCCTAGTTACCAAGGGTATGGTATTTTTTTCATGGATTTTATTATTATAAATGGGATATTAATTACATATTATGGGATTTATAGAGATTTTATTTGTGGTTTTGTCACTTGGACCATTGGAAAGTGGACTACGTACATGATCATATTGTTCATGTATGACTCAAATAAAATGTGTGTGTATGTGATTGTTACTGATTAGGGTTAAATTGTTAAAAGATTCAACAATAAATTATATGGTGGTTTCCATATAACTTATTGTTGGGATTAAACTTGGATGAAAATGTTATTTTCTCTGATGATAGGTCAGGTAGATCTTGTTTCTGGATATTATCTAGTGGCAGCTCAGTAGTCCCTTATGCAAGGGATGAGTAGAAACCCTTATTGGGTTAATATAGGCATTGAATTTCTGATGAATGATATGATTATGAGTATGAGTTACCTTGAGGATGTGAATTTAGTTTAATAATGTTTCAAAAATAACCTATATGGTGTATTTTTTATATATCTTCTTTGTTTGATTATAATTAAATGAACTAAGTAGCTAAGGAAAGTTACATGAATTCCTTGGGATTTTCAGGTTTGAAGAACATAGATTATTTTTAGTATTGAGGTTAGGATTAAAGCGTAGTTATAGTCAGATTCCCAGTCCCATTGGCTTCGTATTTTCATTACGGTAGCACGGTGAGAGTGTGGGAAGATGATTATAGTTTTGGAATGATACTTCTATAGTGTGTGATTGTTTGGTTAGAATTTTCATTAGTGAGATTCCATGGGATGTTGGGTGAGCCTGACATGGTTAAGGATCATGGTTAGTGGGTTGGGCATGTGATCCAATGATTGGTGATACATGACTAATTAGATCATGAGTCCAGCTATTTGATAGGGTTTTACGAGATCATACAACCATTTGGTTCAGGTGAGACTGAGTAGGATCATGAGAGGGAACATATGAGTGGCTTCTTAGTGGATCGATTTTCCCAGAATGGATGAGAGTGAGCATTGGTGATGATTTTGGGGAAAAAAATCAATGTTTGATGGAAGGTGTTCATTGGGTATGTGTGGTTTTTAGTTGTGTTATGGGTAGGTGATTGGGCTTTGTGTGGGTTCATTGTGAATTGTTTAGTTTATGGATGAACCCGAGTGGTCTTATGGTGGTAGTGTGGTCAGGATATGTGAGAAATCATGATAGCCTAGAGTTTTGGTACCTGATACAAGTGTTTTTAGGGAGGCATGATCATAAACCATGAAGAGAAGTATGTGTCTGATGTTGATACCTATTTTAGTTGATGGTAAAAGGTAAGTTTATGGGAAGCCATATGCTGAGGAGTGTAGCACTGGTGGTTGGTATTTTCTGTTTGAACTCATTTATAAGAATTTCAGACAAGTCCATTCATTGTGTGTGGTAATATATTAAGTGTGTTTCAAAGATATTAGAGTTTATTAACTGATGTTAATGATACTCCTATATTGGGGAGCATCATATTGATCACGATAGTTATGAATTTATTTTTTAATGTTTACATATGTGGTCAGATCATTTATTGGATGGTTGAAGTGGAACTAGGTTATTGATGTGGGAAAGATTTGATGTAATATGGTTCCTAAATAAATATTATATTTAGAGTTTGAAACATGGTATGTGGAATGGTGGACCACTTTAAGTGCACTTTCTGTAATGTGATTCCTATGGTGGGAAGCACCATTACATAGAATCAACCTTTGAATGAAGAATTATACTAGAGGGCACCATAATCATGGGATGAATCAGTTGAATACACATTCTTGCCTTAAAAGTTATGGGATTAGTGAAAACCATATCAATTCTATCATTTTTTGTGAGAAGGTGGATCAACCCTGAGTGAATAGTGATCTTTTGTGTTTTGAGTTATATAATGGAAGCGGCCTGGGAATTTAGAGGTGTAATGTGAGGATTTATTACATAATTTAAAATCCTGAAAGATCGGGATATATGGTTCAAGGTTTAACACATATTATTATGTATGATAAGTCTTATAATGGGATTTTTGTAATGTCCTTCTAATTTTTGGGTTGTTACATTTTAGTGAAAGTTTGAATTTTAGTTTTAGTGAGGTTTTCGTCTTGAGTATTGGGACACAAATTGAAAATATTAACATTTGGATGTCTAAAAATGTTGGTTTTTGGAAATGGTTTATTGATCGATAATGTACTTAGGGTCTTGGCCGGATGTTAGAGAAGGGTTAGGTAGCATGGGAGATTGGAATTAAATAGCCTATAGTCATTAACACTGTGAAAAATGGTTCATTCCATGAATGGGGATGGCTAAGGTAATAACCATCTTACCCAAACATTTCACATCTAAAATCAAGAGTTCATGTTATGAAAATTTTGATCTAGATTTTAGGTCTAATTACCTTAAATATTTCATGGTGTTTACTAGAATTTCAAACTATGGATCCTCCTTGATGTCACTATTTTAGTTGTGGATTTTTTGTCTTTTTGGGGGGTTGGTTTCCAAAGATTTAAGTGAGATATGGGAATAATGGGGTTCGTTTTTTGGGTAGATCCTCCCCCATTATTCCTTTTTTCAGTACCCCATTAAGTGGGTGGTTTTTTATAGTGTTTGATAGTGATTTAATTTGAGTCCCTCCTTCCATTTCCCTTGATTTTGGTTTTCCATTTCTTTCTTATAATATTGTGTGAATCAGCTAGGGTTTTTGTGTTGAATCCACTAGAGCACTATGAAATTAGGAAATGGTAATAGGGATTTGTGTGTGTTGGATCAAGGAAGACTCGGGGAGGTGATAAAACTCTTTCTGTCATCATTTTGGTTAAGTTAATCCCCTAAAATATTCTATTTAATGTGTATCCAAAATTGGCTAAAATTATAAATTAACCAAGTGTTGCGTGACAGTACTTTTGTCCAGGATTTTTCTGGGGGTGTGAAAATTTCCCTATATGGGTTCTTAGTCATAGTTATTATGTGACAAAATCCCAGTGAGTTTTCCATCATTTACCCCTCTGTAGTTTAATTTAAATTATTAATTATAATTGTTTATAATTAATTATTTATGTTTTATAATGAGATGTAGGATCTTGGGAGGTGGTGCATGCTGGGATGAGGCACATATAGGCTTTACCAAGGAGATGCAAATTTTGGATTTAATAGTAAGTCCTTAATGGTGCTAGATGTTCCCTTTAATAAAAAGTTAAATTCCATTGTATTCATGATTTTTCATGAAACATGTAGGATATAGGGGTTTGAGAATAATTTATAGTGACCAGTTGTGCCTAGGTAGAATAGATAGGTTGGCATTGGATTCCTAGGCTTAGAATGTATGTTTTTAATACTTAGGTTAAAATAATTCACCTTATGACTTTGTATCAAATGGGGAGAGAGTGTAAGTTGATGTGACATGAGGCCTTGGGTGGTATTTGGATGTGATATGAGACATGATTATCATAGGATGAGTTCTCTACGTATAGTTAGCAGATGATAGAGGTTTTATCCTAGTGACAATGGGTGCGAAGATCATATATCTCATGCCTAATGACTGAAATATTATTGAGGGTGGTTTGATGTATGATAATAATTTTGTATAGGAATATTCCTATGGGACTATACTGGGTGTAAAAGAGACGGTTACCTCTGGCTGATAGGATGAGACATCTCCCTTAGGATATGTGAGACGAGACCCATGTGCAGGACATGTGAATTGTTCAGGACTTGGAATTGGGATTCTAAGGGGAATTAAAGTGTGTTATCTTGGAATAGTACTTGGGTTGTGGGACCAGAAGTATAAAGGTACTTGATGAGGTTAGAACAGACCTTGAGGTATGGGTTAGGCTAGGCCTTCGGGTAGTGGTGTCACCACGGGGTTATGATTGTGAGATGGTATCGATAAGAATAGATCGTGACACATCATAGCACCCCATGGGTGACATGATGGGTGGGTTGAGATGTGATTTGTTGAGTGATAGGTATCAATAGACTATTACCGTGAGATCAACTAGTGATCTATGTTATGGGATGTGAGACATGTTGGTTGTTTCCTTTTGTTTCTTGTGTGTGTCTGAATATACATGGTTGTTCTTGTGATAGGTGACGAATATTGGTGGGAAAGTGGATGCTAAGCCCTAGAATACCATGAATTGAGATATCAATTGGATAGAATTTTGTGGGAGATATTAATAACTCTTCTTCTTGAAAAAGGATCTTGTATCACATGGGATTGGGTCAGGTGATGAACCTTGTCATGAGTGGATTGGGTTGAGGACCTCCCTTTAGAGGGTTGGGTAATGGTATATTTTAGCATGATGATATTAAAACATTCCTTGAGGAGATCCTGATCAATGAAAACCTAGGGTTTGTTTAACGTGATAAGCAGAAAATTATATTGTAAGAATTCATCCTAGATTTCTTGAGGGGCTGGGTCATGTTCATGAATTTGGAACTTTCATTGAGAGGCTAGGGTTATTGAAGAGGACTACCCGTGAGAGGAATGGGTCCTAATGTGATGTGAGATTTAGTCGATGGACCCAACCTTGAGTGATAAGTTAGTTGGTTGAGATGTATACATATGACCATGCGATGTTTATTTTGGTAGTGGGTTGAGTATTGGACGAAACCCTCCCTATGTTTTTGGGTATGGATGGGAGATCAGGTGTGATGGAATGAGATGAGATGATGATGAGATTCTATCTTAGTTCGAAGTAGATAGGATTGGGAATTAGGGTGGCCTATCTAGAAAATAATTACCCAACAAGTTTATGATTAGGAAACAAGGTGGATTTTGGCAAGGCATCAAAGAAGGTATGATTAGGTATCATGGTGGAATGGTTATCACATGGTGACCTGACATATTGGGATTCATAGTGGACTAGTTAGCACATGACATACAAGGTTCTTATGTGTCATGTATACTTTACTACTTTTGAATACACGTATATATTGGTGTATATTAGGGTAACTTGGGGAGATCCTATGAAGATATATTAATAACACCATGCATGACCACTCTGGTGTGTTTGTAGGATTTATATCTTCTTTTAGGTTTAGAATAATAAATAAAATGGATCATGTTGTGTCAGCTCTATGGGTATTTCTAGATAGGTTTTGTGAGGCCCAAGGATGGATTTATAGTCATTATTCATCTATTTTATTTTTGGTTTATTTGGTAATTTTGATCAAACTAGTATGTGATCAGTGTATGCATGACTGTATGAATTCCACATGGCATTTATTACAACATTTCTTTTATTTTCTTATTCAAACATGGATTATGTGTTTTGTATTTTCTTAGTTATTTTTCATTATTGTGTGACTCTAGTTTGAGGGAATAGTCTCCCCATTATATAGATTAGGCCCTCACCACTATTTGGAATCCTATGGTATATAGAGAGGTGCACCCATGGTTTGTGTCACACTAGTTAAAATGACGGTTCCAAGTTGGGATGTGACATTATAAACTCATTATTGTACTCATATGGATCATTCATAGTCTCATGTCCTATTTTCACACAACCAAATGAAATCTTACATTCCTGGTCAATGTTGTACGCATTATCAACTGACACCACACACATTACCAAATCCATATTTGGGTGACCAATTTGTTATGTGGTGGTTACAGCACAAGGATGAGTTCCCAAGATATGATTTCATAAAAAAGGATCCATAGCCTCCCATTTTACACATGTATTGTGGATGAAAGTGACACTTGAAGAACTTGAGCACATAAATTATAATACTACATGCCCAAGCCTCTATAAAATCATATAGGTTATTTAAAAATCAAATGCTAAGGTAAGATGATGGAATAACACTTAGTTTATTTCACATGGAATCAAGCCCAAGTTATTCCACTTGGAGTCACACCCAGGTTTTCCTAATGAAGATCTATGCCCAAGATCTCCCAATATATATTTGTTCCCAAAAATTATTAATTAGATTCATTCCCAATCATTAGAATTTTTCTTAGTATTTTTCATCATTTTTAGTCCCTAAGGTTATACATGGGAACCATATTCTCCCAATTCATAATTGGGTTCTCCATAACTGATGGTAAGGAGTCTTATGCCTTCACCCCAATCCATACACATCCATCACTGACCCCATGAAATTTTATGATCCACACCTTGAACTTTTTTAGATGAGGTAAGATATTATTTGGGTCATGATAATTATAAATCCCCACATTTATTTGAAAACTACCTTGATTCAAGATTATCCTTTTGGTTTTCTAAAATTACATGATTTGAAATTATCCTCTTGATTTCATCAAATATCCTAAGTCAAGGTTTTCCTCATGGTTCAATCATATGCATTAAGTCAATATTCTCAACTTGGTTCGCTAAAATCCCATCACCTAACTCATCTATTAAGTTAAAATAGAATTGGTTTATCATGTGTAAGTATCGCACCAAAAATAGTATCGGTACCTTCCACTTGGTAGTTCACTCTAAGTGACTTTAAACAACTTATAATTATTCATAGATTCATGTACCTAAAGGGAACCAAAATTGTCCTTATATCCTGACCTTAAAATGTATGACATGCCTTGTTAAATGGAATCAAACTATGTGGGTTTTAATTCCATTCACTAGGTTATGTAGGAAGACTCTTTCATTGTCCAAATCTATCTATCAAAACACCATCCACATCCTTTAATAGGATCTCAATGCCTCCCTATATGGGGTTAAATTTCATATTTCCCTCCTATATGGATTTAAACTACAATTTAACAAAATAATTGCATAAAATGAGGGATAATATAATTGTCCCATGAAGTGTCCTCTAAAATATATCTTGTTAATAAATCACTTTCTCTAAAAGGGTTAAATTGATTGTTACTACAAAGGATTTCATGAACATGTATTGAATCTATAAAAAATCTCATACTAGAGAAAAATTCCATCCCTGGGATGAGTTAACCTCCCATTATCCCAATCGGAAAAAAGTTTTGTCAATTTCTATTGATATTTTCCACCTTTGTAAAGCAGGAGAGTTGTGTGCGACCAAAAATAACCAAAATGCTCCAAAAAAACATAATAATAAACAAAATTGTTTATAATTTTTTTTATCTCATGACTTAATTTTTAAAATATCAATTTATTTAGTTTTATTTCCTAGTTTATTTATATATATGAATTTTTTATATTATGAATTGATGTGTGCTTTAGTTTAAATATGTTTAAACTTCTTATTTGAATTATATTACTTGTATTTATAGAGTTAAATACTAAGTATGGTAATTGATTTAGTATTATTATTTCATGAATTTATGTTTTCTATGAGCTATGTTCTTAAATTAAAAGGTTAATTATATTTTATATATATCAAAGGTTAAAATTGTGATGGAATTGAGGTTTTTGTTGAGTAGTGAACCATGGGTAGTGGGACTTTGGGTCAGATTTCTTATTTTCCTTAGAGTTTAGGATCTATCTAAAAATGTGGGGTTTTGATACCTATTACACCATATTTATCATGATAGGATTGTTGATTTTACATTATTTTAAGCCATTATATGAAAGGATTTCTTGAACTATATCCATGTGAAATATAGTTGGAATTAAATTAAAGTTATTAACATATGTTATGAGGTATGAAATGAATTACACATCAATATGGTTTGAACATATTAATTTGGTGGAAGGAATCACGATTTAAAACTAAATCAATATAACCATGCATTCATGTAAATTGGAATGCCTGAGATAATATGTTAATATTTTTAAAAATCCATTCAAAATACTAATTTTTTTATTCTTTCCAAAATAAAAATGGTTCAATACCAAGATCATTAAATCTTGTAGGTTCTTGAAAAATAGGGTGTATATGGATTATATTGGGTAAATAATAGGGAACTTAGAGTTAAGTAACAGAATAATGTTGTGATCTTGGTGTTACACTTAGTTGGGAAACCCTAAGATTTGGTATACCAGAGGAATATATTTGAGTTTATCCATTTGAGAGATTTGGGAAAGGATTTCTCTTCTCAACAATCTCATGGTCATATATTATATGATTGGAATTAAAACCAACCTAAATAACTAAGTGTACCAAGTAATCGAAAATATTAATTGTTACTTAGTGAGATATGGATCTTGTCCCACTACTAGATATGATTTATTTAGAATGGGTTTTCATTTTGGTGGGTGAATCTTTAATAAAAGTCCATATTAAATTATTGTGAAACATAATAATCTTCTGATAAAAATTATATTATGGATAAAATTATATCATCATCATCATCATAATAAAACATGTATTTGATATCAATCATGGAAAATTATAATCTTAATAGAATTAACTTCTTAGACTACTAAAAAAATATAAGAATTGTTCTTTTGAAAAAAAAATTGTGTTAGAGAAACCCCTTCATGAGAAACCAACATGTAAAGTTATTCCAAAAATGAATCTAGATTCTTATGATAATAATTTTAAGGATTCACTTGATGATTCTAACCTTATTCATGTTTCAATGGATCCTTTGATAAATAATAAACATGATAATATGGATACATTCAAGTTGATGTATAAAATAAAAATACTATATCAAGAACAAGATATGCATGTGAAATGTTGGGTTTTAAAGGAATTTTATAGATATAATATATATATATATATATAAGAACTTTGGTTTTTACCAATTTACTCAATATTATTGGTCATTTAAATGAAATGGAGGGGTTGGTATCTCCATTAACGATTGATTTGGATACCAACTTCATTATAA
Source organism: Viscum album (assembly GCA_963277665.1). Lineage (NCBI taxonomy): Eukaryota > Viridiplantae > Streptophyta > Magnoliopsida > Santalales > Viscaceae > Viscum > Viscum album. Next base: position 1,083,458 of record OY728152.1, on the reverse strand, counting down.
AATCACTATCAGAATGGTTCTACTAGTTTATCAGAAAATATAATATTAATGAGTTTTAATTTTCTTTATAATATCTATAATAGTTTAATAATATATAAGAAGAACATGGGAGTCCCATGATCAAGTGTTATGTTGAAAATGTAGGAGAGTAAAAGTTAAAACCATAAAAAAGAAAAGGTTTATTTAAATTCTATAAGATAGTCTTCTAATTGCCATACAAATTCATTAAAACTTAAGGGGGAGTCAAGGATAAGGTGTGGTACCTCCATTATAGCAAGATAATTCATTATTTTAGAACATAATAGAATAATATAAGGGGTAAAGAAACTATATTGAAAGTAAATTTTAGGTATTAACGTTATAGAAATTAATATTAAGATTTTAAGGGTATATGAAAACAACTATAGATTAAAAGTATTATGAACATGTATAGAAGATTAAAATTAACAAAAAAATTGATGGTTCAGAACCTAGATTATCCATTCAAGTGATCAAGAAATGGGTCAATACATAAATTAGTTAGATTATAAGGATTACTTTAATGATCTAGAGGATAAAAATAAATATAGTGTAGTGTGATATTTTTTCCACTTTTGTGATTAGATAAGTTATTATAAAAATTCATTATTATAAATAAATGATATGATGTTTTTATAAACATAGTTATTATCAATCCAATTCTATATCATAGCTTGAAAAAAAGATAATAAAGAAAGTAGTTGTATCAATGATAAAATATTTTACCCAAGATATTTGTTAAAATATGAGGGGAAAGTTCTCAATACATTCTAGTGAAATATTCTAAATATTTTAATCAGGTTATTCTTCATTTTATTTATTGAAAATAAATATTGACTATCGTGGATTTTTGGAAATGGTGATAATTTTGCATCCAATATGTTATGTGAAGAAATAATGTATAGTGGTGAAGGAGGCATAGATAATCATGGTGAGAGATGATGTATAACAATGACATAAATGACATTGGTGTATTAATATGATCATGATGATGGTTATAAATAAATCCAAGGGGGAAAATAATATAAAGTGAAAACCAAAAGGTTTTGTGTTATAAAAAGGATAATATTTTAACCTTGGAGTGGATTTATAGATCAAAATAGGGAGTATTGAAGTCACCATAATGTTTATATATGGTGAATGGAGATGAATGAATACTTTAATAGATATTCATGTCAAGTATATAGAATATAGAGATTTATTGAAGTATTTAGGATGGAATAATAGGTAAATAATATCTATTATAAATTATTGTGGCTCTATAAGGAGTGTGAGCATGCATGGACACATTTGGAGATGGATAGATTCTAATTTTGGTGAAGGAATCCATACCATGATGAAACTAATTTAGTCACAATATAATGGATTCTAGAAGAAAGAAGTTATATCATAGTGTAAATACATCACTGTATAATAGAAGAAATTTACTTGTATGGTGAAGGATCATTTTGTGGTTAGGACCCCAAGAGAAAAACGTGTTGGGTTATTTTATAAACATTGAGTGACAGTCATGATATAATATATCATGTTAAAACTAGTAGAGGTAGAAGTATTTGAATTTGGGATCATTCTATAATGACATATATTTCACCACAAAGTGGATATTTCACTGTGAAATAGGATGACACAAAATATTAATGATTCTATAGAATATGGAATTAAATTGTGAAGTCAAAGGTTACACCACAATATGTTTAGGAAAGATATATCTGGAAGGACTGACCACATGGTTTTCATAATTTTAATTTGAATAACACTATTATTTTTTGTGGATCCCACAACACAATTACTTTATGTCATAATTAAGGAAATCACATCATGATGCGGTAAACTATATTTTATTTTTAATATTAGATTTGAATTCGAAAATTGGGAGATAAATAACAATATTTGTGAGATATATTCAACATATTTAGAAGAAATTGACCATATTAAAATGTTTGGTATACATGGAATGATCTTAAAAAATTGAAGGAACTTGAATAGTTCTCAATCATTAGATAAAGGGTTAGAGTTTAGAGAGAATATTTAAAAATACTATGGGAGTATTAGATAAGTAACAGAAGGAAGAGAATGGTAGATAAATATCTGGTGATACAAAAAAGAAAATATAATATATATCATTGATAGGCCATGTTGATGTGAGGAAGAAGGATTGAGACTTGTGGAGTTTTATTGATTACATCCAACTAGTTGGAAAATATTTCATGCGAAAAAGATAATTATAGTGTGGGATTATTATTAATATAGTGGATTTATTTGTTATTATTGTGGTGTCCATGTGGATATTATAGATTCAACTCTCATTAATGATTCAATATCATCTATAATTGGAGAAGGAGATCACAAATAAGGTTGTGTTTAACAGGTCATCAAATATAGAGTTTGAGATACACAGTGAATCCTTTTTGTGAACTAATCTGGAATATAACACCAAGACTCTAAAGAGATTCTTTCATCAATTTAGTGTGTGAAGAAACCAAGGGAGATTATCTTAGATGAATAGTGAGTGATCCTTAAATCCTTTATAAGGGAGGATAATCTTGGGGTGGAGTGACCATGACCAAAACATTGTATCCACTAAACAATGTGTGATAGTGTATTTTGGTACACCAACACATTGTCATGTACATTCTCCTTGTATTTTTTTAGTTTGGTTAAACGAAGTAAAAATACATGTGTTCTTGTGCTTTAAATTTCTATACTTTTTTATTTTTTATGAGATAAGATAAAGGGAAAAATAGTTTAAATGTGTTCATTAAAATGAAGAAACAAGTTATAATGATGGGTGAGGATTGAAATTAGGAAAATTTTAATTTTTTCAACACCCTGATTCACCCTCTAGAGCTCCTCAATGAATTTATCATAACCCACTATTCCCAAATGAAGTATTAGTTCTTATAGGTTCCGACTTGTATTGAAATTTACTAAAATTGTTTTTTTTAATTTGTTAACCATATGGATTCAATAAAAAGGAATGATATTTTTAATGTAACTAAATTTGATTTATGGAATAAAGGGTTGTTTTATTTTATATTGAATTATGGTGATAATTTTGTGGAGTATATACATCATCATAGTGATTTGATAAGGAATAATAAAAGAGTTTATGGGGTAGTGATAAAAAAATATTAGTTGATGAAATGAATAATTTGGTATACAATTTGACCATTAATTATAATACTATGTTTGAAAAGTGGAAAACTCTATAAGAAACTTATGGGAATTCAATAGAAACCCCGAATATTGTGATATTTTATTCAAAAGATGATTACGAATACAGTATTGATTATTTATCAATGGATAAAGCTAGTGAAATTACCTAATATCAAAATTCAAGAAGTGGAGTATGAATAATAAGAAGATCCCTAAGAAAAAGGATTCACCCATTGAGGTAAGTGTGATTGGTTCTTTAACCCTATTTCTGATAATATTCTGGAACATGCATGAAAATCCAGAAATTCATATTCTCCCATGGAGTTGAAAAAAAGTGATAAATATGGTGAAAAAGGGACAATGACATACAGTCATCAATCTATAGAATGTTATTATAGAAACTATCAAGATATCTGATACTAGAATGAGAAGTTGTATATTTTAAATATTATTCATGGATTTGATTATGAATTCATAGTATATTTTTTGTTAAAAAACAAAAAAAATACACATGAGTAATTGGACTTTAAATAATTCATTAGAATAATGGATGAAAAGATGAAAGACCAAAGTTATATACTCGATAAAATTTCACATGAAATTTAAGTTCAAATGTCCAAGGAAAGGGAAGTCAGATATTTTTATATCCTTATAAAAAATTAACAGTGTATAAAATATGGAAAATAGTCTTGTTTATGGTTGGAGTAGAAGGATGAATAAATATACGAAAATGATGTGAAAATCATAGAGATTAAAAGGAGGATAAAATCCTCAAAATGGAAGTGGATGATCCATCCTATAGAAACATAAAAAATTGAAGAATTTAAAGTCTCAAATATAGAATCTATAAGAAAATATATGGTTTTTACTAAATCCAAATGTAAAGGTCTTCAAAATAAGGTAGCATTGAAGTGGTACTACTATGGATTTGTATTACAAACCATAGATACTGGTCAAGATGCCAAAGATCTCAATGTATGGAGGAATTATATTGAATTACTTCAAATGAGGCATGGATATACATGGTATGATTTTATTGAGAGTTTTTTTAAATGTATTAAATATTTTGATATGTTAAAATATTACAACAACATAGGATTTAGAAGTGTTAAAAGTAACACTACTGGAAATATAATATTTCCCAATGGTTCACAACCGTTGGGAAAGCCCCTCTAACCGTTGGTATATGATATACCAATGGTTGTGATAACCATAGGGAAGTAAGCCATTGGGAAAAGGTTTTCCCAACAGTTTACTGGAAACCATTGGTATAGGCTCACCAAAGCCACCCTATCCCAATGGTTCTGCCAAACCGTTGGGATAGTTTTTCCCAACGGTTTGGGAGAACTGTTGGGAAAGGAGATATTTACCAACGGTTCAATGAACCGTTGGTAAAAACTTCTTTGGGATTATATGCCAACGGTTTTAAACCGTTGGCATACCCTATGCTGCAAATTGCATCACCCTGCAATTTGCACAGCCCCTGTACATCCGGCCCCTCTCCATCATGCCTCATTTTGACCTCATTTTCAATCCAATTATTGTACCTGCAATAAAATAAACCATACATATACAATTACGAACAAATTCATACACATTTAACATATAATGGATCCTGAAACTACACACATCCATAATTAAATTAGAATTCATAACGTAATTATAAACGTACATAATTCATATAGAATTCAATTTAAAATTTAGATGACAATTATATGTGGAATCCGAAATTCAATTCATAATTTGATCGGTTTTTTCTATACCATATATTTTTACCTCAAATGATGTCCATTTTAAACAAAATACATACACCTGAAGTAACACCGGCCACACCGCACCTCAGATTGAGGCGGGGTTGACTCGTACACGTCACATTTGACCCATGGATCGTTGTGCTAAAGTATCGACACAATCTGAATGCGTTTGGTCGGTTTTCTGTATGCCAGTTGATGTTTTTCACTTAAAATGACGTCATTTTGAAACAAAAGACGGACACTATGAGTTGTGCCGACCACACCACGTCTCCAATTGAGGCGGGGTTGGTTCTTACACGTCACATATGACCCATGGATCGTTCTCCTAAAGTTTAAATGGAAACCGAATGTGTTTGGTCGGTTTTCCGTATGTACTTAAAATGTTGTCCATTTTAAACAAAAGAGTGACACTTAGACTAATCCTGACCGCACCGCGACTCATATTCATCCCGGGTTGGCTCGTACATGTCACATATGACCCATGGATCGTTGTGATAAATTATCAAAAGATTCCGAATGCGTTTGGTCATTTTTGCGTATGCCAGTTGTTCTTTTCATTTATAATCATGTCCATTTTAAACAAAAGAGACAGAGTTAGAGTGGTGTCGGCCACACCGCATCTCAGATTAAGACGAGGTTGACTTGTACACGTCACATATGACCCATGGATCGTTGTTCTAAAGTATCGATAGAATCTGAATGCGTTTGTTCGTTCTTCCGTATGCCAGTTAATGCCTTTCACTTAAAATGAAGTCCTTTTGAAACAAAAGACGGACACTTTGAGTCGTGTCAGCCACACCGCATGTCGGATTGAGGTGGGGATGATTCATACACGTCACATAGGACCAATGGATCATTCTCCTAAAGTTACAATGGAAACCGAATGCGTTTGGTCGATTTTCCGTATGTACTTAAAATGGTATCCATTTTAAACAAAAGAGATCCATTTAGACTGATCCCGGCCACACCGTGACTCGGATTGACCCGGGTTGGCTCGTACACGTCACATATGACCCATGGATCGTTGTGATAAATTTTCAAAAGATTCTGAATGCGTTTGGTCGGTTTTGCATATGCCAGTTGTTCTTTTCACTTATAATCCTGTCCATTTTAAACAAAACAGACACAGTTAGAGCGGTGTTGGCCACACCGCACCTCAGATTGAGGCGGGGATGATTCGTACACGTCACATATGACCCATGTATCGTTCTCCTAAAGTTTCAATGGAAACCGAATGCGTTTGGTTGGTTTTCCGTATGTACTTAAAATGGTGTCAATTTTAAACAAAAGAGAGCCACTTAGACTGATCCCGGCCACACCGCGACTCGGATTGAACTCGGGTTGCCTCGTACAGGTCACATATGACCCATGGATCGTTGTGATAAATGATCAAAAGATTCGGAATGCGTTTGGTCGGTTTTGCGTATGCCATTTGTTCTTTTTCACTTATAATCATTTCCATTTTAAACAGAAGAGACATAGTTAGAGCGGTGTCGGCCACACCGCGTCTCGGATTGAGACGGGGATGATTCGTACACGTCACATATTACCCATGGATCGTTCTCCTAATGTTTCAATGGAAACTGAATGCGTTTGGTCAGTTTTGTGTATGCCAGTTCTTTTCACTTATAATCCTATCCATTTTAAACAAAACAGACACAGTTAGAGTGGTTTCGGCCACACCGCACCTCGGATTGAGGTGGGGCTGATTCTTACACATCACATATGACCCATGGATCGTTCTCCTAAAGTTTCAATGGAAAACGAATGTGTTTGGTCAGTTTTCTATATGTACTTAAAATGCTGTCCATTTTAAACAAAAGAGAGCCAATTAGACTGATCTCGGCCACACCGCGACTCAGATTGAGCCCGAGATGGCTTGGAAAGGTCACATATGACCGATGGATCGTTGTGATAAATTATCAATAGATTCGGAATGCGTTTGGTCGGTTTTGCGTATGCCAGTTGTTCTTTTCACTTATAATCCTATCCATTTTAAACAAAAGAGACACAGTTAGAATTGTGTCGGCCACACCGCTCCTCGGATTGAGGAGGGATTGACTCGTACATGTCACATACGACGTATGGATCCTTGTGCTAAAGTATCAACACAGTCCGAATGCCTTTGGTTGGTTTTTCGTATGTCAATTGATGCTTTTCAGTTAAAATGCCGTCTTTTTGAAACAAAAGACAGACACTTTGAGTGGTGCCAGCCACACCGCATCTCCGATTGAGGCAGGGTTGATTCGTACACGTCACATATGACCCATGGATCATTATACTAAAGTTTCAACAGAAACCGAATCCGTTTGGTCATTTTTTCATATGTACTTAAAATGGTGTCCATTTTAAACAAAAGAGAGCCACTTAGACTTATCCTGGCCACACCGCGACTCAGATTCATCCCGGGTTGCCTCTTACACATCACATATGACCCATGGATTGTTGGGATAAATTATCAACAGATTCGGAATTCGTTTGGTCGGTTTTCCGTATGCCAGTTGATGCTTTTCACTTAAAATGACGTCCTTTTGAAACAAAAGATGGACACTTTGAGTGGTGCCGGCCACACCACATCTCCGGATTGAGCTGAAACCACCGTGTAACATTCTAAATATTATTCGTGACGTGTACGCGTAGACGGCACGTCAATCGGACGTGCAGTTTGCGCGGTACGCCTCAATATTCGTGTCTTAAGTGATGCGCGCGCTTCGTAAACGCGCGTAAGGGGGGTCCAAACGGGCCGAACGAAATCGGAATGGCCTGAAATCAGACGAAAAATACGGGAGAGTTATTTCTGAAGTGGTCGAGAAGACGTCACGTCAATCGGACGTGCCGTGTGCCCGCGGTGACCGACAATGCAGTTCTGGTGTCATAAACGGCCAAAACGGGCATCCAACGACCAAATTCATAGCGGACTACCTCAGATTGAGCTGAAACCACCGTGTAACATTCTAATTATTATTCTTGATGAGTACGCGCAGACGGAACGTCAATCGGAAGTGCGGTTTGCCCGGTACGGCTCAATATTCGTGTTTTAAGTGATGTGTGCGCTTCGTAAACGCGCGTGAGGGTGGTCCAAACGGGTCGAACGATTTCGGAATGGCCTGAAATCAGACAAAAAATACGGGTGAGTAATTTATGAAGTGGTCGAGCAAACGGCATGTCAATCGGACGTGCCGTGTGCCCGCGGTGACCGACAACGCAGTTCTGGTGTCATAAACGGCCAAAACGGGCGTCCAACGGTCAAATTCATAGCGGACGACCTCGGATTGAGCTGAAACCACCGTGCAACATTCTAATTATTATTCGTGATGTGTACGTGCAGACGGAACGTCAATCGGACGTGCGGTTTGCGCGGTACGGCTCAATATTCGTGTTTTAAGTGATGCGTGCACTTCGTAAACGCGCGTGAGGGGGGTCCAAATGGGCCGAACGAAGTCGTAATGGCCTGAAATCAGACGAAAAATACGGGAGAGTGATTTTTGAAGTGGTCGAGCAGATGGCACGTCAATCGGACGTGCCGTGTGCCCACGGTGACCGACAACGCAGTTCTGGTGTCATAAACGGCCAAAACGGGTGTCCAACGGTCAAATTCATAGCGGACGACCTCAGATTGAGCTGAATCCACCGTGCAACATTCTAATTATTATTCGTGACGTTTACGCGAAGACGGAACGTCAATCGGACGTGCGGTTTGCGCGGTACGGCTCAATATTCGTGTTTTAACTGATGTGCGCGCTTCGTAAACGCGCGTGAGGGTGGTCCAAACGGGCCGAACGATTTCAGAATGGCCTGAAATCAGACGACAAATACGGGTGAGTGATTTATGAAGAGTTCGAGTAGACGACGCGTCAATCGGACGTGCCGTGTGCCCGCAGTGACCGACAACGCAGTTCTGGTGTCAAAAACGGCCAAAACGGGCGTCCAACGGTCAAATTCATAGCGGACGACCTCATATTGAGCTTAAACCACGGTGCAACATTCTAATTATTATTCGTGACGTGTACGCGCAGACGGAACGTCAATCGGACGTGCGGTTTGCGCGGTACGGCTCAATATTCGTGTTTTAAGTGATGCGCGCGCTTCATAAACGCACGTTAGGGTGGTCCAAACGGGCCGAACGATTTTGGAATGGCCTGAAATCAGATGAAAAATACGGGTGAGTGATTTCGAAAGTGGTCGAGCAGACGGCACGTCAATCGGACGTGCCGTGTGCCCGCAGTGACCGACAACGCAGTTCTGGTGTCATAAACGGCCAAAACGGGCGTCCAACGGTCAAATTCATAGCGGACGACCTCAGATTGAGCTGAAACCACCGCGCAACATTCTAATTATTATTCGTGACATGTACGTGAAGACGGAACGTCAATCAGAAGTGCGGTTTGCATGGTACGGCTCAATATTCGTGTTTTAAGTGATGCACGCGCTTCGTGAACGCGCGTGAGGGTGGTCCAAATGGGCCGAACGATTTCAGAATGGCCTGAAATCAGACGACAAATACGGGTGAGTGATTTATGAAGTGTTCGAGTAGACGGCACGTCAATTGGACGTGCCGTGTGCCCGCGGTGACCGACAACGTAGTTCTGGTGTCATAAACGGCCAAAATGGGCGTCTAACGGTCAAATTCATAGCGGACGACCTCGGATTGAGATGAAAACACCGTGAAACATTCTAATTATTATTCGTGATGTGTACGCACAGACGGCACGTCAATCGTACGTGCGGTTTGCGCGGTACGGCTCAATATTCGTGTTTTAAGTGATGCGCGCGCTTCGTAAACGCGCGTGAGGGTGGTCCAAACAGGACGAACGATTTCGGAATGGCCTGAAATCAGACGAAAAATACGGGTGAGTTATTTCTGAAGTGGTCGAGCAGACAGCATGTCAATCGGACGTACTGTTTTCCCGCGGTGACCGACAACGCAGTTCTGGTGTCATAAACGGCCAAAGCGGGCGTCAAACGGTCAAATTCATAGCGGACGACCTCGGATTGAGCTGAAACCACCGTGAAAAATTCTAATCATTGTTTTATGTTCCCTGTAGATAAAAAAATATGAACAGTTTAACAGATATATATGTAAGATATACATATTCAATTTTGTTACCTGATATAGTCATCGAACAAATCACAGTTGAACAAAACTGTGCGATGTGCCATCTCCCGCCCTTCATGGCTTAATGTCTTCAATGTATATGATCCAGGAATTCTTCCTGTTTGAGGAAGTGATGGAAAACTGGGTTCAATTTGCTCATATTGTTCTTCTTCATTTCTCATTGGTCTGTTCATTCTTGTAGTAAGATTAGACAAATACATCGAACAGAAATCCATACATTCTTGAGCTAAGTAACCGTTCACGATAGAACCTTCGGGATGATTCTTCTTTAGAACATAAGACTTTAATGTGAACATATTTCTTTCAGTTGGATACATCCAATGAAAAGAAACGGGTCCTTCAAGAAGTATTTCAGTTGGAATATGGACAGTCAGATGCAGCATGCATGTGAAAAATGATGGGGGAAATATTTTCTCCAACTCACACAAAATTAATGGGGCATCTGTCAACATGTTTTGCAAGAAAGACTTGGAAAACTTCTTAGCACAAATATCTCTAAAAAAATGGCACAACCGAATAACACCCACCCTTACATTATTGGACAAAAGATGACGGATTGCTATTGGAAGCAACTCATGCAGTAGAACGTGATAATCATGAGTCTTCAAAGATTTTAGCTTCAACTCTCTTCTGTTGACCCATTTAGATATGTTGCTTGAATATCCATCAGGAACTCTAATAGTCTCTAATACTTCCAGAAATTGTTTTTTTTTCAGTAGGTGTCATCACATAAGAAGAACATGGAAGTTGCCATTTATTTTCACTGATACGCACAGGATGCAATTCTGGTCTGATGCCCCAATCCACCAAGTCACATCGAGATCGTAAATCATCTTTTGTCTTCCCCTTGACATTTAGAAGAACTGAAAGCAACATTTCACATATATTCTTTTCAATATGCATTACGTCTAAGCAATGACGTAGCAAATTGGTTCACCAATAAGGAAAATCAAAAAAGATACTCCTCTTCCTCCAATTGTAACAGGTTTCTGTGGAAACATTCTTTCTCTTTCCAGATTTCATTTGACCTTTCCCGAACAAAAAACTGAAATCTTTCAATTCATTAAGCACATCAGTTCCAGACATACGCTGAGGTGGATCATTGGTCTCTATAGTATTATAAAATCTTCGACGATTCATTCTATATGGATGATCCTTTGGAAAAAATCGTCGATGTCCCATAAAACTGAAACTACAACGATGTTTCAGTCTTCTGGATCGGGTATTCTTCATACAAACTGGACATGACAGTTTTCCCTTCGTCCTCCATCCAGACATCATTGCATAAGCCGGAAAATCATTGATCGTCCACATAAGCGCAACACGCATCTGAAATATGTCTTTCAAACATGCATCGTATGTGCGCACACCCACACCCCAAAGAAGTTTTAACTCTTTTATTAAAGGTTGCATGTATACATCAATATCAATGCCGGGATCAGAAGGACCAGATATGAGTATACTCATGAAAGTGAAATATTTTTTCATACACAACCATGGGGGAAGATTATAAATGTGTATAAAAATTGGCCATGTGCTGTGCGAAGTAAGCATCTTCCCAAACGGATTAAAACCGTCACATGAAAGACCCAGCCTCACATTACACACGTCAGCTACAAAATCAGGATGTCGAGTATCAAATCTCTGCCATGAAAATCCATCTGCAGGATGAACCAACTCATCATTAGTCTTCTTTCTCTCGGTATCATGCCATCTCATTTTTATTGATATGTCATCAGACATAAAAAGATTCTCGAGTCTGGGGATCAATGGAAAGTGCCACATTACTTTCTGTGGAACGCAGGATGGTGTTCCATCAGATTTTGACTTCCAGCAGGATGTACCACATTTTATACATTCATTTCGTTCAGCGGTTTCTTCCCAGAATAAACTACAATCTTTCATGCAAGCATGAATTTTGTTTCTGGAAAATCCATGTTCTTCAACTAACTTCCATGCCATATAGTGGTTTGAGGGAATATCTGCATCATACGGAAGTAAATCCTTCAAGAGGGTAAGAATGTAATCGATTGCTGTATTAGAAATCTCATACATAGTTTTTCCATGAAACAATCGGATTAAAAATTCCAGATTTTTCATTTTATCGCATTGTCGATATACTGGAGTCGTGGCAGCATCATTCAATTTTTTCACCCTATCAATATCATCATTTTCACTAGATACATTAGTTCTCCTCATATCGACGTCTTCTTGAGTCGAAATCCTTTCTTTTTCATGATGACGAATAAACGGAAACCGATCATCTAACAAATTCTCCATTCCAGTCCTTTCATTTCGATCATCGCCAATTTGAGATTTCATTTTCTCCCCATTGTGATACCACACAAAGTAGTTTGCTTGAAAACCATTTTTGGTTATTTGGTAGCTGACTTCTTCACGACTCAACCAAGGTCTACCAACACAATTGGAACATGGGCAGTGTATGCGACCACTATCTGAAGCATTGTGAAATGCAAAATCTATAAAGCTCTCTAAATTGTTTTGAAAATCGCTTGAGATACGATCGATTTCATACATCCAACTTCTATCCATTCTGTAAAAAGAATTCATATAAGTCATTTTGTCATAAACAATTCAATAGGATTGAACTTTAAAAGAAAATACATTTATGTAAACGATGAAGGAAGAAAATAATCATGGTATCAACTACACATGTGAAAAAAACATACTAATGTGTTATTGAAAAAATGTAAAACCAACAAGAACTTAATGTGTTATCACATCAGATCATGCCTCATCCCATAACCATATTAGTAGGGTATCCTCATATGCGATTTACCTTTTTGAATTAATATGCACTTCCTCACCAGGTACCTGAGTAGATTTCATAGATATAATCATCTCACATCCTGTAAGGCTTCCATTATGTATGATCTGCAGAACAATTTGAGTGATCATGAATCATGCATGGGATCTTCCCATGATCACTATAGATTATGAGAAGGAATTATGATAGGTCACGTGAAGAACATCAAACACATATTTTAGATAATTTGAGACATAATATAATAAAATAATGTATAAATCTATGGAATTTGGGATAAAAGGTGGGTTGTCCACGGGGGTCGATGATGTTCGGACGGGGGGTTCGCGAGAGCACGGCCACCCCCTATGGCTAGCCCACCCACCCCCCCTGGACAGCCCGCCCACCCCTCCTTGACAGCCCGGCCACCCCCGTGGACAGCCCGTCCACCCTTGTGGACAGACCGCCCACCCCCGTACCCCCCTGGACACCCCGTACCCCCCCTGGGATAGCCCCACCCACCCACCCAAACAGCCCACACCCCCCTCCCCTGTAACCCCACCACCACCACCTAGACATACCAACCCCCCTGGACACCCCACACACCCCACACACCCCTCCCCCACCAGGACACCCCACCCAGACCCCCAGGACAGCCCACACCCCCTGGACAGCCCCGCCCACCCCCGTGGACAGCCTTTCCCACCCTCGTGGACAGCCCCGCCCACCCCCGTGGACAACCCACCCACCCCCGTGGACACCCCCTACCCCCTAGACAGCCCAACCACCCCCGTGGACAGCCCACCCACCCCCCTCGACACCCCTTCTCCCTATGGACAGCCCCCCACCCCCTTGGATAGCCCGCCCACCCCCCTGGACACCCCTACCCCCTGTGGCCAGCCCACCCACCCCCCCTGGACAGCCCGCCCACCCATCCTTGACAGTCCGGCCACCCCTGTGGACAGCCCGTCCACCCTTGTGGACAGCCCTCCCACCCCCGTACCCCCCTGGACACCCCGTACCCCCCCGGGATATCCCTGCCCACCCTCCCAAACAGCCCACACCCCCTCCCCTGCAACCCCACCACCACCACCTAGACATACCAACCCCCCTGGACACCCCACACACCCCTCCCCCACCAGGACACCCCACCCAGACCCCCAGGATAGCCCACACCCCCTGGACAGCCCCGCCCACCCCCGTGGACAGACTTTCCCACTCCCGTGGACAGCCCCGCCCACCCCCGTCGACAACCCACCCACCCCCATGGACGCCCCCTACCCCCTAGACAGCCCAACCACCCCCGTGGATAGCCCACCCACCCCCCTCGACACCCCTTCTCCCTATGGACTGCCCCCACCCCCTTGGAGAGCCCGCCCACCCCCCTGGACACCCCTACCCCCTGTGGCCAGCCCACCCACCCCCCTGGACAGCCCGCCCACCCCTCCTTGACAGCCCGGCCACCCCCGTGGACAGCCCGTCCACCCTTGTGGACAGCCCGCCCACCCCCGTACCCCCCTGGACACCCCGTACCCCCCTGGATAGCCCCGCCCACCCTCCCAAACAACCCACGCCCCCCTTCCCTGCAACCCCACCACCACCACCTAGACATACCACCCCACCTGGACACCCCACACACCCCTCCCCCACCAGGACACCCCACCCAGACCCCCAGGACAGCCCACACCCCCTGGACATCCCCACTCACCCCCGTGGACACCCCCTACCCCCTAGACAGCCCAACCACCCTCGTGGATAGCCCACCCACCCCCCTCGACACCCCTTCTCTCTATGGACATCCCCCACCCCCTTGGATAGCCCGCCCACCCCCTGGACACCCCTACCCCCCGTGGCCTGCCCACCCACCCCCCCTGGACAGCCCGCCCACCCCTCCTTGACAGCCCGACCACCCCCATGGACAGCCCGTCCACACTTGTGGACAACCCGCCCACCCCCGTACCCCCCTGGACACCCCGTACCCCCCTGGATAGCCCCGCCCACCCTCCCAAACATCCCACACCCCCCTCCCCTGCAACCCCACCACCACCACCTAGACATACCACCCCCCCTGGACACCCCACACACCCCTCCCCCACCAGGACACCCCACCCAAACACCCAGGACAGCCCACACCCCCTAGACAGCCCCGCCCACCCCCGTGGACAGCCTTTCCCACCCCTGTGGACACCCCCTACCCCCACAATCCATTATCCAAAACATATCAAATTGGTTTGAACACAATCCATAATTCCCACAATCCATTATCCAAAACATGTAAACGTTCACGATAGCCTCCCCCAATTCTGATTTACATGTTTTGAACACTCTCCTTCTAAACATAGAATACAAAAACATTAAATAAATCTTCAAAAACACAAACAATAACCTATTTAGATATTA
This sequence comes from Viscum album, assembly GCA_963277665.1. Taxonomy (NCBI): domain Eukaryota; kingdom Viridiplantae; phylum Streptophyta; class Magnoliopsida; order Santalales; family Viscaceae; genus Viscum; species Viscum album. The sequence goes on along the minus strand of OY728152.1, from coordinate 1,068,250 downwards.
ATTTCAATAATCAATTAAACCACCAACACCTGGAAAAAATATATTCATTAAAACAACTACAACAATATGGTTGAGATCAAATTTTACCTATTCGTATGGGGTTGTACCTATTGGGATGGGGGTGCTGGTGTTCGGATTCGCGAGAGCAGTGGAGTCGGATGGGGTTCGCGAGAGCAGCGGAGCGAATAGATTAGGGCTCTGTCCGAATGGAGAGAGGAGATGGCGATCTGGAATTTGGGGGAAACCTTTGCCAACGGTTTATAAAAACCGTTGGCAAAGGAACACATTTCCCAACGGTTCCAGTGAACCGTTGGGAAATGTGTGAATTTAGCACCCCTTTCCCAACGGTTCCAGTGAACCGCTGGGAAATGTGTGAGTTTAGAACCCCTTTCCCAATGATTCCAGTGAACCGTTGGGAAATGTGTGAGTTTAGCACCCCTTTCCCAACGGTTCCAGTGAACCGTTGGGAAAGGGTCCACCGAAATTCCCTTTTCCAACGGTTTTGTTAAACCGTTGGCAAAGGCTCACTATAGCAACGGTTTGAGTAAACCGTTGGTATACTACCGTTGGGAAAAGACTAAATTCTAGTAGTGTAATGATATAATTACGATGATGAAATTTAATAAGGTTTATATCAAAAGAAGGTATGTGATGTTGAATAACATATTTTTTGGATTGGATGATAATGGGGAAGACAAATAATGAATAGTGCACTATGTTCCATTGGTTAAGTTCATATAGTAACAATAAAGGACGAAAATGAAGAAAACATAGAGGATGGTTGAGAAAGATACTATTGTTGAATGACATAAGGATGGATTTTTTATGAAAGATTCACAAAGTATAAATAATAAATAAGTGGTTCCAAAGGACATCGAGGATGAAAATTAGAAATCATGATTATGTAGTTTTTAAAATTTCACTATAGGGTATATGAGGAAGATCAATGCAAGATCCCTATTATGGAAAAGGAAGGATGAAAAAGGTTTTGTGGATAATAAATCGATGGGGGAAATAAAAACTAGTGGGATTAGTCTTACATTAGAGTTATATGTTAATACAATAGAGATGAAAGATTTATAAGAAGTATCTAAAATAAATAATTGGCATGAAATCATATTTTGAATAAGGAAGAATGTGGATGTTTTTAGGCTGAAATTGGTAGTTATTTACTGTTGAATACTTGTTTTTTTATGATATATGTTAAATATGGTTGTTGGATATAGTATAATGGTGTGGATTGTGCGGCATGGTTGTGACTTCCTTTAAAAGTTTTGTAAGAGGATGTTTGGTTGTGTGATTTAGGGAATATGTTATAGTTTCATTGTCATAATGGAATGTGTCTAGTAATTATTAACATGGTAATGGGTATGAAATATTAAAGGAATTATAATAAATGAAATGGATATGAGTGTGACGATAATTTATATAAATAATGTCTGAAATAAAATGTGTCTGGTGGCTTGAATAGATTTTCATTAAATATACAATTTAATATAATATTGAATGTAATATTATTGGTAATAGTAAATTTGGAAATATGTTAATTGATGTTGCTTTATAGGAAATTGTCCATGGGCATGGTTATTTTTTTATTGGATGTGGGGTTGGTTTGTGGTGATATAGTTATTAGTGGTGGAACTATATGGAGATGGATATATGTTGATGTTCATGAGATATTATAGTATTATTTAGGTTTAAACCTACTTGGTTGGGATTGTGTATAATTATATTATATGATTTATTTTTTTGTAATTTTATATTCACCCCACGTGAGTCAAATATTCTAATCGACACCCAAATATTTTGGGTTTTTGGTATTTTCTCCAATATCTATGTTGATTAGGCAATAAATGGATAACTACTCTCTTCCCCCCTCCATTAAAAGTATAGTGTGGATTTTAATTTCTCGATGTAGGTATGATAATGTAGTGAATCTTGTGGCGTACTGGAAGACCCTATGGGATATTTGTGTGATGAGATATGGTGGGGATCGCACATGGTGGGAGGATGGAATGAAGTTAGTTTCCTTCTTGTTCACAATACCCTGTTTTATTGGATATATGTTGTGTATATGATAGGTTATATATGAAATTTGATATGGGATAAGGAGGATGATTTGATTATGGCATGTGGAATGGTTGTGGTGTGAGATCCGAAGTGTTGTATAATGTATTGAGAGAAAATGGCATTTGTTTATGGGGATTGAGAGTGATAAACTAGTGTAGAATTAGTTATTGGGTACCTTCTTGTTATTTTCTTTTATACTATTTTGTTACACTTGGATGTGATATTTGGTGAGTGTTACTTGCTGAATCTAGGTGATAGTTGACCAAATAGGTGCTTATTGGTTCTACTAATTTTTCAATAGAGAATTAGTATGTTTCTTCCACATTTAAAAAATAGGTTTTGAGTATGATCCTACTAAGTATAGATGTTATTATCATCCCCAGATATAAACTATATTTCAGGTTTCATGGATGATTATAGAGATCAAGCTGGATAGTATTATCTCATAGCTTGGAGTTGTGGTCAGATTCACTACCTAGGGGTTTTACTTGGTATTTTATTTATAGACTTGTATTTGTGAAAAATTACATGAATTTATGGGATATATTTTCTATAATATATCATGGATTTTATTTGTGGTTGTTTCATATATTCCTAGTATTTATTAGGGAAATTTACCCCATTTGTGAGATTATACCCTTGATGTAAGTTTCTACCCCATGGCTTATTAGAGGTGGGTTTCAATGGTTGATTTCATCTTCACTATAGGCCCAATAGGGATTCTTAGAGGGGTTAGGTCATGTAAATGTGAAATTAGAGGTTTGATTAAGAGTTAGGATAGATTTTAGAGTTAGTAAATTGTGAGTATAGTATGGTTTGGTTGGGAAATGGTATCAATAGAACATAATTAGTTATGTAAGTAAGAGATACTAACTATGAAATAGGATTTTAGGCCCCTTATGATCTAATTTAAGGACCTTATTTTCAATGAATATGAAAAGCACAGTGATGCTGCTTACAGGTTTGAGTCTTAAGAAAGGTACATGAATCTTTCATTTTTACCCTTGTGTTTGATTTGGGGATGAATTTAGAAATTTAGATAATCTGAATTAAATTAATTTGATAAAGTAATTTCACTCTACTATGGTTAGAAGTTTCCTCCCCTATTTTTAGATATGAATTTTAGTCATAATTTATATGTCTTTTAGGTTCGTGAAGTTCAAAAATCCAGACCTATTGAACATAGGATGGTCAACCCAGTTGATTAGGATTAACTTTGGATGAAGGCACCATGTGAGTTATAATGTTAGAGAAATACAATGTACAAGGGGATATTTTAGGATTTTTAGATAGAGTACTGATTAGAGGAGCTTGTGATTACTTTTAGTTTAATTCTGGAATGAGTAGAGTTTCGGGTTCTGTTAGCTATTAGTTATATGTGGGGAGTTGTGAAATAATGGTGAATCATGTATCTTAGGAAATAGAAAGAGGAATATGTTTCTTGGGATGATTTTCATAGGCATTTTGGTGATAAGTTTTTGACATCGATGATGATGGAAATGAATAGGTATGTCCTTATATCTTTTTAGAAGAATAACCTAAGTGTTCTAAATCTCGGGATCAAATTTAGTATATTTATTCATTTATGAATTGATATATTCCTAGATGAGGGGTCCAGAGAAAAGTTTTTTAAGAGGAATCAAAGTTCCCTTTGGGTGTTATTATTGGTTTTCATTTGTTTTCAATCTTGATTTAGAATCATTGGAGTTTGTTGAGGTATTGTTTGAATTTGTAAATAATGTTCTTATGATGTTATGAGAATATTAGAGGTTAATTCAAGAGTTTATATGTGTGTTTCAAAAGAATTTGGAATTTTGTTTGATGTTGAATATTAGCTAAGTCATGTATAAAAATCATCTAACTATTTGAGTAAACTTTAATTGTCTGTCCGTGTAGTCATGGTACTAGTCTGTATAAACATAATTTTTCACTCTGTAAGTATCATCTATGTAGAAATAATGTTGTTTACACATAAACCTATTATGTATAAGAATCATCTATAAATCGTAATTATGATCTATGAAACCATTTTCTGGTGTTTCCAAACAATCATCCCACATATGTAAGAATCCTTACATTTTCATAGGCATAAAAACATAGATATTGTTTTAGGTTCCTACTTTTATAGCCCACCTTCCTCCAAAGGTACCCCTAATAGGCCAAAAATGAAGAAATAGATATAATGACCCCTGAATCCCACCTTCAATAGGTCATAGGTTGATGACTAGAACTAAGGGTATATAAATTACACACATGAGAGGAATTACGCTGAATATAAATTTATGGAATAAGATATATTAAGGGAAATTCACTAACCAAATCCAATAAAAAAAATAAACAATCCCAGTACTTGAATTTAATGTCATACGTAACTAAAATGAGTAAAAATACCAAAATAAAGCCTTAACGATGACCATAAAGATCCAAAAGCTACTGAAAAACTTCTCAATATAGTAATGTCTATATATATCACAAGTTATATCCTCCATTCCAGAGAAATTTTTTATAAATACATAGGGAGATAAAAACATGTATACTCAGTAGGATCCTCCTTTAAAACTCTCTTGAAAAATGTAAAAGAGGTATATTAAAGTATAATGGATAAATAAATGAAGATAACTTGTAACCAAAATAGGTAAAACTCTTTATTCATCCTCATAATTTCTCACTCACACATAACATATGAAATTAAATCATTCTAAATAAAAACTATATACAAAAATGAAGGTACCCCACTTCTACTTCACAACAAATTTGTTTCTCTCATGCCTTAACAATTCACATATTGTTCTTATCCCCTATATAAGTCAATTATTCCCTAATACGAGTCGATAATTGGTTCCAACTCCCTCAGTCCTATATAGGTCCCACCATTAATTGTTAGAATCAATATGTATATTCATCTCATAATCTGATAACTCACTTCATGTAACTATCTTAGTAGTAATAGGGCAGTAGTCTGAAAACCACCACAACTCAAGAAAATGAATTGTACCTCAATCCATCACAGTCCAAGCATGAACACCAATGGGAAGTCATAGCTACCATAAACATATATATAAATATATATATGTGTGTGTGTTCAATATCTCAATCCTTTACCACCCACACATAAATGTATAATAAAATTGAGATCCATCGCATCCCAAGTTGGAATTTACCCTATACAATATTCCATTACAATATGTGATGTGCCTAGTTATAACTTTGTTTGAAGGGAGATTAGGGGATAAAGAGATGTCATCCATCCATTCCTTCACCAACAAGGATGTTGGAGAAAAAACCCCTAAAACATTTGAGTGTTAGTTTCCCTGCTGATTCAGGTGGAGTAGCATATTGAATCAATGAATATAAGATAATATCATGCATATCCACACTAAGATGAAATACCTAACCTTAGAATCATATATTGATACCAACACATAGGACACCCAGTTTTCACCTCTAAAGAACCAATCTCAATAAGCATATAAGTTTCACATTTCTTTATTATTTATTAAATAACCATTAATTCATTAATATTATTCCATTTAATAGATTAAAATTTTAACCTTTTATGTTGATGCTTTTGGCACCATATGTTATATTTATTGTATTCTAAAGTATATCATCTTTATTTCATTATTAAGAACTAATCCATTATTTTATTAATTAATTTAAAACTTCTTAACCATCAGGATAATCTTGAACTTTATCCTAAAATACCACATTATCCTCACATAACATGCCTAGAGTCAAATTTCATCTTGTATTTTGAAACCAATAATATAAATAACTTTCTTTATGTAAATAATATGATAATAAACTCACAATTTAATGATACAAATTAAAAGATACTATTATTCACTAATTCTATACTATTAAATAATAAACACCAATATTCATGTGATTTTAAAAATATTTAATATTATTTAAAAATCATGTGATTATCCCTTTTCTATCTCTTCAATAATGCCAGTATTATGAATTAATAACATCAAATGCAGCAAGTGGTTTCTAATTTATTAATAAAATTAATAATCTACTAAATATGATATATATTCTATATCAATTATTGAAATAATAGTAATAATATATTAAACATATATTGCTACAAGTGATTTTTTCTTTCTCCTCTTCCTATGTAATTTCTTGATTATTATTCAATAACCATTTAACTTGTGATTAATTTATTATTATATTTTTAAAGTTATTCAAAACCATATAGACAATGAAAAATAAATCATGATCAAATCAAACATTCACATAAAATAAAGGATAAGTAAAAGATCTCATACCTCTTGGAAAATATATATAGGCTACAACAAAAACAAAGGAGAGAGATATTATATTACCCTGGAAACAAAAAGAAGAAACATGAACTGATTATGGAAGGATTGTATATATTTAATGAAGGAATTATTCTCACTCAGAATATAAGAATTCAAGAAACTCCAACAAAAAAGTCTCCCTAATTTTAGAATATAACAAATATTCTCTCTAGATATTTCAGAAATACTCATAAAAATTACATATTTTATTTCCTATAAATTTGTTTCCATATTAAATCAGATGGGTTTAGTTTAATTCACATAGTTAATATTATGTTTCCAAAAATAAAGAAAGTTAAAATTTATTATTTCTTTAAAACATATTTAGAACCCAAAATATTTATGATTATTCCCATTTTATATCACAAAATACATTACAAATTCAAAATAAAGAAGGAAATATGAGTTTTTTTCCAAAACTAATCCTTTGTGAGTAAAATTTTCTTATGTAAAGGTAAGTTGAAACCTCCCATATGAATCTTAAAGAAAAATAACCCATACCTCATAAAAGTGTTTTTAATGGTATTTTAATCTACCTTTACATAGCTTCAATAACCCTTATGCAGTACTAAATTTTTTACTGAACCATTTTGTGAGGTAATGAACACCCCAATGTAAACTTACCTTCATGCAAGAATTACATGAAACACTTTAATTAGACCCTCTCACAATGATCATCTTGATGAATCTCTTATAAATCCCTCATAAAAATAAAATTTACCCATTTGTAAAGCCTAAAAATCATTCATCATGAAGAAAATAAAACATGTTCTTTACACAGTGGTAAAAATAAAATCATGTTGTGAACTAAAATTTTCAAAATTTTCTACTTGTTATTCATAAAAAATACCCCATAATTTTTTCCAATTCCCACATAAATATATTTTTATTTATTTTTATGACTTTTAATTTTACTAATAAATGGAATAAAATGGGGATTTTATTGATTTATTCATCTTTTTAATTAAATGGTGTATCCTTGTTTTGATTTTAAATTTAATTTTTTATTAATTCAATCTGGAATTAAATTTTTAAATGGATTTAATTTGAGATTTAATTGATTTAGTATTTTTTTATATTATTTAAAATCTATACATTTAAATTGATTTTGAAAAATAAATTAGAATTTATTTTTGAAATGATAATTTAGAATTTTTGGATGTGATTTTTATCATTGAAAAGTAATTATTTTTTTCAAAATATGATTTTGAATTGGACATTTTAAATGAATTTGAAATTATTTTAGAATAAATTTTTTGAAGGATGATTTTAATTTCTTTATCATATTTGGAATTAAATTGGATAAAATACTACACAGAAATTTCATTTTTTTTCTTGATAAAATGTGGGTTGAAATGCTGAAAAGTCTCATATGGAATGCATAAGAAATTTAAAAATGATCACACCAATTGTTTTCAACCTATTGAATATTCACCTATCAAATAAACTGTGTGACCAGCTTATGAGATGCACAAAAAGGAAATAGACTGATCAGTTACTGTGGAAAGTTTATAGGAGGAATTAACTACATGGATTATGGAGAGAACATGTCTACCAAAAAAATTTGGAAAATGAAAAAAATTCATCGACTGTAATAGTAAAAAACCATGTGATTATGCCTTGAGGAAAATAATCATACGATTCCCTTCCCTTAGACTATGTAGCATGGGATTAAATGTAAGTTTTTAGAAGGATTTACTACCTAACTAACTCTTATCAACCACAATAATATTTTAATCAATAGTAAATATAGAATCCAACTGAAGACAAATACCCCTGAACTAGTTGAGGAGCATCTATTGAAGAGTGAATATGAGGTTGAATCTCAATCGTCAAACCATTGTGTGTTGATTCTTATTGTCAAAATAAAACTAGACAGAAGCCAAGGTTATAAATCATATGCCTTGAGACCCCATAGATAGATGAAATTGGTCGAGACCATAGATTATTGACTAAGAAAACAATACATGATCCAAAGAGTTTATTGAAGAAGCCAAAGCATATCAAGGAAGATGATGGTCGATCCCTGGCCGCACACCTATCCAGATTCGAAGCCACCACTATCACTACACTAGTGCTAGATCTCTGAAGATTATTCACCACCACACCACATTGAAAGCCTCGCATGTAGACGTCTGAGTGGAGTTTTGGGGTTTATCCCTCATGTGGTATGTTTTAGATTTGAATATTTTTTTGGAAATTCAGGATCCTTCCGCTATGTATCTGCCAGCCTGAGATACATGATATATCTCATGATATCATTTTTAGATATATTTTCAGATATCCATTTCAAACAAGATATTTGGAATATGAGAGACAATAAATTAGAGGTAATAACTTAAGGAAAGAGCCTATTTGGTGGTGCTCGACAACCCAAGGGGAGCAGATGCTTGGGTGACGTTTTCTGGGTGTGGGAAGTAGCGAGCAACAAAAAATCATGTTGTGCAATAAGGTGATTTACCAATGATGTGAGTTTGATTTTGATCTCTAAAGGGTGAATTCAGGTCACATACTATTATTAGATTGGCGATGGAGGTGTATCAGGGTGTTTGTTTTCACATAGGTTTTTATGCTATATTTTCAATTCCAGACTCAGCTTTGACATTGATTTTTTGTACTCTCTGATTCATAGTGAATATTCTCGAAGTTTCCTTGTGGTTTTTAATCCATCACAAGGAGTGTTTTCAATGATAAAAATATGTGCCACCACTTTTTATTCTGCTATTTTTTTCACTTCACTTATGTTTTCAATTCTCATAGTTTTTTTTTTCATAACTGAGTTTTATTCTAGGGTCGATCCACTTCTAAGCCAACATCTGGTAATGTAGAAGGTTATCCGTGTTTTCTTACTGATTAAATATTGGGGAATCATGTCGTGGTATTCTATCCACATTGAAGTCTTTAATGGGATAAATGATTCTACACTTCGAAATAAAATAATTTAAAATATTCTAGTCCTTGAGAAGATAATGAAGGCATTGAAGAAAAAATTAGAGAAGTCAGAGATGATGAGTGATGGTGATTGGAAGGATATGTGAGATTTGGAGAAAAACATGATTTTGTTGTATTTGGGTTATAATACAATATGGGAAGTGATGAATATGAAAGATCTAGAGGCGATGTGGGTGAAGCTTGAAAGCAGGTATAAATCAAAATCCCTCAAAAATCATTTATATATGAAAGAACAGTTGTTTCATTTATGTATTATATAGAATGGATATTTAGGTAACCATATGGATTTGTTCACCAAAATTATGATGGGGATACCTTCAATGGTGGTCAAGATCAATGATATTGGAAATTTAGTACCTATTGACAATGAAGAAAAAGGAAAGTCTTTTCTTCTTTTGGGTTTATTACCCGATTTATATGATAATCTCATCACCAACATGCTTTTTGGGAAAGACACAATGAAGTTGGATGACACGATTTCATCGTTTTTGATAAACAAGACTCTATGAAAGACTAATTATGGTGAATCATTAGGTAATTTTGGTACTCTAGCTATAGAATATGGATGAGGTAATTATAGAGGTTGTTCAAAGACAAGAAGAAAGGTCATGTTCTTCTTTTGCAGTAAGGAGGGTCATGTGCATAGATACTACTATGTATTAAAATATATTAAAGAGGAAAAGAATGTACATGACATTGATTATGAGGATACTGATGTAAGTCTTATCTAGGGTGAGGGTGATTTAATTTCAGTTGGCATTGATTATTGTAGGTATGATCCATACACTATATGGGTGGTTTATTAAGCAGCATCATACCAAATTACACGGAAGAGGGATTTATTTTCTTCATTCTAAGAAAGAGAATTTGGTATTTTCAAAATGGGAAATGGTTATTCTACTTATTTCATTGGTGTTGGTGATATTTGTATCACTATGAATGCAAGTTGTATGTTGACATTGAGGGATGTGTGGCATGTGTCAAGTATACACCATAATTTCTTATCCACTTGTAATCTTGATAATGATGGATTCAGGAGTTCGTTTGGATGAGGAATATGGACATTGTCTAGAGGATCAATGGTTTATGTGTGAGGTAGAATGGATAACATTCATTATAGGATAGATTTAAAGGAATGAAGTGATGTTACAAATACAATTGTGAAGAGTACTTCGTTAGATTTATAGAACAGGCAATCATCGTGCATGAGTTGAAGACCATTGAATATGATTAAGAGGGTTTGGAATCCAAAGCATGTCAGGTTAGGTGTTTCAGGTATTACACCAAATTCTCTTTCTTTATAGAGTTTCACTAGTGAAGAGAAGACGAAAATCAAATATCAGGGTGATGCATTGAGAGTTTTAGATTGCTCATAAGATGTTGAGAATAGGGAGTAGTTAATTCCTATAGATTCTCCAGATAATGTGGTGATCACAATTATGAGTGAGTCAGATATTGTTGAATCTGGTATTGACTGTTCAGAAATAGGTATGGAAAATACATTGGCATTTGAATCTATTTTGAAAGGGGATATTTCATGTTTCTGTCCGATATGAAAAGGAGTTATTTCATATTTTTTGTAGAGGATGTTTGTTGGTGAGATACCAACCAATTTTCTTTCCAACTGATTTTTTTGGATGCGATCTTCTTCTTCGATGGGTTGAAGGGGTAGATTTTTGGGGTTCATACTGCACATGGTATCTTTTAGATTTAATGATATTTTTTTCAATTCTTGATCCTTACACTATGTATCTTCCAACATGAGATATATGCGATATCTCATGATATGGTTTTTGAGATATATTTTCATATATCCATTTAAAACAAGATATTTGGAATATGGGAGCCTATAAAAGGGGAGGAAGTTACTCAAGTAAAGAGTTGGTTTTGTGGTGCATGACAACCCAAGGAGTGTAGATACTTGGGTGATGGGTTCTGGGAGTGGGTAACTGTGAGCAGCAGCAAATCGTGTTGTGCAACAAGGTGCTGCAACGATGCCATGAGTTCAATTTTGATCTCTAAAGGGTGATGTCTTATCATAGACTATTATCAGAGAGGAAACAAAGGAATATCAGCATGTTGTTTTTTAAAAATGTTTTTAAACTATATTTTCAATTCAATTCTTGAGTTTTACTTAGATTTTTTGTACTCTTTGATTCATAGTTTATATTCTCATAGTTTCCCTTTTGTTTTTGAATCCTTCTCAAGGAGGGTTTTCGATGTTAAAAATCAGTTTCCCCATTGTTTATTCTTATATATGGGATTTTTATTCACTTACATTAGTGATTCTCAAAATTATTGTTGTCATAACTGATTTTTATTTTGTAGTCGATCCACTTCCAATCCAACATGGAAGAGGAAGCATCGTCCACATCCTGTGGAATTTAAAGTCTTACAACACACATAAGGAAGAAAATCCTCATTTCTATTATCAATGTCACATGCCTTTGAGACATATAGAACCAGATATGAAGAAACTCACACCGCTATTTAATATGATTTGCTATATCGGAAGTGTATGACCATGTCCTCATAATTCATTAATTTAGGATGGTGATGCCCCCTTTTATTTGTCAAGGGAGGCATGAAGAGGGTAGGCATGGAATATAAGGTTGGTGGCCAACCTCACCAAACCTCTAGAAAAATATGAGATAGACAGGGGAGGATTTCCTTTAAAATGGCTTTCACCTGATGGTTTCTCCACCTCATCATCTTTCATTAGCTTCTCATATATCACCAGATCCCATTTGTGCTATATTTTGTGTGGAATTTTCCCCACATATCCAAGAGAGATACTCAAGATGGTTTTCTCCCTGTAATAGTGAGAGAGTGCATACCCACATTTACCCATAGTGATCCTTCTATTTTCACTTGGTTTTTTACCCTTTCCATTTGGGGGTTTTTCCATGTTATATCTAGTGTTATTTATTTTCACATATTCATTTTATTTTTATCTCGTGATTATTGTTGCAATGTGGTCCAATAATTTTTTTGGACCTAACATGTGGTGTTTGAGGAAGGTTCTGGATCAATACTCTTCAAATTTTCAGGTATTAATAATTCTCATAATTTTCAGTATGCTTTGTGATTGAAAATCCAATTGATTATTCACATTAGAGAAAATTTATAGAGATTATTAAATACAACATTGTGAAATAGAGTATGTTATAGACCTATGGCATGTTCAAATGGAGGAAAAATTTGAGATCGAAAAAATAAATGGGGATAATTTTATATTATGGGAAATGAAGATGTAGGTAGTGTTGTAGAATGGTAATTTTCAACTGAAAATTAGAAAAAGACTGATAGATGTGATGATAGAGCGTGGTTCTAGTGGGAACCAGAATCGTGACACAGATAGAAATATGGGAAGTACTTTTGGAAAAGGAGATATACTAGTCAGTGAAGAGACAAAAACTACTAGAAGCAGGCAACATCTCAATGATGCATGGATAATAGACTCAAGCGCAACATGGCACAAGACGTCTTGATGAGAATGGTTTGACGAGTATGAAAATATACAAGAAGGACTTGTATACACAGGGAATGATATCAGCCTAAAGATTGTAGGAGTCAGTACCATCAACTTGAAGATGCATTATGGTATTGTTTGTACCATCCAAGGAGTACACCATTTGAAGGGTCTGAAATAGAATATATGATCTTTAGGACAATTTGATGATATTAGATGAAATACACACACTATGAATGGAGTAATGAGAATTTGGAAGGGCGAACCTGTGCTAATGAAGGAATAAAAAATATTGAATAACATATATGTTCTTATGGGTGAAATGTACAAGGATGCGGAGATAGTTGTCACATCAACTACCTCAATAGAATAATTGATGATGCTATGGAATCAGATGCTTGTCCATATGTTATAATGTGGCCAAAATATTCTTACGGATCAAAATTTTATGCCTGGGCTTACAAAGGTATCCTTACCATTTTGAGAGCATTTTATTCTGATAAAGAAACACAAGTTAAAGTTCATCATGTCAATAGAAAGAAGCCAAGAAATATTATAGTTGATCCATTCTAACGTTTAGAAGGCACTAGTTATATCCCTAGGAGGAGAGAGGTATTTTAGTATCCTTCATTGTTGATTTTTTCAGGAGATGTTAGGTGTACCCAATCAATAGGAATGAAGTTGTTTTTTAAGTCTTAAAAACATTCAAAGCATGGAAGAAAATTGAATTTACAAAGAAGATAATGTGTCTAAGGACAAAAAATGGTAGATAATATACAAGTGATAAGTTTGATACCTTTGGTAAATAGGAAGTAATCAAGATATAGTTCACGGTGGTGTACACTCCTCAATAGAATGAAGTGGTAGAGTGGATGAATAGAACAATATTAGATAAAACAAGGGTGATATTGAAGACTGTAGGAATTCCCACAATATTTTGGGTATAAGTAGTGAATACCACTTGTTATGTGATCAACTAATCTCATTAAATGGTGATTGATCTGAAAACACAGATGGATATATAGACTAGTAAACCTGGGGACTATTCTCAGTTACATAATTTCGGAAGTTCTGTATATGCATTGGTTAATGTCTAGGAAAGATCAAAGTTGGATTCAAGATCCAGGAAATGTATCATCTTGGGGTATGTTGATGGTGTGAAGGGGTATCATTTGTGGGACCCCAATGCTTTCAAACTTATCATCTTTATAGATCCATTTTTTCTGAAGACAAGGTGAAAATGACAATTGATAGAGACATGGATAATGAGAATACATAAACTAAAATAGTCAAAGTAGAAGAAAAATACAAGGATGAATCAGTTTCCTCTAAGTAATTACTAGAGCACATTGATCAAGTATTGGTTGATTATAGACTAGGAAGGTCAACCCAAGAGAAAAGAGCATCAATATAGCACTCAAACTATGTCATTGAGAGAAATATTGTGTACTACTTATTAATGGAAGATAGAGATCCATATTATTTTGTGGAGGCAACCTAGAGTCCAAATATATTCTCATGGACAATGGTCATACAAGAGAAACTTGAAGCCCTACATAAGAACAAGACTTGAGATATCATTCCATTACCTCATAGATGTAAATCTATGAGAAACAAATGGGTTATTCAAATCAAGAGGGGTGGAATGGACCAAGTGGAAAGATATTGTGCATGACTAGTGGTTAAAGGATATGCTCCGAAACAAGGTATTGATTTCAATGAAATATTTTCTCCTATTGTTAGGCTGGTGATAATTTGGATAGTTATGGCGATGTGTGCTATATACAGTTTACATCTAGAGAAGTTGGATGTGAAGACTTATTTTCTCCATGGATATCTTGACAAATATATATATATATATATATATATATATGATCCAATCATAAAGTTTTTCATAAGAAGGCAAAAAGAACTTGGTTGGATGGTTGAAAAAAATCTCAGTATAGTCCTAAGCAGGCACTGAGATGTTAGTACATGATATTCGATTCCTATATCATGAGCCTTGAATATTGAAAACTTCATTCAGATCCTTGTGCATATTTTATGGATTTGGATGGTAATGATTTCATCATTCTTCTATTGTGTGTGGATTAAATGTTGGTTGTATGTCCCAATAATGATCATATTCAAAAGATGAAGGCACAATTGGATAGGGATTTTGATATGAAGGACTTGGGACCAACAAACAAGATTCTTGGGATGTAGATTTACCAAGACAAAAATAGTGAAAATATTTGGCTATCACAAAAGAATTACTTATAAAAATTCTATAAATCCTTCGACATGAAATACTATAAGCCAATATCCACCCACTTCTTACTAATTTCAAGTTATCCTAAACGATGAGTCTTAGAAGTGAAGTAGAGAGGATAAAGATGTCTCAAGTACCATATGAATCAGAAGTGGGAAGTCTTATGTTTGTTATGTTTTGTACTAGAATAGACATTTTACATGTAGTGGGAGAAGTTAGTTGGTACATGGGGAAACCAGGATGGGAGCATTGGAGAATAGTGAATTGGATCATAAGATACATCAAGGAGACCTCAACTGCTGCAGTATGTTATGGAGGATCGGATTCTACTATCAGAGACTATGTTGATTCATCTTTTTCAGGTGATTATGACCAGAGGAAATCCACTGTTGGTTATGTGTTTACTCTTATAGGATGAGCTGTGAGTTATATTTTAAAGTTACAGTCATTTGTGTCTTTATCCATGATATATTCAGAGTACATGGAAGCTACATAGTATTGAAAAGAGATGATTTTTATGAGAAGGTTGTCGGAGGAGCTCATTCATAGATAGAAGTAGATTCAATTGTTTTGTGATATTCATAGCACCTTTCACATTGAATTTAATCCATATTTTCATTCTAGGATAAAAACAATTAGTGTAAAATATCACTTTGTCTGAGATATGGTGGAGGAAGGAAGTGTGGAGAAGAAGAAAATTCACACTGTAGAAAATATAGCAGGTTTCTTGAAAAAGGAAGTTGACTCTGATAAGTTCAGGGAGTGCAAAACCCCGAGCGGCCTTGAAGTGATGTGAGTAACATGGTTTGGAAGATATAAAATATTTGTGGAGATGTGATTGGTTCTCAATAAAATATCCAAGTTGGACATGTGTCAGTAGAATTCTTTAATTTGGGATTATTCCACCCCATTTTCTTTGTCATGGGAGGTAGGAAAAGGGTAGGCATGGCAGATAAGGTTGGTGGCCAGCCTCACAAAAACTCTAGTGTGAGAGGAGATAGATAGGGGAGAATTTCCAATAAAAGGCAATTCCCCTAATGGTTTCTTCATATCATCATCTCCAGCCTTTGTCATTTTATCATCTATCAACAGATCCCATTTTGTGGTATTTTGTGAGGCATTTTCCACACATATTCAAGAGAGATAAATATAAGGATTTTATCCTTATAATAGCGAGGTAGTGTGTAACCACATTTACCTATACTGATCCTTCTATTTTCCCAATGTTTTTATCCCCGTCCATTTGGGGGATTTTCCATGTTATATCTGGTGTCATTTATTTCTGTGTTTTAAATTTATTTTTATCTATTGATTATTTCTACATTGTGGGCCAATAATTTTTTAGTCCAAATAGACCATTGTTTCACCGATGGAAACTGAGCATCACTCCTTCTAATGAAACCAGATATTTTGTAATTCGAAGATCTATAGATGAGAAAATACTATTGATGGCCCATAATGAAGAATAACAAATTAAAGATGATGAATCGCATTCCTCTATAGAAGAAGAGCCACACCACTGAGGCCGGTTTAGGTGATGAAGACGCTAAGCTAGTTTCTCCCTATTAAAACTATTACTATGAGTTCCACCTAAAGATGGACCTCGATAAATAAATTTCTCTAAATTCAAATTTAATTCATTATTGTGTTTCTCAAAATACAGGTATAATCAAAGATAGTGTGGACCTCAGATTTCTCCATTGCACCAGCTACAAGTTCAAAAAAATCCTACATGATAGATGTTCTAGGTATTTCCCCAATTAATTCACCATCCAATCTAGGATTTAGTCCATTATCATGAGCCTCCATGGATAATACTAAAAATAATATTGGTAATCAATTAAGGTTTGATTAAAATAATATCTCAATAATATCTATACCTAATACTAGATCCAAACATCTCTCTCAATCGAGACTTAGATCCTTATTCTTAGTACCTAACAAAGGTTTGGTTTGGCCCCACATCAGCGTTTTCCAAATGATAATCAGTCCCAACATTCGGAATCCCACATGAAGACATCAGGTCCAATGCCTACATCTGAGAATTAAAAGTCTATCACTAGCATGTTCAATCCCTCATGTGATCTCACCATACAAAGTGTGTTTTCTAGTACACCATGATACTTGAGGAAATTTCTACTCTAAATTTTATCAAATGAGAATAAGTGTAATCATGGGGAAAAGATACACTCAACTAAATTGATCTTGAACCTCCACCATGACACATGTAATATAAGTAGAGATTTCCCCACTGAAATAAAGGTAAGGTTGAATAAGGCTGATGAAATAAAATTAAATTCCCTCTTCCTCACATAGGATTATTTGGCTCCAACCAATTGTAGCTAGGTTTCCTCTATTATTTCTTCAATTTATTTCTAATTTTTTAATTTAATTATCATTCTATTCATCAAGTTGTGTCATTATTTTCTTCCCTCATTCCTTCATGTTTTCTCACCATTGTGATATCCTGATGATCTTTATCTCCATTAACATTGAGAACTAACCCATTGTGGGTGGTCCAAGGGGAATCATAGTAGTGCAGATGAATTTTTGTGATTCAATTATTCACTATTTTTTTATGATTCTATTATAATAGTGGAAGTGGATTGTGTAGGAGGTAATCACCACTAAACATTCTATTAACACTACTACACTCCACTACTTGTTTCACTTAAATTTCTTCCTCCATTCAGATCACACTTCATACCAGTGGGGTCATTTGATTTGAGTGGAATAATGTTACGTTATTTTTTATAAGTGTAGGAGTTTGTTTCTTTATACAATTGAGGAATGTTTTACCCATTCAATAAGGATAATACATATAAGTATTTGTCTAATTAAGGATCTCCTGAATGGATTAGTGGTTACATATGAAATAAAGCATTCTAGGGTGAGTAGGTAAATGAAATTGATCATAGTCATTGAATTATATGATTTATAAAAAAGGTAAATAATGATATATATAACTAGAATTATTCCTTATAACCATTTTTATTTCTTTAATTCATTCTATGTGCTTCTATATTTCAGTTGTTTATGTTTTTTCATTAATCAAAAATAAAAAACAATCTACAACTAAACTTTTTTCTCTTTAAAAACCTTAAAAACATAAGAAATACTTATGTTTTAGGATAATGGAACTCCCAGACCCTGCCCATTGAGAGAAAACGTTGTTCATACACTAAGTAACATAATTATTAAAATAAAAATTTTGTTTGACCATAGCCCATGAAAACTATGCAATCAACTGGGTGCTTTTTTAGTAAAGACGAGTCAAACATTCATTGTCTTTTACAGATTTGTAATCAGTATTATTTTTTTATTTGTATTTTTTGTTTTATTATTTCACTCTTTCTAAAAGTAGGATAAACACTGAAGTGTGACAATTCTATAAAAAATCACTAATCTTTTACATAGTTCTCTTTCCAATAGGAATCCTAGGAGATGAAATTTCAATAGAAACATCATCGAACTGAAAAAAAACCTACACTAGATAAAATTAAGAGCTAATAATGTATGTTAATTCACTTTCAAGTGAAATAGAGGAAAAAATTGGGGGAATATAGATAAATTGTACAGAATTGAGTTGAATGCAGGTTTCAGTAGAAAATTCCCTCCAATATCATATAGAAAAAAGTAAACAACATGAATTTTAAATGTCAAAACCCCTAGAATTTTTCCAAGAATATATTATAGAAGAGAGAATTTTTTTAGAAATAGAATACCTTCAATTTTTTTATCATTTAACACATTTTACCAAAAATGGGCTATCATGAAATGAAACAGATAGTTGAAAATATTTAGTAAGATCATTTTTATAACTTTTTTTCCCTATTATTTTGTTGAAACTAAACTATCTATTGATATCCTAGTCATTGTAAATGAAATAATTGAAGAATAATTGTTTCAAGACATAAATAATGAAGAGGAAGTTGATGATCTCATATTTGAAGAGAATTTATAATGATAACTACTTCCTCTGTCCATAGAAGAAGACTTAAAAGTGGAATTACACACCAAAAATGAGCTACATGTTGAGACTGAAGATGTAGGCACCCCTAAACTAGATTTATTTTTTTATAAATTATTGCATCCTGGCCTATCTTCTAATATCCATAGTTACAATTTTATAGAATTAGTCCAATTAATTTCTATACTAGATGATGAAGAATGATATGAAGGATATTAATTATAAGAAATAATTGATGAACCACAAGCCACCATCATTTCAAAATAACCTTCCAAGGGAGTTTCATGAGAAAAGGGAGTTTCAACCCGGCTTACATGAGAGAGTGAATAAATCCTTAAGATAATTTGATATTTCAAATATGTTCTCTATAGTTTTATCTATCTAATTATCAAATTTAAAAATCATCATGTTTTTAGTCACATTTTCATAAGATGAATAAATTTTGTAGCTACCTTAGAATAAAAACTAGAGCTGCTGGAAATTGAGAAAGAGGATACTAGAAATAAAAAGGAAGAAATTGATAAATAATATTTTGAAAACCATATTAAATCCACTCTGGAAAAGGAATTACCATTTTATTTTAAATATATAAGAGACTGGAATATCAATTTTGTAAAAGAAATAAATATACAATCAACCTTGGAAAATGAACATAGTACAACCAAGAAAGTTGATGAAGAAAATGAAGCATTGGGACCTATGGTGAATCAATTACTCCCTCAACATCACACTTAACATACATTGAAGGAAGGCACAAAAATTGAAGAGTAATACCCAATGTACCCTCATGAAGATAAATAAATAGACACTACTTCCTAGAAAGGGGGATATTTTAATTTAAACTCACCTAGTTATGAAAATTTTAATTTTAATTATCTACTAATTACCCCTTATTTTAACTTTTCTAAGGTAACAATTGGAGAAGCCACTAGAATATAAAGAGTCCCAAAAATATGTGTTAGAAGTAGATGAAATCCTATATATAAACCTGTAACCCCAACCTTATGAAGCACAACACACTGCTGATGGGTTGGATATATAGAACTCTATTAAAGGGGACCTCTAAGAAGTAGTAAAACTATCCATATCTAAATGATGAATAATGTGGTGTTTTTTATCATATAAACCACATGCTCTAGTATATTTGGGATTCTACTAGAATCTATATCTAGAGAAATTCTAACTATATCCCCTCTTGGGAGGGATAACACATATAAAGACCCGACCATATTACATACATAATATTGAATTTAGTCAAGAAAACACTTCCTTTTACATTGAGGATCTTTTCAAGTTTATATATTTAGATAATTAAGACAAAACATTCATAACATTACACATTTTTACATAGTGGATACTATAAAATTAGTTTCCATTTTTCTCAGAATATAAAACATTAAAACATAAAACAAGACGCCTTGACAGTTATTAAACATTTAACATGTCTTATTTACTTGTATTAATCATCCATTAACCTGTTAAAAATAATTTAAAAACTTTGGATGATCACAAAATCTCAGTAAGGTATGAAAAAGAAGGAAAAATCACGTTAGTCCATGAATACCCATAACGTAAGAAAACATTTTCAAAAGGCATGATTTTCACCCATAAATACTTACTTCGTGTAACATGAGATTTACATAGGATCCAAAAAAACATAAATATAATAATATAGGTATCTTGGGGCATTACTTAAATAATCTTGTAACCATCTTGGATACCTTAAAAATTGTAACCCTCACGGCTACCTTACTTTGTGTAACCATCGCAGTTACACGTGGAGTAACCATACGGCTGACCTCCAAATTACTCATACCCAATGAATTGGAGGGAAATATAGGTCCCACATTTTATCATAAACAATTCCCGATAACCAAAAAATAATCATACAACATAAATAATAGCATAAAAAACATTGTTTTTTAATCGTGTAAAACAGAATTTTAAATGGGGATTTTAGAAGAAAAGTCCCATATAAACATCATATACTTGAATTGAGACTTAATAGAGTGTATGGAATATGTATATACTATGTAAATAAAAATTATTAAACATATTATAATCATAAGTCATCTCACAAACAATTTAAATACCACATAATTAACGAAGTAGAATGTTAACCCAAAGAATGGAAATCGGGTTAAGAATTCCCTTACCTTAGGCTTGTCTTACTTCAAACATTTTTAAATCTCCTTTATAATGGTTAAAAGAGTGTTATAAGTATTTTAATGAAACATGTTCATGTTTATAACATCTTATATGGTCATTTAATAACCTCATTTCACCCCTTAATTGTTAGTATTTTGTTCCTTGCATTATTTTAGGTGAGTTCTTTTGTGATTTTCACGATCGGTTCATGATGAATCGTTCTTGTTGATTGGAAGTGAAACTCTGGAATTGGAATGGGGTAGTATTTACATATTTCCAGTACCATAATTTATTCCATTTATCACTTTTATTCTTTATTTGAGAATGAATTATAAGTTAAAACATTAATGATGTTCGTTAAGATCATTATAATGGTTCTTTGATAAAACAACGTCATTTTCTCTTTTAAATTAGAACCATGAGTACAAAAGAATTACAGAACCATATATGAGTCTTAAAACATATATTATAACCTGGTTCGACCATATAAATGGTTTCATGACCAGACTTGAAAGAAATAATGGAAATTGAAAATACATCGTCCACGATGTCGGTAATTCAACACAAATGGACAATGTTTTTTGATTTTTTAAATAAGTAGAAGAGGAGAAGAATAATGATGATGAATTTTCAATAATCATGATAACATAATGAATATACATGATTATGGTGATTTCATTCCTCTTGGATAATAGGGAGTGAGTAAATAAGAAAAACAAATCATGAAATAAAAGAAAATCATGAGAAATTTCTCACGAAAATTCGGCAGCCTAACGACATCTCTTAAAATTTCATAAAAACAAGATTGATGAGAGGAATGTAATATATCATCATTCATACAAAATATGGACAGTAAGGGGGAATATTTAATGAAATATCCCAACAAAATACAAAGGTAATGGAAGATAATAACATAAAATGAAAGAAAAGAGAGAAAATAAAAGAGGTTGTTTACCTCTTGATCTCTTCTCCTTGAGATCCTTCTTAAGGGCTTTGATTTTGGTCTTTTGGTCAGACCAGAAGATCTAGGACGTGGGTAAAAAGATTGGGGAGGAAATTTGGCAGAAATTAGACAATTCTCAAGGCTTTAGAGGTGTGGGAGGAAGAGGGGAGTGAGGGTGGTATTTATAGTGGAGGAGGGGAGGTATTTTAGATTATTTTAATCATTATTATAATATTTTTATCCAGACTGTGAATAATCTCAAATAAAGTGGCCCTAAATAGTGATAATATCATGTTAGTTCTAAGAAAGTGGCCTTGCATCACTTATGATGTCATAAATAGTGCATTTTTACTGATAAATTGATTATACAGTATTTTATCGTATTTCACTATTCACTGAAAATTCACGAGTTTCAGAAAAATACCAAAAATTTACCCCAACCATTTATCGACGTGTAGAATTCAAAAATGAAATCAATTTTTCAAAAATAATTTTCTAAATATTATTAATTTAATTTTTAAATAAGGTCACAGTTAATTCGAAAAATAACAATATTGAAGTGCAATTAGTTTTATGTGACATTGGAAAATTAATTAAGATCCCATTATCCTATTGCCTTAGGAAAATAAAATAATATTATTATTTATTATTCATGAGGTCATATTAATATTCATATTACTATTCATAATGGTATGTTACTATTCACCAAAAATCAAGTTTGTTTCATTAGACTCTAAATAACATACTAAACACAATTGTAGATGACAGTTTCTTGAAAATCAAAACATAGAAGAAATAAAATTATGTTTAAAGGATATATATAAATATATAACTTAAAAAAAATTCAAGAATTTTTAATTTATTTTTAGAAAACCTTGGGATGTTACAACACAAGACTCTTTTCCCTCGTATTTATTCTTCAATTATTTACATTACTTTGTAATAAAATTTAAAATTTTTATAATTCTATTTTCTATAGGTTTTCCATAAGTGTAAAAAACATAATAGAATAGCTCATGTTGTCCACAGTTCACCCATTAGAGATATTACCTCAATCCTGTTGGATTAATAACAAAACACAAGGTTGTGTTTATGTGGCTCATTTATTTGAGACACTATTTATTAATAGTATATCCTTAATTGAAAAATTACATACTAAAAATAATTTAATATAGTTTCAATGATATGTTTCTGGGAGGTGATTCAAGCTTGTAGTAGTAGTTTTAAAAAATTTAGTGTTAGTTAATCCTCACATATGTTTACTATTTTAGCAAGTTTTTAGTAAATCTTAAATAATTGAAAAATAAATTACAAAAAAAAATTGGAAAATTGAACTTTAATTTTTTTATGTATAATTAAAATACCATGATATATAAGAGAGACTCGTAAATTTTAAATTTATTGAATGTAAATGATTTTATAGTGAACAAAGCCTCTGTTAAATGGAAATTTTGTTTTAAGACTAGGGAAATAGATTGAAAACTGAAAATATTATTATAGAATAAGAATTATAACTTCTGTTTGTAGGAATATTGAACTCAATATCAAGTGTTATTACCTTATTAATGAAGTAACACCTTAATGATCTTCCCTAAAAGAAATTAATATAAGTCATTTGAACTTGGAAAAAATGGGTAATTGAGAACCCAAAATGGATCTTTGAGATAATGGAATTTTTTGTGTGAGTACCCCACGATAAAAATTTTAATATGTTCTTTTAAAAACTTCCCTGCATATACATGGCTTGAAAAAATTCAAAAAATAGTAAAATTCCCATTTTTCAAAAATAAATTCATTTAGGTTAGGGGAATTTTGAACCCATGAAAGGATAAATTGACTTATAAAAATATCATATAGGGAGTTCCAATGATGTGTGAAATATAAATCTGATTTTGAAAGATTTGAAATGAGTGAAAGATGTAAGTGTTACTTATTATAATTTTTATTCCACTTAAATCTATCAAATACACTCATGAAGCAAGGAGTTTAACTTGAATGGAAGTAAAATACTGTGTGACAGTCACATAGGATGCATGGATATTTAGTTGAGGAATTATTTTATATCCTTAATATATGGTGGTGTATTTAAAGTTAATAAAAATAATTAGAACAATCATTTTTTTGGAATTCAATGATAAAATTTCTTAGGAGTGTAATAGTTCAACATTGGGAGAGTGATGTGAACCTGATTTTTAAAAAAAATGTTATTCATTAAAAAATCCCCACAATTTTATCCAATTCCTAATAAAATTATGTTTTTATTGATTTTTATAATTTTTAATTTAATTAATAAGTGTCATAAAACGATTATTTTATTAATTAATTTATTTTCGGAATTCAACAGTGATGAAATTTTTTGATTTTTAATTGGATTTTTGATTAATTAAATAAGGAATTAAATTTTAAATGGATTTATTTTGAGATTTAATTGAATTATTCCTTTTTTTTATTTTATTGAAAACCTACACCTTTAATTTTTTTTTGAAAAAGGAATTTTGATTTTATTTTTTTGAATGTTAATTTATAATTTTTGGATGTGATTTTTAAAATGAAAATTAATTTTTTTTTTGAAAAAATTGATTATTAATTGGTTGTTTAAAATTTAATTTGAAATTATTTTAGAATAAATTTTTTAAAGAATGATCTTAATTGCTTTAACATTTGTGGAAATTAATTT
Source organism: Viscum album (assembly GCA_963277665.1). Lineage (NCBI taxonomy): Eukaryota > Viridiplantae > Streptophyta > Magnoliopsida > Santalales > Viscaceae > Viscum > Viscum album. Next base: position 1,043,457 of record OY728152.1, on the reverse strand, counting down.
GAAATAAATAATTAACTAGAAGGTGAATTTCTCTTTTTAGAATGAATGTTGAAATGTAGTGATTCCTCGTATTGGCCCCATGAGAAATTTTGAATAGACTGCACTAAGTGCTTCCAACCTACCAAAAATCCCTTTGTAAAATTGATTGTGTGACCAACCTACTAGATACACATTAAGGGAATTTAACACACAACTAAGGAAATAATTGTATAGTTTGAATTGACTTAAAGGATTGTGGATCCACTATGGATACCCAAAAATCATAGAATAGGAAAAAAGGCATCAACCATAAGAATAAAAATCCAAGCAACCATTCCTTGAGGAAGTCGGCCACACATTTCACATCCCTTTGATTGTGCAGCTTAGGATCAATCGTGTAGTTTAAATTCTATTGACCGCATGGATAACTCCTATCAATAAAATTGAGCCTACTTTCTACCATAAATACAAAATCCATATTAAGATGAAGTTCCATAAACCAGCCAAACCATATTTGTTGAAGGGTGATGTTGAGGCCAAAGCTCGGCAACAGAACCATTCTGTGTAGAAGCCTATTGTAGAAATAAAACCATAATAAAGTCTAGGAAATTTATTTGATGACTTCAAAACCTATGGATGGATGAAAATAGAAATGAATAAATAATGTGGAGTGTAAAGATTATGTTGAATACCTAGTTTTTTTAAGATACTAAATCATTCCAACGAAGATGATGTTTGAGACCCAACCACGTGCATATCTTGATTCGAAGACACTACTTCCACCAATCCACTAATATATCTCCAAATATCTATCACCACTACACCACCTCAAAACCCTACCATGGAGACATCTAATCATAGGAGGAGGAATCATCAACCACCCCCTGTGGAATCCAAATCCTCAATATACACCAGTGGATAGAAGAAAAGTTGCATCTCCACTGTCTATGTCATGTGCCTTCAAGACACATCAAACTATCTATGAAGGAATGAACACCACTTTTGGAGATTATTTTTTATCCTATATATAGATTAAACTATTAATTTCATGAAAACTGAGCACCGTCGGATCAGATGAACCAAGCAATACTTACAAAGACAAAGAAGATCTCACTGACAAAACCAGATCTATTGTGGTGCTGAGATTCATAGTTGGTAAAATTACAACGGTTCCTTTTGATAGTGAACAATGAATCTGATATGATGAACCCTGGTACACTATATAATAAGATCCAATCCTCCAAATATGATTTCTATGATGAATATCTCACACTGGTGCTACCCTATTAAAACTATTACCATGAGTTATGCTTGAAGATAGACATCAACAAAGAAATTTATAAAAATTATGATTCAATTTATTATTGTGTTTGTCACAAGTTAGGTACAACTAAAGAAAGAGGGGAAACCAAATTTATTCAATGCACTAGATACAATATCAAAAAAATGCATGATAGGTGGTTGAAGTATTTCCCCTAACAAATTCATCATCTAATATTGGGTTTACTCTAGTGCTTCAAGCCTCCATGCATAAGACTGAAACTAGAATTGGTGCTCGGTTAATGTTCTATTCCAATATTAGATCAATAATATCCATACCCATCATTATATCTAAACCTACCTCTCAATCATGACTTTGATCCCCATACCAAATGCTAATCAAGCCCAACATTCAGAATCCCACATGAAGACATCAATATGAAATCCAACTTCTGAGAACTCAATGTCCATCTTCATTATGTACACTCTCTAAAGTTATTTCACCAAACAATGTGTGTTTTAATGTACACTAAGATGCATCAGAACATTTTTACTATGAATTTTCTTAAAGGAGAATAAAAACAATTATGGGAAAATATACTCCCAACTAAATTGATCACAACCCTCAACCATGAAATGTTTATCCCATACAAGGAGAAATTTCCTCACTACATTAAAATTGAGGAATAAAATGGATATTGAATTATAAATAAATTCCCTCTATCCCACTTAGGATTATTCAGCTCTATCTAATTACATCTAGGTTTCCTCTATAATTTCTGTAATTTATTTCTTCATTTTTAATTAAATTATTATTTTATTCATTGTGTTTTCCATTATTTTCTTCCCCCATTCATTCATGTTTTCTCATCTCCATTACATCCTAGTGATCTCACTCTCTATAAAAATGGATAACTAACCCATTATGTGTGGTCTGAGGGGAATCACAGTGGTGCACGTGAATTTTTATGATTCAATTATTTACAATATTTTTTATGATTCTAGTGTGACAATAGAGGTGGAGTGTGTAGGAGGAAATTTTCACTCTATATTCCATTAATTCTACTACACTCCTTATTTCACTTCAACATATCCCTCCATTCAAATTAAACTTCATACCAATGGAGTTGTGTGATTTGGGTTCAATAATGATACATGATTTCTTCCATGTCTGGGAGTGTGTTCATTCACTCGATTGTGGATTATTCTTACCCATTCACCAAGGAGAATATATGAAATTACTGGTCTTATTAAAGATCTCTTGATAAAATTAGTGGTTCCATATAAAAGAAAGTAGTGGAGGGTGAGATAGTAAATGAAATTAAACTTAATAATTGAATGAGATGATTTAAAACAAAAGAAAATAATAATAGATCCCACTTGAATTCATCCTTATGACCATTTTCAATTCTCAAATTAATTATATTCACATATTTAATTCCATTTTGTTTTATGTTTCTATTACAAAAAAAACCAAACAAACAACCACCACCAATTTTCTCTCTTTAATAAAATTGAAAATAAAAAAAAACATAAGTGCTAGGATAGTGAAACTCCAAAACCCTACTCCTAGAAAATGACCTTGGTCAACCACTAGGCTGTATTGGGAGTAAAATAAAAATTATGTTTGACTGCAACCCATGACAACCGCACATTCAAATGTTCTACCCTTACGCAACTGATAAAATACCTATACAAAGAACTACATATATTTATACAGGTGAATAATTGAACCAAATTTATACAATAATATTTACCTACCATTACACATGAAATTAAAAATTGATATGCCCTTTACAAGACCTAAATAACTATTGAATAAAGGTAAAATAATACTTATAAGAAATTTATTTTCAATTAAATAAATTTTTATATAATGATGGCTAAACATCATTATTTATAAAAAATCAAAATTACTTCTATAGTAATTAAAAAAAATTATAATTATTATTTATAATTTATACTACTATTTTGTTGAACTCACCTATTTTGATAATCCTAAATCATGTTTCTTTTATATGATAATCACGTTTCATTAATATTTTTAGTTTATATCAAGTAATAACTATGTATTTTTAATCTCACTAATCTCTCAATTATGTTTATAGTACAAAATTTCTCTAAGTTAGAGGTTACCGCTAGAGGTTACCGATAGAGGTTACCACTGGAAGGTTACCGATAGAGGCTACCACTAGAAGGTTATTGATAGAGGTTACCAATAGAGGTTAACATTGGAAGGTTGACGATAGAGGTTATTGAAAAAGGATACCAATTAAGGTTGCTGATAGAGGTTACCGATAGAGGTTACTGATAGAGGTTACACTTAGGAACCTCACCGCTGAGTTATCAATGCAAGCTCATCGCTATGAGTCTACCACTCAAAGGCTACTGTTGTAAGGCAACCGATGAAGGCTACCAATGAAGTATAACAATGAAAGATACCAATGAAGTCTACTAATGAAGGCTACCAATAAAAGCTACCGATGAGGTCTACCAATGAAAGATACTAATGAAGTCTACTGATGAAGGCTACCAATTAAAGCTACTGATGAAGCCTACTGATGAAGTACACCATTGAGAAAGCTACTGCTACCAGTCTAATGATTCTCACTCTTCTACTACATAATTTTTAAATTTTATAAGATTATTCTTATGGTCATATTTGGTAAATTTAATACTTCTCACATTAATTAATGCTGACTGTAGACATATCAAGAGACCGTGTCTGGAGATTGTATGAGGTAAGAGGAAGACCACATGTGGTGTTCCTATTCATATTGTCAGATCTCAAATATAAAATAGAAGATTTAGTAAGAGAAGAAAAGAGGATGCATGAGAGAAACTACACGACTGGCCTGAAGAACAAAGAGAACCTACCAGCATTTACACTGAGAACCCAAGAGCTTCATGAAGATAAATTGGGAGAACAAAATCAATACTATCTTCTATGCTTCATCAAATCTCTTTCAAAAAAAGAATCAGAACACCTCAGTACCTGGAATCTAGAACCTGGAGTTGTGACACTCTGTTTTGGAGGCAAATTCCAGAGAAAGACTCAAACTGCAATTTTCTCACACCAAGGAGTTGAGAGCTGAAAATAAAACACATAGAACCTTATAAACTCAATCTTTATAACATTAGCTTTATTGTGTTTATTATCTTATATTTATGAGAAGTGTGTGTTTTTCTATTACACACACTGTCTCTTGTTCTTGAACTGTATGATACTAAAAATACTCACCCCATACATTACATACACTTGGTTTCCCATGTGTAATCGTGGAAGAGGTGTGTGGCCTGGTTGTGTGTTTTTTCCATGAAGAACTATGGTAGAGGGTGTGAGCCCTAGAAAGTTTTTGAAAACTATTATAAATCCCAATATAGTCTATGTATCAATTTAATTGTTAATATAAACTGCTTGGTGGAAAGTGGACACCAAGTGGAGAGGATTATGTCTCGACTTGAGACTGAACCTCTTGGTTAACTCTATTGTGTAATTTCTATTGTAATACTCTATTTTTCTATTTTACACTACTTATAAATTTAAAATAGAAAAATATTTTATATTCACTATGATAGTTATTTTTGGTTGGTGTGTATATGTTTTTAATTCAGTAAACCTATTTAAAAAGTTGGATATCTATTTTACACTGATTTAACCAAGGACAGATCAAACTTTAAGAAACATGATGACCAATTGAACATTTATATCTCTACTGCCTTAATTAACTGGTTTGTTTTCAAATTGGGTATTTCTATCATAATGTTTTTAATAGTAATTATAATTAGGAAATCAATTCACCCCTCTTGAATTTCCACTCTGACCAACATTTGGAATCAAAGGTTGTTTTTATTGCTACCATTAGAACTGTTTTTCAAGAATTTCATATTCTTTTCAACTGTGATTTTGGTTGGATCCTAAAGATCATAAAATTTATGTCATATATAAATTTTTAGTTATTTAAATTCTAATTAACTATGGATATCTATGTTGAGGGTGCAGCTACTAACATGTTGCCTTTCATTAATGGTACTAACAATGCTCAGTGGAAAATGAAAATGAAAATGTATCTAGAGAGAATGGGAGCTGATATTTGGAACATAATTGAAGAACAAAATACATTAATTACTACTTCTAGGGATACCTGGTCTCAGTTTACTTAAGGTACATATAATAATAACTGTAAAGCAATGAATGAATTGTACTATGCTCTAGGTGATGAATAATTCAATAGAATATCTTCCTGTAAAACTGCATATGACGTTTGGGATACTTTGGTTGTTTCCCATGAGGTAGAAACCAATGTTAAAGAAATGTGATTAAATAATTATAATTTTAAATATGATAATTGTAAAATAAAGCATGATGAACCTATCTATGAAATGTATCTCAGGTTCAATGAAATAGTAAATACCTTGAGTCTGCTTGGGAAACCAGTATAGAGGAAAGATTAGATAATGAGATTTCATTGATTCCTACCTGATAGATGGAGAGGAACTTTTGTTTCCATTCAATAATCCTATGACATAGGCAAGATACTAGTGAAAGAACTAATTGGAAAAATCATGATGTACGAAGAAGATATTAAGGTGAATCAAGAATCAGATGAATAACTAAGAAATAAATTTGTAGCATTCATGAAAACTACATTAAAGATCAATGACAAAGAAAAAGTTCAAGTTTATATAGATATTTCCACCAGTGAAGATTCAAAATCTGACAGTGATGATGAGATGGATCATCTTGCTAGAAGAGTCAAAAAGTTCTACCGAAAGAATAAGTTCTTTAGAAAGTCAAATTAGAAAGAAAGGTATGATATTAAAGGACATTGGAAAAAGGACAGAAAATGGAATGACAACAAAAATCAGATAATCTATTATGAGTGTAAAAGAAAAGGTCATGTGAAGGATGATTTCCCCAAGAAGAAGTTTAAGAAGAAATTTGAAGACAATGGAAAGGTATATAAAAAGGCTATGAAAGATACATGGAGGGATTCAAAAGATATCTCCAATGGATCTGACACTTCTGATACTGAAAAGAACAGTCATGAAAACCTATGCTTCATGATAGAAACATAAGAGGTAACACTCAATTCTCTTATACATAATGCTTACTATTCTGGGAATGAGAGTGAATCAAATTATGATAAAAATGTGACTAAGGATGAACTATTTGAATTCTGTGGAATGCTTGGGGATAACCTTAATGAACTCAAGGATAAATATACATTATTGAAAAGAGAACATTCTTTAAATGAAAATTATATGTATGATTTGGATATTGAAAAATAAAAATTTTCTCAGCTGTAAAAAGAAAATACTAAACTAAAATTATAAAATGAGAAATTAAAAAGAGATATTGAGATGTTTACAGCCGGTAGAGATAAATTGGTCCAGTTTCTAGGGAAACAAATTGCTCCAAAATACACACTAGTTTAGGATATCAACCAGGACAGAAAAGGAATATTAAGAACAATTTTTTTCCAAAATCTGGGTAGTTCATTGCTAGATCATGTTCTGGACCATCTTTTGAAAAAAAAAATCTAAAGGACCAAAAAAAGTGTTCATGTCTCAAAATATATCTGTTGAGTATATGAATCCAATAAGATAAATGTGGGTTACCAAAGCTTTACTTTCTAACCTCTCTAGACCTAATAAAATTTGGGTACCAAAGTTACCCTATACTTAATCTATTTTGTACGAAAATTGTCTAAAGGGATCCTGTAAAATCCTATGGTATTTGGAAAGTGGATGTTCAAGACATATGACAGGAAACTATTCATTCATCAAGATCCTAATCAATGTTGATGGAGGACATGTTACATTTGGTGATAATGCTAAAGGGAGGATCGTCGACATATGTCAAATCAGTAACCCTAATACTATATTAATTTCAAAATTACTTTTTGTTAATGAGTTAATGTACAATATACTTAGTATCTCTCAGTTGTGTGATGATGGATTTAATGTTATGTTTGAAAATGATGCATGAAATGTTTTTAATTCTATGAATGATTTAATAATCATAGTTATTAGAAATGAATATGTCTATGTTGTTGATTTAAACACTTTAGCTAAGAAAAAAGTTTCTTGTTTAAATGATTTCCATAAGGAATCTTGGTTGTGGCACAGAAGATTAGGACACTGCAATGTGCACTCACATAGAAAACTGACTAGGAATGATTTAGTTAGAGACTTATCGAGATTTTAATTCTCACTTAACAAAGTTTTTAATCCTTGTAAAAATGTAAAACATCATAAATTTTATTTCGCACCAAATAAAGAAGTTTCAAATTCTCAACTACTTGAGTTGGTTCACATAGATTTGTTTGGACCATCAAGAGTTTCATGTTAAAATGGGAAGAAATATATCTATGTTATTGTAGATGATTCTTCTTGATACACATGGGTATACATTCTAGCCCACAAAAGTGAAGCATGTTCTTACTTCATTAAATATTCCAAGTCTGTAGAAAATCATAGTGGACTTAGAATTAAGACCTTAAGAAGTGATCATGGCTGTGAGTTTCAAAATTAGGAGTTTGAATATTTTTTCTCACATAATGGATATAATTAAAATTTCTCCACTCCTAGAACACCTCAAAAAAATATAGTTGTAGAAAGAAAAAATATGACACTTCAAGAGATTTCCCAGACTATGCTAAATGAGTATAACCTGTTTATCTATTTTTGGGTTGAAGTTGTTAATACTGCTTGTTACATCATCAGTAGATTCTTAATTAGAATAAATCTTAAGAAGTCCCCTTGGGAGTTATGGAATAATATAAAACCTAAGGTTAATTACTTTAGATTTTTTGGTTGCAAAGTTTTTATCCTTAACACTAGGGATAATCTTGAAAATTTTTCTTCCAAAAGTGATGAAGGAATTTTTCTACGTTACTCAATCTTTAGTAAAGCCTATAGAGTATTAAATAAGGGAACCAAATGTGTGGAAGAATCAATTTATGTAAAATTTGATGATACTGATCAACATGAACCTAAAAGCTCCATGGAATATCTTGAGGAATATTAGTCAATTTTAGACCTTAATGATAATGACAGTGAATCCCCAATGAAAACAACTAGTTTTGGAAATTTTCTAGAATCAACGCATATTGAATCTAAACCTGTAGAAAATCATCAGTAGTGTAGTCCAACCCTTCCTATAGGTATTAAAACTCTCATGAATCATACTTTAGATGTTGTAGTAGGTGATCTAAATAGAAGGACACAAACTAGATCTTATTTGAGAAACCAGGTTAAACATAAAGCTTTTCTTTCACGTCGTGAACCCAAAAATATTAATGATTCTATACATGATGAATTTTGGGTGATAAATATTCAAGAAGAATCAAATCAGTTTGAATGAAATAAATACTGAAAATTACTATAAATACCTAAGGACACTTTGACCATAGGCACTAAATGGGTGTTTAGAAATAATGTTGATGAGTCTGGAAATATAGTTAGAAACAAGGATAGATTAGTTTCACAAGGATATAGTCGAGAATAAATAATATACTATGAGAAAACCTTTTCATCTGTAGCTAGACTAGAATCCATTATGATACTACTTTCTTATGCAGCTCATCTAAATTTCGAACTCTTTCAAATGGATTCCAAAAGTGCATTTATAAATGGGTATATATTTTAGGATGTGTTTTCTAAACAAACACCTAGTTTTAAGAATCCCCATTTTTCAAATCATGTTTTTAAACTTTCTAAAGCTTTATATGGTCTAAAACAAGCTCCTAGATATTGGTATGATATACTCAGTTCTTTTCCTATTTCAAAAGGATTTACTAAAGTAATATCTGATCCTAATATTTTTATTAAAAGGATTTCCAAAGATCTTTTAATAGTAAAAATTTATGTAGATGACATTATTTTTAGATCTTCTAAAAATTTGTTATGTACCAATTTTTCAAAGATGATGAAAAATGAATTTGAAATGAGTTTAATGGGGGAAATTAAATTTTTCCTTGGATTTCCAATTTTTCAAAATGAAAATCGTATTATTTTAAATCAAAGTAAATATACTAAGGATATTTGGAAATGTTTTGGTTTGGGTAGTAATAAATGTAGTGATACACCTTGGGGTACCAATTGTATGTTGGATGCTGATGAAATTGATAAACCAGTGGATCAAACCAATTACAAGGGTATGATTGAGATTTTGATCTACCTCACTGCTATCCAACCTGATTTAATGTTCGGTGTATACATTTTTTCTCGTTTTCAAGCCAAGCCGAAATAATCTCATTTAAGTGATGTTAAAGGAATTTTTAAATATCTCAAATATACTACAAAAATAGGAATATTTAAGTAAAAGGAAAATCATTTGATTTGATAAGTTATTCAAAAGCTGACTTTGCTGGTTGAAAGTTAGATAGAAAGAGAACCTCAGGGGCATGTCACATTTTGCGCAAGTCACTAGTATGATGGTGTAGTAAGAAACAGAATTTTGTTGCATTATCCACTTTCGAAGTTGAATATATAGTTGTTGGCAGTTGTTGTGCTCAAATTCTGTGGATGAAACACACTTTACTAGAATATGTATATAAATTCAAACATGTCTCTATAAACTGTGATAATACAAGTTCTATTTACATCTTTAAAAATACATTATCTCTTACTAAGACAAATCACATTGATGTAAGACATCACTTCTTGAGAGATCATTATCAAATAGATGATATAAAACTTTTGAATTAATTGGCGCTGAACATCAATTGGATGATATATTTACAAAGCCTTTGAATTCTGAGAGGTTATATTACACTGAACATGAGTTAGGTATGATAAATTTCTAAGATATGACCTCACTGTTAGGACCTTACTGTTAGGACCTCGCCGTTAGGACCTCACAGTTTAGACCTCACCATTAGGACCTCATCATTAGGACCTCACCGTTAGGACCTCACTATTAGGACCTCACTGTTAGGACCTCACTATTAGGAACTCACCATTAAGAACTCACCGTTGGACCTCACCGTTGGAACTCACCTTTAGACCTCACAGTTAGGACGTCACTGTTGGCACCTTACTGATAGTCAACCTTACTTAGGTCCGGGACTGAGTGTTTTTCTGCTGGAATTAGAAATGTTTTATTATTATTTATTTCCTTTACTCAATTTGTTTTTAGATACCTAAATGATAAAAACAAAGTAAAACCCACATTTCAATCCACTTCAATCCTCTCTTGAAACTTTTTCTCTCGAAGCGTTGAACCTAACCTTCTGCTAAATCCTCGAACCGCATCAGATCGCAATGGAAAGACTGAATAGACTGATGGTTGGTGATAAAGGAGATGCGCTGAACCCTAAGAGACCTTGAATCATGTCTTGTAGTCGATGAAAGGATGTGGTGAATCTGATCAATCCTCATTTTTCAAATATGGAAATAATGTTAGAAAATGAATTAAGTTTGGAATGGCTATTGTCGAGTATGAATCTAGTGCTAAAGGCACTCGAAGCTCAGGATTGGGTATAATTTTTTTCAAATAACAGTGGACCATATTACCCAAAACTTGTAAAGGAATTTTATGAGTGTTTGAAGTTTGAACAGTCTATGTATGAGAACCGAATGATTTCTAAGGTAAATAGAGTAAGTGTTAGATTCTCTTATGTTAAATGGGCTGAATGATTAAGTGTCCCACATGAAGGAATTTTCAACTACTAATCTGGAGTGATGCCTCCCACCAGTGAGTATTTTTTGTATGAAGAGGCTCTGGCTGAACTGATAGGAAATGGAATCCCTAATAAGGTGATAGATGCTAAGATGGATGGAGAAAATAGATTACTATTTAAATTTTTGCAACATGTCTTGAGTCCTAGGAGAGGGTACTTTGCTTCTTTAAATTATCAAGACATATTTTTGTTTTATCTATTGAAGCATGGAAAAAGGATAAATCTCTGCAGGTTGTTTATAGTTCAGTTGGAGGATATAAAAAAGCCTAGATCCAAGACAAATGATTTATTTCATGCCAAGTTGATATCCTTAATGTTAACAGTGAAATGAGTTGTTGTAAATAAGGAAGAAAACATAGTTTTAAGGGAACTGTTCTGAATTAAAAAAAAAAAATTCATGTTTATGAATATAAAACAAGAACCCTTTTAAAGTGGAGAGAGTGTACTCAGATGAAGAAGAGGAGGTTTATATTGTGCAAGAGTGGGAGAGGATTCTCCTATTGATGACAGTAGTGATCCTGATCCTTTATCATGTCCTCGTGTTAATGTTCTATCTTTTGGTGAGCCTAGACCACCAAAGAGATTACTTAGAAAAAATACTGTCCTAAGGGACAATGATTATGATGAAACCAGTGAAGAAGAAAGATAAGAGAATGTCTTAAGAGACATTACTGTTGGAGAGACCTCATAGGAGGAGGATGAAGTTGAATATGTAAATGAAGAATTTGAGATAGTTGTTGATGAAAGTGAAGAGGAATGCCTAAGTCTTAGTCCTTTGATAGGATATAAAGAAGTGGGATATAGTAAATAGGAGAAGGATGATGAATTAGTTAGAGCTATAATTGTTATGGTTGTGGTTGATGATTATGTAGAAGAGATAGTAGTGGACTCTCTTGTTGATGTTTTTGATCAAGGAGGAATGGAAGTGGTGAATGTAGTTGACCAGGAGGATGCTCCAAGTGAGGGGGATGAACCTATTACCATAGGTTCATTTTTTTGATTCTTATTAAACAAAAGATTGGTTAAGAGATATTGGATTCATTATTTTTGTCATAAACATTGAAGATTTTGAAGATGACAAACATAACAGAAGACCTCCAATTCATTCTGTTTCAGAGACCACTATTGTAAAATTGGTGGTTAATCTACCTAGATATTATGTGAAGAAGGATAAATTAGAGTCTTTAAAATCATATTTGAAGAGACACATTGATGAGAGGTCTATTGGGATAGAGAGAATAGTGTCTCGCAATCAAGAGGTTGTGGCATCTGCCTTAGAAAGGATAATCTATACCTTTCACTCCAACTTGCTACATGAAGTGAAGGAATGCAAGAATCAAGTTAGAACCATGGAAGAATCTATGGAGTATGTGAAACAGTTGATTATGATTTTAGACTCATATATGGATTCAATATCTCATGTGGGAAAAAGACCTTATGTTTGTCAAGAGTGTTGTCCAGCAGATGGTCACTGTGTTTGAGGACTTCAAAAATTCTATGGAGACACATGTGAGTGGTCCAGATGATGATGTGAAGAGGATGATCTGTGGAATGAACAACTCTTAATGAGATAGTAGCTTTTACCATGGCATCGTTGTGTGCAGCTACTTCGTCATCAGCCTCTCCTCCTGTCGATCTAGAACTTTTTAGATTAGTTGTTAGAGAAGAGTTGTAGAATATCTCTAGTGCATGTACCTCAGACCCTCAGTCTATGAATCAGGTCATTTCCACTACCAGATACATTCATAATCTTATAGTAGATTACATGAGGGAGGCTTAATAATATCAGAAGTCCATAAAAGAGCAGTTTGACTTCTATTATAAAAGGTTTCACACTAAGAATCAGATGGATGGTCACTTTAAGCTGCTGTTGGAGAACATAAGGATACCACCTATCACATAGGATTTTAAGGATCAAGTTAGTAATCTTAGAGAGTTGACTCCTTCTTTGAAAATTTTCATGGAGAATAATGATGATATCATTTCAGCTATGGAAAGAGGAGGGAGCATCCTTATGGATTTTAGGAATCTTCTTTTTCCCTTCCTCTGTGTGGACTACACTCCCATTATTGTTTCTCCAACTTTACCTTCTTCCTCAACTACTTCAGGATCTACCAGTGCTGCCCCTTTGATGACTCATGCACATGAAATCAAAATATTGACTCCTATGATTTCTCAATGATCTACTCATTACCAGTCTACTGATGCTTCTGAAGTAGCTCCTTCTATATTTCTCACTGCCATACCTAGGGCTATACCTCCATCTTTTGAACCTACCTCCTCAGCTCTAAAATACAAATCTCCCTTGGACATTTTTGATGTGGATTGAATGTGGGATATCTTAGTTGATAGGGATATTTGTAATATTTTTGTATATTTCACTCTTATTTCATTAATAAAAAAACATTATTTTGTCTCCTTCTTTTCTTTCATTCTTATTTCTAATCACAATGGGGGATAAGTTTTTAGACTGGGGAATGTTTTAAGACTACAACTCTTGAATATATGATTAGATATATTTTTATCAATAAACATGGTTCAATTTTATGTTATTTTAGCCACTAATACATAAAATATTTATACTAACATCTCTATAGAAATTAGAAAATGTTCTTAACCTTGATTCAAAAATTCTTAAATATCAATTTCACAAACAAAATTTTTGATTATCAAAAAAGGGGAGATTATTGGACTTACCTATTTTGGTAATCCTAAATCATGTTTCTTTTATATGAAAATAAGGTTTCATCAATATTTTTAGTTTCTATAAAGTAATTACTATGTATTTTTAATCTCACTGATCTCTTGATTTTGTTTACGGTACAGAATTTCTCTAAGTTAGATGTTACCGCTAGAGGTGTCCGATAGAGGTTACCACTAGAAGGTTACCGATAGAGGTTACCAATAGAGGTTACCGATAGAGGTTACTTCTAGAAGGTTACTGATAGAGTTTATCGATAGAGGTTACTGATAGAGGTTACTGCTGAGTAACCTCACCACTGAGTTATCAATGCAATCTCATCACTACAAGTCTACTACACAAAGGCTATTGTTGTAAGGCTACCGATGAAGACTACCAATGAAAGCTACCGATGAAGTCTACCGATGAAGGCTACCGATGAAGTCTACCGATGAAAGATATCAATTAATTCTACTGATGAAGGATACTGATTAAAGCTACAGATGAAGGCTACCGCTGAAATCTATCGATGTAGTCCACTAATAAAGGCTACCGAATAAAGATACTGATGAAGCCCACCATTTAGAAGGCTACCGCTACCAGTCTACCGATACTCACTTTTCTACTCTATATTTTTTCAATTTAGTAAGATTATTATAATAGTCATATTTGGTAAATTTAATGCTTCTGACATTAATTAATGCTTATTGTAGATATATCAAAAGATCGTATTTGAAGACAGTACAAGGTATGAGGAATACCACACATGGTGTTCCTATTCCTATTGTTGGATCTCAAATATAATATAGAAGAACAGGGAAGAGAATAAAATAGGATGCATGAGAGAAACTACATGACTGACCTAAAGAATAAAGAGAACCTACCATAATTTACATTGAGAACCTAATAGGTTCACAAAGATCATTTGGTAGAACAAACTCAAGAGTTTATTATGTGATTTATCAAATATCTTTGAAACCAAGAAGCAGAACACCTCAGTATATGGAAGATAGAACATGGAGTTGTGACAGTCTCTTTTGGAGACAACTTCCAAATAAAGACTTGAACTGTAGTTTTCTCACTCCAAGGAGTCAAGAGCTAAACTCAAACACATAGATCCATCTAAACTCAATATTTATAACATTATCTCTATTGTGTTTAATATCTTATATTTCTGAGAAGCGTGTGTTTTTCTATTATACACAATGTCTCCTATTACTGAATTGGAAGATACTAAAAATACTCTCATCAAACATTACTTACACTTTTTTCCCACGTGTAACCATGAAAGAGGTTGTGTGCGGCCTTGTTGTTTTTTTTCTCCACAAAGAACTGTGGTAGAGGGTGTGAGCCCCGGAAACTTTGTGAAAACTATTGTAAATCCTGATATAGGTTTTGTATAAAGTTTATTATTAATATAAACTTCTTGGTGGTAGGTGATCACCATACGGAGAGGATTAAGTATTGGCTTGAGACTGAACCTCTTGTTTAACTCTGTTGTGTACCTTCTATTATATTACTCTATTTTTCTATTTTTCCACTTATTATAACTTCAAAACAAAAAACTGTTTTATATTCACTCTGATAGTTAGTTTTTGTTGGTGTTTATATGTGTTTAATTTAGTAAACCTGTCTCAAAAGGTTGATAAGTGTTTTACACTGATTCAATTGAGAACTAATCAACCTTATAGAAACTTGTTGACCAATTGAACATTTATATCTATAATGACTTAATTAACTAGGATATTTTCAAATTGGGGATTTTTATTATAAAATTTTTAATAGAAATTTTAAGTAGGAACTCAATTAACCCCCCACCCTCTTGAGTTTCCACTCCAACCAACGCATTTTTAAAAAAAATATTTAATTTATGAAATCTATTTCAAACCATATAACACCCTCAAACTGACAAAGGAATGACTTAGAAAAAATTAGGACCCTTACATCAGATACCTCTCAAAATATCCTCATCCTTAATAATTAAAAAACTAGATGGGGAGATGGAGGAATGATAATAATTCAACCACCCTTTGAGATATCATTCAAGGATCTCACTACATCAAAAACACAACCAACACACCATAGGAACAATGTTTACAACCAAAAAACATTATTAATTAATATCAAAGAATTATTATGAAAGAGATAACTCTAAAAATATTTATATAGTATCAATAAATAATAATAATAATATGTTGTTTAATCAATATCATATATCAATATGAAGTAAAATACATAATTTCTATAAAATTAATCATAAAAAATTTGGATACCAAGCATGCATATATGACTCTCATTCCCAATCAATGTCAATCAATCATAACAATGGTTGTAAATAAATCCATATAAGACCCAAAAATATATTCATATAAATAAGTATTATTGAAAATATAAACACAAAAGTAGTGAATACCTTCCAGAAATAATAACTTCACATTGATTTAGAAAAGGGTAGAGAATTTCATTTACGAAAAATCTCTATATCTAGATCCTTAAAAAATTTACTTATACATGATCTAAAATAAAATCTATATAGATTTTATCCTCATGTATTATGATTTTAATTTACCACATAATTTATACATATCTCCCAACCATGATTTATACTTAATAAAAAAATGGAATAATAAATCATGTAGTAAATTTAATTCATAACATTCAGAACTTAACATGCTTAACATGTCATGAACAGTGTAGGCTATCGTTCATTAATAAAAAAAATTCATACGATCATTCAAGATAAAGACTTAAAATAAATAACATTATTTTTAAATGATTTATTACTTACATTTAATTGTATCATGGTTTCTATTTTATTGACGGGATTAACACTTTAATCGAAATTCAATTTAAACTTTTTTAAAACATTAAAGCATACTGGTAAGGCCTTTTCACTAAAACATATGAATTTAAAATATTCATGGTTAGAAAAACATTAAATAAAAACATTTTTAATCGTTCTCTATAAAAGGGTTTCATTGAAATCTTTTTTTAATAATTCCCATTTAATTTTTTGAAAACTATTTTAAAATAAATGCATGTTTCATAAAATAACTTCCGTCATTTATTTAAGAAAGATGGTTATCAAAAAAAGTTCTAAGTAAGTATTTTCAGTATCAATATCTTTTAATTTAACTATTTTTTATGGTTCATCATTTTTCATTTAATTTAAAATGTGTTGGTGACTTTTATTGATCTTTAGAACCATTTATGGCATCAATTTATGGAGACTTTTAATATGAAATTTAGAAAATTTTAAGTTAATTATTACCCTTATGTAGATAATGGGGTATTCTTAAGGGTAAGGAAAATATACCCATATGTAGAGGGTATTGCGTAAATTTAACCATGAAATTATAAGGGCTATGTAATGGTATGTAAACTATTGTGTAAAGGTAGGGTGGAAATCTTATGGACTAGGTATGGGAAGTTCATGCACTATGTAAGGCTTGAGTGACTTTTCTAAGCATTATGTAATGGAATATAAAATTATATATTTGTCGCGTAAGGATATAATGACTTTTATATGCATTTTATAAACGTAGCTTTGGTTTTTAAAGGTTGTATAAATGTAACTCGGTTGCTACGTAAGGGTAGATTTGAGTTGTGTGAGGGTAAATTTTGATTTCTAAAGGATGAATAATAGTAATATAGGGGATTCCTAGGGGAAGTTTGGGAGGTTTTCCTACATAAGGGTAAATACCCTTACCCTTGCACAATATCCATGAGCTGGGTAAGGGTAAACCTTGTTACCCTTATGAAAGACCCTTTTTGGGAATTTTTTAGTTTCTTCTTCAATAACTTTCCCTAGTAATTTCCTTTGATGACTTTAAATACCCAAAATCATGTGAATCATTTCAATAACTCTTTTAAAGGTTTTTAATCCTATTTTTAATTTTTTTAAACATCTCATTTTCAAGATTAAATTGAAAGCATAAAACTAAATAGGGTTTTAATTTGGGGTTTTTTCCTACTAACAAAAATACCTATAGTAATTTTAAAATTACTAAAAACTTTGTTTCTATGATTTATGTTACCCTTTTGAGTTGTTTTTATGGAATATAGCTCTTGGGTAATCAAAATATGAGTGTTTTTTATTTTACTTTGATTATGAGGTGTGGAATTTCTCTTTTTTCTTCTTGTGGATCCCTCATTTAGATTTTTTCAATATTTTTATTAAGATATGTGGTTTCCTAACGAAATTGATATATCTTTAAACCCATACTAATTTTTTAAAATAAAATGGATATCTAATTTATTTATAGGGATATATTTGATTCTTTTATAAATGATTTAAAATGGCATGGCATGTGTGATGAAATTATGTTGAAAATGGAATTTGAAATAAATAGTGGTTTCTATAACTTGTTGTCTATTTTAAAGGAATGATTTGAAGTTTGATTTTGATGAAATAAAAATTCATGAAACTTTTTATGATTTTAAGTGGGATGGAATGAAATGAAACACATGATTTTTTAATAAAAAATTATATTGGGTTTTAAAATAAATGGATAGAGTTTTTTTTATGAACACCATTGATTTTTTTTGAAATAAAGGCATGTTTTGAGACATGGAATTGGGGTTGGATAAAATGATGACTGAATTGATTTATGTATTTTTGAACAAATTATATCCCAATAAATGTTTTCATTATCTTGAATCACACGGGATCCTAGGTAGTTTGGAAGGAATAACACATGTTAGAATGTATTAATTCAACCTAGAAATGGATTGATAATTATAATACAAACTAAACTAATAGAAGGTAGGGATATTAGTCTTAAGGGGTCTTCTCCTATTCTCCCAGTCTTAGGAATATTTACCTAGGCTTAGGCCTAAGAATTTGTGCACATAAAAGGACGTACATCACTGTGTTGTGTGAGAATCCTTAATTAAAACCATTTTTTAGGTCTCTTAACCAGGGTGTTATAATTTATTTATTTATTATTGAAAAAATTTATATATTCTAATGTTATGAAACACTTTACTCATATCAGTCTTGATAGAAATGCATAATCCATGCCTATTTTGAAAATGATATTTATTTCCACTATATCTAATATAAATCCACTTTGAAAACATGTTTTATTATTAACCAATGAAATTAATCATCAAGAACGTTTATATATGAAATTTGAAAATATTTCCATTCCATGTTGTATTTAAAATTAAGCATAATGTTTTTATTTTATATTGAATTTCTTTATGAAATTTTGGGTGAAATTATATTGGGATTTTTTCTCATATCCTAAATTTCATTCAGTAATTTGTATATTTTATTATACTATAAATATTAAAGGGAAAATAACCACTTTGAGGTAGTGGGTGTTCTTGATTGAGGAACCCTTGGAGTTAGTGGTGATAGGTAGAGTGTGTGTTCCACCTACTGCTTGGAGATCTTGTGGTGAGGTTTTCATTGTCTTGGGAGGTTTTGATTAATGTTTTATATTCCTTGTAGAGTTTTAATTTTGATGACTGTATTGGAATACTTACTATTTATGGTTGACTTGAACATTTTTTGTTTGTTTAGTTATTCTTGGGGTAAAATAATTCCCTCTTGATGTTTATTAATGCCCAAGTTCTATCCACCAACTTTTGGGGATTGATAATGGACTTTAAGCCCTATTAGGATTGGTTAGGAAACCATTATGTGGGTTATCTAGAACGGTTCATGAATAATTGGTATCAAAGGCGGTTGAGACTTTTATTTGATGTTAGTATATAGTTTAAGAAATCATGGTGGAAAGTATATATGATTTTTGGGACATTATAGGGTATTTTATGAGTGGGTTTATAAATATTTCTCATCATAAAAAGTATTCAGTTCCCATGGGTTATTGGGGAAAATTTTATTTGAGTAAATTTTATGATATGAATCTATAATTTTTCCATGATTTGATCGGTGTTCAGTGTGTCCCTATCAAATTCTTCTGGATAGATTTTATGATCTTATGTATCTTGATTAAATTTTTCCTTCTTATCTATTAATGTTGTATATTAACATGTCCCTAATAATATTTTTTAATTGACCTAGGGAGGGAGATGATGATGAACCAAAATAATAGAACCATCTATTTATCAATCCCATTTTTGGTTATCATGAACATAATATAAGATTTGGGCCAGGTTACTAGACATACTCATATCCAGTCTCTAGAGGTTGTACACCATAGGAATAATAATAGAGATCATTCTTAGGAAATTATTTTCTAGAGACGCCATCGTTACAGTGTACCAATGATCCTTGAGATGGTGAGGATTGATTAAATAAAGTGAGAAGGACTTTGAGTTTAGAGAGATTCCTAACTCTATTAAGTTGAAATGTGCTACCTTAAAGCTTCATGGGACTAGTAGGTGTGGTGGGACTTGATAGCTCTGATGAGGGAGAATATAGGATTGGAGTGGAAAGACACCATGGTTCTTTTCTCAGATCATTTCTATTTGGAATCAATGGTGTTGGATAAATGAATAGATTTTTTTAAACTCAATAAATAAAATCAAACCATGACTTTGTATGATAACTACATTACTTAAATCGTTCACTTCTCACCTAAGGTAAAATCGAATGATAAGAAAAAAAACCTAAATATTTTTTGTGGTTCTTTGACTAGATATATAATCTCTATTTTTCCTCTTGAAGATCACCACATATGTTAATATTTAAGATAAATCATCTATGGTAGATCTTGACTTGTCTTGGAATTAAAGGCAGACACGAGTTCCTCCGAACCTAGTGGTAGTTTCAGTGGTACCATTAAAGGTAAGAGGAAGTGGAATGAGTTTCATGGTACAAACCATGGTGGTGGATCTCAAAATACCTCCACAAAATCATTTAAAGTTTTTAGAAAATAAAAATTTACTTATTTCAACTGTGTGAAGGTTGGTAACATGAATCACATCTTTATAAAGGCACTAAAGATCTATAACTCTTATAGATTCTCATGTCACTTGTAGATGTTTTTTCATGTCTTTGCCACTCCTCATAGTGGTATGAGCCTAAATTCACTGGGAGGATCTAAGGCATAGTTAGATTCTTCAATATAAAATTGGTTCCATTTAATGGAATTAAGAATGAGCTTATTCATAGATTAAATGATTCTATAGTAGAAGAAGTTGTAGGTCCTATGAATTTTAGAGGTACCATTATCATTATTTTGTTTTTAGTGACATTAGTGCCTCCCATTCCTTCATATTTATCAATTATTTTGAATTTTTGAATCATCGTACAATTATCAGGCCATATACAATGAAGATTACTAAACCTCTCAACATGAAGAGAGATAAGGGTCTATAATTCCCTTCTGGTACTTTCTCTTTAACATAATTAGAGCTTTCTTGGAAATTTTTGGTTCGAGATCTGAAACCATTATATTTAATTCTTAGGATGGATTTTATGATCACTTATAAAGCTTGTATAGATTTTTATCTTTGATGGGACTTCTTTACTGGCCCTAATGGGGTGTGTTTTGGCTTTCATGGGGAATGTGACCCATGTTAAATTTGATCCCAACCAAATATTCTATAGTTTGGTAGGATGATATCCATGTCTGTTATCAAACTGAAATGGGAATCATAAAGTAGTTATATTCCTCTAGTAGAAGTTGAGTTCTCTAATGTGTTTCCATTATATTTTTATGGTTTTCCACTAGTGAGGTAGGTGGATTTCCCTATCAACTTGGTTCTGTGTACCTAGCTTATTTTTATTCCCTCTTACCATATGGATCCAGCTGGACTAAAAGAGTTGAAAACTCAGTTGGATGATCTTTTATCCAAAGGATTAATTCTCCCTAGTGTGTCACCTTGAGATGAAACAATTATTTTCTCCAAGAAGACTGATAAAACCCTTTTAATTTATATTAAATATAGAAATATTAGTTTTTTCATGATCAAGAAAAAATATTCATTTCTTGAATTGATGATTTGTTTGACTAGTTGGAAGGGGATAAGTGGTTTTCAATGATTAACTTATGGTCTTGTTATCATTATCTTCGGATCAAGGAGTCTAATATCCCTTACACCACCTTCAAGAGTAGGTATGACCATTATGATTACCTTGTTATACATTTTGGTCCAACCAATTCTCTTATAGTATTCATGGAATTGATGAAAAATATTTTCCATGAGTGCCTAAATTATTTTGTGTTGGTATTTATGGATGAAATTTTTGTTACTCTAAGACTGAGGAAGAGAATTAATTTCATCATAGGGAAGTTCTGGACATATTGATAAATCACAAAAATTATTCCAAGTTTTCTAAATGAAACTTCTGGTCATGGGAAGTAAATTTTTTTTGATACATGGTTTCAAAAAATGGTATTTCAGCTGATCTTGAAAGGTTGAAAGTTGTTATGACCAAGGATGAGCCAATGAATGTAATTTATATTCAGAAATTCATGGAATTGGTAGGATATTATCTCCTTTTTTGAATGATTTTTCTAATTTGGATTATCCTATGACTACTCTTACTTGGAAGGTAGTAAAGAATGTATGGGATTTGAAATTTCAAGTTCCTTTGATGAGGAAAAGAATAATTTTACTTTGGTGCCAGTGTTGAATCTCATAGAATCTGAGTTGGGGTATGTGGTCTTCTATGATTTATTATGTTTAGGTTAAAAATTTGTTCTTATGTAATGTGATCACATTGTGACTTATGTTTCTCATCATATAAGGCCACATGATAATAACTATCCCACAAGAAAACATGAACTCACTACTGTGATGGATGATTTAAAGAGTTGGAATCATTACATTTCTGGTGAAAGGTTTACTCTCAAATCCAATCATAAATGCTTGAGTTATATCTTCTCTCAATGATATTTGAATCATTGTTAGAGGTAGTGGGAGGAGTACCTA
Organism: Viscum album; assembly: GCA_963277665.1. Lineage (NCBI taxonomy): Eukaryota > Viridiplantae > Streptophyta > Magnoliopsida > Santalales > Viscaceae > Viscum > Viscum album. The sequence goes on along the minus strand of OY728152.1, from coordinate 1,020,996 downwards.
CAATCCATTGATTCCAAAATTTCCTATACTCCTAGTAAGGATAATGTTGTTGTTGATGCCTTGAGTAGGAAAATTCAAACCCAATCCATAAAAGAATATTTTTAGGGGTGAAATTTGATTTCCCTTTTTACTCGTATGCATTTGGTATTCCAGAAATATGAGAATGGGGTTGTCTTGTTGATTTTTCAGTTCACATACTCATTTCTCAAGATGATTATTCAAGAACGATATCTTGTTAATGAGTTATAGAGAATTATAGATTCTTTATATGATGGGGAGACTATCAATGAGTGGTATGTATCCTCATAATGTGTCTTATGCTTCCAGACCCAATTTTTCATTCATATACCATTGAGGAAGGTTGTGAGGGGGGATTTATAAAATTCCAAATTGGAGGTATACCCTATCACCACAATGATTTTTTATGATATGAGGTGACATTTATTGTGGCCATGTATGAAATACGATGTTTCTATTTTTTTATCATTATTATACTTTTAAATGGGTGAAGGCTAAGCATAATAATCCATCAGATTTTCTCCATCCCCTTATAGTACTGACTTGGAAGTGGGATAATATATTAACGTAATTTATGGTCTGTTTTCCATGTAACCCTCTAGGAAAGAGTGAGATATGTGCGTTTATTGAATTATTATCCAAATCATATAACTTTATTATGATTGATTATATAACCAAAGTTGAGGACTCAAGAAAATTATATGTCTAAGATACCATTAGGTATCTTGGAGTTCCATATTCTATCATTTTTAGGGATCTGATGTTCACTTCTTGTTTTTATAGAGACCTCTAGGAGGTGACGGGATCTAAGGTAATGTTGATCATATCTTAACTTCCTTGGGAATTTGGTCAAACAAAACAGGTCATTAAAGTTCTTTAGGATATGTTGTCTTCTTGGGTCCTTGACTTTAGAGGATCTTGGGATAGCCATTTGGGACCGGTTGAGTTCACATATAATAATATCTACCATTATTCCATTAATATGGAACTCTTTGAGTCCTTTTACATATAAACATGTAAATCTCTCTTTTTTGGTTGGAGGTTAGAGATTCTTCCCTGGTGGGACCGAGTTTATTCTAGGAAATAATGAAAAAAATTCAATTGATTCATCAGAGAAGTTTAACAACACAAAGTTGTTATAAATCTTATGTTTATTGTTAGGAGGGTCTTTTAGAGTTTTTAGTTAGTGACCTAGTTTTTTGTATATTATCACCTCAATTAAGTCACCAAAGCCTTGAAAAATAGGGAAAGTAATCATCGAGATACAAGGGACCATTTGAGGTGGTTGAGCAGATTAACAAGGTGGCTTACCATTTGTATTTTCCACCATTGATGGAATGGATCCACAATGTGTTCCATGTATCATAGCTCAGACTATTTCTCTCTATTACATATCTTGTCTAGATTTTGGAGGGTCTTGATATGGAACATGATTTATTTCTGGGCAAGCATCTTGTTTGGATTATTGATTCTAAGTTAATGGATCTTCATGGAAACTTCATACCCTTAGTTATGGTGTTATGGAAACATGGTTCTGATTCACATGAGACTTTGAATCATGAGGCACTGATGATAGAATATAGGCCAAATATATTTGTTATGGAGTCTTATTAATAGGTTTTTTTGGTGGGGGGGAATAATTTATAATGGGAAGAATTGTAACATCCCAATCTTTTATTTCAGGTGAATTATTTGGTTGATTATGTTTTCTTTCGGTTTCAGAGGTGTTGTATACTTTATATACTCTTTATAACCGTTTTTATATTAAATTTATAGAGTGTTTTAAAAAGAAAATATAATAATTTTTATGTTAATTTTTACCCTTACCTATATAATGGGATCAACATAAGGGTATGGACCTTCTACCCACACACCGGGGGGTGTTTCATAATGGTAACCAAGAAATTATAAGGGTTATGTAAGGGAAACTCACTCACTTATTAAGGGTAGAGTTGAAATTCTAGGTTTTTTATAAGGGTATTCTATGCACTATATAAGGGTAAAGTTATTTTCATAAAAGTTTTATAATGTTATGACACTTTTTATAAGAGTTATGTAAGGGTAATGTTAAAATTATATGCGTTTTGTAATGGTAGAGAACCATTTATTTATGTTGTGTAAGGATAAAGTTCCTTTTCTATGCACTACATGAGGTTAGAGTTCCTTTTATATGGGTTGTGTTAGCGTAACCCACACACTACATAAGGTTAGAGTAAATTTTATATGGGTGGTGTAAGTGTAACCCTAGGTCTTCAAAGGTTGTGTAAAGTTAACTCAATCACTCACTCACAAATTACATTTTATTCAAAAATTAAAGTGAAGGGGTATAAAGTGATGAATCCCTTGATCTTACCCAATGATAATTAAATTAACATCATTTGTAAGAGATAATATATCATGGAAAGTAATTATACTATCTTGAATATGTCCATTACTTACAAGATTTTCCGCAACAAAATTCACATACCTCCATGTATGAGAAATATCTGTATCGTTGCTTAGGAGGGACCTAAACTACCAAATTTCATACACCATATACCATAGGACGTTTTCATTTCCTCTAAAGAAACTGACAATAATTTTCTATTTGAACTCAATTGAGTTAATATGTATACTACACAGCATGAAAATATAGAGGCCAATGATTATGGATTTAACTTATGCTTCCATGGAATTACCCAACCCAAAGTAAGTAGTAAAACCAACCAAAACTGAATCAATGTTATCTCAAACCAAGACACCTTCATGCATGACAACCTGGTTGAATGATCCATCCACATTTAGCTTACATCCGGTCTGGGGGGTCCTCTATTATACTCATCCTCTTTTTTCACATGATCCCTACCTACCAGTGTTGTCACCAACCTAAAACTCAGCCTTCTAATAGAGACCAAATTTTAAATCCCTAGATGAAATGAAATCAATTCATCAATAAATGATAATAGTCATACTTTGAGGAACATAAGAGGGAACCATGTACCTTGTATTTTCCTATTACGAGCATCCCATAAAATCCAACACATAGTAGAAAATGTCATGCCCTAAATCCAAATAGCATGAGATCACTTCTTAGACATGTGAAACAAGAAGTTAAAAAATGAGTTCATATCATAACCCTATATACAGAAAAATATCTTCAGACAAACAAGATTCCAAGAAAATGCCGACCATTCTCTCTCAAAAAAGAGATTCCATGTAGTTTCAAAGCTAGGATTCTCACAACAAAAGAAATGTGAATCCAACTACACTTCTTTCTTATGAATATTTTCCTTAGTTGTAATTTCTTTTTTGTAGACTCTAGAAAACATAAAATTTATTATCTCTAGTATTTTGTTGCACTATAATTAATCAGCAAAAAATCAGAATCCCTTTCACCTTATCCCTGCAAGCTATAGTCCTGAGAGAAGAAGTTACCAAAAGATGAAAAAAGTGAACACACGTCTATTTAGATCATCCACATGAATAATCCTATAAAAGATAATATTTTTCTCCTCATCTAGGGTGGTTGAAAAAAATCTTAGGTGTAAGATATCCTTATGGAAAGTGATTTATGGAACTGGACATCATGGAAAAAACAATGGAGATCCTTCCTAATTATCCTTCCAATAATTTATATCGCTTATCCCAACAACACACCACACACTATACAACAAATTTTATAAATGGTTGAACATGCACCTTGATAGGCTAAAAATTTTTCCAGGGTGTTCATCCCATTTTCTTCATTCCACTCTATACCTATCCTTCATAAATATGGACCATAATGATCTTTATTAAATGATTTCCCATACCAATTTTCCTTGAATTCCATATATAATCATTTACATGTTACATAGGTTGACTCCACCCTCCACTAAAGGACTCACCATTACTTTCTATGTGGCCCAATGGATTATCCTTTCATGATTAAAGTCCCACACAAATGGATTCATGATCTTTTCCAAACCCAAAATAGTTCCTTTTGGGGACTTCATAAAAGAGATAGTATAAATTGTCATGGAATTCATAAGGCTATTAACTAACATTATCCTACCACGAAATGAAAACAAATTATTTTTCAATTCATATATGTCCTGTCACAAGTCTCACTAAATCCTTGAAAATCACCTTTTTTTATTTTTCCATCTAAAATTAGGGTTCCAAGATAAATCATCAACATAAGTTATAATTTGATTCAATGTCACTATTGAATATGAATTTCATGTTGATCTGATCATGCTTTCGGGATATAGATAGATCTTTTATTAAGATTGATTTTTTGGCCACTCTAAACAATGTATTTTTTGAATGATTTTGACGAAGCACTCAATGGAGTTCTTCTTATCATTTAGAAAAAATATCATGTCATTGACAAACATTAGATGAGATATAATACCTAAAACTAACTTGTTATTGAAAGGTATGATCTATCTACAGGTTATACCATTATTGAAGTTATTTAAAAGAGCCTTATGGGATATAATGAAGAGACTGGTTGAAACCGGACCCCCTATCAAATTCCCCTAATTGATTTAAAAACACCAAAGTTTCAGCCCAGAAGGGAAATAGTAATCCATGGTGAAGAATAAACCCTAAACAAAAGATCACATGCCTAACCTCTAAAACCAAATATGCACATAACATTCATAATGAAACCCCACTCAATCCCATCATAATATTTTTCCATGTCCACCTTGATTATGATATTTGAAGAAATATATTTCCTCTTAAGATCATCCATCATATCTTTCTTAATGTCCATTACACCCTGAATGTACCCATATTTTTCTTGTGAAATTTTTTGAGGATCACCATTCTAATTATCCTTTTTAAGATAATGGTAAAAAAATTATAAAAATTACTAATAATGATTGACATGTATATATTGATATTCACTAGATCCATCAATTTAGGAATGAGAACCAGCTTGGAAGCATAAACTTATCTTAGAAGATGGATGAATATAAAATATTATTATACGACTTAATACACCTAATAGGATATGATATCCCAAGTAGTGACATAAAAGGACAATAAAAATCCATTCGACCCTTGTGAAGTCTCAACATTCTGAGCAAAGACAGCTTGTTTTATCTCTTCCTCATTCAGAATAGTCACTAATTGATCATTATAAATATCCTTAACTAACCTCAGAATAATGATCAGAAAAATATAATCACTTGGCCCTCTCATTCTAACTCCATCTCCAATGAAACTAGGTCCCTCTATAAAGTTCTCTGAATTATTTTCACCTATCTTTCCAGCCACTTCCACATCCCTTGTGTATGTCCCATCCTCTAACAGAAGATTGTTATTCCTTGAAGATGACCTATCCTTCAAGAAGGCATGTAAGTACCCTGTGTTTCTATCCACTTCTCTCTTCCATTGATCCCATTTTCTCTCTCTTCATATTCTCTCTATTTGCACAAGCTTCCTAGAAAGAGTGTTTTGTTTCTCCATCTTCAATGAAAACACACCACCATCTGAACTCTCCAAAATGATCTCATACATCCCTTAAATTTCTTGTTTAATATATTTTAGGGAGTAATTATTTATAGGGTTATAAGAGATATAGTCTTACAGGTGACCTCTAAGTATTTTAATATAATAAAAAACGTTATCCTAGACCCTTACACTAACATATTGGTCCCATGAGTTTTTAAAATATATAAAGGAAATCCTCTTCTCATGTCTAGCAAGCTGAGAAGCCAAACTTAGGCAGCCTTCTATCCTCCCTCTTGATGAGAATGAGAAGCGGGAATGAATAGAAATGTCACATGCTACATGGTTGAGTTTAGCCTAAGAAAAGAATTCAAAACCATGGAGGTTCAATAAGCACCTATCTAAACTACACTAGATTATTTCTCTTTAGTTTTTTGTTGTTGAACCACATAAATAGATCTCAATGATAACCCATATAAATAATTCATACTAAGGATAAAATATTTTAATGTCTTGTATCACTTTATAGAACTAATATGGACCTCCTTTCTTCTCTAAATTCTCACAGATAGTATGAAAGTACCCTCCGAAAAACCAAGCAGTATTGCCTAGTTAAAAGGAGGCCAGATGCTACCACCAATGTTTTCTATATATCATATCACAATTGGAATATATAAAGGATAAAAAGAAATATAAACTTTCCATGGATATATATTTTTGTGATATTTTGGTGATATGTATCCACTTTTTGAATAGTTACATTACTCTTCCAAAAAAATACAAATGTGGCTGTTTCATGGGATCCCATGAATGAAGTGAGAAAATCCTAGCCTCCTTACAAAAATAGGAAAAGAAGCATCCTTCTAATTTAGTTACCAAATGGATAAGATGGGAAAATTATGCTAAATGACCTCATAGACCATGAAGTTACTCTTGGGCCATGTGCCTAAGATCCTAGAGTTCCACATGATGATAAAGAATATTTAACAGATCCAACTCTAGCCTTTCATCCCTTTAACCTGATGTGAGTAGAAACTGAAAGTAAAGACCTAGGGGCCTCTCTGGACTTGAAATTAGTGATTCTAACTATATATTCACATGTATAATCATTTATGGGATAATAATCCTAAACCAAACCATCAACATTAAGCCTCTTATCATCCTCCTCATAATTCAACAAGACCAAAATGTGGTTGGGAGAGCAATGAAACTGTATCAGGCCATCTGTCACTCTCCCATATGAGGAAATAGATGGCTATTTAGGAGAGGGATTAGTGCTGAATTTGATAGAAGAAATATCATCCATAACAAACATTGAATCTCATGAAGGAAACATTGCCTTTGATATACACTCCACAACATGAGAAACAAGACCTGTGTCAACCCCTCATAAGACATTTCCCTAACCTAGACTAAACGAAACTCAATAACTATATAAGGGTAGATTCGAGTTATGTAAGGTTAACATATGATTTAAAAATGATGTTTAAAGGTAAAATAAGATCTATTTAGGGGTATTCTTGGTGGGTTTATTGTGTATGATTAAATCCCCTTACCCTTATGTGACAACCATGAAAAATAAAAAGGGTAAACCATGTTACCATTACACAGAGCCTTTTTTGGGTAAAATTATTTTCCCCCTTTCTTAATCCCTAGCTCACCCTAATAATATAATTTCATGAATATATAGATAAAAAATAAAGGGAATCATTTTTTAAATTCTTTAAATTTTTTAAATCCTATTTTAAATGAGTTTAAACAATCAAAATTCAATGTTTAGTTGAAAATTAAATATAAGTAGTGTTTTATTTTAGGGTTTTCTTCCTGTGAACCATAATTCCTGCAGTGTTTTTAAATATACCCAAACTAATGTATCTTTTATTTAAATTATCCTCTTGAGTGGTTTTCAGGGAATCTATCTACCGGGTAATAAGAATATTCCCTATGCTTAGGCCTAGGGACATGTGCATGCCAAGATTTGTACTTCACTGAGTTTTGTGAGAATCCCTACATATACCCTATTATCGTGTCTCTTAACCATGGTTCTACAATTGATTTATTAAGGATTAAAAATGGTTTATGAATGAAAATTTTATGAAATGATTTACCCATGTTAGTTTTTTAAGAAATGCATAATTCGTTACTATTTTTATAGAGATATTTATGTCTAATAGATCTGATGGAAAGTAAATTTTGAAACCTTCTTTATTATTATCCATTGAGATTATTATTCAAGCATGTTTTGATATAAAGTATAAAATATTTCCATTATTTGTTTTATTTAAAAATAAGAAAAAATTATTTATTTGATATAGAATTTCTTATTAAATTTTTGGTGAAGTATAACCTAGATTTATTTCTCAAACCCTATTGTTGCCTTCAAGAATTTCTATATTTTCTTATGTCAGGCCTAAGAATGGGAGAAGAACTACTTGGAGGTAGTGGATGTTCTTTATTGAGGAACCTTTGTAGTTTTGGGAGATAGGTGAGTGTATGTTTCAATTTTTGTGAGGAGATCTTACAGGGAAATTTTAATTGTTTTGAGATGTTTTGTTTGATGTTTCTTCTTCCTTATGGAGTTTTAATGATGATAATTATATTATTATATTTCATATTTGTGGTTTCCATTAGTTTTTTGGTTTTTTTTCATTATCATGGTGAAATAATTTCGTCTTGATGTTTCCTAATGCCTATATACTAGTTATCAGCCTATAGGGATTGATAACCCCCTTCGGGTTGTGTCAGGATTGGTTTGGGCACCATTTAGGGGGATTATCTAGTTCTATTTGTGATAGTCTGACTAAATATTACTAGATATATTATCACATAACATGAATTAATTTCCCAAAGATAACATAATCAAAGTAAAATTTTCAAAAACCCATTTCATTACTAATTAAATATCCCACTAGGACAGTGAATTTACCAATTTAATTTATACTTCATCATAATATTTTAATAATCAACCCACTACTTTAACTAAAAACATTAACATGGTTCATGTTAAACTGATTTATAATTGTAATAAATTTAATACATTCCAATAATGACATATAACCATCCATATTTAACAAGATTATTATAAAGTTAACATTAACACACATCACTTCAAAGAAAGAGAATTAAGTCCACACATAACATGAATCATAGAAAAAAACACATGGTCGAAACAATCCACTTTATCCATCTTTAAAATTTTCCATGTTGTTAACATATCTTTATTTTCTAGTAACACACTCATGTAATACCAAAAATGAATTAACATTTCCATTAATCATTTACTATAGGATGATTTCATTACCTTAAACAGTTTTAAATTAACACCACATTATATTAATAAAGAAATAAAAACACATATATTAATAGAAATAGAGATAGTAAAGAACAGAAATCAAGGGAACCCATTTACCATACCATGATAGTAACCATTATAGGTGGCCCTCACTCACCAACAGTACTTTAAAACACCTCATAAAATATAACATATCGTGATGGGTGAAGTGTCCCCCATTTTAATATGTTTGAGGCCATAAAAGATATTACATATATAAGAGAAATTCATCGAAAAATACAAGAACATAAAATCATTATCACATTAAAAACATATTTACAATCACAAGAGGAATTTTGGTGGTTTTTGTGGCATGGTAGTTTTCATCGAATCCCCTCATGAAATTTCTGGGGTCGGTGATGATCTTTGAAGCTTGTTTTTTGTTGATATTGTGATTTGGTTTTTTTGGTCTTTGTTCATGTTGATTCGTGTTATTTTTGGTCTTTTCAATCATGGGGGGTTCATGGTAGAGGGGAAACCGTACTAATAGGTTGTGAAGGTTTGGAAACATGTTGGTGATGATTTTGTGATTCCATGAAATTATTTTTTTATGGACTCCTTGATTTGTGGATCCCGGTCCACGGTTTATGTGTCATTTCATTCATTTCATCTCATGGGACGGTTCTAGAAGAGGTTCAGAGTAGATAGCTTTCATCTGATCATTACTATCTAGAATTGTATGTTTGATAGGGTATGGCATTTTCCATCAGTACCAGGCCCATTAATCCTTACACAAGACAGTTAGCTGAGTAGTGATGAGATGGTGGATTTTTTCCTTAATGTTTTTTTGTAGAGGAGGGACCTTACTTGGCATCCTGTATTGGACTTTTTTTGGGCTTGAGGCTTTGTACTGTGGTATTTAATTATTTTTTATGTCTTTGAAGTCTTGTTGGGCTCCCCCTTACCCCTTAAAAGGGGTTTTATCTTAATAAAAAATTAATTTTCATTCAATCAGACCCAAGATTAGTGTATATGATGCATATGATAATAACAACCCCACCCTTCGACTATATCTTCAAAACTATTCCCAAGGGGAGAATTATGAAATGATACAAACAAGTCAAATAAGCTCTTTCCTCGAACCATATCTCCACCACGACACCATTTATGATGAATGAGTTATAATTTCATCTCTAAAGGTAATTTAGGAATATGTTACTTATCAAAAGTTGGAGTGGTACATGAAATTGTCTTATGGGATTCAATGGGTGAATTTCAATAGAGAGAATGGTGGAAAGTAAAATAATTTGAGAAAAAAAGGGATAATAAGAGAAAAATCATGAAACTAGTGATCATTTACTTCAAGAGGATAACAATAAAAGGGTTCCATACTTGATAAGGTAGTTAAAATGTCTCATGACATATTAAGAGAAGATATCAGAAATGCCTATGTATACCAAAATAATATCCTATTTTCAATCCACAATTACGGTTAAAGAAATAAACTCAACTTGAAACTAATATAAAAAAATCCTCAATAAATTAGTAGACCCCTCATGATCATTAGGGAAAAGTAACAATCGATATTCAGTTATCCCATGTTGTATCATCATAATCAAAAAATACCATTGATCCATCTAAGAACCAATTAAACTAAATGAAATCTCTCCCTCATCCAACAAAATTATCTATATTTTGATCAGAAATGGGGATATAATAATTCTATAGACCATAGAACTGAAACACTTAGAGTATCCTCACCCATGTTTCATTATTATCAACCTCTACTCCATAGTGATTTTCGGGCACATGTTTCTTATTATCTTCAGTGATAATCTCACATGATACTAACTAATAGCCATTATTTCTAAATAAAAAAAATCAGGGACTTCTATCAAAATTAAAAATTTATTTATGTTAATTAATTAATTCAATTTAACTGAATTCCTAATGTATACTCAATTTAAACATAGACATAGACAATCATGATGCATGACCCTTTCATTAGTTACAACACCAAAAGCAGTGGTACTTAACTTAGCACATTTATAAAACTTGAAGGTCCATATTTAGGATCACAGAGGTGAAAATCCATTGTATTAGCTATTCTCCCTTATTTATATCACATTATATGCTCATCTAACACTGTTACCATGACAACCCATGAAATCCTCACTATGTCCTAACTCCAAATTTAATATTATCTCTCAACCATCACCTTTGTTACCACACTATCATGACCTCATCCCTCCAAATTTACTTCTCCTAAATTGACAAAAAAGAAAAGAGGATAATGAACCCCAAATCCTGTCCCTAAAAGACCAAGGGTTTGGGGCTAGCACCAAGGGTCTATAAATCAAACAAATTGGAGACATTACCATCTATATAAATTTAAGTAATAAGATATAAATTAACAAAACTACAAATGAACTCTAAAATATAAATATGTAAATAATCCCAATATATGAATTTAATGTTATAAATAATTGAAATAAAAAAAATAAAAAAAAAATCTATATTTGCAACCACAAAGCTCCAACAGCTCTTAAAAAACTTCTTGAACTAGTAATGGTAACTCAATCACTAAAAATTCCCTAAAATCCTAAAAAGAAGTTTATATTCACATAGGGTTATTATATATATATATATATATATTCAGTAATATCCTCCTTGAATCCTCTCATGTAAAAAATGTTAAATAAGAATACAAAAGCCCAATGAATAAATAAATAAAACGAAATCATCACCTAAATTGTTATAACTATTTTCCCATTCTCACAATTGATCACTCACCAAGTAACACATAGAATTAAATCATTCTATATAGAAAACATGTATATAAATGAATGTATCTCACTTATACTTCCATACTATTTTGTTTCTCTTATACCCTAGTGACTCATGTCCTATGTTGATCCCTTTCATAATTCTGGTCATAAATTATGTGATTTGAGCCTCATCCTTACCCACCTTATCCCCATACAAGGCCCAAATTCTATTAATGGAACCAGTCCATATATCCATCTCATCATCCCTCTCATGAACATCATGAAACCATCTCAATAGTAAATGTTTAGTAGTCCAAAATATATTTTAGATTATGTAAATTCATTTTTCCATAATCCATCACAACCCAATCATGAATGATCATGGTAAGATGTATCTAACATGGACAAATAAAAGTATGTACTATGCTTCAACATGATAAATTTAACACATAAATTTTTAGTAAAACCATGATCTATCACAACCCAGGTAGAAAAACACCCTATACCTAAACCTGTAACATATTGAGATAGGCCTACTAACTACTACGTCTAAAGGGAGATTTGGGGAGAGGGAGAATCCAACCATCCATTCCCTCTCCAACCCGAATGTTTGAGAAAACACCCCCCCCCCAAATGGGCATCTATTTAACTACCAATTCAGGTGGGTTAGCATATAAAATTAAAAAATATAAAATAATATCGTGCGCATCCACATTAAGGGAAACTACCTAGCCCTATAGCCATCTTCTACTACTGTCACATAGGATACCTGGTTTCCACCGCTATGAACTAAATATCAAAAAGCATACTAGAATCAATGTTCATAATTTTTTTATTAAATGACCCTAAATTAATTAATATTATTCTATTTCCAAGATAAACATTTTAAACTTATAAGATAGTTACTTTGGAACCATACATTCACTTTCTTCTATTCTCAATTATGTAATCACCATTACATTACCAAGAACCAAAAAAATTATTCTATTAATTCATTTAACACTTTTTAATCATTCATGTACTCAAGGAATTCATCCTAAGCTACCACATCAGAGATAAAAATTTCATACATAGAGTCAATCATTATCTAATAGTGTGAAAAAAATCATATATATAGAGTCTATCCATCTAGACATTAGGAAAGCGCCAATAAATTTTATGTATATCGACGAGCAAGCCCCACTCTGACCTTATCCCATCCACCCGGTGTCATTCCCATACAGTTTATCATAGTAAAATATGTTATTACATCACTATAATTGACCATAAAATATCCCCAAGATATAATCCCTTTGCTCAACATATGACCAAACATCAATATAGAATCGGGTATCTAACCCAATACTCCCCAAATAATTCTAATAGTTCTAGGTTATCAATAAATCAATTCAATTATATAAATTAATAGATCATACATATATATTGAATGTATTTTACACACACGAATAAAGGCACTAAGGTCATGGAATTAAGGTTGTTAATCCTCCTGTAATTGAGAATGGGAACGTTTAGTCCCAAACATTTATTCATTAGAAAAAACGATTTTATTTTTATCTTCAATTAAGTGGTTTATTATGAATAAGTTTTCCACATCAAGAAACCTATTACAAATAGATAATAAAATATATATAGTAATATGAATGTACTTTAGTAATTATTTCTATGTTTAATCAATGCTAAGGTGACCAGTATTTATTTTTTTGTGCCAATTTCATTTAAATTATCATATTATATAGTTTTATTTTGTTTATCCATTCATGAAAATTTTACAAGACAAAAAACAAAAAATATATATCCATGGGATAGAAAACTATCTATAAATAATAGAAGGCAACATAAAAATACTCCAAACATAACTGAACAATTTATTTAATCTCCAACATGGAATATTAATTATCTACCAATGGGATACTTATCTTATTTATATTATTAAATAACATAAATATATAATAAATATCAATATAAAATGAAAATAAAAATCCACAATTGGATATTATAATATCATTATTCTATTATATTCCACACTCTAAATTAATATCAACAATTTTTCACGTGGTTATTCCTTTTCTCTTTCTTATATAATTTCCAAAATAAAGAATTAGAATTACTTATATGCAACACATGATAATAAACACTACATTTTATTTCTAAAATATTAAATATTATCTAATAAATATGTGATTATCCATTTTCTCTCTCTTTTATAATCAGGGTATTTTCAATTAATAACATCAATTGTAGAAATTGATTTTCAATTTATTAAAAAAAGTAATAATCTATTCATGCGATATATCTTATATTTCAATTATTGAGATAATAATTATAATATATTAACTATATTATGCTCTATATTCTTTTTTCATTCTCTTCTTCCTTTATAATTTCTAAATTATTATTCAGTAACCATTTCACATGTGATTACTATATTATTATATTTTAAAGATTAATCGAACCAATTTAGATCAAGAAAACTAAAGTATTATTAAATAAAACTTTCAAAAAAATAAAGTATAATTATATGATCCCCTATCTATTATAAGCTTCAAACACACTATAGTAAAAACAGAGGAGAGAGAAATAATAATCATCCTAGAAACGTGAAGAAGAAATATGAAGTGATTGAGGAAGCCTTACAGATCTTAAATGAAGGAATTCTTGTCAACCAAACTCAAATAATAACACATGAAACTCATAAAATTATGACTACTCAATTTTATAATATATAATATGTTGTTTATAGATACTTTAGAAATAATTTTCCAATTTTCCATATTTTATTTCGTATAAATATGTCTCAAAATTAATCAATTGGATTTTATTTATTTTTTATGATTCCTTTTAGATTTCATAAAATCAAGAAACATAAATATTTTATTAAATTCCTTAAATTATACTTAAAATCCACATTTTTTATGATTATTTTAATTATATTTTGTAAAATATGTTTCAAATTCTAAATAGAGAATTAAATATGATCTTCATGGATAAAACAATATCTTTATATGGAAACATGTATTGTGTAAGGGAAAGATGAAACTACCCTCATGAAAATTCAAAACGAATGATCCACCCATGATAAAAGGATTTTATAAAAGTAGTTTAATATACCTTTACACAAATTTAAATACCCTTACATGACTAAATTATCATAAGAACCCCAATAAGAGGTATTAAACACCCATGTGCAATCTTTCCTCTATGAAATACCTACACAAAATGCCTAAATAAGGCCTCCACATAGCTCTCACCCAAATGAAACTCCAAAAATTTCATCATATAGATAATACCTTAACCATTAACAAAGGCTAAAATTATTTATTTACATATAAAATAAAATGTAACCTTTAAATAGTAATAATTTTTTTTACCCTTATATGACTAATAAAATACCTATACATGGTGCTACATACCATTATATAGATAAATAATTCAACCACCCTTATGAAATAATGATAACCCACCCTTACACATGAAATTCAAGACAAATTTTATCTTTATGCAACCAAAATAATTTCTATTTAAAGGTAAATTAATATTTAGAAAAACATTATTTCCAATTAAATAAAATTTTAAATAATGATTGATAAAATAATATTATTTCTAAAACATCAACTTAATTTTTAAAAAATTAAACTAGTTTAAAATTATTATTTATAATTTATAAAAATATTTTTTAAAAAACCTTTAAACTTATACAATCTCTCCTAAACCACCAGGCACCCTTAGACTGAAAAAGGAAAGGATCATGAAAATTTTGTACCCCTATATATATAAAATCAAAAATCAAGTGTTCCAAAAAAAATTATATTCTAAATAAATAAAACCCAATGATGAAAAGTTTAATATCCAATACTTAAAACATTTAATTCAATACGTTTTCCAAACTAATTCATAAACTATTTTAAAATGGATATTTAATGGTTATATCTTTTAAAATATTCAAGCTATTTTTTTTGAAATATCACAATGAAATTAAAATATTATTTTATAGAAGAAGAATAACCAAAAACCCATTCTATTATTTTAACATATCAATGTTTTTCAATTTTATAGTTCACATATTCACTTGAATTTAGATTTTAAGTAATTCAAGATGATATTTTGAGTTGGTATTTTCAAGTTTTTTATTATAACAATGAATCACTATAGTATGATACAATCTAAAAAGAAAGTTGAGTTTGATATAGTTTAGTGTGATGAAGAATTTGGGTATTATTATAGTTCACAAATATATGATCTATGAATTGTATTCTATGTTTTAGCTACTTAAGTGTTCTAGAGTCATTTTTATTTCCAATTATTTAAAAAAGAAGTAAATAATGTTAATTGTGTAATTTCTCTAGAGACATTTAGTTAATAAAATAGAAATTGATTTCAAGATCTTGGTGTATGTTTGAGAGCCTAAATGAATATAGAAATGAAAAGATCACGGTGTATGATTTTGTTGACTAATTATCAATAAGTAAAGAGAAGTAAATGTTATAAAAAGAATTATTTTAATTTTAGGAAATAATAATGCCTAAATATGTCACATTTTCAAATAGAAAGAATTGTTTTTTATTATTGATAAATATCTATTATTCTATGAGAAAATAATTGTGTCTGGTGCTCTATGATTACAATTTATCATCTACATATATTTTATCTTCAGTATTCATTAAATCAAATATGATATTTATATTTGAGGTGCAAATCAATATCTAATTATAAGTTGAATGAGAAATAAATTATTGAATATCCTAGAGGCTTATGAAAGAATAAAATCATATTTTATTATTGCAAACATCACAACTTCAAATAGATATTTCTCATCCTAGTTTTATTACATAGTATCTATGATGTGAAGCTATATAATCTACTTTGAATATGGAAAGGGATAATTTGATTATGTTATCATACAGTTAATCATAATTCACTTATACTTATAGTGAAGGATATATATTTAGATAGACTAACCAATATTTGAAATGATTAGGACTTTTAGTAAGTATTTAAATCTGGTAAAAATCCATTCATTAATTTCCTCTAATTTTTCTACATTAGGTAGTGAGGCTGAGAGTTCATATTTTATTGTATAAAATTTTAACAGTTTTTTAGGTTTATTTAAAGTGAACGGAAAATATAAATACTAGTTTCTAATGATTCACCCACCCCCCTCAATAGATTATCCCAATCCTATGAACTTTAACTAGTATCAAAGTGAAGTTCCCTTTGTATAAACCATTCAAGTTATTATGATAGATAATATAAATTTTGTAAACAATAGGGTGTGCCAATATTTAATATTAAGAACTGTCACATTTATAAGGACAAGATATTTCCATGTATTTTATTCATTGTATTGGAGGTTAGATGTGTTATAGTTTGTGGTTTTCCACCCATTTAAGGTAATTATCGAATAAACTTTGTAAATAAATGAAATATTGAATTTTATGGTAAGGAAAAAATCTATTATAATTTATTTTCTAAAAAAGGTCTATACAAAATTAATGAGACATAAATGATCCAAAGAAATATGGGACAAGATTAAAAGTAACTATAAAGGTAATGAGAAATTTAAGGAGGAAAAATTATAAATTTGGTGCAGCTTATTTGAAGACATTAAGATAACTGAGGAAGATAAAATTTATAATTATTTTATAAGTGTCAATTAAATTTTATGCAATATATGAGGATTTGATTAGAATATTAAAGACTTTACCACTATCAAAATTCTTATGAGAAACCTTCAAGATAGGTTAAACCCTAATATCTCAGATCTTAATGATAGATAAGACCTATCAATTTATGAATTTTATAATATTCTCATTGCCTATGAGATGACAAAACATCCATCCTTCAAGAAGAAGGTTAAAGATGAAATAACCCTTGAGTCCATGAGAAATTTTAAAATCAAATAAAATTTTAATCATGAATAATTTGGTTAATATAAAAATTAATATGATTATGGATGATATAAAATAATTATTTCTCTTATTTAAAAGAGGTTCAAGAAGGTGGAGTGAAATATTAAATGAAATTTTCCACTTAGATTCTATAAATGTAATGGAATTGGGTATTTTTCCGTTAATTTTTATAAGAAGTGAGTTGATTTAGAATATGAATGAGATGAGAGGACTTAAAAATAGAATTGGAATAAAAGTTCAAAACAATCATATAAAATTTAAAAGAATGGGATATTTTCTCTAAATAAGTATAATAAATGTGATGGGAAAATAATAGGGAGTATATAAAAAATATAGCAGTGAATCTTAATGTGAATCTAGTGAGACATTTACTAATTTCAGGGCTTATGTTGAAAAATTATTTTACACTTTATGTATTGAAGAATATAATTCTGAACCAACTAAGCTATAAAAAATGCTGAAGTATGAACATTAATCTTGTCTTGAGAAAAATAACATTCTTACGAAAGAAAATAAGAATTTGGTGAAAGAAAACAAGAAGTTGACTGAATAGAATAATGAATTTGAAAAGAAAGAATCATCCCTTATTGATGGGAAAAAAATTAGTTTGAGAGTTTTTAAACATGAAAAGATGATAAAATATATTGAAGACATATTTTCCTTGAAATAATAATAATTATCAAGGAAATTACCTGAGTGTATTACAAATGATAATGAACTGGAAAAATAGAATTAGGATTTCAAAGGTTTTTGTTTAATTCAATGATACATCATCTAATTCAGCAGGGAGAACACTCATAAAATATCAGGTTAAATTGGAACCTAATGATTGAGCTTTTCATTATTTTTTTAGTAACAATATAGGATAAAAAAATTATAGTCAAGTCTAGACTAAGAAACATGAGGTAAAACATTCAATTATATTAGTTGAATAAAGGTACACATCAATAATCTTTTTAACTTCCTAAAAAAAGAATATTCAGTCTCAAAGTGTGTATTGAGAACAGAAATATGGTTAACATTTTAGTTAGAATTTTTTTTCCTAGAATATTCAAATTCCAAGGCCACTACTAGTGATGTGGAGTGTTTAGGAGCAAGGATTACACAAGTTGGTTCAATATTTCACTATCTAGGATAAATTATGAAGTCAGTGGAGTCATTCAATGTAAAGTGACTTGGGTTCACATAGAAGATAGGTTGTAAAGACAAATACATTAAATTTACCAACTCAGAAGAGATTTGAGTGTTTTGTGGAAGTGTTTGAATAATGTAATAAATAGGGTTTTAATATAGCGAAGTATATGAAAAAACTTCTTGGATAGGTTTGTTATGACAAGAAATTTATGGGTATTCAAAATCCCATAGAATACAAAGCATGTCTAGAAAAAAATTCATTGAAGGCTAGAAAAATAACTAAGTCACGGTTTCTTGTTTTTGGGAGTTCTTCACACATGATATGTGATTTGATTTTTTTAAAAAATCATTAAAAACATAGGGGAGGAATAGTATACTTTTTTAAATATTGTTCTCTAAAAACAAAAATGATTATATCTAATAAATTTGAATATCAAATATGAAATCAAATTATTTTTTTTATGTGGAATGGATAATGTAAAATATTATGGGTATTAGAAAACTATGTGTTGATGGGAATTATTTTTTTCTAAAAGATATTATTTATCATTAAAATATTAAAATTTTTAAGGATAATTACAAAAAGTGTAAAAATTAATGATAGTATATTTTTAATTGGAAATCCAACCAATTTCTATTTTGGGGTGAAAAAATATGAGTATGCCATAATATAGGAGGCATGATCATCTTTTCCAAAGAATCCTTAGAAAAAATCTTAAATATGATGTTGTAAAAGATATCCCAATCTGAAAATATAGAGTAATATTGTTTGTGGAACATGAAAAAGGGGGGGATTACTCATAAATCTCACAAGAATGTTGAAATTATTTATTTCAAACCATTCTAGATCACTCACATTGATTTATGTGGTCCCGTGAGAAATTTTTTTAAAATAATTGATTTATATTTCATCACATTCATTGATTATTATACTCAAATGGAAAATTTGATGTTCATCAAGCATGTGTTATGAGTCATTCATATGTCTAAAATTTTTAGTAGACAAGATAAAAAAAATTGGGACTCTTCATCAAGAAACTGAAATATAATAATGGAAAGGAATATACATGTGATACATTTTAAATCCATCTTCCCAAAAATAGAATAAATAAAAAATTCCTGACACCATATACTCTCCAACAAAATGTAGTTGTAGAGAGGAATAATAGAACCACTGTTGAGATGGGAAAAAATACTAGATGAAAATAATCTCTCAAGATATTTTTAGAGAGATGTAATGTGTACTAACAAAAATATTCGTAATATATTCCTTTGGATATTTGAAGAAAAATTACTCCTTATTATATGTTTTTAAAGAATAATACAATGGTAAATAACCTCAGCATTTTTAGAAGTCTTTATTTTATAAAGAAAAAAATTTCAAGCTTGGAAAGTTGGAAGAGAAAGAATATGAAAGAGTTTTATAAGTTATTTATCGTATGGAAGTTGATATAAATTATGAAACATGTGGCTACACAAACTTTTTTAATATTATGATGTTAAAATACATGAAAATAAATATAAATATAAGGTTTTTTATGGTTTGAAGTAAGGAAACCCATGATGTTGGTAATCATAATTTTTAAAATATATTCTATAACTAGAATAATTTTTAAATAATGTTATTTATATTGACTCTAATTTGAATTATGACGATTAGGCTATTGAAAACTAGAGTTTGAGACACAAAAAGTTTCAAAATCATATTGATATAGAGAGTATTATATGTAACCATGAGCCACCGATCCAAACTAGAAGAAGACATAGAATAGACAACCTAACTCTTTTATCAAAGGTCAAACCAAGGAATTTTGTTAAAAGCTATTGATCATGAAGAATTGGTTCAGTCAATGAATAATGTGTTTAACCAAATTGAAAGGATATTTTCTTGGGAGTTAGTACCATGACCCAATGAAAAATTATGATTATAAATAAACAAAACGATTGAGAAAGGTGAAGTGATAATAAATAAGGTTAGTATAGTGTGTAAAAGATATACTCAAATGGAATACATATACTTTGAAGAAATTGTTTCACCAATAGAAATGCTTGAAAAAATTAGAATATTTTTTGTAGTGGGTGCACATATTCCCAATAAATTTTATCAAATTGATTTGAAATATACATTTTTAAATGGATATATTGAAGAATATGTGTTTATTGAAAAATGTGAGGGTTTTATTCTGGATATTTATGGTAGCATGGTGTATAGATTAAAAAAGGAACTGTATGGATTAAAACAAGATCTTAGAGCTCGGTAATAAAAAAAATTGGACTCTTAATATTAATGAATTTGATAGAAAGAAAAATTAATAGTTATTTATATGTCAAAGAGTCTTCAAATGGTATAATAATTTTTGTTTATTGACATAAATTCTTTTAATAAATGTAATGCCCTGACCCCAGTTACCCAGAGTCGGTGCATTATTACATAACATTGGCATGATCACAAGAAAGATCAAATCTCGAAATACCGATTAGTTTAGTATCCTTGGAAACACTAGATATATTCATAAAGATTTACATTACATCATAAAATGAAAACTACAACAATATAGTCTCCGTAGTCCACACTCTTATCCCCTCATACTATCCCTGCAGGCCATTCATAAATTACTTCTTCACATCCTGGGAAAAATAAAACATAGAAAGGGGGTGAGCTCAAATTCCCATTAAGGATAACAATATAACAGAAACTTTCATAAATAATAATAAACATTCAAGGCAATGTATAACTAAAACAAAAGTCTTTTAAACTTGAACATCAACATAGTATGGAAAAAATAAAATGAAATAATTCCATTTACTTATTCACATGGATATTCTACTAATCAAATAGTCACATGCAATATCAATAACCACTTTCATAATAATGGAATGCGTAATGCCAGGCTATCATAACCACATAACCAAGGCCTCGTGCCAAGACTAAAAATAAGATTTTTTCAAGGCCTTGTTCCAAGACACTAGTTTGTCTCGTGAGACCTACCGATGCATCGAGTAGCTATAGCGGGTTCCACCCATCACATATTAAGTCCAATGCATTCCCATATGAAAAGATTTAAACATAACATAAACATTCATATTAAAACTAGCACACGAAATGTAAATACTTCATCCATAAACCATGAATGGTATAAAAATAACACATCCACAGTCAAACATATCACAAAACCTTCAATACAATATCTAAGTTTTGTATCATAATAAATCAACTTCAAATACGCATAAAATCCATCAAAGGATGTTAACATAGATGAAATCAAAACTGTTTTTAGAGAAATATATCTTTCCATTTTGAAATCATTTAAGAATAATATATTTATAAAATAAAACATTTTCTTCGAAAATATTCCTATTAGCTTGTAAGGGAAGCTTCGACGATTTTATAACGGTGGAAAATAGTCATACCTGCCGTATAAGTTAAAAAACATTCTTACCTTAATTCTGTCGAAAAGGTTAAAAAGAACCTTGTTTGGAAAACGACGGAAATATTCCTTTATAAAACACTTATAAAAGTCAACAAGGGTATAAATGAATTTAACCCATATTTTAGTAAATTGTAAAAATGTTTTGAAACACATTTTTATGAAACATGGATGTGGATGATAAATAAGTCTCAGTAGATTATTACTTATAAACAACCTCGGATAATGAAGAGATTGCGAAATAAACCCTTACCTTGTACTTTTCCTTGGTTAGGGTAGGTTACCTCCTGTATAATGGTGAAATAATTTTTATTAAATTATACAATAATCATATACATTAATATGATATCATATGTGATCTTTTAACATTGATTTGTTAATAATATCTTAGTATTATCATTGTTTCGGGTGTTAACTTACTCGTTTTCTTTTATATGATTTGTTAAGTAAGCCGTGTTTGTCGTGAATAGGTTGTATCTTAATCATATCCAGAATGATATCAAGTCCTTAGATACTATTATTAATCATCAAATGAGAATTATACTTGAATGGATACGATGGAGAATGAATCTCATCGCGTTCGTGGAGACAGTAGTCTGTACGAACGCACGAGCGACAATATCATTATTTTGATATTAAAATAACATAAAATTGGATGTTATATCATATATACAGAATCATTATCATGTTATATTTATTATTTACATGAATTACATATCATTATTATACCCATCCAAATAATAATTTATTGAATAACAATTACACCACGACATGGAGACGGTAAGCCGTACATAAGCACGTATGGTGACATGTTATTCAAAGGATGGATAGAATAATGAATATAGTTGTAACATATTTATAATAACATAATAGTATATATAAGATACTGGAGTTATTATTTTAGAATGGTAAAGAAATAAGAAGTTGAAGAAGAAAGGAACTTGAAAGAGTGTGGTGAAAACATTACCTCTTCTTCGGGTTCTTCCTTTTGATTTGATCAAAAGGTCTCCATAGGTTGGATTTAGGACTAAAGTAAGGCCTCTAGGATGAAGTGAGGGAAGTTTAGAGAGTATTTGGGCAGAGTTTGGCCGAGCCAAATGTCTTTGAAGGTGTGAATTAATGAGAAGGGGGAGTGCCCTTTTATAAGAGGGGTGAGGGGCAACTTTGGAAAAGATAGAAATATTATTTTATAATATATTCATATTCGATTTATAATGGCTCCAAAGTGGATTATTTAAATTTTATGGTGGGGATGGGTCGAAAAACACTCAACCAATATGATTTAGACAGGTTTGGGTTACTATAATAACCTTATCTTTAAGTATTAACTCTTAGTTAATTAGTTTGACACTTACCATGTCACTTTGTATTTTTATATTATATAGTCAATAAACTTACAATATACCTCCAAGCGACCTCCAAGTGGTCCATTAATGATACACATATCATGATATAAGTCTCTTGGCCGAACCTTATATTTTTAGGAATTGAATATCAATTAATAATATAATATTTGTTTTAAAAACTCTTTTATGTCAATTTTGACACTATTTGGAAAATTGATTTTTGTGAAAATCATAACAGAATGATTACTTCTAAAATAGTTAATTAAATCATTTATAAAATGTCATATTAACCTATAAAATTAGTTTAATTCATAAAAAGTCTCAAATTTTATTTATTTGGGTATTTATAATATCAATTATTTTAATTTTTCACTATTATGGTAATTACTGCATCATCATTGGGTCATAAATAAATTAAATTATTTAATGTCTAAAAATTATAAATAAAATACCATTATGTATTAAATATTTTTATCTTTCTAATTAATATTTAAAATCTTATTTATCTTATGTATAACCCTATATTGAAAATGTTTTTGTAAATAAACTTTGATTTTAACTCTTTTAACTCTTCTTTGAATTAAATAATAATAAATATCCTAATCTAATCAAAGTGGACCTAAATGATAATATTTTATTCCTAAGGTTGTTTTTGGTCGAGATACACTTGTCCAATAGAATTAGTACATGTGTTAGGGTAATACTAATATCATATTTACCCATAATTACCTTATTTTCTTTTAACCGTGGTAAATAAAAGCAAAAAGTTACTATTCACCAAAAATTATTCTCGTCTCAATGAACCACATTTTACTTCTTGATATTAACCGTGTCTCTTGGAGTTTCGAAATTCCACTCACAGAAGCGGTAAAATTATGTTTTATGAAAAAATCAGTTTTTTTAACTACCACTTAGTGGTTTCACTATTCATCAAAAAATGAAATTTTTCAGAAAAATACCAAAAATTCACCCTAGGATAACATCGATATTCCAAATCCAAAAATTAAGTCCATTTTGAAAAATAAAATTTATAAATTTTCAAAAAGTGGGTGTTACTATTCATAATGGCTAGTTTGATTGGTTGTGGTGTGTTAAAACTCGATGTTGCGTACAACACACGCTATTGCATTATTCAAAGAGAAGCGTACCGTAGAAGCTTGGGGTGTTACATTCTACCCTCCTTAAAATAATTTCTTCCTAGAAATTTCTAGAATACTACTGCATGAAAAGACTCGGGTGGTTCTTCGTCATAAGGTCCTCGGGTTCCCACGTTGCCTCTTCCATCTTATGGTTTCTCCACAAGACTTTTACCTGACGAGTCGTCCGGTTTCTCAGTACTTGTTCTCTCATATCAAGAATCTTGACGGGCTCTTCGCAATATGATAGATCAGGTTCCAATTCTAATTCCTCATAGGTGAGTACATTCGTTGGGTCAGGCATGTATTTCCTCAATAGAGATACGTGGAACACATCGTGAAATTTGGAGAGACTTGGCGGCATTGCCAATCGGTACGATACATCCCCAATTAGTTATATAATTTCGAAAGGTCTGATGTACTTGGGACTCAATTTACATTTCTTACCAAAACGTATGACTCCCTTCCATGGAGATACCTTCAGGAAAACATGATCACCGACTTGAAATTCCAAGTCCTTCCTTCAATTATCAGCATAGCTCTTCTGCCTACTTTGAGCTACTTTGATATAGTTTTGGATTACCTTCACCTTTTCCATCATTTCCTCCACCAGTTTTGGGCCTATAAGTTTTATTTCACCAACGTCATCCCAACAGGTCGGTGTACGACATCTCTTTCCGTATAACGCTTCATATGGGGCCATCTGAATACTCGAATGGAAGCTATTGTTATAGGAAAATTCTACCAGAGGTAAATATTGATCCCACATACCCTGAAATTCAAGTGAGCATGATCTCAACTTGTCTTCTAAGGTTTGAATAGTGCGTTCTATTTGTCCATCTGTTTGAGGGTTGTAGGCAGTGCTCAAATAAAGTTCAGTATCCAAGGCTTTCTGAAGAATTTTCCAGAATCATGAAGTAAAACAGGGATCACGATCAGAAAAAATCAATAGGGGTACTCCATGAAGTCTCACAACTTCATCAATATATAGTCTTGCTAGACGTTCCAGTGATAGATCTTCTCTTATAGCAAGAAAATGTGCTGACTTGGTAAGACAATCAATAATAACCCATATTGGATCATTACTTCTAGGAGTCTTTGGTAGTCCCATGACAAAGTCCATCATGATATTATCCCATTTCCAATTAGGTATGGGAAGTGGTTGTAATACTCCATTAGGTTGTTGCCTTCCATCTTTCACTTGTTGACAAACCATACATCTTGACACAAAATCGGCAATATCCCTCTTGATGTTGTCCCACCAAAAATGTTCCTTCATGTCTCTATATATTTTGGTGCTCCCAGGGTGTATAGAGAAATTGGAACTATGATCATCATCCAGAAATTCTATTTTTAGATCAGGTATATCGGGAACACAAAGTCTCTTCCCAAATTTCAAAATTCCATCTTCATACACTAATAATCTCAATCTCCCATCATTCACAGCTTTAATCGTCTATTGAAATTCTTCATCATTGGTTTGAGAACTCTTAATCCTTTCTAGTAAATATGGTTTGGAAACCATTTGAAAAAGCATTGATGTTTCACCTTCCCTGGTTATTCCCATGTCCATCATTACTAGATCCATGAGAATTGGATCCCTTTCAATTCTCATATTGTTCAAAACTCCATGATCTTTTCTGCTCAAAGCATCTGCCACCTTGTTTGATTTCCCCAGGTGGTATTGTATCGTACAATCATAATCCTTGAGTAATTCAAGCCATCTCCTTTGCCTCATGTTGAGTTCTTTTTGTGAGAAAATATACTTCCAACTCTTGTGATCAGTATAAATCTCACATTTTTCATCATAGAGGTAGTGCGTTCATATCTTCAAAGAAAAGATCACAGTTGCTAACTCGACATCATGAGTATGATAGTTTTGTTCATGAATTTTCAACTTTCGTGATGCATAGGCAATAACCCTATCATTCTGCATAAGGGCACAACCAAGTTCTTTCTTCAATGCATCACTATAAATAACGAACCCATCATTCCCCAATGGTAGAGTCAATATAGGATCATTGTCAAATATTCTATTTAGTTCTTCGAAACATTATTCACACTCTTTTGTCCAACCAAATTTAACCTCTTTACATGTGAGCTTCATTTATGGGTTTTCCAATCGGGCAAAATTCTGGACGAAACGTCGATAATAACCTGCCAAACCAATAAAACTGTGTACCTCAGTTATACTCGTAGGTGCTGGCCATTCTTGGATTGCCTTGGTCTTAGAAGGATCAATAGAGATTCCATCTTTAGAGACAATATGGCCAAGAAAAGAAATCTCCTGAAGCCAGAATTCACACTTGCTAAACATCCCATATAATTCATGTCTTATCAGAGTCTTCAAGATAATGTGCAAGTGATTTTCATGATCTTCGTAGATTTTGAAGTATACCAAGATAAAATCAACAAATACCACCACAAATTCATCAAGATATTCCTTGAAAACTGAATTCATCAGATCCATGAATACAGAGGGTGTATTAGTCAATCCAAAAGGCATTACTGTAAACTCGTAATGCTTGTACCTGGTTCGAAATGCTGTCTTCGGAATGTCTTCCTTCTTCACACACAACTGATGGTATCCAGATCGAAGGTCAATCTTTGAAAAGTATTGATCTCCATGCAGTTGGTCAAATAAATCATCGATACGAGGTATGGGATACTTGTTCTTTATTGTTATAGCATTGATCTCCCTGTAGTCGATACATAACCTCATAGATCCTTCTTTCTTTTTAACAAAAAGTATAGGTGCTCCCCATGGAGAAACACTAGGGTGAATAAATCCCTTATTACTCAACTCCTCTAGTTGTTTCTTCAGTTCCACTAATTCTACACTGGTCATTCTATAAGGGGTCTTCGATATAGGCCTTGATCCATGAATTAAATCAATGGAAAACTCAACTTCTCGTTCTGGAGGATGTCTAGGTAAATCTTCCGGAAACACATCTACATATTCTTTCACAGTAGGTACATCCTCTATTTGAACATTCCTTTCCTCAAACACTATAATTTCATCCTCTTCCTCCCCAATAAATGAATTTAGTTGAGCTACTGGGGGTGGATCTAGATAAGAATTTGGCCGTCATGATTCTGCTCTAAAGATAAGGGTTTCCTTATCATCATCATCCAAAATTGTAACCTCCACCTTCTTACAATAAATCTTCGCATCATGGTCCGAAAGCCAATCCATACCAAGGATTATATCAAACTCAATCATATGTATGACGATGAGATCAGCGGATAAAGGAAATTTATGTGCTCTAATGGGGACTAATTCACAAAACTTTGTTGCAATGATACTTCCCTTAAGAGTTTTAACTGAAAACTCCCTTGTTAAATCAAATTGGAAATATCTAATTTTCGTAACAAACTGGGAAGATATGAAACAATGCGATGATCCAGAATCAAATA
This sequence comes from Viscum album, assembly GCA_963277665.1. Lineage (NCBI taxonomy): Eukaryota > Viridiplantae > Streptophyta > Magnoliopsida > Santalales > Viscaceae > Viscum > Viscum album. The sequence goes on along the minus strand of OY728152.1, from coordinate 993,151 downwards.
ATGCATTTTCTAAACCTAGGAAAACCATTAAATTACCTGCCACCACATCTTTCGGAGCTTCTACCTCAGCAGTAGTGATAGCATAAGCTTGGCCTTAATCCCTTGGCCTTTTATGAGGTATGTTCCCCTGACGATTAGGATGTTCATTTTTATAATGTCCCATATCCCTGAAATTGTAGAATTAGAAATCGTTAGCTTCCTTCTTCCCCTTGAAATCACGAGCTTGGTGGCCTTTTTCACCACACTTGTAACAGACTCTCGTTCATTTTAAGCAAGTACCAGGGTGTTTCTTCCCAAATTTACTGCAGAATGTATATTCAACTTTTCCGTTCTTCCCCTTACTTCCATTCCAAGATTGATTAGTAGATCTCTTCTTCTCTTGATTTTCTTTAAAGTCATAGGACTTAGAGAATTCTTTTTCTATCTTGATAGAACATGATACAATGTCTTCGTACGACGAGAAGGATTGTGAGACTAATGCTCGATGGAGAAATGGTTTTAACACATCAAAGAAACGATCAATATTACTTCTTGGGTTACTTATATAATCTCCAACATACCTTACTAACCTTGTAAAGTTAGCCTCATACTTTGCGACATTCTCATCCTCCTTTTGTCTTAGACTCAAAAATTGCATTTCCATGTCTGCTCAATGGTCGCAAGGAAAGTATTTTTCTAAAAACTGATCTATGAACTCCCTCCATTCCATATTTGATACTTCATCATCTTCCTTCGTGTTTTGAATCAATGACCACCATTGATCAGCATCTCCAGTGAGGTGGTAAACTTCCATGATAACTTTTTCCCTTTCACTACTCCCCAAAGCCTGAAATATTTTCTATAGGGAATTTATCAATTTCTCAGCTACTAAGGGATTTGTAATCCCTTTGAACATTGGTGGTTTTTGCCTCATGAAGCGATCTAACATTGATCCTCCATGCTACAGATCAGGGTGCTCCATACGGGTAAAGTTATTATTCATAACCTGGGTGAGTTGTCCCAGTATGGTGATTAGTTGATCAGCACCAGTTGCATCACCAGCTCCACTATAATTATCTTGAGCAGGAGGGAAATCCCTACATGGAGTGCGTGCATTGATACAGTTTCCATTTCTTCCACTAGGCGCCATTTCTAAAAAATGGCATATACTAGATCAGTTTATGAATCAAAATACATAATTCCATACTTATAAAAAACATAACATAAATTGAACTATTTATGGATATAATCCATAATCATAAAAATGTTTTCTTTGAGGAATTATATACTCATAAACCCTTCATAATGATTTGTAATGAAAATTAGAGTTATCCTAAGCATATCCCTCGGGAGTGTCGTAACCAAGAGTGCAGCAAGGCCCGTTGTCGTTCACCAGTTCCCGTTCAAGTCCAGTTCAAATCAGTTTTTTTGGGTTTTACCCCTAGGTACATCTGTGCTAGAGCCGCCTCTACCTGCTTGTAGCCAAACAGGGATGTATTGCTCGGAAAACTCACAAAATCTCTACAATACCAAAATTCTAGGATGTTCTTCTATACTAATCCTAGAAGTCCATCTTAAATCTATGTGCCCTAATCAGAGTTTATCTAAATCTAGCTTCCAAGGTTTGTACTAAACTTCCTCTGATACCAACTGTAACACCCCGACCCCAGTTACCCAGAGTCGGTGCATTATTTCATAACATTGGAATGATCACAAGAAAGATCAAATATCGAAAGACCGATTAGTTTATTAGCCTTGGAAACACTAGATATATTCATATAGTTTTAAATTACATCATAAAATGAAAACTACAATAATATAGTCTCCATAGTCCACACTCTTATCCCCTCATACTATCCCTACAGATCATTCATAAATTACTTCTTCACATCCTGGGAAAAATAAAACATAGAAAAGGGGTGAGCTCAAATGCCCAGTAAGGATAACAATATAGCGGAAACTTTCATAAATAAGAATAAACATTCAAGGCAATGTATAACTAAAACAAAATACTTTTAAACTTGAACTTCAACATAGTATGGATAAAATAAAATAAAATAATTCCATTTACTTATTCACATGGATATTCTACTAATTGAATAATCACATGCAATATCAATAACCACTTTCATAATAATGGAATGCATAATGTCAGACTATCATAACCACATAGCCAAGGCCTCATGCCAAGACTACAAATAATATTTTTCCATGGCCTTGTGCCAATACACTAGTTTGTCTCATTTGACCTACCGATGCATCGAGGAGCTATAGCGGGCTCCACCCATCACATATTAAGTCCAATGCATTCCCATATGAAAAGGTTTAAACATAACATAAACATTTGTATTAAAAATTGGATAAGAAATGTAAATACATCATCCATAAACCAAGAATGGTATAAAAATAACACATCCATAGTCAAACATATCACAAAACCTTCAATACAATATAGAGGTTTTCTATCATAATAAATCAACTTCAAATAAGAGTAAAATCCATCAAAGGATGTTGACATAGATGAAATCAAAACTGGTTTTAGAGAAATATCTCTTTCTATTTTGAAATCATTTAAGAATCATATATTTATAAAATAAAACATATTCTTTGAAAATATTCTTCTAATCATCTAAGGGAAGCTTTGACGATTTTATAACGGGGGAAAATATCTGTACCTTCCGTATAAGTTAAAAAAACATTCTTACCTTAATTCTGTCGAAAAGGTTAAAAAGAACCTTGTTTGGAAAATGACAGAAATATTCCTTTATAAACCACATATAAAAGTAAACAAGGTTATAAATGAATTTTACCCATATTCTAGTAAATAGTAAAATTGTTTTGAAACACATTTTTAAGAAACATGGATGTGGATGTTAAAGAAGTCCCAGTAGATTATTACGTATAAACAACCTCAGATAATGAAGATATTGCGAAATAAAACCTTACCTTGAACTTTTCCTTGGTTGGGGTAGGTTAACCTCCTGTATAATGGTGAAATAATTGTTATTAAATTATACAAGAATCATATACATTAATATGAAATCATATATGATCTTTTAACATTGATTTGTTAATAATATCTTAGTATTATCGTTGTTTCGGGTGTTAACTTACTTGTTTTCTTTTATATGTTTTGTTACGAAATCCATGTTTGTCATGGATAGGTTGTATATTAATCATATCCAGAATGATATCAAGTACTTAGATACTATTATTAATCATCAAATGAGAATTACACTTGAATGGATACGATGGAGAATAAATCTCATCGCATTCGTGGAGACGGTAGTCCGTACGTACGCACGAGCAAAAATATAATTCTTTTGATATTAAAATAATATACAATTGGATGGTATATCATATATACAGAATCATTATCATGTTATATTTATTATTTACTTGAATTACACATCATTATTATACCCATCCAAATAATAATTTATTGAATCACAATTACACCACGACGTGGAGATGGTAAGCCGTACGTACGCATGTATGGTGACATGTTATTCAAAGGTTGGATAGAATACTGAATATGGTTGTAACATATTTATAATAACATCATAGTATATATAAGATTCTGGATTTATTATTTTAGAATGGGAAAGAAAGAATAAGTTGAAGAAGAAAGGAACTTGAAAGAGGGTGGTGAAAACATTACCTCTTCTTCGGGTTCTTCCTTTTGATTTGATCAAAAGGGCTCCTTAGGTTGGCTTTATGACTAAAGTAAGGCCTCTAGGATGAATTTAGGGAATTTGAGAGAGTATTTGAGTAGAGTTTGGCCGATCCAAATGGCTTTGAAGGTGTGAATTAATGAGAAGGGGGAGTGCCCTTTTATAAGAGGGGTGAGGGGCACCTTTGGAAAAGTTAGAAATATTATTTTATAATAAATTCATATTCGGTTTCTAATGGCTCCAAATTAGATTATTTAAAGTTTAAGGTGGGGATGGGTCGAAAACCACTCAACCAATAGGATTTAGATAGGTTTGGGTTACTATATTAACCTTATCATTAAGTATTAACTCTTAGTTAATTAGTTTGACACTTACCATGTCACTTTGTATTTTTATATTATATAGTTAATAAACATACTATATACCTCCAAGAGACACCCAAGTGGTCCATTAATGATACACCTATCATGATATAATTATCTTGGACGAACCTTTGATTTTTAGGAATTGAATATCAATTAATAATATAATATTTGTTTTAAAAACTCTTTTATGTCAATTTTGACACTATTTGGAAAATTGATTATTTTGAAAATTATAACAGAATTATTACTTCGAAAAAAGTTAATTAAATCATTCCTAACATGTCATATTAATCTCTAAAATTAGTTTAATTCATAAAAAGTCTCAAATTATATTTATTTGTGTATTTATAATATCAATTATTTTAATTTTTCACTATTATGGTAATTATTGCATCATCATTGGGTCATAAATAAATTAAATTATTTAATGTCTAAAAATTATAAATAAAATAACATTATGTATTAAATCTATTTATCTTTCTAATGAATATTTACAATCAAAGTTATCTTATGTATAACCCTATATTAAAAATGTTTTAGTAAATAAACATTGATTTTAACTCTTTTAACTCTTCTTTGAATTAAATAATAATAAATGTCCTAATCTAATCCAAGTGGACCTAATGATAATATTTTATTCCTAAGGTTTTTTTTGGTCGAGATACACTTTTCCAATAGAATTAGGACATGTGTTAGGGTAATATTAATATCATTTTTACCCTTAATTACCCTATTTACTTTTAAGTGTGGCAAATAAAAGTAAAAAGTTACTATTCACCAAAAATTATTTTCATTGCAATGAACCAAATTTTACTCCTTGATATTAACTGTGTCTCTCAGATTTTCTAAATTCCACTCACAGAAGCGATAGAATTATGTTTTATGAAAAATTCAGTTTTTTTAACTACCACTTAGTGGTTTCACTATTCATCAAAAAATGAAGTTTTTCAGAAAAATACCAAAAATTCACCCTAGGATAATTTCGATATTCCAAATCCAAAAATGAAGTCCATTTTGAAACATAAAATTTATAAATTTTCAAAAACTGGGTATTACTATTCATAACAGCTAGTTTGATTAGTTGTGGTGTGTTAGAACTCGATGTTGCGTACAACACATGCTATTGCATTATTCAAAGAGAAGCGTACTGTAGAATCTTGGGGTGTTACAATAAAAATGTATACATTAGTGGGGAATTTAATGAGTAAACGAAATAGAAATTTGAAATATCAAAGTTGGGAGGAATAAGTTATTTTCTAGGATCATTAATTGAGTAGAAATCAAATTACATATTCTTGTATAAATACAAATATATTAGGGATTTATTAAAATGTTTTGTCTTGTAAGAATAAGTATAATTTTCTACACTAATTTCAATTAAAAAACTGGGTAAGGTTGAAAATGAAAAAATGTTGAGCAAAAGTCATTTAGATGATTTATTGGAAGATTTTTGTGTTTGATAGATTCATGACCTGATATAAACAATGCAGTGACACTTTGTTCTATATTTTAGAGTGTCCCAAGGGAGTCACACATGATTTTAGCAAAAATATTTATGATATATGTGGAGGGTATAATAAAATATAGATTTTTATACATATAGAGAGTATGTTTTTTATATTTCATGTATTTACTGATGTAGATTGATTTGATGATAGAATAAACATAATATCCACTTTAGGTGGTAATTTCTTTATTGGTGAGGGATGAGTAAGATGGAATAGTAAGAATAAAAATTTAGTGACACTTGGAACATCAACAGCAGGGTGTGTGGTTGCTACTAATTCATGTACACAATTTTTATGGATGATTATATAGTAAAAATATTTAATATTTGAGACTAAGAGGCCTTTGAAGATACTCTGTAATAATTTGAGTGTAATAAATCTGTCAAATAACCCATTATAGCATTCTAAATCCAAATAAAAATACATAAAGCATCTTTTCAAAAAAATGGAGTTTCCAATAGAGATATATATATGGGATATATTTCTAACCAGAATCAAATTTTAGATATATTCACAAAATATATTTTACGAGAGAGGTATTCTGAGTTGAGTTTGAAACTCAATGTTTATCCCTATCCTCTCACTTTAATATTGGTAAAAAGTTCCACCATTGGGATTTGTATTACGTTGAAAAATGGGGAGAAATAGTGACATAACTATTTACCTAAGGGGGAGATAAAAATATGGAGGCGTTTACACAACTTTTTGAATATTAATTTTTAGTTAATTTATTATGTATATTTTTTTTAAAGTGATATATGGATGTATACATTGAGGGGGAGTGAATTTACATTACTTGGACAGAATTTCTTTTCACTAAGGGATTAAATTATCAAAAAAAAACATTACCATATACGATAGTGTGGTGAAATAAATTTATCATATCGATAATCCTATTATTTGATTATTCTTAAGATAATTAGAACATTATTTTTAGTTTTGACTTTTTTTAAGAGTTGAGTGATGTTTGCAATATATTCAAAAGGAAAGATATTGAAGTTCCCTTGGGCTTCTATTAATGGTGTGCCTTTGTTTTCATTATTTTTTAAGAATCATTAAAGGTTTTGAGGTTTTATTTGAAGCTATTAAGAATTTTTTTCAAATGTTATAAGAAGATATATGGTGAATTCAATAGGTTTTGTGAGAATTTGAAGAGGATATGAAATTCTTTTTAAGTTGGATATTAGTTAAATCATATGTAAACATCATCTGACTGACTGGGTAAGAAATATTTTTCTATATGTGTATGAATGGAACTAGTATGTGTAAAAATCATCTAAAACTATGTAAGAATTATCTGTGTAGGCATCAAGCTAGATAAACATGAATCTATTGTGTGCCAGAATCATACAGACACTATTAGAAAAAATTTTATAACCATTATAAGTTGTTCTATAACCATCATTTCACTTCCATAGAAATCATTCCATTTATATAAATATATAAACTTATATAATATTTTAGGTGTATTTAAAAAGAAAAATTCGAGTGTTCCTTAATTTATACATTCTAAATTAATAAAATACAATAATGATAAGGTTAATCCTCAATACTTAAAACATTACATTTAAAATTTTATTCAAGCTATTTCATGAAAGTCTTAAAAATTGATGATTAATACTTATATATTTTTAAATGTTCAAGTAATTTTTTTATATATTTTTGTGGTATTAAAAATATTATTTTACTGGAGAAGAATCATCATAAAATCATTCTGGTATTTCAATGAAATGACTATTTTTTGTTTTCTAGTTCATATAATCTCTATAAACTGGTTTTGAAGTGATTTAAGATGAGATTTAAAGTTTTTATTTTATAGTTGTTTAGTAAAACTATAATATGATACTATTTTATTGAAGTAGAAAAGGAATTTTTGTTCGATATAGTTTAGTGTGATGAAGCATATAGGTATCATAAGAATTAAAAAATATATTATTTATGAATTTTGTTCTATCTTTTTGAGGTACTGAAGTATTCTTGAGGAATTTACATTTCTAGTTAAGTGAGAAAGAATTAAATATGGTTAATTATAGAACATTTTTTGGAGACTGACTGTTATTTAAAGAGAAAAGGATTTCAAGATCATGGTGAATTTTTGGGAACCTAATCGAATATGGAAATGAGAAGATCATGGTGTATGATGTTATTGAGGAAGAATAGAGAATGGAATAACGATAATTGTTTTTCAATGAATTAATTAAATTATGGGAAATCATATTCCTCAGAGACGTTTTAATTTTTAATAGGCAGATGTTTTTTTGTGAGTATTGATGAATATATATAAAGTTATGAGAAAATAAGATTTTTTGTTACCAAAAGTTCAGATTCTTTACAATTTAGTGTGACTCTTGAATGGGATAATGTAATGATAATGCTATATATGTAATCGTAATTCACTTGTTCTTATAGTGAGGAATCCATGGTTGGGAAGACTAACCAACCATGGAAAGGAGTAGACCTTCTAGAATATAGTTGAACCTTAGTAATGATGAGAATTCATATTTGAGTAGATCGAACATTAATAGTTTTTAGTGGCTGATTTAAAGTGAAATGAACTGATAAAAAATAGTCTAAATTGATTCACCCCCTATTAGTGGATTAACCTAATCCTATGAAGTTTAGGTATTTCACTTTATTATTCAATATACAACAACCCCATTTCTTATGCCTACATATTTATAGGTGTATAAAATGAATGAGGTCCTTAAGAGGATACATTCCCAACTAGGATCATCTCAATAGGGGAGACATCAGAGTTACTTAAGGAGAAAATCTATTAGTGGGGGATCTAATGTATCCATATTATTTAGGTTTATACATATGGGGTATGGACCTCAAGAGTTTCCATTTAATTTCATTGAATCTACTAATTCTTATGCATCTACCAGGAGCTCTAGTTCAATGTGATTCTCTTGTGTGAGGTATGGTCATTAGTGATTTTTCCCCACAATCCCTGGGGATTGTCATGGTGTGAGTGGCCAATTTATGTTTCATAACTATAAATAATTTCCTCATTGTCTAGATCTACAATATGTACAATATCCATTTGTCCCATTTTGAGTAGACGAAGCTAATAGTGTCTAACCCCATGATGTTCTCCAATCATATAGAAATAGGGATAAGTGTGTCATAGAGATGTGTATTATAAGTGAGTTAAACAAGTTAGTAATTGGAAAGTTCATGATATGGAGGTTCTTTCACTAGATTGGAAAGATATCATCTATGTTAAAATCAATTTATCTTCCACATTGGCTTATAATTTTTTTAGATTTTAGAGCATCTTTATCCTTTATTTCACATACCTTGATTCATTCCTTGGGACTCAAGGAAGAGAGGATTCTAGTACCTCTAGTATTAACTACACCATTTAGAGGTCAGATGAGTCTTCTTGATGTGTTTTGGAGTTTTTAGATAATTATATGATATCATCGATTATTTGAGGATTTATTTAATCCATATATACAACTGTATGATTTTATCCTTGGTATATACTATTTGTAGTTTATAGATATAATTATTTATTTTTTTAGACAAGAGTTCCATTCTATAATGATGAGGTCCCATGTGTGATATTTTTTAGTGGGTGGGATTATCATATGGGTTATAGGCCTTCAGATACCCTTCTATCTCAGTTGGATTCATTATCATTAGATTTATTATAGGAGAAAATGATGGATTTCCCAAGATTTATCAATGTGTTTTTGGATGTTTTCCTTGATGGGATTGTGACCCAACCCCCTTGATGCGATATAAAGTATGGTATAGAGTTTTAGATAGGTGCCTCTTCGATTCTAATGGATCCTTATCAGATGACACCCTATGATATATGGTAGTTAAGGATTCAAATTTAAAATTTAATGTAAAATTGTTTCATCCAACCAAGTGTATCATCATATGGTGCTCTAGTTTTATTCTCCAAAAAGAAAGATGATGGTTTGTGGTTATTTGTAGACTATTGGTAGCTGAATTAGGTGATGGTTAATAATCATTAACCTCTCCCAAGTATTTATTATTTATTTTACCAATTTCAGGGGGAAATTTAGTTTTATAATATTTATTTTTGGTCTAGATATCAATAGATTAGTCTGGGGGTATATCCCAAAGAATACCTTCAGATATCACAATGGGAACATAAAGTTTTTGGGTATGTCATTTGGTTTTAAGAATGTTGTAACTATTTACAAGGGACTCATGAAATCCATATTCTATGATTTCCTATGAAAATACCCTAACCCTAGTAGCCTAGAGTTAGATGTTACTTTTTTAAATTTTCACTAGATACATGGAATTACATCCCGATGGACTGAATGGTTGATTAGTTGTATAAAAATAGATACATATTTTAATCTCACATTAAAACTGAAAACATAAAATAAAACATAGTATTTTCATTAATAAAACCATTATTCCAATGATCATATCATAGTACATTATTCAAATTGCACTTATTGGAATCCTTGAGAAACGAAACATAAGAAAGGGTTGATATCAGATTCCTAGTAAGGTTATGTGTAGAAATTAAACTATCATGAATACATAAGTCATAATCAATATGGAAAGGTCAATAACTAAAAACAAATTCCATTTTATCAATAACTTGAGTGTGAAGAATAATATAGAATGAATAAATAATAACCAAGTAATTTCATATAAATAATTACAAGATCATGAAAATTTACCATGGATATAATAACTAATAAAATAATAACATGGACATTAATAATTAATCTCATAATGGGGAAATTAAATTTTTTTGACATCATACATAAATGGGTAATGCCTCATCCAAATACCAAAACTAGTTTGTCTCATGAGACCTATTGATTCATCTAGGGGCAATAGTGGGACTTGACCATCACTTACTAAGTATAATGAATTTTTTATCTAAAAGGGGAGAAACATAATCAAAATAAACATTCATATTGAAAAACTACTAAACAAAATTTTAATAATTTTCCATACCAATAAACATAATCATAAACCATCCAAAGGAATATTTTGATTGGTATCAAAATAGAGATCCATAGTCAAACTGATCAAAAACCATTTAGATAAATAATTAGGATTGTATAATTAAAAAATATTCCTAATATATACTAATTAAAATAATGGTTTTTTCATTGATGAATAGATATATAATAAAAGTTTCATTAAGTGCATTATTTAGGAAAATACCCATTTCACATTGAAAATAAGTTTTCAAAAATAATAATTTACAGAATATTATGAAAAACATTTTATTTGAAATTAATTGTGAAAAAATATAAATTAAACTTCAAATAAACGAGTTTTCATGATTTTTGGAAAAATATTTCATGTTGAGTTCGTTAAAAACAATGATTCCTTTCACATTTTTGGTTAAAAAAGTCAAAATGTTCCTCATTCAAAAAATGAAAAGAAGATTACTTTTAAAAAACTTTGTAAAAATTCAAACATGGGTGAAAATTGATTTTAACAGTAATGGAATAATATTAAAAATATTCTTGAAAACATATTTAGAAAACATGGACATGGAAGAGGATGATTCCCAAACAACTAGAAAAATAATTTCAGTTTTACTTGAAAAAAATATTTTTGTGTCTTGAATAAATAAAGAGAGTAATTTTAAATTAAAACTTATAATTCATAAGAATAAACTGTGGTTAATAAATTATATTAGTTATATGATATAAATATAGTATGATTTCCCCGGCAGTGACATAAACATTAACAATCCCAAATAATGATGAGATTGGGAAATAAAATCTTACCACTTTGGTAAATTTTGAATCATAACCACCAGGAAAGAAATAACTTCAATGGAATCTTTAAATAACACTTAGATAAATAAATTCATTATATTAAATATCAAAGGGGTTTTATATATACCAAAAATAAATAAATAAGTGGTGAATATGACATATGCCTCACTAAAGTAAAAGTGAGATCATAAATCCTTACCTCATGCCAAAATTACTTAATATGTGTTAAAAACTCATACATAATAAATATAAATTTATTATAAATATATTTAAAACCCATAATAATATATATAATTTCCAATATTATTTTCTCATAACTTTTTATCTCCAATTTATTGACAATTATTTGTTAAAACACTATTTTGGGTGATAATTGTTTCGTTTATCATATATATCTTGGTTCGGTAGTTTTGGTAATTTGACATTAATAATGGTTCTATAATATCCATAATTTTAATCATCATATAAATATCATATATATTTATAGTGATCCATAAATGTTATATTGAAAAATAAATTACACTATTCATGGTGATGGCAGGTCGTATGTATGCATGAACATTGTTTCCATTTTTTAATAGATGGAACCAAAAAAATTTAAATAATATTTAAAAATTAAAGAATAATTATTATATTATAAAAATAATATATGTTCATAAAATCTATCCCTATTACCATCTATGACAAAATAAAATGATAAATGAATCACATCACTTTGTGGAGGTTGTAGTCTACACATATGCATGAGTGACATTACTACTTTCCAACAGATTAGAAGTTAATAATAAATATATGATATTATATTTAAATAAGTATTATTATTTCTTTAATATAATATAAATACATTAAATACATTGTTACATCTATCCATGAGAGATAATTATGGAAAATGAATTACATCAGTTCGGTAGGCGATAGTCCATTGTACACTTGACCACAGTTTCATTTCACATTTGAGAGAGGAGGAGATGAATATAGTTTATTTAATTTAAATAATAATACATAAATATATGGAATATAATATTATTATTATTTTATTATATTTTTATAATATTTTAAAGAGATATAGGAATAAATAAAATGAATATGCTTGGTTAAGAATTGTACCTTTTCTTTGAAGAACCTCTTTAGGGTTATACGTATAGCCTTCCTTGAATATTTTTTTAATAAACCATGGACACTAGATCATTTGTAGCGATTTAATTAATGTATTTTTATAGTTATTTTTGGAAAAAAGGGGATATTTATGTTTGGATAGAAAAGGGGATGGGTGCCCTTTTATAAGTGTGGGAGAAGAAACTGTTAAAATATTTGAAAATAATAAATTATACCCTTTTTTTAGACACAAAATGGATCAAAAATGGAATATTACTGAACATTGGGTAATATAAGTTCTAAATATGTCCATAAAATAGAAATTATTAAAGTTTTTATATCATTGTAACCCTTTCATTTTTGTTTAACTCCTAGTATACTTGTTTTAACCATGATCACGGTGATTATTTTTTTTCCAATTTTATTATTCATTATGAAAAACATAAGTTTAAATTAATATATAATATTAATTATTCTTATTAAAAATTTTAAATCCATTTTTTCAAATTATATTTTCATAGTGGGTAGAATTTAATTTAAAATTAAACCTCTAAACTCGTTGAAAAATAGGTTTCTAAAGAACAATTTTCTTAAGCATAAAAGGTTTTTATATCCAAATGAAACATAAAATTTATTCAAATGACCTAAATTGTATTTATTATAATATAATTTTAATAATTTTAATTTTAAAACAATTTTTAAAAATAGAACTTTGTAAATACTTTGAATAAAAATATAGTTTTTAGTTAAAATCAATATTTTTCACTATTTATCAAAAAATAAATCATTTCATAAAATTGTCAAGAATTCGCACTAAAGTAATTTTGAAATAATGATTTCAAAAATAATGTTAATTTTTTAAAATACATTTTCTAGATTTTATAAAAAAATAATTTTAAAATATGTGTGCAAAACGTGATGAAACTGCTTTTTAGAAAAATATAATTTTTATGCACAAAACTGGATTTATTCTCATCCCATGCTTAGAAAAAAGTATTAGATATATGATAAAAAAATATTAAATATATAATATCTATAAATCTTATTCAAATCATTCCCCAATAGTGATTAATTTAATTTGTTAATATAAAAACACATTGCGCGCATAAAAATAGTTTACCATAATAACATTTCTTTTATTTTCAATATTTTTTTTCTTCATTTATAATAAATTTATAACCAATTAATTAATTTTATACATGTGTATACCATATACTATTCATAATTTAGTTATTACTACTCATAAACTCTAATTTTACATCTTATTTATAATTCTATATTATATTATGGTTCATTTAGACTGAGGTTTTTGTGTATATTAAGATATCAAAGTGAATAAATTTATTTAAAATGAAAGATATAATAAAGTCATGGTGTGTTAAATTTTTTATCCCTTGAAAAAAAATCATCATCATAAATTTTTTAATTTCACCACATGAAATGATTCAGGAAGTTCCTTATCATAATTTCTTTAGGTTCCAATGTCATCTCTTCAATCTTATGATTTCTTCGAAGTAACTTTACTAGTTAATTCATATGATTCCTAAAAAATTATTCCCTAGTTTCCAGAATCTAGATAGGATCTTCAAAGTAAGATATAAATGGTTCTAATTCAATTTATTTAGAGGTGAAAACATATTTTGTGTATGGGATACACATCTTTAACAATGATATATAGAACACATCTTATACTTTTGAGGGTCCTGGTGAAATTTCCAATATAAGACATGGTATTTTTTTAAGGTGTGTCTTTGTTTGTATTTTAGTTTAAGTCCTTTATTTTTGTCAAATAAGTATTTCCCAAAGTTCATGATAAGGCTTGAGGTTGTTTCGTGGATTCAGGGCATGAAAGAGGAGAAAAAAGGAATTTCTGAGCATGTTGCATGGTTAGTGAAAACCATGCGGAGCATCCCAAGTAATCGTGCAGCCTTCAACAGAGGCTTTCACACGGTTCCATCACGATTAAGATAACCATGAAAATTTTACCTAGGTAACAATGAAAGGGAGTATTTTAGGATAGTATCTTCCACACGGTTTGTAAAAGTGTGTAGGTAAAGAGTGAAGCCTAGTAAAATTGAGAAATTTACAAAAATGCCATTATGGGATTTTTAACCCCAACTCAAGATTTACTTCTTTCTACTTCCTTTGAACCCTTGTGATAAAACAATGATCCCAAGAGCTCTCAAGGGTGTTTATCCATTATTACTAGGTCATTTTTAGTGTCATCGGTTGGGGATTGAATATCTAGGTAAGGCTAATCTCGCTCTTACTTACTATTTTGGTTTAGGGTTTCCATTTTTCTCTTATATCCATTCTAAGCTCTAATACCTATATTTTATAGTGATATATAAGTTGATGCCTACAAGGGGGTTTATATTAGGATATAAGGCCTTGATTACGAGTCTGTTCGCTAACAAATTTAAGTTAGGTGGTCTACAAGTTGCATCCCATAGTTTTTATTTATATTTGTGTATGTATGGTTTTATTATTGTCTCTATTTTGATGAATTCTTGATGATATTGGAAATATGTGGCATTTTTGGTGTCTAACTAACCAAATGAACACTCATTATCCATGTTGGATTCATAGAGTATGACGTTACTTATTTTAGGGCCACCCATGTGGTGCACTAACCCTCCCGAATGGGGTGAACGAAATGGTAATGGATAAGGGATTGTTTGGTTGACATGTAAATGGGTTAAATGAGATTAACGGGAATTTGATATGGAATTATTTTTACACTTGAACATTATTAGGGAGATAGGCATGGGGAAATGGGAATTGGGGTTAAATGGTTATGTGATATAAATGATTAATTTCTTAATGGATTGTGGCATAATGTTAATTTCCCATTTATTGATATTTTTGTGATGTTGATAATGATATTGGATATACTTGGTTATAATGTGGTTAATTGTAGAAAATGATAAATAATAATTTTCACATGTCTTGGTAGAGTGGGTTATAGACATTAGGTTATACACCCATAGGTCAAGTTGGACTAAGGCTCTAATTTCCACCCTCTAAATGCACAGGTTATAGAAGGGGACATAGTTCTATTCGTCTAACTATTAGATTCCACCTAGAATGAGGCATCAAGGTGAGGATATTTATATTGTTGTGATGCAGTTCCCTATTGAGATAGGATTTTATTTATCCCCATATTCCTTGAGAACATTGATCATGCCTGTAACATCCCGGTTCTGGAAGCCATCTAGAGGGGCCCCATACCCGGTAGGTCACATGGCCTCAAACACATTTCCCCAAACTCCAAAGGTTGCCGACTAGTAGTGAGGGCCCTGGGCGTGATAGTGGGGAAACTATGCCCTCATTGGAAGAGTACACAACAGAAGTACACACTACATAAAATAGCGTAAGGTAGTAAATACCAAACAACAGTAACAGTAGAATACTGATAAATAAACAACTGGAGAAAAATATATAAATGATGCATCATACAAATGCGTCTAAGAAAAAATCCAAACAAGTCACAATGCTGAATGCAGTACTAAACCCAAATACAAAATAAAAATAGATAAACAACTTCTCAGCATCGCAAGCCTTATCATGGTCCCATGCTCTCCATCTCCTGTGTAATCAAGAACCTGAAGTAGAAGGGCACTTTACCTTATCTATACCTACAACAACATAATATTTTTGGGACCAAAAGCATGGCCTAAACAGGGTGTGAGATAAATCCCAATAGGCAACCACCACAAGATCTGTGCCTAACACTCAGTGAATATATGGTAGGTTAATGTACAGAAAACAGAAAACGGGAGAGTACTCAGTAACAAACAATCAACAGTTTCTAGAATTTAATTTACAAACAAGTAAGCAGCCACTCAAGAAAGTAGAAAAAATAGGTAACCCTCTGGGTAGTTCTCACAGCCTAACCCCTATGGTTCAACCTACAAGTACTAGCAATGCTCTGGGAGGCGCACACAGTCTCACCCCTCTGGTTAAGCTAAAGAATAGACTCTTTGGGGAATCACTCACTATCAATTCCCCCTATAGTCTTGTATCATACTAAAGGTTCTCTGGGGAATCACTCAACGTCCCATTCCCCCTGTGGCCCACTTTGAGGAACTACAGACACTCTGAGGAAGCACTCAAAGTCAATTCCCCATGTGGTCTCTCATCATATTATAAAGACACTCTGTAGAATCCCTTACATCCATTATTTCTATATTCTATTACACTAGGTTCTCAAATCCCTGTGTAAAGTCAGCAAGTATCACATCGCATAACGGCCAAAGTAACCTCAAGCACTACATGGCTAGAATTCTACAGTATCTTAGCATGAAAGAACAACAGTAGTGAAATGGTAAACTAGACCCAACAGTCCAGACATGCAAGAACATGCATAGAAACACTTCCAAAGCCTAACAATTTTCCAAAAACACAAACAAAATCCTCTACTCTAGCATACAAGAAAATCAGGCAATCAATCGGGCTAAAATGGTAAACACGCAATACCTTATTAATGGGTATTGGTGTAATTTGCACAAATACCCAAATAATTTCTACAGAAAGGCACAAACCACCTACCTTGATGTTAGGAGATCAATATACTTGAACCACGAGGCTTGAATTTCCTTAGAACGTTGAAGATCTACAAAAATGTCTAAAACGTTCAACCCATGATAACTTGTAAAAGAGATGGAATTGGGAAACGATGCTCTAGGAGAAGAGAGAACTCATCGTTGTGATTCTAATGCACCCAACGGAGTTCTAATCGGATGAAGTACGGAGGTTCGGGGGCTCGTCGAAGTTCCACGATCGTTCGAGAGCTCTCGGTCGAACAAGACCTAAAAGGAGAAGTTTTTTGTGATTAGACTCGACCCCAGTGCGTTTAATGAAAAAAAAGAAATTACACATCATGTACTTTTGGAGTACACGGCGGGTACTCGCCTTTTCTGTACTCCGCTTTAGGCGGCCTCCATGTCACCCCTACATGGCCGTGTCTATGGCCATGACACGACCAGCACACAACCTTCAGCGGCATCGCAGTACATGGCCTGTACTTATAAAGTACACGGTGGGTACTTTGAAAATTTCCAGATTTTCCTCTTTTCCTAAAAAATGACCAGAAAAAGAAAAACATACATGAAAAGAAGATTTGAGTTCTTATAAACATTCCCCCTTAAATAAATTCGTCCCTGAATTTCCCTAGCGCGACGTGGAGGAAGAAACCCCAAAAATCTCCAGCCACTATGCTCACACATCGGCCTCCCTGCCCCAAGTCTCGTCTTGTACCCACCCGTGCTACCATAGCACTCATACCAGAGGAACAGACTGGCGACTGAGAACATTTGTACTACGATCAAAAATACAGATTGGATTCTCCTCTAATGATTCATCCACATCAAGCTCAACCTCTTTGGGTTGAAGGACATGAGACGGGTCTGAAAAGTAACATCGGAGCTGAGAAACTTGAAAACGTTGTGCATAGCCCGGTACCTCTGAGGTAACTACAACCGATAGGCAACCGGCCCAACTCTCTCCAATACCTCAAATGGTTCGACGTACCTCGGTGAAAGCTTACCCTATCTCCTAATCCTCCTGTGCCCCAACCTCGGTGTGACATGCAGGAAAACCTGATCACCGACCTCGAACTCTAGAGTTCGTCTCTATTGATCAGCATATGACTTCTGACAGGACTGTGCAAGATCCATCCTCTTCTGAATCAACTTTATATGCTCTGTGGTCTCCTGAACAAGACGAGGTCCCAGCTCAGCTGCCTCTCCTATCTCCAGCCAACATAAAGGTGATCGGCATGGCCTACCATAGAAAGCCTCATAACGTGCCATCTAAATAGTTTCTTAAAAACTATTTTTGTAGGAAAACTCCACACCAGGTATATGCTTCTCCCAAGAACCTTCAAAATCCAGAATGCATGCATGGATCATATCCTCATGAACCTAAATCATACACTCGGATTGGCCATCCGTCTGGTGGTGGTAATCTATACTCAAATGTACCAGTATACCCAAAGCCTTCTAAAGCCCCTTCCAGAACCGAGAAGTAAAATGGGAATCCCTGTCTGAAATAATGGAGTGTGGAACTCCATGCAGACATACAATCTCTCGGATGTAAAACTGCCCCAGCTCATCAATACTGAAGGTCTCCTTGATCGGAAAGAAGTGATAAACCTTCATAAGTTTATCAACAATGACCCATACAACATCATTCCCATGAGGTGATCTCAGTAACCCTATCACAAAGTCCATCACGACATCATTCCACTTCCACTCAGGAATGGGTAACTGTTGCAAAAGACCTGCTGGTCACTGATGTTCTGCATTCACCTGCAGACAAGTAGAACATCTCATGGTAAAACTAGCAACATCTCTCTTCATACCTAGCCACAAATACTAGTGGTGAAGATCATGATACATCTTGGTGACACCAGGATGAACTTCCCAAAAAGAGGAATGAAATTCCTGCATCAGCTCCTCGTGTATATCTGCTGGCACCCACATGCGTCCCTCGAAATGCAAGATCTCGTCTTCACCTACGGTACATCTAGGAATATGGTCCTCTCCTGACATGCTTTCCCGTAGGACTAGGCCTTCAGAATTTGTTTGCTGCCTCATTCGTACTCGATCAACAAGTGTAGAGGTAATAGCTACAGAAGATAGAAAATTATACCCATGCCTATCGTGCACCTCCAAATGCATCTCAGAGAACAGATCCATAAGCTTCCACTCACTACTGGCCTCCTGAACTACATGTATCTGAGTCCTCCTGCTCAGTGCATCAGCCACAACATTGCCTTTCCCAGGCATATAGGCAAGCTCAAAATCGAAGGACTATAGGTACTCAACCCACCTCCGCTATCTCAAATTCTAATCATGCTGAGTGAAAATGTACCTGAGACTTTTGTGGTCGGTGAAAACCACAAAATTCTCTCCCAGAAGATAATGTCTCCAACAGTATAGGGCATGGACAATAGCTTCCAAATTCAGATCGTGTGTCGGGTAATTCCTCTCATGTGGCCTTAACTGCCGAGACCCGTAAGCAATGACTCAATCTCCCTACATAAGCACAACTCCTAGCCCAATACCTGAGGCATCATAGTAGACATTGTATCTCTTTCCTGGATCTGGCAAGACTAGTATTGATGTTGAAGTCAACCTCACCTTTATCTCCTGAAAGGCTGACTCACATGAATCTGACCATAAGAACTTTACACCCTTCTTAGTCAGACTCATCAGTGGTGCTGATAGGTGTGAAAAGTCTTGTATGAAACGTCTATAGTATCTATCCAACCCTAGAAAACTCCGCACCTAAAAGACATTTTTCGGATGCTCCTAGGAAACTACTGCTCTCACTTTCTCTGGGACCACTGATACTCCTGTCTCTGAGATAACGTGGCCCAAAAAGTGAATCTTATCTATCCAAAAGTCTCATTTTTAGAGACTAGCATATAACTAATTCTCTCTCAGTGTACTCAGAATGATATAAAGATGTGTGGCATGGTCGTTTCGAGTGTGATAGTACACCAAGATATCATCCATAAAGACCACCACGAAAAAGACTAAGTATGGATGGAACACTCAGTTCATCGGTGCCATGAAAACTATAGGTGTGTTCTTGAGGCCGAACGGCATAACCATATACTCGTATAGACCATACCTAATCTTGAAGGTTGTAAGAGGTATATATGATGGTCTAACGTGAAAATGATGAAAACCGGATCTCAAGTCGATCTTAGAGAAAACTCAGGCTCCTCGAAGATGATTAAAGAGATCATCAATCCTAGTCAGGGGATATCAGTTCTTGATCGTCAACTGGTTCAACTTTTGATAATCCACACAAAGCCTGAGGGTATCATCTGCCTTCTTCGCAAATAGAACAGGTGAACCCCAAGGAGAAGTACTGGGTCAGATGAAACCTTTTTCCTACAACTCCTCCAACTGCTTCTTGAGGTCCTACAACTTAGGTGTAGCCATCCTATAAGGAGGAATCAACACTGGTGCCGCTCCTGGAACGAGCTCAATCGAAAAGTCTACCTCACTATCCGGAGGAAAACCCAAAATTCCTCTAGAAAGAAATCTCTGAAACAATCCACCACTGGAGGAAAGTCTAACTTTGAAGTCCCCTGGTCATCCAGATAAAGACTAGAAATATGGGCTTTAACTGCTCCCAACCCATGATGCTCTGGACCCTCTCTACTCACCCGAACACCCGACTCGCCCTTATGAAGAAAAGATCCACCCTCTGGTGATATGAAACTCACCCTATGGTGATAACAGTAGACGACTGCCTGGAAGGGAACTAGACAGTCCATACCAAGAATAACATCATATCCTGTCATCTTTAGGACATAGAGATCCCATAGAAAGTGATACCCAGCCACCTCTAGAGGGCACTCCTTACACTGACATACACTAGATTTCTTAGTCCCTAACTGTGTTTCCAGATTCAAAGTATTGGTAGAGGAAAATATTCAGATCCCAAGTCACTCCACCACCACAACATAGATAAAGCTTTGGGAAGCCCCTGTATCGAAAATATCAGAAGATAAAAATGAGGCTACTAAGATCGTACCTCGAACAGTAGAAGGTCTGGGATCCTGCTTATGATGGTTCTGCTCCACCGTAAAAGTCTGGCCTGTATCGCGGCCCTATGACCCTTCCTGACCACTCTGATCTGATCCTCTCTGATGTCGCTTAAAATCAGGTGACTGACTACCACGTCCACAACCTCCACCTTGGCCTGAATTGTCGGAAGAACTAAAGTTCCCAGATTGGTGAGAAACTGGTGGTGCTGCTCCTGAACGAGGAGTCATATAGGAACCCCTGTCACCAGCTGCTAGAGAGAAGATCTGACAGAAGCACTGAAGGTGACCCATCTTGCCACAAGATCGGCACTCCACTGGGTCTCTCTAGCACTGTGGCCTTGTATGCCCATCCCTTCCACACTTGTAGCATACCACCTGGCTACCTGAAGGTGTCTCTCACCTTCCTGGATCACCAAGCAAAGACTCCCTGTGGTGCTTCCTACTGTCGATAGGAGGAATGCTAACTCCAGATGCCGAGCCTCCCTAACTCACAACTCCGGAATCCCTCATATTGCGCTCTGTGATCAGTGCTTGGTTGACTATAGAAGTGATAGAAGTCAACCAGAATATGTTCACCTGTGATCGGATATCATGCCTCAGACCATCCTCGAACTTCCTTGCCATGAACAACTGATCAACTCTCGGAATAGGCATGAAGCTATGTAGCTCGGTAAAATGGGAGGAATACTCTATAAAAGAAAGAGTACCCTACTCCAGACTCATAAACCCCCGAGCTCAATCGGCCCTCAGGGCCTCCAAGTAGAAGTAGTCAAAGAATATGCACTGAAACTCCTCTCACACCATAAAATACTAGTGTCCCGCCTGTGAGATCACATCCCACCACCTCTTGGCGGAGTCTTGAAGCATATAGGTAGCGATATTGACCCTACTTTATAGAGGCATCTCCAGATGCACAAAGATATTCAGCAGGGCTTCTAGCCATGACTCTACATCCTGAGGTCCTCCATCCCCTGAGAAAGTGGGAGGATGCTGCTGTTGGGAGACTTGCGTCAAATCATCCATCGATGGGGCATGAGTCGGTCCCCCCCAAAAAGGTCCGCATCATCCCCAAAAAGCCCTCCCTGAACTGTGCATCAACACTGGTAATAGGTATAACTTCTGGTGGCAAGATGGGAACAACTGGAGGATCTACAGGTGGTCCATGATCAGCCATGTCCGGTGTCTGATCACCGCCTGGAAACTGGCGCACAACCGGAGGACGTCTCGGTGGCATGACTCTTTAAGGTCAAACACACACCTTAGATCATAATTTACAGGGACTAAAACAAGGAAGTGTAAGAAGAGAACAAGAGAAAAAAACATTCAAGTTTACAAAACATGGCTACACGGCATGTACATTTCCTACACAGCGTGTTCCTTGATGTAATTCACATGGGCATGTACTCCTACCTAAACTGGTCATGTAACACCCCAAACACATGGCGTGTTGTCCTAATACACAACATGTACATGAATCCTCATTCCCTACCTGAGTTCTTCTACATGGATAAGAAACACGACTTCCCTAAGGAACGACTACATGGCCTGTAAAATTCCTACACAGTGTGTGCTAGACAAGATTCACCTGGCATGTGTTCTTAGTGACACGACCTAACACACGGATCACACTACACGGTGTGTTCTGGATGGACACGGCATATTTGAGGAAGGATAACACAGGCCCGTGTTGTTTGTGACATGGTCGGGTACCTGCGTCAGAATACACAGTGTGTTTATACGGTACTCGGCATGTATTAGACACGATTCGGCCAACCTATGTTGTTAGTGACACGATTGGGCATGTGGTCAACTCTACATGGCGTGTATGGATGATACACAATGTGTTCACTCCAGACTTTCCCCATCCCATGTCTCGGACCATACGGCCTATAAAATGGTAAGAGACTACACGACGTATATATAAATTACACGGTATGTAATTAAGAAAAACTATTTATTTCCAAACAGAAGAATACACAACGTGTACTTAATATTACACGGCGTGTATTCTGGGTTTTTCCGGACAGTAAGCCTCAAAAACTACTCCAGAACCCAGAAAACACTAAAACGAGTATAGAAAGTTCCAAATTCTGATCTGTGAGGGCCCATACTCCCTGCGAATCAAAGTTTGGAATCTTATACAAGTTATAGAAAGACAAACAAGGCAATTATCCACCAAATTCTGGTCCATGAGGACCCATAACACCTCAAGAACCAAATTTTTTGCATTCATTCAAGAAAATATTTACATAAAAAACCTATCAAATAGCAGGTATTTATATCAAGGAAACTATCATAACAACATCCATATTTTACACATCATCTATCTCAACAACATGAAATCACTATTTCATCCTAGATGGCATGGAAAAAAGGCATGACATGTGATTTCTAGAAGTGATTATATGATGCATGAGATGGAATACCCTCATCTCATCGGGTTGAAAAATAAAAATAGAACCTCAATAACATCAAAAATAACATCACTAATCATGTGAATCACTCAGGGTGAAATCAGATTAACTGTAATAATTGAAAAACCAGAAAAATTGCAATTTGACGAGGTAGATTGGATTTTCTCTGTACACGAGTTAGCTACTTCCGGTAACAGCTTATTACCAAGTACCTATTCTATCCTATCTCTGGATAAGGCTCTAAACAGTAAGTCAAGAGAAACGAAACACCCTATGATACAACTTAGTAACGTCCCTGTTTCGGAAGCCACCCAGAGACACCCCATACCCGGTAGGTCACATGGCCTCAAGCGCATTTCCCCAAATTCTAGAGGCTGCCGACTAACAGTGAGGGCCTAGGGTGTGATAGTGGAGAAACTATGCCCTCATTGGAAGAGTACATAGCGGAAGTACATAATATATACAACAATGAAAGGCGGTAAATTCCAAACAACAGTAATAGTGGAATACCGATAAATAAACAACCGGAGAAAAATATATAAAAGATGTATGATACAAATGCGTCTAAGAAAACATCCAAATAAGTCACAATGCTGAATACAGTACTAAACCCAAGTACAAAAGGAAAACAGATAAACAACTCCTCAGCATCACAAGACTCAGCTTGGTCTCATGCTCTCCAACTTCAGTGCAATCAAGAACCTGAAGTAGAAGGGTGTTTTCCCTTATCTATACCAAAGTATAACACCCCTGGAAAAGTGAGACTTCAAAAGGATATATGTTACTACCCATGTCAACAAGGTGAACCTTTCTTTTCAGGACCCTATCCGATTAGAACTCCACAGTTAAGCATGCTTGTCCTGGAGTAGTAATCAGGGTGGATGACCTTCTGGGATGTTTCCCAGGGTGTGTGTGATTGAGGAAAAAACAAAATGAAAAGGACATGTGTTGGCCTATGGGGAAAATCATTAGTATTATAAGTAACCCTAGAGAGTAATATCCTATGGTGTGATGGGAGGGAAACCAAGGTATTATAGGAGACCCATGGGGTTAGATGAAAAGGTTCATGGCCCGGGGAGGCGGGTCGTGACAAATGGTATCCGAGAAAATACCCTGCCGGAAGTGCTTAGGCACTGCCTGGGTTTAAGGCTTGGGGCCCACAATGAGGGTGTTGTGCTTTAAATGGGTGTATAGTATAACACCCCTGGAAAAGTGAGGCTTAAGAAATCTTTATGTTACTACCCATGTCAACAAGGTGCACCTTTCTTTCCGGGATCCTATCTGATTAGAACTCCACAGTTAAGCATGCTTGGCCTAGAGCAGTAATCAGGATTGGTGACCTTCTGGGATGTTTCCCAGGGTGTGTGTGAGTGAGCACAAAACACACTGAATAGGACATGTGTTGGCCTGTGGGGGCAGTCATTAGTCTAATAAGAAACCCTAGAGAGTAATGTCATATGGTGTGATGGGAAGGAAACCAAGGTATTACAGGAGACCCATAGAGCCAGATGAAAAGGTTCATGGCCTGGGGAGGCAGGTCATTAGAAATCAAACCACCTACCTTGATGTTAGGAGATCAATATACTTGAACCACGGGGCTTGAATCGCCTTAGAACATCGAAGATCTACAAAAAACATCAAAAACATTCAACCCATGATAACATGGAAAATTGAAGGAATTGGGAAACAATGCTCTAAGAGAATAGAGAACGCACCGCTAGGATTCCAACGCACCCAGCGGAGTTTGAATCGGAGGACGGACGAAGGTTCGGGGGCTCATCGAAGATCTGCGGCCGTTCGGGAGCTCTCAGCCAAACAAGACCTAAAAGGAGACGGTTTTTGCGATTAGACATGACCCTAGTGTATTTAATGAAAAAAAGAAAGTACATGACATGTAATTTTGGACTACACAGTGTGTACTCACATTTTCCATACTCCGCTTTAGGCGGCCTCCATGTCCCCCCTACATGGCTGAGTTTGTGGCCATGAAACGACCAACACACAGCCTCCAGCAGCATCGCAGTACACGACGTGTACACGGCGTGTACCTATAAAGTACATGGCGTGTACTTTGAAAATTTCCAAATTTTCCTCTTTTCCTAAAAAACGATCAGAAAAATAAAAACATACCTAAAAAGAAGATTCGGGTTCTTACAATGCCTAATCCATTGAACATATAAAAAAAGTGGGTGAAGTAAACTATGGGATGCCTAAGTAGTAAAAATGGGTTTAATGGTAGTATAACTTAGAGGAACATAACTTAGAATGGATTCTTGAACTGTATTTTATTTAATTTCTATTATTTATTACTTTTATGCATTATCTATTTGATTGGATATTTTGTACACACTATTTGTAGTACCCTACTGAGTTCTACTCACACCCTGATCGGGCCACTATTGGGTACCTGAGCATATTTCATACTTTCAAGTTAGGAAAAGGGTGAGGGACCTATTCTAGGAATTTGAGTTGTACATGGGACATGCATAGATGATGTTCCAGACATGGAGTTGGGACCATTTTGTGGATTCCTCTATTTTTCTTCATTTTTGGTTTTGTTCACTTGGAATTATAGCATTACATGACATATTTACTATTGCATGTGGTTTATACCCTATTTAGGAGATCATTGATTGTGCATGTTACTGGTCATTTCCTATAGTTTCTGCAATTTATATTGTGTTCTATTGTGGATTACTTTGGTAATGAGGGTATAGTCTCACCATAAGACCTATTAAACCCACACTACTAGTTGGAAACCTTTGGCCTATGGGGAGGCGCTCTTGAGTTCATGTGATGACGTGGATCGGGGCACTGATTTAGTGGAACCCGGGTCGGGGATGTTACAAAGTGGTATCAAAAGAGTTATTTAATCATTATTACTATTTGGGGATGGTTGATATGATATTAGGATAGTTTTAGGCATTGGTAATGAGCTTGTTCTTAGAAGTTGCTAACCCCAGTATGGGGGAAACCCTAAGTCGCCCAGGGTGGGAATTGTTTTTCTTGTTGTGTGTTGATACATTTGATGATATTTCACCATTGGGTGATGCAAATGTGGTGTGATGTGACAATTCTATGATATTTCACTCATGTATATAATTGTACAAGGATGTTCATTCATGAATCATTCTAGTCACCTATGTATATAAGTGACATGCATCATAGTAGGCACACACACATGGGATGGGTGTGTGGGACATACAGGGTATAATGCATTTTTATTTCATAAGAGTGGTGAAAATTGTGTGTAACGATACAATATAAATGGGTTAAAAGGGGGGGAAATGTTAAATAATAATTAAGGAATTATACTTGATAAAGGGTGGTATGTGAAATTAAATGTAATTGGAGTAAGTTATGATGTGAAAATAGTTTTGAAATGGTGTATAAGGTAAGGATTGTAGTTGTGTGAGTTAGTTACCTCGTATTAGCCATGATCTTGGTAGGGATGGTTGAGGGTAGTGTGTTGGGTATGATCAGACCTGGTTGGGTGGTGTATGTGAAATGGTTTGTTGGTAGATAATGAATATTCTTCCTTAATATTTGTGAAATATTTAAACTTTGTGTTCTAAATATCAGGTTTGGAATTCTAGAGAAATGCCTCCACGAAGACGTGTGTCAGTTCGGTGATAAGTGGAAATTGCTAAGAATTCTCACCTGGTAGTGGAGAAAGAGGATCAGTGGTTCAATGTAACATAGAAGAGAAGTTCTATGAGAATCTTTCTCATTTTATGATGATTATGTAATAGGAACCATGGTGGGTTTTTCTAAGTATGTTTGATTTGAATAGGGGGTTTTAGTTGCATAACCCTCCAAATTTCACCAGAGAGGGTGGGACAGAGGCAGAAGTATTTTAGATAGAGTCTATCTAGACTATTCTTGACCATCTAGGGAATCTTATCATGAAGCAAGTCATGTTGGTAGCTTATATATTGAGAGGTCAAGCAAAGCATTGGTGGTACATCATGGTCCAAACAAATCACACTGAAGGGATGATGTGGATGTATTTTTAAGAAAATTTTCTCGAGCAATTTTTTCTAGAAACATTCATATAGGATAAAGATTTTGATTTTATGAGCTTGAATATAGGGTAAATCTTAGTATTGGACTATTCTAGTTGTTTCAGAAATTTATGACATTTTATTCTGACATTGGTCGAAGAAGATGTAGCCATGTAAAAGAATTTCTAGGATGGATAGAGGCATGAGATAAAATATCATGAGAATATTTTTCATCTAAAAAGGATTTTTGAAGTTGTGGATCAAGATTTAATTTCATAAGGTAACCAGAAGGGAGCTTTGGGTAGTGAACTTATGGTTTTAGCTGGGTGGGAAAGTGGTGTAATTTCTAAGAGTAGGAATCTCAGTTTTGGAAACATCCATCAGGGAAAAAGTTCCTAGTGAAGATAGAATAGGGGACCATCCTCTTATAGTGGTGTCCAAATATTCTGTTATTAGTGTGGCTAGTCAGGGCACATGTGTGTCCATTGTACCCTACCACCAATCGAGTTCCAAGCGTACGGAATGCTAGGCCATTTGCAAGGGGTATGCAGGAACCTGTGATAGGAAGGAAATGATGGGATTCAGAGGCTGATATTGAGTGTATGTTGTGGGATGGGGGGTCAATTACCATATACCATGAAGGTAGTTGGATCTCCGCAGTTTGGACTGGTAAGGGTGGAGGACATGGAACTCTGGGGAGATATCATCTATACTAACAAGGAAATGTAGTACAAGGTACTCAAGCTAGAGCCCATGGTAGAGGGGTAGGTCATCTCCATGCAGTTCAGACTACACCTGAGGGCAGTGAGGCATGACCATCTATTGTTCGGGGTACTATTATTGTGGCTTCCACACTTTCTAGGTCTTTATTTGATACAGGTTCTACGAATTACTTTATTGCTACTCAGTTCATAGTTGTGTTGGTACTAAATGTAGTGAGTTACTTTGGAGTAATGTCACTTGATACTCTATTGGGTGTGCGAGTTGATAACATAAGGTAGTGTAAGGGTTGTTCTCTGGATGTTAGTGGATATTACTTTTTGTGGAATCTTTTTTTTTTCTAGAGATTTCAGGATATGATCTAATCCTACGTATGGATTAGTTTGTGTTGTATCAAGCCCATATCAACTCTTTCTGATGTCAGGTAACATTCAAATCTCTCAATGGTGACACTTATGTCCTTCCACTGGTGGAAAATGTGTATATACCAACTCTTCTATACAAACAGTTTTTAAAAATCATTGGTATAGGTGATAAAATCCCATCTATACCTACAGTTTTGTGCTAACCTTAAGTATAGAGTACCGATTTATCAGACTCATTTCCCTTCCCCTCGCGTGAAACCTCTTTTGCCCTCCCCAACCTCCACCTCTTGGCCCTCGCCTCCCCTCCCCGGCCTCGATCTCTTGGCCTCCACCTCTGCCTCAACATCCCAACCTCCACCTCTCAGCCCCCATCCCCTCTCATCTCCCTCTCCTCTGGCGACGTCCCCACCTCCCCTCTTGGATACCTCTCCTCTGACGAAATCCCCCCTCCCCTCTCGAATCCCTCTCCTCTACATATGTCCCCTAGCCCCACTCGGCTCTATATCCTCCATCGACGTCCCCCATCCCTTTATCATCTCCAGTCACATGTGAGACCCCCCACAGTCGAACACCCCATGAGACATCCCCCTCTCTTAGATCTCTCTCCTCTAGCCATTTTCCATAATTTCTTAAGGGTTGTTGATTGGTACTTTGAGGTAAGCATTCATATTCTTTAATTCTTCAATTTATTAGTGTTTCCCTCTCTCATGTTCCTAGGTTTCATTCGGTCAAACCCTAGGGGTTTTTCAGGTTCTCCAATTCTAACATTGATCCTTGTTTCTAGGGTGTATCTTGGTTCTTTTGGGTCGGTCTCAGACATGTTTTGGCATCCACTGCTAAAGGAAAAGTGGTTTGGATCATCTTGGTTCATCTGCCACCATTTTCCACCATTTAAGGTTGGTTTATTGTTCTCTTTGTTTGGTCCAATTTAATTTTTTTTTTGGTGATTTATGTTCCCATGAAGAATCTATATTAGGTATAAATTGCATGAATAATACTACTTTAAATCTTTCATATATATTTGTGTGATTTTGTAGCTCATATTATGTGTATATGTTCAAGATTCATCCTTTGGTATAATCATCTTGTATTTTTTTATCCATGGGTGATTTGGGATATGGTAAGAAACATGATATTGTACAATGGATATATGAGTATAATTGTTTTTTATTCTGTTTTGGTACATGCTACAATATTTTTCAACTCGACCTAGTGTATGTTTGATTCTACATTCATTGAATATTATTTTTTGATTCATTTTTTAATTTGGAATTGATGTTAATTATGTTGATCTCATTTGGGTTATTTATCTTTATATCAATGTTTGTCATGTATTATCTAGGATATTGGTTATAATTTTTGGTGTCATGGTATATAATAGGCATGATTTTCTTGACATAAAATTTTGGTTATGAGGGTGTTAATTTTTATCATGCATCATTATGATCATTAACATATAAAGTGTTATTGTTAAAAAGTTTATCCAAAGATTTTTTAAGCATATTATAGTCTTTTTCGAAGAATTTATATTATATTTGAGTTTCTATGTTGAGTTTTGAATAATAGATTCGACTCTCTTGATTCCCTTAAAAGATATTTATTTGTTATATGTTAATGTTATATTGAACGATCCCCCCAAAAAGATGTCATAAATTATTAATTGAAAGTGCTATTGATGAACCATAGCGAGCAATCCCTCGGATAATCCAAAAACATGTAGTGGTTGGAATAAATGTCATCTTTCTATAAGATAAGATGTGTCACATGCATCTATGCTAGATGTACATGATGTAACATAGAGGGATGCCAAAAAATATCATTCATAACAATATCATCAGTATAAATCATGATCATTATATGGTTTGAATGATCCTGAATAGGTAGAGGAATAATTTTACAATATTTTTAAACTTTTTGAATTCATGGAGATGATAGCTTCCTTTAAGGTACAGTGACATGTATTCAAGTTTTATGGGCCTTGTTAGAGATGGCGTGGAGTGATAGTTCTTCTATTGATGAATTAGTTCATGAAGTGATAATGAATTATATTTATTTTTAGAGAAAAATACTAAATATTTCCAATTTCTTTGGCTATTTCTATAGAGGCCCTTCACCTTTATCAATGGTAGAGTAAAATGACATAGAATAAAAATAATTTTTATGAACATTCCCAATTATCACCAAATGCAGTCTAGATTGAGAAGCAAATAGCATTGTGGTTTTTGTTTGGTTATTTATCATATATCTGGTCCCATGTAATTATTTTGAATCATTCATTGTATGTATGTGTTCTTAATATATCTTTGATGGATAAAATTGATCTAGCTTGTATGTTAGGGTAGAATAAACATCCTTCCACTCACACAGGTATTTTTAGTGGTTTAATTATAGGAATGATGAAGAGGGATGAATCCCATAGTGGAAAATGTACAAATGGTCCTCAATAGAAAATATTCTATAAAATGGTTGTGATGACTGCTAAAGGTCCATTAGCTTTTTATTAATATTCAATGGTTGGGAACTAAATGTATATGTGCATGAAGATCTCAAATATCTAAAACTCTTACAATTACTATGATTAATTGTAGAGTTTTTTTTCTAAATTTATATTGCTATGTGTACTAGTATTGGGTTTTCTATACCAAGAGGATATGAGGGATTTTTAGATAAATCATGAACTTTGAAGTTATATCCACATGAATTAGGAATTAAATTTCATCACATGGTATATGATAATCAAATGACATCTAAAGTAGGTCCAACAATAGTGAGGGGTGCAATTAATATTGATTCCTAATTATATAGTGTTTTCTTTGAAAATATTGCCACTAATTATATTATTTAGGCCTATATTTTGTACATGATAATTAATTTTATTGTTTTCATGAATTGTGTGATTTAAATTTCAATTCCTCTAGGTAAAAGGAGAAGGAAAGGTCTCATATTCCCATATTATGATTTTCCTTATATGGTACCATTCATTTATATGTATTTATTACTCCAGATATGGAACCAATGGATATAATTATTAATATGGATTGAATGATTATTATTAATTCCATGATTGATTTTTTTTAAAAAAATCCACATTACTTCCCATGATGGGGGGGTCTCATATTTTTCTAGTAGAATCAATCATAGGTTATATCCATTCTGATCATCTATTCTATTGTTTGGTAGGATGATATCCCTTTTTTAATTTGTATAGAAGAGACCATTTACATGTGGTAAAAATCCTTATATATAATATGAGTTTTTATATTTTTTTATCATAATTTACTTTTTTCCACAAGATAAAGAGATAAAGTCCCCTATCAATTTATTGAAAAGTATAATATATATATTTATTACCTATTATAGTATTACACAAGATAAAAATATGTAGTTAATGGATATGTTGGATGAATAAATTTCCTAATGCTTCATCAAACCATGTGTGTTTCCTTTTACATCATTAATGTTTTTTTTAATAAACACGAAGGTAACATTCCTTTTTATGTTGATTATATAACAAAAAATTAGGTCAAATTCGTGAAAAATTATATATTAGCCAAATTATAAAATTATTATACTAGGTTTTAAGATTCATGAACCCAATTGAAATGAACTAAACTGAACTAAACCAAAATTATATGAACCAAATGTAATCAAACTGAATAGACTAAAACCCAAATGAATGAAATTGTCCAAGATAATATAAAAAAACAGAACAAACTAAATCTTATGTAAATGTCCCAAAAAAAATTTTATCGAACAAAACCAAACTAAGATGAAACTCGAGCCAAACTGATTATATACCATTAATAGGAAGAGTAATTGTTAATTAATAGTAATTTACTATTTGATAGTATCATTTTGAAACTTGGATCTGTTTCCCCTTGCTTGCAGGAACATGATTTTACCCATGGTGTTTTGTGGTTCTTATATGTTGGGCGGTGACATGTATAGTCACAAAAGTCATGTATGTTTTAGTTTAGTTTTTATTTTATTTTCTTTATCGCATTGGAGGCATTCTACTGCTTTCTATGGATGGAGGGTAGTTACATTATGCGAAGGGGGCCAGAAGGACACTAGAGGTAGCTACCCAGTTGTCTTTGCAAGGTAGGGAGATTGGGGTAGTAGAGAGATTGATTAGTGTGTTTCATTTTTGCTTACCTTTATACCATGTTGTTTCTATTAATTTTCCTTTCCTTCGATGTGGTCGTCCGACATACAGATTGATCATGATGAAATTTTATTTATTCTCCACTACTATTTTAATTAATTATTGGTGAAATTGTTCCCAAGTAGTGTTTCTATGATGCTCAATCACTTGTGTCAGCCTTTCTGTGTATCCCATCCACCTTACCCCATCCTAGTAATTCTTTTCTGGATTATGGGAGGGCCTAGTAAACATGGCATAACAAGGGAGGGATTGAGAACATCTTTACAATTCTACATCCCCATTAGTCCGGTTCACATATACCATCTAACAAATCAAACAAAAGACACAATCTTAGGATCATAGAATAAAGTTAATGTTTGTTCTTCTATTTTACATCCAACGATTCAAATGCTGTGTATTTCTGGTCAGGAGGCATCAAATATATCTTTTCTCCAGAATAATTTTCCACCAACAATCATTTTTTGGTTCTTTATTTCGAATTTATATGTTATACATGCATAATAAAATTGATTATAACTATCCTAAAAATTGCGAAAATGTATCTAACTCCAAACTCTTTCCCAAAAAATTGACATAAATTTTTCACATCCTAAATTTCAAGCAATAAAACTCACTAATTTAATATTTAATATGGCAAGGGCTCTCAAAAAGTGTTGAGGCCCAACCATTAAATAAGCCCAAACACTATATGAAATTTTTTATAGTCCCTCCATTGATGTTTTCAATGTATTTATTCCTATAGAATCTGTTGATCTAACTGTTAATAATTAGTAAACCATGCATGTCAAAATTTAAAATTAACACTAATGAATACAACAAAAAAATTCCATTTTTTTATCCATGGGGAAGGTTTTCTGCATCTAATCTATAATTATATCCTGTAATAAATAACTTACATAAATCCTTCATCACCTCTGGAACTCCATGATTCATACCAGAATCCCCCTCTTTTATATGCATCACTCATTTCTCTAGAACATATCCACTAATGTTGGTTCATGAATCCAAATAACACCACATATGTACATTTCACTTGGAAGCCACTTTTCTTCTACTATAAAAAACAATTTACCATCAACCTGCTCCTTTTACGGAATATTGTTCAATTAAACTGTCCCTATTATATCTACTAAACATTGTTTATTCAGTTGTGTCTGGTGAAGGATTCTGCTGGCATGAATCTAGATTTCCCAAGAATAAAATTAGGTGACTTAATGTCCAGATATTTCCAAAATCATCAACTTGAGCATTTTTTTTGAAAGTCAATTAAAAAAATCTACCACTCTAATAAAATTTTAATTCATTATCCATAATGTCGTCGGTAAGTTACCATACAATATTTATTGTTCCCACATAGTTCTTCTGCATGCCACTTATAATAATACAGGCTCCACTAAATAAGTCCTCCTTAGTCACCAAGACCATAATCTGTTATGAATCCCTATATGGAATTTATCCCAAAGAAAAAAATATTGAGTTACATTGGAAACAATTGAAGTCCAATCATTTGATTGTGTTGTGTATAATATACATGGATATACTCCTTCTAGTAAATTTTTCATCTGAAGAATATTCCATTGAGCATCCATATATTTAAAGAGATTTCTGGTACATCACACTCTAGCCATAAT
Organism: Viscum album; assembly: GCA_963277665.1. NCBI lineage: Eukaryota > Viridiplantae > Streptophyta > Magnoliopsida > Santalales > Viscaceae > Viscum > Viscum album. The sequence goes on along the minus strand of OY728152.1, from coordinate 958,921 downwards.
AATAATAAAAAAGTCTATTCGGACCTTTAACAACCAGAATGTCAGACATCATTGGAAATATACTCACATTGAAATCTTCCTTAAACTGCACCCCCTCCCTCCCAAATAGTATCCCAACCCCCCCCCCCCCCCCCCAACCCATAGCCCCTGTCCCTCCCAACATTAATCTCCCTCCCACCCAACCTGCACCCCCATTCCCTCCCAACCTATTGCACCACCCTTCCAACCTAGAGTCCCTCCCTCACGACATGCAGCCCCCCAACCTGTTTCCCCCTCCCTACTTGCAGGCCCCTCCCTTCAAACCTATAGTCCCCTACCTTCAAAACTTCACCCCCTCCCAACATGTATCCCCCAACCTGTTCCCCTCTCCCTACTTATATCCCCCTCTCCCTACTTATATCCCCCCTCCCAACCTTCACCCATCCCTCCTAACCTACAAACCCCACCCCCTCCCTCCCAACATGCCCCCTCCCAACCTACACCCCCTCCCTCCCAACCTGTAGCACCCCCTCCCAAATAAAAAAAATCCATAACATTTACTATTTACATGAAATAAATATAAATTAACCTTTCTCATCAATATAATAATTCATTTCAAGTTCCTAAAGTACATTCATAAGTCTCCCTACTATGTCAAAAATAGAGGGGGTTAATATCACCCACATCACCAACATCCCTATCCCTATCCCCATAACATGAGTCCCATTCTTTATGAAATATCATCAATTATTTAGATAATCCTTGAAGTTGTCTTTAGATGAACTAGGATCTTGAAACACTCCTACCTTTTCCCTTGATCGGATAGAACCACCACTCCAACAACCTTTAGTTATCTATATGATATATTTGTTCCCCTTCTATAAATTGGGTGACTAGATCCCCATAGTCAATATTCCATGAATTTATATGGGTTAGAAAAATCTTGGTTGCATTGATATCCACCACCTCTCATATATGGAATTTATGGAACCTCTAAAAAATGTACCTTCTAGGAAAGGATCTTCGGGTCCTAGAAGATTATCCTCGAATCGACTTTACATGGATTTGAATTTACTACCAATGTCTCCTTTTATTAACATGTCTCATTTAGTTTGACTGAAACCATCCAAAATTCTCATTGGGTTAGTTTTCACAGCCTTCAAGTATACAAAATACCTCACTTATGGCCGACTCACCATCCAAAAGAATGTATAAACCCTAAAGGTGTAGTAACACTAGTGTCTTCATGATCTATATCTTATACCTTTGAAACATCAAAATGGTCCTAATCCTTGCATGTCTTAACTTCATAATCCTCTTCTTGGATATCATTTGGATGACACAAACAAGTTTCATGGGAATAATTAATTTTCTAGGGGAAGGGTTACCATCACACAACCCATTATAAAATTTCATGAAAGATTATATTATAATCAAATACATTCCAAATAAAAACCTACATAATATGATAATGATAAACTGTATAAAAAATATAAAAATATAAAAATCATTATAAAGGGATACCATGGGAGAATTTATACATCTCTTACCATGGATTTTATGGAATAAGAACTATTATGGAGGTAAAAGATTTCTAGGAATACTAACCATTGAGACAAGTCACATGGGGGATATTTCCCATCGAGGAAGGATGGATTGAATGAAATATATAACATCAGGGAAGGGTAGATTGTATGGAATATGGATCAATTATATTGGGAATAGAATTATGAAGATTTCCATTTAAGGATGATTTTATGGGTATTTTAAAATATCTTTTCTATGACTTTTCCATTAGATGTTAAACTATATATTGTTATCCCTATTGAATTTACTAAAACTATGTGATACCTTAGTCCCCACCTAAGAGGATAATCCCTACATGACATTGGACTCCTACCACACTAACCTTTTGGAAAATATATGGCTTGATTCCCACAATATATGATATATAGTGATGTCTAGACATCATGTACTAGACCCAGCTATAATCACAATTTCCATTCTATCTTAGATCATAGGGATTATGATAGACTCAATCCGAGCCCCTACCCAGCCTAATTCTTAGATGATTCCCTTCCTCTGAGTATAAGATATATCTTTGTGGGAGGTTCATCTTGTTCTTCTTAGGTGATAAGGACATACTAAATTCACATAAGTAATTATTTCCCACCCTATAATTTCACATCCTTATGTATATGATCACAATCTTTATAGAAATATGCTTGTCCAAACACCATGCCCTTAAAAGTTGTACACTCATACATGAGGTGTTCCTAATAATCCCTAGGCTATGAAAAGATGCTAAGTTCATTTTCCCACTATTTATTTATTTGATATCTATCCCCTTGTTCCTTGATACAAGACCTTAAAAATGACACCCATACACTCTAGGCTATATGACCTTAAGGGTTGTCCCCCGTTGGTTAATGTTATGATACCATAAACTAAGATGTTTTTGGTTCACCCTTGATCTTACCACTAAATCATAAAATGATCCCATTTTTATACCCTATGCACATGATTGAAGGTGTAACACTAAGAGTACTTGAATAATTCTAGAGTATCTGCTCCCTTGTAACATCCTTCCCCTGTTCTATATTCACTAAGTGGTGCTTGAATCAAGGACTCAACACTGGATCTTAGGCACGCCTTCCCATACTCTAGAGGATATTGATTAATAATGAGGTTCTTAGGTCATACCATTGGAAGAATATACCCCATATCATATTGCACAACAATAGATGAAAATAAACAAATCAACATCCATGATATAAACATTATAGAACACATGATAATAAATAACTAAATTAAAAAGTAAATACATAAAAAAACGCACACTGGACTACCACCATATTGACCCTATATATAAAAAATGAATATAAAAGGAAAAAGAGACTTCAATCTATCCTCAAGTCTCACATCATCTCAATCACCAAACCATATGAACTACTCCATCATTATCATTTAACAATGATCCTTTAAAGAAAATTATCCAATATTCAAGTAATAATTCTTCTTTGGGACCAAAGTGTCATGGAATATCGAGCATAATGAGAGTACAACATAGTAGGGAACCACTAATGTAGATTGATACATAACTAGTAAATGTGTGTCTCTACATGTGATATTATTGGATAAAAAATTTATAAACTATTTAATATAAATAAATAAATCACTATTGATCATCATGCTCTAATATGACACTTGTGATCAACCACACCCACCTCGTCTAGTGCTAAATTGTCTCTCATTATGTCATGAAACTATTCTAACTAGTATATCATTTAAAACCAATTTCCACCCTCTTGGGGAAATCAAATATAAAAGTAGTATTTTCAATAACTTTTTCCTATGGGAATATACCTAAGAAATCTAATTGCAGCATGCCAATAACCAATTCCCAGGCATCCTAAGAAATCAAATACTCTCAGGCATAATGGTAAGTTTCTGGACTTCCCGGTAAGTAAAAAATCTTCTAGTATCATCCAATTCTCATGATCCTAGGGAAATAGAGTTTCAATGTCCATATAGTTGATTCTAAGACATCTTGGGAATTACCACATTTTTAGTCACATTATCAAATACCATGGGATTACATATGAAATCTCGTAGGCATGAAGGCTGAATCCTAGTATCCTAAGAATTCCGCATTCATCAGGATCATTGTTGAATCCCTACATCCTAATAATTCCACACTAATTAGGATCAAAGTTGAATCCATGCATTATAATAATTCCACACTCATCAGGTGATTTCAGTTTTTGCGTTTGATTGCAGGTTGCAGTCAGTTTAAGTGTGTTTGTAGTGAGTTTCTGTGTTTGATTACAGTGAGTCTTTGTGTGTTTTCTATGAAATTGAAGGTGATTGTCGTGAGTTTTTGTGTTTTTTTAGTGAGTTTTTCACGTTTTTAGTGAGTTTTTGTGTGTTCTATATATGATTGCATGTTTCAGGTTTGGAGTGTGTTTTCTGTTTTTTTGCAGTGTTTTTTGTGTGATTGCAGGTTATAGGATGCAGTGTGTTTTTTGTGTTTGATTGCAGTGTGTTTTATTGTAGGTTATGTGCATGAAATTGAGTTGGGGTCTATTATAATGGTTTCAAAACCATTGTTATACCTATGTATAATTCTTGTAGCCCATACTAATGGTTCATTTAGAACCATTATTATAGGAATAAGCCTATGGTTCCAAACTGTCGGTACAGATTTCTTCCAACTAATCAAAATTTTAGTGTATATTTGTACCAATGATTGAAAACTCTAGGTACAAATCTATTCCAAAGGTTCAATCTAAATCGTTGGAACATCATAATTCCAACACCTATGGACATCCATTTGTAAGGAGATATACCATCAGTTTAAACCATTGGTAATGATATGTAACAAAAGTTTGAAACCATTGGAATAACTTTATCCAAATGGTTTATAATGAACCATTCTAATATTGAAATCTGAACTGCCTTATACAAACGGTTCAACATGAATCGTTGGTATAGGGATAACCCAATGGCCCACATGCCAACAGTTGTTGAAACCTTTAGGATAGCTATATCAATGGTTTTAGGGCCTATCCCAATTGTTTCAAATCATTGGGATAGGTTATATTTCCAATAGTGTTCGTGGTGAGTGGGATGCTCGAGCAGGCCATGTAGGGATGCTTTACTGGAAGTTGAGAGGACTCATAGCTCAGGTGTCTTATCTTGTGTTAGATGAAGGGGGAAGGGAAAAATTGTATTTACTCATGTGGTAGATTAATTTCAAGAAGTTTTTCTTGGGGACTTCTTGGGGCTACCACCTGAGAGAGATGTTGAATTTACGGTTGATTTACTGCTAGGAGTGGAGTTAGTTTTAATTCCTCTATATTGAATAATGCTAGTAGAACTTCGAGAACCTAAGGTTCAACTAGGGTATTTATATAGTAAGGGATTTATCCATCATAGTACATCGCCATGGGCATCTACTAGGCTATTTTCTAAGAAGGAAAAAAATATTAAGGCTAAGTTGAATAAGATGACAATTAAGAACTGATACCCTCTTTCTAGAATCGATGACATGTTTGACCAGCTCAGAGGTGACTCAGGGTTTTTTAAGATCAATTTAAGATTAGGATACCATAATTTGATGGTGATACCTTCTCACATTCCACAAAAATGCTTTCTAGAGTAGGTATGGGTTTTAGGAGCTTGTAGTAATGTCATTCAGGTTGACCAATGCACCAACTTTGTTCATGGATTTTATGAATATGATATTTCAACCATAATGTGATTAATTTTAACTTGTCTTTGTTGATTAAAACTTGGTGTACTCTAGAAGTCATGATGATCATCCCACCATAATGACATTATCTTGCGTACATTAAGAGAGAATAGTCTATATGGTATGATAAAAACATGTCAGTTTTTTAATTGGTGAGGTGCACTTCTTAGGACACATCATTTTTGATTCATGTGTGTTGGTGGATCTAAAAAAGTGTATTTTGTTGTGTCTTGGGAGAAACCCAAGAAAATTTATAATGTTTATAGTTTTTTGGGTTTGTCTAGTTATTATTGAAGGTTTATTAGGGATTTCTCCCATTTGGAAGCACCACTCTTTAGCATAACCAAGAAGGGTGTTAAGATTGAGTGGTCAGGGGCATGTGAAAATGCTTTTTTAGAGTAGAAGAAGCGGTTGACCATCGTACCAATTATTTATTTACCCAAAACATTTAAGGGGTGTATCTTGTTTTGTGATGTACCATATATCAGACTTGGGGAAGTCCTGATGCAGGATGACTAGGTTGTGCCTTATGGGTCAATATAGTTGAGACCACATGAAATAAATTATCCTACACATGACCTTCAACTAGCTATTTTGGTTAATTCCTTGAAGTGTTGAAGGAATTAATTATTGGTAGAATGTTTTATGGTGTATACTGATCATAAAAGTCTCAAGTATATATTCTCTCAGTGGGATTTGAATTTTCGATAGTGAATGTGGGATGATTACCTACAGTCCTTCGATTTTGGGTTAGTCTACACACCAGGAAAATGGAATAGTGTTACAGATATTCTGAGTTGAAAGACTCAGAATCGGGTGGTTCAGGAATCCAATTCAGAGTGGAAGATGATGACCATGTTTGCTAAGATGCACCTATAGGTACAGGATGGGCACAGGTAGATGACTCTTACATCAATAGTAGTTGAATCCATGCTTTTAAGTTAGGTCAAGGATAGTCAGTTGGTGGATATAGAGTGTTTGGATATGAAGGAAAGTATTAAAGGTGTGGAGTCACCTTTTAGTTGGATTATAGGTTTTTACATAGTTGTCTATATTCAATACTGTGTTGTGTTATTGGTGGGTGGGTGTGAAGATTTAATGCATGAGGTCCATGCATCAAAGTGGGTAGTACATCCTGGCTTGACTAAAATGTATCGTTATATTTGTCAGTAGTATTCATGGGTGGGAATGAAGAAATAGGCTGTAGGTTTTGTGGCATGATGGCTTACCTATCAACAGTTGAAGGTTGAGCATCAGCGTCCAGGTGGTTTTTTACATTCATTGCCCATTATAGAGTGGAAATGGAATAAAGTAACGATGGAATTTTTAGTGGGTCTTCCGAAGATGCCTCATAATAATGATGCAATATGTGTCATTATGGATCAGTTGGATAAAGTAGATCATTTCTAACCAATCCAATAAACTTATACAGTAAACCATTTGGATGAGTTATATGTTCAAGAAATAGCATGGCTGCATGGTGTGACGAGAACTATAGTTTTGGACCATGATCCATGTTTCACATTGCACTTATAGAAGGGGATATAGAATTTTCTTGGTACTCATGTTTTTTTGAGTATTTCTTATCACCTGTTGATGGATGGGAAGTCAGAGCATACAATTCAAGTATTGGGGACTTGTTGAGAGCATATGTTATGGACATCGCCAGTTTGTGGGAAAATCACTTTCGACTTGTTGAGTTTTCTTACAACAATATTATTTAGGATATAATTCATATGTATCCTTTTGAGACACTCTATGGGAGTCCATGAAAATCTATTTTTTGTTGGTTAGAAGCTGGGGAGTCTGAGCTATTGGGGTCGAGTCTTGTGTAGGAGACATATGAGAAGGTTTTGTTGATTCAAAAGTGGATGGAAATAAAATAGATTAGAAAGAAGTCATATGTATATCAACTTCATAGACCCCAAAAGTTTATATTAGGTGATATTGTGTTTCTTTGGGTGTTTCCAAGGTAGGGTCACCATCAAATCTGGAAGTAGGGAAATCTAGCACCCAAGTATGTGGGGCTGTTTGAGATTGTGTAGAGGATTAGACCGGTGGCTTCCCAGTTGGATATTATACAATGGTATAGTGGAATTTCATGATGTTTTTCATGTTTCACAACTCTGACAATATTATCTTGACCCATATCATGTGATAAACACTGATTATGTTGAGCTTGAGCCTGATGCATCCATTAAGCAGCATTTGTTTCATATTTTGGATCATAGTAGGAAGGTCTTGAGGGGAAAGGTTGTGCCTTTGGTTCATGTTATATGGAAACATTGAAATATTCAGGAAGAATTGTGGGAGTGAGAATCAGATATACAGGCACAGTGTCCCGATCTCTTTGCTTCAGAGCCTCAACAATGCCTGGGAAGAGCAGATCAAGGAAGAGTTATCCTAAGGTGGGGAGGTTTTAAGAGCTGGTATTTTTCTTAAGGTATGTTTTGTTTATGTTTTAGTTTAAGTCCTATATTTTTATCAAATAATTGTGTCTGAAATGTCATGATAAGTCTTATGGGTGTTTTGGGGGTTCAAGGCTTGAAATTGGAGGAAAAAAAGAATTTCTGGGCATGTTGCATGGTCTATGAAAGGTTAGTGAAAACCGTGTGAATCATCCCAAGTAACCGTACAACCTCGGATAGAAGCTTGTGCATGATTATTGCATGGTTACGATAACCAAGAAATGTTCCCAAGGTAACCATGCAAGGTAGTGTTTTCAGATAATATTTTCTACATGATTTTCACATGGTTTGGAAAACTGTGCGAGTAAACCATGCGGCCTAGTAAAATTGAGAAATTTACAAAAAATTCCATTACAGTATTTTTAACCCCAACTTGATATTTCCTCTTTTATCTATCTATTGAACACCAGTGACAAAAAAATCTCCCAAGAGATATCAAGGGTGTTTTTCATTCATCCCTAGGTCATTTGGATTTTGGTCAATTGTGGATTTAATATTCGGGTAAGGATAATATATGTCTTACTTGTATTTCTACTTTTGGGTTTCCATTTTTATCCTTTCTCCATTAGATATTCTAAAACCCTTCTATTCTGGTGATATCCAGGTTGATCTCTCGAAGGGGGTTTGTTTTGGGATATAAGGCCTCGGTTAAGGGTGTGTTCCCCAACGTATTTGAGGTAGGTGGTCTAAAAATTGTATCCCATAGTTTGTATTTAGATTTGTGTATGTAGGGTTTTATTCTTGTCCCTGGTTTGATGAGTTCTTGATTCCATTGGAAAGATATGGTATTTTAGGTGTTTAAATGACCAAATAAACTCTCATAATCTCCATGGGATTCATGGAGGATGAAATTACTTATTTTAGGGCCACTCATGTGGTGAACTGACCCTCCAAAATGGGGTTAACAAATTGGTAATGTCTAAGGGAATTTTTGGTTGACATGTAAATGGGTTTAATGCGATTAATTGGAATATTATAAAGAATTATGTTTACAACAGAATATGATTAGGGAGATAGGCATGGGGTAAATTGAATTTGGGTTAAATGGTTATGTGATATAAATGGTTAATATGTTAATATATTGTGGCATAATGTTAATTTCACATTTATTGATATTGTTGAAATGTTGCAAATGTTATTGGCTATGCTTGGTTGTAATGTGGTTAATTGTGGAGAATGATAAATATGAATGGTCCTGTGTCTTGGTAGAGTTGGGTATATACCTAAGGTTCTATGCCCACCAGTCGAGTTGTACTGGGGCTCTAAGATCCACCCTTTAAATGCATAGGTTAGGGGAGGGGATTGACTTCTTTCCCCTAACTATTACATTCCACCCAGACTAAGGCTTCGAGGTGATGATATTGAGATCATTGTGATGTGATAACCTAGTGATATAGAAATTTATTTATTTCCATATTCCTTGATAAACTTTATCATCCCTAATCCATTGAACACTTAAAAAAAGAGGGTGAATTAAATCATGGGATGCCTAAGTAGTAAACATGGGTTTAATGGTAGTATAAATTAGATGAACATAATTTTGAATGGATTCTTGAATTATATTTTATTTAATTTACATTATTTATAACCTAAATAAACAATATATTTGACTAGATATTTTGTATACACCATTGGTGGTGGCCTACTGAGTTTTACTCACACCCTTATCAGGTCTCTAATGGGTACTTGAGCTGATTTCATGCTTGCAGGTCAGGACAAGGGTAAGTGCCCTTTTCTAGGGAGTTTAGTTGGACATGGGACATGAATGGATGAGGTTTTGGACTTAGAGTTGGGTACTTTTTGGTTATTCTTCTATTTTTATTTATTTTCGGTTTTTTTCACTTGATATTGTAGCATGAAATGACATATTTACTGTTGTTTGTTGTTTGTACACCATTTGGGAGATGTTTAACTATACATGTTACTGGTTGTTTCCTATTTTTTATACAATTTATATGGTGTTATACTATGGATTACTCTAGTAATGAGGGTATAGTCTCCCCACATGACCTATTTGACCCTCACTGCTAGTCTATAACCTCTAGCATATGAAGAGGTGTGATTGATGTCATGTGACGACCCGACATAAAGCGATAACTTAGTGAACCCGGGTCAGGGATGTTACAACCAATTAGAAATCCAAAAATATAATTCTTTCTAGTATTTTATAATATCTTATGCACCTGGGGCTCAATTTCCCTTTCTTAATAAACCTTATGATTCCCTTCCATGGAGATACGTTCAAAAAAACATAATCACCCACTTGAAATTCCAAATCATTCATCTGGTTATATACATATCTCTTTTTCCTAATTTTAGATGATTTAATATGGGTTTGAATAGTTCTTTCCTTTTCTTTTATCTCCTCCTCAAGTTATAGAACTACAAGCTTCCATTCACAAACTCCATCCCCATAATTTGGAGTACGATATCTCCTTCCATATAATCCTTTATAATATTACATTTGAATACTTTAATGGATGTTATTGTTATAGGATAACACTACTAGAGGTAAATATTGACCCCAAATACCTTGAAATTCAAGTGATCACAACCTCAACATGTCTTATAATGTTTGAATAGTCCTTTTTGAATGTCCATTGATTTGAGGGTGATAAGCGGTGCTCAAATAAAGCTCAATATCAAGAGCCTTCTAAAGATTCTTCATGAATTTTGATTCAAATAATGGATAATTATTAGAAAAAATTGAAGGTGATTCACCATGAAGTATTATAACTTAATTAATATATAGTTTTGTTAGGTGATCAATAGGTAAATCTTCTCTTATAGCGAGGAAATGTTCATATTTGGTGAGGTGATAAAAAATAACCCATATTTCAAGGAGTATATGGAAATCCAGTGAAAAAAAATATAGTAATTTCATCCCATTGTCATATAGGAATAGGTAAAGGTTTCATGACTCCTCTAAGATATTTTCTCTCAGTATTCACCCATTGAAAAACCAAACATCTTGACACATATATACAATTTCCCACCTCATATTATCCTACCAAAAATATTCCTTCAAATATTTATACATTGTGGTGCAACCAGGGTGAATAGATAATTTTTATCTATGAGAATCATCTAACAATTACCTATTTAGCTTAGGTTTATATGGAACACATAAACTCTTTCCAAATTTCATAATTCCATCTTTGTATACGATGTCTTCCATTTTTTCATCATTTAAATCTTTAATTTAATTTTTAAAATTCTCATCATCAGGTTGATAAGTTTTTATCTTTTCCAAAACATATGGATTCAAAATCATTTGAAAATGGTGTTATGGCTCCCCTTACTTAATAAGTATCATATCCATATTTACTACATCCATTAACAAAGGAGTTTTTTATCCACATTTTTTTATTACTCCATGAAAACTTCTTAATCCATCTACTATCATATTTACCATCCTTGTGTGGTAGTGTATTCAGAAATAATAATCATTTATTAGCTCAATCAATCATATTTCCCTCCATTTTATCTCTCTCTATGTAAAGATGTATTTCAGACTCTTATGATCTGTGTATATCTCACATATTTTTCCATAGAGGTAGTGTCTCCATATATTCACACTAAAGATTATAGATGCGAACTTGATATCATGGGTTGGATAGTTTTGTTCATGAATCATTAAATATCTTTATTTTTAGGAAATAACTTTATCATTTTGTATAAGGAAACATCCAATTCCCTTATTTGATGAATTACTATAAGTCACAAATCCATCATTTCCTGATGGCAGTGTCAAAATTATAGCATTCACCAATATTTTCTTCAATTCTTCATAATGTTATTCACATTCAAATATATATACAAACTTAATACCTTTACGAGTAAGACTAGTTAATGGGATAAGAAATTGTGAAATTTTTTTAACGAATCACTGATAATAACCGGCCAAACCAACAAAACTATATACCATGGTTATGTTTGTTGGTTAAGGCTATTCTCGGACTATCATTATATTTCAAGGATAAACCAAGATTCTATCCTTGGAGACAATATGGATAATAAAATAAACTTTCTGAAGCCAAAAATCACACTTGATAAATTTCCTATATTACACTTTTCTTTTAAGAGTCTTATGAATGATCCTCAAGTGATTATCATGGCCCCCATTTATCTTAGAGTACATCAAGATATCATCAATATATACCACAAAAAAATTATGAATTTTTTATTTAAATTACTTATTTATTATACCATGAAGATAGAGGGTGCATTAGTCAATCCAAATGGAATTAATATGAACTCGTAATGTCAATACCTCATACAAAGAATTATCTTCAAAATATCATCCTTATTTACTCAAAATTTATAATACCTAGAACAAAGTTCAATATTTGAAAAATATTGAGAATCATGAGGTTGACCGAATAAGTCAAAAATGTGTAGTAGGATAATTAGTCTTTATTGTAACAACATTTATTTCCCTATAATCAATGTGAATCCTTATCGATCCATCTTTCTTCTTGATGAAAAGAATAGTGGATACACAAGGTGAAATACTGAGGAATACAGATACCCTATCACACAAATCATCCAATAATTTATTCAACACTACTAATTCCACGATGTCCATTATATAGGTAGTCTTTTATATTTTTCTTATACTAGGGATTAAATCAATTGAAAACTCAACTTTTCACTCTCGTTGATGCTCAAAAAATACATCAATGTATTCATGTACAATATGTAAATACTTAATTTGAAGATTGCCTTTTCTATTTGTATATTGTGTTTGTACTTATTCCATAAGAATTCCATTTAGAATAGATACAATGGGTGGATCTATACACGATTCGGATGATGAAATATCCCCTCTAAATATAATAAATTCTAATTTTTCATTATGAATCATAATTTCATTCTCTTTAAAATATATTTTTGAACCTTATTTTGAAACTCAGTCCATACTAAGGATTATATCAAAATCAACCATATGTATAATAATTAATTCAGCCAATAGGTAATGTTTGTGTGTCATAATGGTAACTAACACATCCTTGTCATATTGATACTTCCACTAGGAGTCTTGAATGATAACTAACTTTTTATGGTTCTTGGAAAATATCTAATTTTCTTGGAAAAATTGGAATATATAAAAGAGTGAAAAGATCAAAAATCAAATAAATCATTAGCTAAATTTATGGATATGATTAAAGTAATTTCCACTTCATCATTATGGACTTCAACCTTAGCTGTTGTGATTTCATAAGCTTAGACGTTATCACTTGTCATTTTTAGGTAAAATTTCCTTGTTGATTAAGAAAATTATTTCCATAGTGTCGTGTATCATTATAATTTATGTATTTCACATTATCAACTTCTTTATTTTCCTTGAAATCATGATCATGGTGATATTTATCTCCACACTTGTAGTAAACTCCCATTCCCAACAAGAATGTTCTAAAGTATTTCTTTCCACATTTATTAGAATATGTAAATTACACTTTTACCTACTTCCATTTTACTATATTTCATTTTATGGAGTGATCAACCAACATTTTCTTATATTTGTTTAATTAAAATACATCAGACTTGGATATTTCATTCTATGTCTTGATATCACCTAATATTATGTCCTCATGTGATGAGAATGTTTTGGGAAACTAGCACCCTTCAATGGATTTTCTTATTCTGATAAAATAAATGGTCAGTATTTTTATTTGGATTATGTACGCAATCTGTATCATGCCTTTATAACCATGTAAATTTGTATAGTAACATTTTCATCTTCATTTTGTTATAGACATAAGAATTTTCTCTTCATATCTACTCATTTCTCATGAGGAAAATATTTTTCCAATAAGAGTACTTTAAAATATTTCCACTACATGTTTTATATTTCTAGTTAATCCTTATTGTTTTAAATCAATGACCACTATTAATTTTCATACACAAAGAGATGATAAAATTCCATGAAAACCTTCTCATTTTCATTTGTTCCAAAAGAAATAAATATATTCACTAAGGATCCTATTCATTACATAGTTACAAATAGATTCATAGTTCCAATGAATAGTGGAGGTTGTTGATTCATAAAGTTTTCTAACATTGTTACACCAAATTTTGGATTGGTAGGCTACCCCCTACAGGAAAGTTTATTGGTCATAACTAGATTCAACTACCCCAAAATAGTTATAACTTTTTCAACTCCAGCTCTAGCTCCATCTTCATTATCTTTCCCAGGAAGATAATATCTAAATAGATTACATGAATTAATAAGGTTTTCATTCCTTCCACTAGGTTGCATTTCTAAATAATTTCATACACTATAATATATCATAACATTATAAATCATAATGTATAATTTTAATAATAGTGAAACATGTGCCACAAATTGAAAATTTATGTATAAATAATCTCAAAATAATATATTTGGTATCTTTGAGAATATAATAAAGTCACAAAAATAATTTAGAATCCTTTATAATGATTTGTAATGAAAATTTTAATTAACCCTAGCATTTCCCCTGGGGAGTGTCCAACCAGGTTTATAGAAATACATATTATTTTTTACTAGTAAATGATCAAGTCAAATCCTAATACACCCTTTCCAAAATAATGACCCTAATGTATAACTATTCCAGACACACATGTGATTTTAGTATCTAGAAAAAGGATGTATTTCTAGGAAATCAACATAATATAAACCTTAAAAAAATTTATGTTGTTATAATATACTTAGACTTATCCTAGAATTCAGTCATGGAGTTATGTTCTCCAAAATATGTTTTCCTAAATCTATTTCCCAATGTTTCTACTAAAGTTTCTATAACACAAACTATAAAGTCCTCAACCCTATTATCCCATAGTTAGAGGAAGATTATTACATTGGAAATAGATACAATAAATCACATCTCATAGGAATAAATAGTTTAGTAATCTTGGAAAAATATATACATAATTGAATATCACTTTACAATTTAAAAAATAAAAAACAACACAGTATGTTTTTTTAATAAAACAATTATTCACATTATAATATCCTTACATATCAATAATAATATACTTCTTGGAATCTTGGGATGAAACATAAGAATGGGGTAAGCTCTGATACTCAAAAAGGGTATACGTACAGTATAAGCTATCAAGAATACATAAGGAATAATCAATATGGAAAGGCAAATAACTAAAAACACATCATTTAATTAATAACTTGTGTTTTAATAATAAAATGGTAGGAATAAATTATGACCAAGTAATGCCCTATAAATAGTCACATGACCTTAAAACTTATACATGTATGTAATAACTAATAAAATAATCACACAGACATCAATAACTAATATTATAATGAGGGATTTAATAATTACGGAAATTATAAACATATAATCAAATCCATATTTAAAGATATATTACATAAATGGGTATGGCATTTGCCAAATACCTAAGAGATTTTGTCTCATGAGACCTAATAATGAATTGAAGGGATATAGTGAGCCCCACCTGTCACATTCTATGTCCAATGAATTACTCATATAAAATTGGAGAAACATAATAAACATAAACATTTTTATCGAAAAACTATAATAGTAAATGTTAATATTTTACCCAATTAATAAATACAATCATAAACTATTTAGAGTAATTTGGAGAATGATACCAAAATAGTGCATCCTCATTCAAACTGGTCATAAAACATCTAGATAAATAATAAGTATTTTATCATTTATAATGTATCCCTAATTTATCATAACTAAAGGAATGTTTTTTCCATTGATTAAGAGAAAAACCATAAAAATTTCCTTAAGAACATTCATGATGAAAATGAAATTTTCACTTTGAAAATCACTAGAAAATAATAAATATTTATAGAATATTTTAAAAAGAACTTTATTTTAAAACAATAAATATATATTTTAAAGGAATACTCAAATAAATGAGTGGTCATGATGGTGGGATATTATGTTCATGCCTAGTATGTTAAAAACAAATATTACTTTCAAATTTTTGGTAAAAGGTCAAAAATAACCTCATTTGGGATATGATAGAAATATTCCATTTGAAAAAAATTATAAATTAAAAAAGGGTAAAAATTAATTTTGAAAATTAAAATAGAATATTAAAAACATTTTTAAAATATATTTAGAAAACATGGACATGGAATGGAAATTCTCCTGACCAAGTAGAAAAAAAGTTAGTTTTCCTTAAAAAAATTATTTTGGAATCTTGAGTATTTAAAGAGATGAATTTTAAAAATAAAACATTTATTTAACAATAATAAATATAGGGGTTAAATTATATTGGGTATAATATAGAAATATATAAATATTTCCCCAATGGTGATATGCACGCAAACAATCCGAAATAATGATGAGATTGTAAAATAAACTCTTACCACTTTTATAACTTTTTAATCATATAACCATGAAGGAAATAAATTAAAATGAAACTTTATATACCAGAAATATAAATATATTCATGAAATTACATATAAAAGGGGTATCATATATAACACATAAAATAAATAAGTTGTGAATATGACATATGTATCACGAAAGTAAAAGTGAGAGGAGAAACCATTACATTATGTCTGATTTCCTTCTTACATGTTCAAACCTCATTTATAATAAATATATATTTATTGAAAATATATTAATGAACCATAATAATATATATCATATCATATATTATTTTCTTATAACTTTTTATCACCCTCTTATTAACTATTCTTTATTAACAACACTATTATAGATGATAACTGCTTTATTTTTCCTGTATGTTTCGGTTTAGATGTTTTGTTCCTTCTAATTTTATCATGGTTCCATAATATACATAATTTTTATCATGATATAAATATAATATATATTATTTTCATATGTATTTATAGTAATAAAAAATTTATATAGAAAAACGAATTACACCGTTCATGGAGATTGTAGACCATATGTATGAAAGAACATTGTTTACATTTTTCTAATGGATGGAAAGAATGAAAATTAAATAATAAATAAATTTTAAATATTCATTATTATATCATATAAATAATTTATTATCCTAAAATAAATCCTTATTACCATTCATGTTAAAATAAAACCAAAAAAATATCACATCGCTTCGTGGAGGTGGTAGTTCACACCTACACACAAGTGGCGTTATCATTTTACAAAATATTGGAAGATAATAATGTATATGTGATATTATAGTTAAATAAGTATAATTATTTCATAAATATAATATAAATACCTTAACTAAATCATTACATCCATCCATTAGATGTGGTGATGGAAAACTAATTACATCGGTTGGAAAGGCGGTAGTTCGCCGTACACATGATCGACGATTTCATTTCTCATTTGATGGAGGATAATATGGATAGATGTTATGAAATAAACAAAATAATGTCTCAATATATTTAATTTTTTTTATTATTTCAGACTATTTTTGGCATATTTTAAGGGGTAGATGAAAAAATAAAAGGAAGACGCATTGTTAATAATTGTACCTCTTCCCTAGAGAACCTCTTTAGGATTATACCTAAATCCTTCTAAGAGTGGTTTTATAATTAAAAAATGAACTCTATAAAATTTTTATTGATTTAGGTAAGGGATTTTTTAGTTATTAGATGAATAAAATGGATCTGGAAGTTTGGATAAGTGAGGAGATGGAGTGTCCTTTTTAAGTGGGGGTGATGACACATTGGGAATTTTTGAAAAGACTAAGTCATACTCAGGTTTTTCATGAACAAAATGGATAAAAATAAACCATTAACGAATATTATATGATATAAGGTTCAAATATTTCCATAAAATATAAATCATACAATTTTTAGGTCATTTTAACCCATATCATTTTAGTTTATCCCCCAAAAAAACTCATTTTAACCTTAACCCCATTAATTAATTTTTAAAATTTTTACTATTAATTATGAAAAAACTTATGTTGAACTTATTAAAAAAATTATTATGGTAATTAAATATATTTTATCCATTTTTTTAATTCAATTCTCATAATTTATAGAATTCAATTTAAAATTAAACATGTAAATACCTCAAAAAAATGGGTTTTCAAAGAAATGTTTTCTAAAGTATAAATTTTTTTATATAAAAAATAAAAATAAATATATTATAATAACATAAATATGATTAATTATAATATAATAGAATTAATTTTACCATTAACAAGATTTAAAACAAAATTATACTTTATAAATTCTTGAAACAAAAAAAGCAGTTCGCAATAAAAAATAGTATTTTTCTCTATTCATTGAAAAATTTATCATTTCATAAAATTTTCAAATATTAACTACAATATATTTTTAAAATAATAATTTCAAAAATTAATTTAATTAATTCAATCTAATTTTAAAAAATTATAATTAATTAATTTTAAAATATATTAACAATACATGAAAAAACCTTTTTTTATAAAAATACACTTTTTAATCATAAAAATAGATTTATTCTTATCTCATGCATAGGAAAAAATATTAGATGAATGATAAAAAATTTTATTTAATATATATATATATATATATATAATTCAAATCAATCCTCAATAGTGAATAATATAATTTATTAATATAAAAACTCATTATGCACATAAAACTATTTTTTAAGAAAAACTTATCTTTTAATTTTAAATTATTTTTTACTTCATTATTAATAAATTGAAAAAAAATAAATTTATTTTATACATATATAAACCATATACTATTCATAATTTATTTCATCCCATTAATACCTTCTAATTATATGGCTATGTTACAATGATATACTGTATTATGGTTCATTTAAACATGAGATTGTGTGTATAAAAATACATTGAATAGATTAAATTTATTTTAAAATAAGTATACCATAGAGTCATGGGTTATTACATCCTGGATAAGTTCAAGGTTTTATTGATTGGTTACATCCTCATATACTCAAGGTTAGGGTAGAAGCATGTCCAGAATATTGGGGTTTCTTTTCAAGTCCTTTGGAACCACTAGCTCTTCGGAAAGTTATCCAAATATAAGTTTTGTACATGGGAGGTGCACTTTCATGGACATGTGGTGTATCAATTAGGAGTGGTAGTGGATCCATCAAATATTTAGGTCATTTTTTATGAGGTATCACCTAATAATATTTGTGAGATACATAGTTTCTCAGGTATTTTGTGCAATTATCAGAGTTTCATATCCAATATCTCATAGGTTTCATCCTCGTTGATAGCTTTAACTAGAAAGGAAAATGATTTATTTTGGACTGATCAGTGCTAGGAATCTCTTAATTACCTGAAGTAAATTTTGATCAGTTCTCATTCCCTTCAGCTACCTGAAGATTTAGTAATGTTTAATTTCTTTGATAACACCTCCCATATCAGTTTGGGTTGTGTCTTTATACAGTAAAGATCAGTGATACCATATGGGTCTATGAGGTTACATCTTAATGAGAGTAACTATTATTCCCATGAAAGTGAGTTTAATGTGGTAGTTTTTCTCTATAAATATGTAGTGATAATACCTCATTGTAGAGTTATTTTTGGTTTTTATAGATCATAAGATCATGAGTTATATTTTATATCAGTTATATTTTAATCTACTATATCAGTTGTAGATAGATTTCTTATAGGATTAGGAATTTGAGTTCTCCTACTCCCTAAGAAATGGGGTTACAGTTATTGATGTCCAGTGTAAAAATTCATGAGGGTTTGTTTTCTGAGAGTCAAGATATGTTAGGAGATGGATGTAGGAGCATAAATAAATTCCCCTCAATTGTTAAGAGTTTGTTGGTATAGGTATTAATTTTTACATGAAAGTGTAATCATCTATGATATAGTAGGTGTAGGAGTCTCAATGAGGAGACTCATAGGTAGAGCTAATGTGGGGCCATTATCTCCATGATGATGGTTTGGAGGGACAGTTAGAGGATGACAAAAATCAGATGTTATTTTCATGGAGATTTTTTGTTCTTTAAATGATTCATGAATAGGTTCTTGAAGAGTTAAATTGCACAGTAGTGATAGTGTATCTTAGTATGTCTAATATTTATATTTAGACAAGGATTCATCTTTGGTATCATTGGATGAATAGATTGGTAGAACAGTTCATGTTGCGATGTTTATTATTTCAATAGTTAAAGTTATAGTATTGAGTTAGTAGTGTTTTATTCCATTTTTTTGATATCGTTGAGTGTAAGTAAGAGGACATTAAGACAGATTTTGTCATAACCCTATCGTAATCCTAGGGTGGGAGTGATAATATTTTGGTGATTTTGGATCTATTGTTGAGGTCGGATCACTTCTTATACATTATGGTTTAGTTATGATAGTGGTTTTGGTGAGGTGGTATATATATGAGACTATACACAGAGTGATAAGGACCACCATCTTTAATTATAATCCTCACATTACCATGAAAGCCTAGAGAAGATTGAAACATAATTTTGGCTCCGGGTTACACCATATCACATCCTTCCATCCCGAGATGTATGGGGAGACATAGTTTACTATTCATACATTGGAGGATATTTTGTGATATTTTGTTTTGGATTTTATTAGGTAAGGGTGAAACATTTTCCTATGGTTGAGTTCACTTATAGAATCAGTTATCACTTCTCCATTGGAATGTATCCATTTGAGGAAGTTTATTAGTGGTATTTTGAATCTATGTTATATTGGATTGATGTAGAGGAGACATTATTTCATGGTTAATATATGGTGAAAAGCACTAAAAAATGATCCAAATGATTTAGGATTGGATGAGAGTGGCACATGACAGTTAGAAGTCCGATATTGATCGGAGTATGATACCTTCGGAGTTTGAGGATGGAGACCATATGTTCATGGGAGTTTACCCTCATCATGAGAATGTGGGTTTAGCTAGGGGATTAATCTGTAATTTCATGGTGTTTTATCATATTAGTGTGTTGGAATATCATTTGATGCTTCCTTTACAACTAAATTATATCTATAATGTTATTCATGTGTTGCATATCCAATGGTACCTTTATTAAAATTCTCATATCATCATCTAAGGATAGTTGGATATCAATTATGTTGTGTTGTACATAGAGGAGCCCATCAAGATTCAGGATCAAGGAGAGAAATTTTTATGTGAGTTTTTTATCCCTTCGGTTTGAGTTCTATAGAGGCATGGTGGTAAGGAAGAGATTATAGGGGAACATGAGTCAAGGATACGTGATCTATATCTTGAGTTTTTAGAATATTTAATTTTATTAGTAATGTAATGTTTGAATTAGTGATAATTTAATTAAAATTATTATTTCCATTTTTATTATGTTTGGTATGTAGTGTTGTCTCATTTTATAGGTATCACTGGAGGATTGAATCATTGGTGGTGTATATGGTTTCTTTCTGGGTTTGGTTTTAATTCTTAGGAAAGGGAATCCTTTAATAGGTATCTAATGTAATAGTTAAAACCTTCTTGTCCTGTTACTTTGTTATGTTTTGGGTGTTGGTTATATTAGGAAGAGGTTTGGGAAAGGAAGGGTGAATTTTAATCTAGAATTCTATCTTGGGGTCAGTTTTACAACATAATTCCTCAGTTGCATCGTGGAAGGTTAGTAGGAAGTTCAGTTACAACATGGTTAGCCTGTTTGCAGTATTGAAACCTAAGGGGTTGATAAATGGGGCTCTAATATTTTGAGGGTCCCTACATTTATGTCCTTTGGTTGTGGAGTGGTCTCAAACTAGGGAGTTTATTGATTTTTGTGGGAGTCCTTAAGGAATGGTCCTCAATACTGTGATGTGGAGCTTGGGATATTGATATCAGGGGTTCTCCATTTTGGAGAAATTGTGTTGTGGGGATTTTTATTCCCATGGTTGGGTTTGAGAGTCTTTTTTCTACATGATAGTGATAATTATTTCTTTGTGGGTCCTCCCAAATTTTATTATATTTTGGCATTGATCATAACATGATTTCTATGATTCATTCAACTTAAAACCATTATGGCATGGCCAAATACCATATGTTGGGGTTTTATAAATTTTATGCTTATATATATATATAGATATCCTAGCCTTTTACATGTATTATTCCATGATTTTATGAAAAATTAACAATAAAATACAAACTAAGGATTTTAAAGTCTAGTTTATTTAGAATATTGGGTTAATAAATTAAAATCATGAAACCAAAATAAAGAAATATTTTATTTAAAATCCCTAATTAGATCCTAACTTTATTTGATATCTTATATCTACATAGGATAACCTTGGGAATACATGAACAATGGGAAGAGAAAAAAAGTCCAGTGAGTGAATAAACAAAGGAATAAATATTAGAACATGAGTTAGAATGCATAACATGATGACATAGAAATGAATAAACATATGGAACCATAACATATAGAACATGGGATCATGTAATCATGGATAAATAGTAATCTAGAAGCAAGATATAACATGACATATACATGATCCAAGGCTAACTTCCAAGACTATATCGCATGGTGGACAAAGTCCCATAATTGAATTAGGTTTACTCTCAATCCTAATATGATGTCTCATGAGACTAAACATTACACAATGAATTGGAGCCCAAACTAGGTACATACATCCTAAAATTTTCATGCATATGTGTTCCATAAGAAAAGTAAAACATAATAAATAAACCTAAGGTTTATCCATAGAAATAAATTTTTATCATAATCATGTCATAAGGCATAATAAATGGTCATATCATAAAGGTTTCCATGAAGGAAAGTGTTAGGTTGGGATGGATATGATGAAAATAGAAAGGGGGTGAATTTTTTCCTTTTAATTTTTTTGACAATATTGAAACGTCCCTCTTGAAATGAAGTGATCCTTTCCTTCTCTCTTCAAGTAGAGCAAGCAACAAAAATAAATAAAGGAAAAGAATACAAGGATTCATAGTGGTTCGAGGCACAGAAATCCACTAGTCCAATAATATCTCGATAAAAACAGTAGGTTTGAACAATTTAAAACTCCCATTAAATCCATTCAGACCTCTCTAAATATATTCGAAATAGTTCCTCAAAAATTTCAGCACAATTAATCATCAATATTTAAAATCAAATCATTAAAATAGATTCATAACATCCCTTATAAATAGGAATGATTTAATCTGGTGCATACAAGCCATTGAATTGCTCATAAAATAGCTTTATATAAATCTTTAATAGTAATAATTACATTGCATAAATAGCGTAAAATATCACGGATTTAAAACATCATCTTTGAAAAGTCAAATGTAGGGTTACTTCATGTAATGACAAAATTCCAAACATAGTGTTCAACTACGTAACATATGGTTCCTTTTCATAGCATAGTGCTCCTTCCAATGTATGGTTCCTTATCCATATGTTCATCTTTATGTAACATAAGGATTAAAATGTAATGTTGGGATGATGATCCATACGTTCGTCCTTGTCAGCATAAAATCATAAACGTAGCATTGATTAACCATGAGTTCATATTTCTTGAACGTCGGGTTGCAAAAAGTATATCCAGATTCCAACATAGGGTTGAAGATCCATAATTAAATTTTTCACTATAGCATGGGGTTGATTCCATACATTTCATTTATCAACATATGTTATGAACATTGTTTCTAAAAATGTAAACAAATTAACTTCATACTTCACTGAATTTTTTAAGCCTTTTAACATCAGATTCAACCTTAGTCCCTCAAGACTTATTTTGAGTAAATATCAATATATTTACAACGTTTTAAGAAGAAAATAAGTCAGGATTATAAAACCCCTAATATCATTGAAAATCAAAATACATATGATAATTCAAAACTAATTCAAAGATTGAAATCCAGAAGTTCGAATAATTTATTGACCATCCGAAGGGCTTTTTTGGCCTTTGATTTTAACTGATGAAATCTAGATAAAATTATTGGATTTCCATTTACCTAGGTCTTTAGTGATTCAGAAATATTTATAACTTGAAGAAAAATAAATACAATATGATTTCAAATCTTTTAATTATACAGTTGAAAAAATACTTTAGAAACATTGTTGGTTTTTTAGAGTATCAAAAAAATCCTTTTTAGACATCCACATAAAATAATGAAGCTTAGATAAACTAATTATATATCTAGTGGTATAATTCACTCAAGAATCCATAAAATATATCTTTATATATCATCATAATTCTGAATTGAATTTCAACTGAAAAATTTAATATCACTTGAACAGCTTGTAACGGCTTCAGTGATTTTTTTCATCATCCAAACAATTTAATTGGATTTATAAATGAATAGATTAAATGTATATAATCTTCTTATATTAACATTTGAATAATATAAATAATAATATTATAACTATTGATTCATATTTAAAATAAATACTTCAACATACTAAATCTGAAATACTTAACAAATTTATTTGAAGACAATGATTAATGGGTTGAAGTAATGATCAAAACTAAATAAAAATGAGAATGAAAAGGAGCCACTCAAAATAAAGGATTTAAATCAATTCATGGACTTTCATAAGGAAAAATAGGAATATATAATGATAAATGATATCCCAAATAATTAAAAACATGTAAAAATAGTGTTTAAGAAACTTTTGAAATAAGCCACTTTAGTACGGTTTAAGGGAAAATATTAAAGAGACTCTAAAAGAGAAAAGGAATAATTGATAGTATAAAACTAAAAATTGAAAATGAAAATTTTTCATGAAAAAATTATTGATTTTATAAAAATAATGTTGGTTTAAAACAAATTATGTAGAAAACCTGTGAAGGGGTAAGAAACAAGGAAGTTCCCTTTAATCAGGCTTGTTTATCGGGAGAAATTGAAAAGGGAAGCAGATAAAACATGTATTTCCTCTAAAATATAAGATAATTGAAATAGGTAGATATGTTTGGAATATAAAAATATAATATAAGAAGTGATCATAAAAAGAGTTCAAAATTGAATTTGGGTAAATAGAGATAAAGTGTAACTGAAATGTAATTGGGAGGTTCAGAGAGAATCCTTTACCTTATGTCTGAATGTGTTATGCACATACACATAATGTCCTGGATAATAAAATTAAATATTTTAATTAATTAATTAATTAATTATTCTATATATATTTTATTTATTATAATTTCATTATGTTCAATTATGGATATTTTGATGACTTATAGAGTTTAATTTTTTTTATTTTGGGAGTATTCGTTTCATGGATTCATGATCAGTTCAATTCTTTATAATTATAGAAGTTGTTTTAAAATTTAAATAATTAAATTGAAGTGAAATTATATGTTTTTAATTAATTTAAATAAAATTAAGTGTTCCTATATATAATTTTATTTTTTGACATGAGGACGATTCACTAGATAAAACGTTATTGAAAAAATGATTAGTTTATATTTTCAGTTTTTACAACCATCATGAAATAGTATCATTTTATTCAATATTATGTTTATATACTATTTCAAGAAAATTATATAAGTTTTAATACACATATTATAATCTGGTTTAACAATAAAAAATTATTTTATGTCTATCCTTGAAGGAGGTAATGAAAAAACCTCATCATCCACAAAGGCAATGAATCAACACCTCACCAACTATGTTTTCATTTTGAGAATAAAAGGAGATAAGAAAAGATTTGATTATTTATATTTAATTAATTGATTAAAATTATTATATATATATAATAATGGATTTATCATGGTGTTTTGGATAGGGGAGGTGAGATGTGGATAAGAAAATAAAATAAATTAAAAGAGAAAGAAGGTGGATTTTACCTCTTGAGTGTCGTCTCCTTGAGAACCTCCTTAAAAAACTAGGAATTGGTATTTTGGTGAGACCATCATGACTAGAAATTTGGGAATAGGTTTAGGAGATTAATTTTCTATAATATAAGACACCTAAAAATCTTAGTAGGTGTGAGCAGAAGATGTGGTAAGGGGTGATATTTAGAGGGGAGGATAGGGGTATTTTGTTTATTATTTTATTCATTTTTTTATTATTTTAGATCAAGAAAATAAATAGTGTTGATTATTGTGGATAAATATAGTAAATATATTATTTTAGTTCAAGAAAATTTCATCTTATTTCATCCATGACCTAGCCATGACTAAAAATTCAATTATTTACTTAAAATGTTGAATACCGTAAATTACTAGAATTCACTAAACACCAAAAATTAAACTATTTTAGAAAAATACCAAAAATTCACCCCAACCATTTTTCAATGTGAATATTTCAAAAAAGACTCTATTTATGTAAATATTTTTCTAAATATGATAAATTTTATTTTTATATAAAATCATCATTTACTTGAAAAATATAGATTTTAATATTATAATAGATTTTATAACACTTTGAAAAATTAATTGATGTCTCAAAAAGTTATCTTACAGTTATAATACAACAAAATATTAACTTATGAATCTATTTTATGTAAATATATTTTCTTTAAAAAAAATTATATTAATTATAAAATTGTAAATTAACATTTAGGTTTAACAATTTTTTTGAGAAAGATGGATGTAGTGCCTCTTTTATTAAAAGGAATAAAAAAGATAGAAACCCAAGAGCATATGGGAAAACAAAGAAAAAATAAAGTAAAAAATCTATATTCCTATCTTTTTCTTTATCTTCTTAGTTAGATTCCATTTCTCTTCTCGAATTTCATACCATTCACCCCTTCCATGACCATGCCCCTGACTTCTCGATCTCCCCTACTTAAAGGAAGAGATTGAAGCCTTTTGAGTAGTTTCTCTACATTAGTGTTATCAGAAACATAATTATCCTCATGCTTCTCTCTGTATCATTCAGGATAAGTGTCTCTTTCCATTGGGGTCATAATCCCCTCAACCTCCATTGCCTAAGTCAGAGCAAGAGTATCCTGATGCTTTGTCTCAGGAGAGCCCAGATTTGTATATTGCATCTTAATAGCACCAAAATTTTTTTTTAGCAGAGAAAGGGAAGGGGTTACCTATAATCAGTTTCACGTCCACCACTTGAGGTATAACCATGTACTTCATCTTTATGTGTGAAACAACCTAGAAGACCTCATTATCCCTAATGGGTTTCAAAGAAGCATGGAAATCTTTAGAACTGATCGTTGTGTTAGGTTGAAAAATTTGTTCACCCTTGTTATCTAATCCAACCAACCTTTCATGTGAGAGCTGGTTATAAATGTATTTTTTGTATTTATTCTTCCATCATTTTTCTAGTCATCGATTCATCATCATTTCATGAATATGGTTAGTCCACAAGTATACAGTTTTTCATTTTCTATAAGTATCATCATTGTGTACATTCGCCTCTTCAGAGAACATGGAAGCCCAATATATCATCTTATTCTCAGAGGTAGAGGCATAGACATTACAATATTTCTCATTGTCTTGACTTCATTATCATGAATAAAACTCTTCCCTTATTTCTTCTGTTCTATATTATTATGAGTAATGTCAATGCCATCAGTAATATTGAAAGTATTATCCTCAGGCTGCTGTAACTGAGAGGGACCATCAGGCATCTGAGAAGTTTTGTTTTTGTTCTTGTTGAGACAATTTCTCATATTTTGTCCTTACCAAGAGAAAAATCTATAAACTATGGAGCGCCTAAAAGTATATGGTTCATGACCTATAGCTTTTCAGTCCCTGTATAATTTTGGGAATTTTTTCCTAAATAATATTCAACTCAATCATATCATCATCAATTGAAAGCATTACATTATCAACTAGGGTCAATACCAGTTCAACATCTACTAAGAATCTAGAGCAGTTTCCAAATAGAGAAACTTCCATTTCCCTACAAATTTTGATTAGTATACCAATACACAAGGTAATATCATATAAAATATTTGGGTGCCAGAGTATCCAATTTAATACATAGACCCTTACCCAAATTTGAGTAGTGTTGTTACCAATCTCAAATGCGTTGAATTTTATATCCCATTTTCAAAGGTGAACAATCCTAGGTTTTAGAGTTATGAATCCATATCCACATGCTCATACTTTCATATTTTTCATGTGGAAGAGCATATGGATGTATCCCCATTCAAGCGACACACATATTTGTGTGTGGGTTTGAAGGTGGCGATGGGCTCTGCGACTCTGGCTTTCGGTGACGTCTTCTTCCAGCGAGATTTGGGAGGTCCTCATTTCCCTGCTAGTTTGTTTTTCTTGTTATTCATCTTTGTTTGTTGTTTATTTTGGTTTGGGGATGAGTTCAAGCAGTAGGTGTCTCATGCTAGTTTTGGTTTTGGTGTCTGGTCTATGGCGATGGTTGCTTTTGTTGCTAAATTTTGATGCTGAGTCTAATTTTCTAAAGGCATAGGAGTTGAACTGACTAGTTCTGTGAAGGATCTAATGGAGGTTCTATGAATTAACATTGGGGATATAAAAATTAACTTCTCATAGGTCTTATTTGGTGTTTTTAATAATTTTCTTGAATTTTATGAAATAGTGGAGTTGTTGCTTGAATGTGTTGAATTGGTGGAATGATTTTTCTGGCCATCTGGTTCGATGTTTCAAGGTCACTGCATCTTTATTACACGTTTTTTCTCTAGATGGGGTTTAGAGGAGTTGGTTTTCGTCTGGTCTTCACTCTAGAATCGAATGTTTGAGAGGGTATGGATTTTCCATCGGTTCAAGGCCCGTGCACTCATGATTGGGATAGTTAGCCGAAAACTAGGTGTAAAAGAAGTCTGATCTTATTGTTTTTGATGATGGGTAGGTGATATCATATGTATTCTTGGTGTTCTTTGGACTTAAACTTTTTTACCATGGTGTTTTTATTGTCTTAAGTCATTAATCCATGTATGTTTTCTCACTTTTTCTTAAAAAGTGTTAGAATAATAAAAAATTAATTTTCAGTTAGATGTATGTGATATTACCTTTTCTTTGAAAGGAGGTATCAACTAAACCTTTGAATCTTGTAAATGATCGACTCACAGAAGCTCACTCAGTCTCAGTAGCAACATGATTCTACTAGTTATGAACCAACTGACCAGAACCCTGATTCGCTCCCACTATGTCTCCTAAATCCATCTTCGTTCGAGAATTAGGTGCCTGGAGAAGCTGGCCATCAGTAGAAAGAATCACTATATAACCCACAACAACCTCCTCAACCATCCTTGCATTAGATCTAGGGAAACATCCCTGATTCATTGAGATTCACCCTGCTCCAGTGAAATTCATTAGGACGAGACAGTCGGCCCAACCAACGCTTCTAAAGCATCTGAAGAGCATTGCTCTAGCCAAGTGTCATCCTTCAATTATGATACCAACACTTAATTTATTATTTTAAAACAATCATTTACTTTTTCCAATATATAAATATATTATATTTTCATTTATAAGATACCCAAATTTTATTAACACTTTTATAGGTGAGGTTATTATTCTATTGGTTGTTTTACTATTCATAATAGTCATATTACTATTAAAATGGTAAGGGAACTATTACATCAGTATAGGTTTCTTAATTTCTATTAATACAATTTATTTAATTATTAATTTATGAGAATGATGTTTTTATTAGGGATTGTATGTGATTTATTTATTTTATACTTTATAACATAATTATAAGAAAAATAAATTTCATTGATAAAATTATGGGTGGTTACATTATTCCCCCCTTATGAAATTTCACCCTTGGAATTTTTTTTACATTGAAAATAGGAGTGGGTATTTATCCTTTATTACTTAATCTGGATCCCATGTCACCTCTTCATTCTTATGATTCCTCCACAACACTTTGATAAGATGAGTCATCTTGTTTCATATAAATTTGTCTCTATGTTCCAAGATCTTCACCAGCTACTCTTCATAGGAGATGTCATTTTCCATTTTACCACCTATGGGTTTAGTACATTTGAGTGGTAAGGCATGTACTTTCTCATGAGATATACTTGTAACATGTCAATAACTTGATCCATATTTAGTGGAAGTGAAATCTGATAGTCCACTGCTTCTATATGATCAAGGATCTCAAAGGGGACAGTGTACTTTGGGCTAAGCTTCCCCTTCTTTCCAAACTGCATGACTCTATTCCATGGTGATATCTGATGCAATAATTTGTCTCCAACATCAATTTATAAATTCCTTTAATGCTTTTTTGGCATTGGTCTTTTTCTAAATCTAAGAATCTTTGATATGTTTTTGGATGTATTGAACCTTATCTGTCATTTCTTATACAAGATCAGGTCTAAGTAACTTTAATTCACCAACTTCATCTAAATAGGTAGGAGTTCTATATCTCTTCCCATATAGAGATTCGTATGGAGCCATATGAAAACTCAAGTTGAAACAGTTGTTGTATGAGAACTCAACCAATGGAAAATATTGATCCCATCCACCTTTAAATTCCATTGAGAAAGATCTAATCATGTCCTCGAGTGTATGAATATTTTTTTTCATATTGGCCATCAGTTTAAGGGTGATATACCATGAAAAAATCCAATTGATTACTCAAATCATGTTGAATACTTCTCCAGATTTTAGATTTGAACCATGGATTAGGATCGAATACAATCGAAAGTTGTACCCCATGAAGCCTCTCCACTTCCTTCTCATATGACTTGGAAGGTTTTCCAAATGATATATCTTCCCGAATAATAATGAAATCGGTAGTCTTGGTGAGTTTATCCACTAAAAACTATAACAAATTATTTTCATTGGATGTTTTTGGTAGACCTGTAAAAAAGTCCATAGTGACATTATCCCATTTCCCAGTGGGTATAGGAAATAGTCTCATGATCCCTTTGGACTTCTATCACTTTGCTTTATCTTTACGAAAACCCAAACGCCTTGATATATACTCCGCAATATCATTTTTTATATTTTCCCACAAGAAGTGTTCTCAAATATCACAAAGCATCTTACTGCTTCCAGGATGGATGGAGAAAGATGAGCTATGCACATTATCCAGTAGCACTTTCTTTATCTCAAATGAAGAAGGCACATACAGCCTAGTTCCAAACTGAATCACACCATCATCATCAATGTGGAAATCATGTATCTTTTTTTACATTATTGATTTTACCTATTTTGTTGTTCCAGATCATCCCTTTGTGCCTCCTTGATCTTCTATTGGATATATGGTTGGGCAGTCATTTGAGAAAGGTGGGATATATTCCCTACTATTATGATTTCTGGATCCATCCATTACATTTCCAGGAATATAGGGTCTTTCTCAATTCACATCATGGACAGAGTAGCAAGTTCTTTTATGATAAGAGCCTCAAATACCTTTTCTTCATTCTCATGAAGATAGTTAATAGAGAAATCATAGTCCTTGATTATCTCTAACCATCTTTTTTAACACATATTGAGCTCCTTTTGTGTGAATATATACTTTAGTCTATTATGATCAGTATATATGTTATGCTTCCTAGTATAGAGGTAGTTCCACCATATTTTCAAGGAAACAACATAGCTACAAGTTTTAGGACATGCATTAGGTAGTTTTTCTCGTGGATCTTCATCTTTATTGAGGCATATTATATCACTTTATAATTCTACATGAGTATAAAACCCAAGGCTTTATTTGAATTATTATTGTATATCACAAAACCTTCTCATCTTATTGGTAGTATGAGAACATGTGTAGTGATTAGCCTCTTCTTGATCTCCTTAAAGAATTCATTATATTCTTCCACCCAAACATACTTTACCCCAATCTGTGTTAACTTAGTTAGCAGGTTAATAAATCAAGAAAAATTTATCATAAAATTTCAGTAGTACCCAAATAAGATAATAAAACTATGAATCTCTATTACATATATTGGTTTAGGCCACTACTTAATTTTTTTCATTTTTAAGGGTCAATAGATATCCCTTTTCTAGAGATAAAATTTTCTAATAATGATAATTCCTCCATCCAAAACTCACATTTACTATACTTTTCTTATATTTTCTCCCTCCGAAATGTATTTATCACAATATTAAAATAATCCCCAAGCTCCTCCTTACTCTTGGATTATATCAAAATATCATTGATAAATACTACCATGAATTTTTTTATATAATCTCTAAAGAACTTATTCACTAATTCCATAAAAATTTCTAGATAATTAGTGATTCGGAATGGAATCACTATGAAATCATAGTGTTTAAATCTCATTTAAAAGGATTTCTTGGGAATATATTCCTTATTGACATTTAATTCATGATAGCCCAACTGAAGGTCCACCTTAGTGAAATATTTGGCCCCATGTAGTAGATCAAACAAGTCATATATCTATGGAAGTGTATAATTGTTATTTATCATGATTTTTTGAGCTCACAATAATCAATGAAGAGGTGCATTGATCCATCATTCTTCTTGATGAAGAGGGATGGTGCACCCAGGGTGAAGCACTCAAGAATATGAAACCCTTGTCCATATTATCTTGTAACTGATTCTTTAGTTCTTTAAACTCAATGGTGGTAATTATATAAGGAGTCTTTCATATGGTAAGAGATCTAGGGACAATTTCAATTGAAAACTCAACCTATCAGTTATGAGGAAGACCATGAAATTCATTAGGGAAAACATCATTGAATTCCCTCACAATAGGCTTGTATTCAAGAATGATCCTATATTTCACCTCAATCATTTGAGCTAAATATGATTGATCATAAGGAAATAATGTCCATAATTAATATAATGATTCTAAAGAAGGTTCATCCTCATCCTTACACTTGTACAGAATTGGATGATGCCTCAGGATGTGAAGAGTGGTATCCCTTTTCCTAAGAGTTGATGTTAGCTTTACATAAAGATATCCAATGCAAGCCCAATATAGCATAAAACCCCACCAAATAAAGTAATATGATATTTTTAGAGAGTTTACATCCATAAACATTAAAAAGGGATGATTTATATACTTTATATGCAATAATTTCCACATTTTCTATTCTCATAGATAACTCGACATCTATATTTTGAGGTGGTGTTTGAATAGTACTACTAAAATTTTAAGATATGAAAGAATTTGTAGAACAATAATCAAATAGTATGTTTGATGTTATTGAATGAGTAACCAGTGTACCTATCACCACATCATTGTTAGGATCCACCTCATTAGCAGTGATATCATATTCATTTCCTTGCTACATTAGATGTTGTTTTTTCTTACCTTCAGAAACCCTTGTCTGGGGGAATTAGCTCACATAATTCACATGATCCTTTCAATTGAAACACAAAAATATAGGTTGATTGTTGGTATGAACCTTAATTTCATATTCCATATTAGTGTCATTATTTAAGTCCCTTCAGAAAAAATTATCCTGACGAACCTCTCTCCATATTTGAATCATCTCCTAGTTCCCATTAAATAGTTCACAAGATACTTCTTCCCATACTTTTGACACATGGGATGTTGGGGTTTCAATGAAAAAGCTATAGGTCTATCATGTAAGCCTTGAAAATATTTCCTCATATTCCATGATAGAATCATATTCCATTTTCTTCAGTTTGAGGAACTCCCTTTCCGTATTAAGATAGATATTTCAGGGAATATATTTATTGAATAATAATTTCTTAAATGATTTAAATTCCATGGAACCAATTTCATCATTATACTTTATATTCTTGAAAAATTTCCACAACTGATCATCTTCCCTATCAAAACAATAGACCGCCAACACAACTTTATCCTCTTTTGAGCACTGGATGATAGAGAATATCTTCTCAATGGAGTTAATTCATTATTCTACTATGATGGGATTAAAATATACACTAAATATAGGAGGTAATTATTTCATAAAGTATTCAACCATGACATGATCTTTCTTAGAATAAGGATAGAGTTGCACATTATTTATGTTATTATTCATAACTTGAGCCATCTGAGAAAGTACAGTCATAATTTTTTGAGCTCCCATTATGATTAGATTTCACATTTAATTAGGGTAATTATCACATTGCTTATCACATTGATTGTTGGAATGGGTTCTCCTATTTCTCTCAATTAAATGAGAAAAAGAAAAAAAATAAAATTAGGTGGACTTTAATACTTAAAAATAAAATTATGGGGACTTGAATACTTATCTAATAATAATATAAAAAGGAAACTTTGAACATATAATGATAAAATTTTAAATGAAAATTATATCCTATATTGTGATTTTCTATGTTTCAATAATGGTTATTCATGTTGATAAAATTATCCCTGGGGTTTTTAAAAAAGTTTTATAGTTAAAATCTCCAAAAATAACTAGACTATGCTCTAATACCAACTGTAGATACCCTAGTATTTTACACATATTATTACATGATTTTAATATTAATTAACCATCAAATGCAAATAAAGGATCTTAAAAGTATAGTGTATTTAGAATACTAGTTTCACAATTAGAAATAATAAAACCAAAATAAAGACATATTTTTTTCAAACTCCATAATGAGCTCATAAATTTCTTTTAGATCTTACATCTATATAGGATAACCTTGGGAATACATAAAAAAATTGATGAGATAAAAATACCAATAAGGGAATAAATATAGGAATAATGATTAGAACATGAGTTAGAAGGCATAACATGATGATATATAAAGTCATAAACACATGAAAGAATAACATATAGAACCTGGGATCGTGTAATCATGGCTACAAAAAAATGTTGTAGTAACATATAACATGACATAAACATGAGTCAAGGATAATTTCCAATAGTATATGACATGGTCTACAAAGTCCCATTAATGAATTAGGATTAGTCCCTATCTCAAAATGACATTTCATGAGACTAAACATCACCTAATGCATTAGAGTGCTATCTGGGTGCACCCATCATAATAAGTTCATGCATATGTGTGCCACATTAAAAATATAATATAATAAATAAACATAAGGTTTTCCCATGAAAATAAATGGGTATTGCAATCCTATCATGAGGAATAAAAAATGGGTGTATCATAAATTTTTACATGAAAATAATGATTTAAATAATAAATGGAAAAAGATAAGGGAAAATATGTGTAGATAATGATAAATGATGTCCAACTGAACTGAAAACAATTAAAAGAGTGTTTAAGAAACTTTAGAAATGAGCCCGTTTAGTGCGGCTTGAGGAAAAATATTAAAGAGACTTTAAAATATAAAAAGAATAATTGTGTGTATAAAACCAAAAATTAATAAAGATATTTTTTTTCATTAAAAAATGAGTGATTTCAAGAAAAATTGATTAAAATATATTATGGGTCATACATGAGAATGTATAAGAAATGGGAAAGTTCCCTTTAATCTGGCTTGCTTATCAGGAGGAATTGAAAATGGGACTTTATAAAACATGTGTCTCCCCATAAGAGAAAGAATAATTTAGATAAGTGAATATTTTTTCAATATAAACATAGAATTTATGATAGGAATATAAGAAGAATTAATAATTACATTGGGGTTAAGATAGATAAAGTGTAACCCAAAGGTAATTGGGGGGTTCGGAGAGAATCCCTTACCTTATGTATGAATGTGTTATGCACTTGCACTTAATTCCATGGATAAAAAAATTAGATCCATTACTTAATTAATTAAGAACATATTATACATATATTTAATTTATTATAATTTTATTATGTTCATTTGTGACTATTTATATGAGTTATGGAGTTTAATTTTTTCATTTTGAGAGCATTTATTTCATGGTTACATCATCGGTTCACTTGTGTATAATTATTGAAGCTCTTCTAAAAATGGAATAATTATCCAGAAGTAAAATTTTATGGTATTAATTCACTTACATAACATTAAATGGTCCCATATATCATTTTCCATTTTTACATGAGAATGATTCACTAGATAAAACATTAATGGAAAAATGATTAGTTTATTTTCGTAGTTTTTACGACAATCATGAACTAGTATCGTTTTATTTAATATAACATTTATATAGTGGTTATATAACATTAAATAAGTTGTAATAAAAATTTTATAATCTCTTTTTACCATAAAAATATGTTTTATGCCCATTATTTTATGAGGTAAATAAAAATTAAAACTCATCATCCACGAAGGCGGTGAATCAGCACCTCAAGGACGTTGTTTTCATTTTTAGAATAAAATTAGAGGATAACAGATTTTATGATGTATATTACATTGACATAATAAAATTTCAGTATATATATATAATAAGAGTGTTATAATTCTATTTTCAATAAGATAGGTTAGAGGAGGATAATAAAATAAAATAAATCTAAATATAATGGAGGATTTTACCTTTTTAGTGTCGTCTCCATCAGAACCTTCTTAGGGCACTTGGAATTGGACTATTGGTGAGACCAGAAATATCCAAACATAGGTAAGTGGTTTGGGAGAGGAATTTTTTATAATATAATAATGATTTAAATCTTATAATGTGTGAGGAGAAGAGGTGGTGAGGGGTAATATTTATAGGGGAGGAGAGGGGTGTTTTTTGATTATTTTATACATTTGCTTCTTATTTTGGCTCAAGACTATCAATAATGTCGATTCCTATTAATAAATACAGTAAATAGAGCATTTTATTTCTATAAAAGTTCCACTTACAGCATCCATGACCAATCCATGACTCAAAAATCCTTTATTTTATTATAATGTTAAATATCATGAATTACTGTATTTCACTATTCCAAAAAATTAAACTATTTTAGAAAAATTCCAAAAATTCACCCAACCCATTTTTTAACGTGTAGATTTAAAAAATAGACTCATTTTTATGAAAATAATTTTATAAATATGAGAAATTTAATTTTTAAATAAAATCATCATTTACTCGAAATATACCGATTTTAATATTATAACTGATATTATGACAATTTCAAAAATTATATAAGGTGTCATAAAATTATATTATATTTATAAGACCAAAAATATTAATTTATGAATATATTTTATTAAAATAAATTTCTTTTAAATCATTATTCTAATTGTAAGGTTGTAAATAAACTTTCAGGTTTCATACAAAATTCCAACACTTAATTTATCATTTTTAAAACATTTATTTAATTTTTACATCATATAAACACATAATTTTTCATTTATAACATACCCAAATTTTATTTACACTTTTTTTGGTGAGGTTACTATTCTATTGGATAGATTACTATTCCTAATGGTCATATTACTATTCCAACGGCCAAGTTACTGTTCTCATGGTATAGGTTCCTTAATTTATAAAAAAAACCATTTATTAATTTTTTAATTTATGAGAATCAATATTTTATTAGGTTCTCTATGTGGTGTATATGTATTATACTTATATAACATAATTATAAGGAGGTAAATTTCATTGATAAAATTCTAGTTCATTACATTATTCCCCCTTATGAAATTTTACACTCAAAATTTTGTTTTAAATTGAAAATAAGCATGGGTAATTCTCCTCCATTGATTCATTTGGTTCTCATTTCACCTCTTAATACTTATGATTCCTCCAGAAAACTTTTAAAATATGAGTCATCTTTTTGTGTAGGAAGTTTTCTCTATGGTCCTAGATCTTCACTAGCTGCTATTCATATGAGAGGTTGTTTTCTAGTTGTACCACCTCCAGATTTATTACATGTGATGGGTTAGGTATGTACTTCCTCTGGAGAGATACAAGGAATACATCATGAACTTGAGCCATATTTTTTGGAAGTGAAATCAAATATTCCACTACTCTTATACAATCAAGGATCTCAAAGGGACCAATGTACCTTGGGATAAGCTTCCCTTTCTTTCCAAACCACATGACTCTCTTCTATGGGGATATTCGAAGGAATATTTTGTATCCAACATAAAAATCTAAATCCATTAGACGATTGTTAGCATTGATCATTTTATGATTCTGATCATCTTTAATATGTTTCTGGATGGTTTGAACATTCTTTGGTATTTCTTGAACAATATTAGGTCCAAGTATCTTTTATTCATAAAAATCATCCCAACTGGTTGTAATCATAAATATCTTCCCATATAGACCTTCATATGGATCCATCTTAATACAAAAATGGAAATTGTTATTATAGGAGAACTCAACCAATGGGATATGTTGACCCCATCAACCTTGAAATTACATTGACCAGACTCTTAGAATGTCCTTGATCATATGAATAGTTCTTTGAGATTAGAAATCAATTTCAAAGTGATAGTGTTGGGGAGAATCTCATTTATGGGCCGAAACTTTCTTGCCAAAATATTGTGAGAAACCCGATGAAATATGGTTGTGATACAAAAAAATAAATAAATCATCATGCAGGATGGATGATCTGTCATTCGATCTTCTCCCTCTTTATGAAAAATATTATAATAAAATCCCCTCCTTCATAATTATGTAATTTCTTTCTTTTTATTGAATAAATTGTGTCTTGGTATTCAACTGAGGCACCACATTTAAAAAAAAATGTAATTACGAAACATGAATTAAAAATGATAGAACATATAAAACCTATGTGAAAACCACACCCTAATACGCATCTACCTTCTCTATGAAAAAACAACTCATCATCACCATGTAGAAAAAAATCAATCTGTAAAAAAAACATCACCCTTATGTTGATTAAACGTTAATACCTATTAGATCTTCATCTGAACATACATTAGCCTCACATCATATTGAAAACCCCAAAGGATTTAACTCTCATGATCACACCATCATTATTTACCAATAATCATTAACTAAGACGTGACACATTATCACCACTATCAGAAAGACGCTCAATACATGGCCCCAATCATTGATTGTGTCACTGCTACTCCACACCTATTAAACACCGACGCACCACAAATTATGCTGCCAATGCGTTATCCTCCTTCTTGATCCCAGTGGATGAAATCATGAACATATTTCTAAGAACCTCTCTACACAAAAATGATAATTTTGTCATCATCATCGTGTCACACGGGCCACTGTAAATGTGGAAACCAATTCTCAGTTCTCTCTTACTGGATACATCATACAAGAACTCCTTTAAAAAATGTTTTCATATATTATTATATAAACCCCAAGTCCATAATCACCAATTAATGCAATTAAAATCTATTTTCTATCCATTAATACTGAGAATTAACTCTCCTTTAATGTTGGGATAAAACCCCCAATTAATGTTGAGATAAATCTCTCCATCAATAATTTTCTATCTCATTAATAAATGTGATGAATATCAATAATCTCCCCCTTCAAACCATAAAAAAATGAAAAAAATCCAACAAACTGATTTGGAATGAAAATAGGTTGGTATCACACCAACCATAATCATCTGTAGAAAATATGATGACATCCTTTTTCATTTATGACAAAAATAAATATCAACTTCCCTTGCAAAAAGAAAACCAAACACCAAAATCTTCATTAAATATATATCTTCACCATCCCTCTAAATAAGAATAGAACCATAAACATTTGGCTCCCCCATAATAGATATTAACACATGATCTGGAGAACCTTCCAAAATTAACTAATCCCGCTACTCAACATCCCCTGAGTAGACATGCACATCACCTCTCTCAGCCTGCATTAATTTTCATACATTATTCTGCTTCACGCACACATCAGAAATCCTATCAAAAACTTCCATAATTATAACATTAAATTTAATTCTAAAACTTCACCTTTGATACTACTTTTTAGGGATAATCTTGATTTCGACCTGAAAATATTATTGCCATAATATTGTGGAAAAAACCTCCCATTTAGAGGATTTAAAAACCATAGGGAAATTCCAAAAATATCCACTATGAATCAGAGAGTAAAAATAATCCAAGTAATGCCCAAACTTGAATTAAAAACTAGGGATCATAGAAAACATGTGTAAAAAACACCTTGATATGCCTCTTTATTCTCTCTGAAAAAACATCTCAGCAACACCATGTATCGAAAGATCAATCCGTGACAAAACATCACCCTTCTATTGATAAAATGTCACTACCTCAGAGATCTTCATCTGAACATGCATCATCCTCACACTATCTTGTGAAACCCAAAGGATTTCTATCTCATGATCTCACCATCATGATGTACCATTGATCATTAACTAGTACATGCCACATGCTCACCACTATTAGGAAATATTTTGATACATGGCCCCAATCATCGATTGCATTACTACTGCTTCACCCCTGTTAAATGTCGATGTGCCTCACATGCCACCACCGACATGGTATCACCCTTCTTACACCAGTTGTACGACATCTTGATCATCTTTCCAAGAACCTCTCCACACATACAAGATAATGGTGTCATATTTTTTGTGTCACATGGGCCCCCGAAAATGTGGCAACCCCTTTCTAATTCTCTCTTACTGGCTACGTCGTGATGGAACACCTTCCCGGTTCTCTTTTTCCAAATAAATCATATTGGAACTCATTTAAAATATGTTTCCACATCTTATTATATAGACCTCAATTATATAATCACCAATTAATGAAGTCAATATACCTTTTTTATCCATTAATACTGAGAATTAAATCTTCTTTAATGTAGGGAGAAAATTCACAATTAATGTTGAGATAAATATCTCCCTTAATAATTTTATATATTTATATTAAATGTGAGGAATTGAAATAGATAGTTCATGCTAAAATTCAAATTATTACTCAAATCATGTTGAATAATTTAGATGTGAACCTTGGATCATGATCAGATACGATCAAAAGTGGTACCCCATGTTTCCTCACCACTTCCTTCACATATAACTTGGAAATTTTTTCAAGCGAGAAATGTTCCTCTATAGAAATGAAAATGGAATTATTGGTTATTTTATCCATAAAAACCCATATCACATTGTTTGCTTCATATATTTTCCAAAGACCTGTGACAAAGTCCATAGTGACATTCTCCCATTTCTTTGTGTGAATAGGCAATTGTTACACCATCCCTTTGTAATTTTGTCACTCTTCATTAATATGATGGAATACAAATCAATTTGATATATACTCTATAATCTCTTTTTCATATTTTACCACAAGATGTGTTCTTGAAAATCATGGTATATCTTAGTACTTATAGGATGGATGGAGAAAGATTAGCTATGTTCATTATCTAGTTGCTCCTACTTAATCTCATGAAACTAAGTGATACAAATCCAAGTTCCAAACTGAATAAAACCATTATCATAAATGTGGAACTCGTGTATCTTCCCTTACCTTACTTCTTTTAACTTATTTTTTAGCTCAAGATCATAGCTATATTCCCCCTTGATATTATCTTGGATAAATGGTTATGAAATAATTTGGGAAGGTTAAGATGTATTCCATGCTGTTATTATTTCCAGATCCATTCTTTTCATTTCCATGAATATAGGGTCTTTCATAATCCGCATCATGGATAGAGTAATAGGTTCATTTATTATAAGATAAACATTTACTTTATTTTCTTTCCCAGGATGATAGTTAATAGAGAAATAATAGTCTATGATTAGATCTAACCATCTCCTTTGATGCATGTTGAGATCATTTTTTGTGAATATTTACTTTAGTCTCTTATGATATTTATATATGTCACACTTATCACCATAAAGTTAGTGACATCATATTTTCAAGGAGAAAATAATATCTACTAGATCTAGATCATGCATCAAGTAGTTCACCTCATGGATCTTCAAATTTCACGAGGCATAGTTTATCATTATATCGTTCTTCATGAGTACACAACCCAAGACTTTATTTGGATAACCACTATATATCACAAAACCATATCCACTTGTTAGTAGTGTGAGATCATGTGTAGTGATTATCATCTTCTTGAGATACTCAAATAATTCCTCACATTCCTCCATCTAGAAACACTTTACCACTTTATATGTTACGTTTGTTAGTGGATTAGATAGATGTGATAAATTATTCACAAAATATTAGTAGTACCCAACTAAGCCAAGAAAAATACGGATCTCTGTTATAGATGTTGGTCTAGGCCACTCCTCAATTTCATTTATTTTATAAGGGTCCACATATATCCCTTTGTTGGTGATAACATGCCCCAAGAATGATACTTCCTCTATCTAGAACTCATATTTACTATATATTTCAAATATTTTATCCTTCTATAAATCCTTTAGAACATTATAAAAATTCTCCTCATGTTCCTCCATACTCTTAGAGTATATCAAAATATCATTGATAAAGACTATGATGAATTTTTCAAGGTAATATCTAATGTGTCTATTCATTAAGTCCATGAAAATTTATGGAGAATTTGTGAGTCTGAAAAGAATCACTATGAACTCATAGTTTTCATACCTCGTTCTAAAGGTTGTCTGGGTAATATCTTTCTTTTTTACATTTAATTGGTGATATCACGACCAAAGTTCTTCCTTAAATAAATACATGGCCCAAAGTATCTGATTGAAAAAGTCATATATCTGTGTTAGGAGATACTTTTTCTTTATCATGATTTTCTTAATTTCACGATAATCAATACAGAGCCATGTTGATTCATCCTACTCTTAATGAAGATGACTGGCTCACCCCACAGTGAAGGGCTCGGGTGTTTAAACCCCTTGTCCCAATTCTCTTGTAACTGCTTATTCAGTTCTTACAACTCAATGGTGGTTATTATATAGGGAGTGTTTGATATATTAAGAGATCCATGAATAAGTTCAATTGATAACTCAAACACTTGTTCAAGAGGAAGACCAAACAATTCTTCAAGGAACACATCATTGTAGTCTCTCACAATGGGTATGCCTTCGAGAATTATTCTATCCTTTTTCACAATAATTTGAGAAATATATTATTTCTCATAAGGTAATAAAATCCCCAATTGATATGATTATTCTGAAGGATATTCATCCTCTTCCTTACAATTTTCTAGAATTTTAAGATGCCTCGGGATGTGAAGAGTGGCCTCCCTTTCCTGATAGTTGATGTTGGATTTGTATAAAGATATTCAATCCATTCCCTATATTTCATAAATCTCTACCAAAGGAAGTAAGGTTATATTTTTAGGGAGTTTCTATCCGCAAACATTAACTGGGGAGGAGTTATATACTTTAGGTGAAATAATTGCCCCATTTTCTATTCTCACATATAACTCAACATCCTTATTGTTAGGTGGTGTTTTAATAGTGTTACTAAACTTTCAAGGTATGAAATAATGTGTATAACTAGATTAAAATAGCATATTCTCTATTCTTGATTGAATAACCAGCATACCTATAACCACATAATTTTTGGGATCCACCTCAGTTGTAGTGATATCATACACCTATCCTTTATTCCTTGGAGGTTTTTAATGATTGACTCTAACAACCCTAGGATTAGGGAATTGCTCATATAATTTATATGTTCCTTATTGTTGAAACACTTCAGTACAGGTTGAGTGTTGGTCAGAACCTTCATTTCTTCTTCCACATTAGTGTTCTTATTTAAATCCCATTGGC
The DNA here is from genome assembly GCA_963277665.1 of Viscum album. NCBI lineage: Eukaryota > Viridiplantae > Streptophyta > Magnoliopsida > Santalales > Viscaceae > Viscum > Viscum album. The sequence goes on along the minus strand of OY728152.1, from coordinate 916,023 downwards.
AAAAATTAACCTGAAAACCCTATCTTCCACATTTGGTGCATATTTTAGTTCCCCTTAGATAGTCCCTAGGATGATTCTTCCTACACTTTTAATATGTGAGATGTTGGTTTTTATTTCTATCATGGGATTTATCTTTTTATCCTCCCATATTAAACTCCATTTTCTTCTTTTTATCTCTAGGCTCATGAGACCACTAAGAGTCTTTGATATCAATTTCAACCTTAAGGGTGCAATGGATAATATCCTCATATCCATAAAAGTATTTAATTACCAACATTTTTCATAAACTCATATTTAGTTTACTAAATATGTGATCCACCTTAATATCAGTTTTCATGATAAAACAAGCATCGTATCATGAAAACCTTTTAAATTTTTCCTCATATGACCCTATAGAATCGTATTACTTTTACTTCAGTCTAAGTAACTCCCTTTCTATCTTAAGATAGAGAGTTTATGGAAAATATTTATTGAAAAACATTTCTTGAATGATTCTCATTGCATAGAGTCCATTTACTCTTTAAAATTTGTGTTCTTGATCTATATCCACCAGTGATCAGCTTCCCAATCAAGAAAATAGACCTCCAGCACAACATTCTCTCATTGTAATCATTGGAGAATATAAAATATCTTCTTAATGGAGTTAATCCATTTTTATTCAATAAAGGGATCAGAAGATCCACTAAATATATGAGGTCTTTGTCATATAAATTATTTGACCATAACATTCTCTTTATTAGGAGAAGAACATTTTTACCCATGATTCAATTTATTATTCATGAATTAAGCTAGTTGATAAAGTACTTTCATAAATTTTTGATCTCTTATTCCCATTATATTTTTCATTTCATTAGGGAAATCATCACATTACATATAAAATTGATTGTTGGAATGAGTTCACCTATTTCCTGACATTAAATAAGAAAAAGGAAAAAATATAATTAGGGGAAATGAAGGCTTATCTAATTAGAATATAAAATTTAAACTTTTAACATAGAAGAGTAAACATGTAAATGAAAAGTATATCCCATCATGTGATTCCCTATGTTTCAATAGTTGTTATTATTGTGGATAGAATTATCCCTAGTGTTCTTACTAAATTTTTATAGTCCAAATATAAAATAAATAACTAGACCTTTCCCTAATACCAACTATAGCGACCCTAACATTTTACACATATTATTACATGATTTTAAAAATAATTAACCATCAAATACAAACCAAGTATCATAAATTCTAGTGTCGTTGTAAGATTAAGAACATAATTAAAAATAATGAAACCAAAATAAAGACATTTTTTATTTAAAATTCACAATGATATCTAGAATATATTTAATCTATCACATATGCATAGGTTAAACTAGGGAATGCATGAACAAATGGTTGGGCCAAAAATACCAGTAAGGGAATAAACATAGGAATAATGATTTACCCATGAGTTAGAAGGAATAATATGATAACATAGAATGGAATAAACAAATGGTATCATAAAATATATAACATGGGATAATGTAATCATGTATACATAGGATTTTGGAATAAACATATAATATGACATAAACATGAGTCAAGGATAACTTCCAAGACTATATCAAATGGTATACAAAGTCCCATAAATAAATTAGGTTTACTCCATATCCCAACATGTGGCATCATGAGAAAAAACATTACCTAATGCATTGGATTGTTGTATGAGAACAACCATCATAACATGTTAATGAATATGTGTTCCACATTAAAAATAAAACATAATAAATAAATGTAAGGGTTTCACATATAATGAAATGGGTATCATAATCATGTTGAGGAAAAATAAATGGGTGTATCATAATTGTGTCCATGAAAGAAAGGATTTAAATAATATATGGACATTGATAATGTAATATAATAATATATAATGATAAATGATGTCCAAATGAAGTGAAAAAATGTAAACACTGTGTTTAAGACACTTTATAAATGAGCCACTTTAGTGGGGTTTAAGGGAAAATATTAAAGAGACATTAAAATAGAAAATACATAATTGTTTATATAAAACCAAAAATAAAAAAAGATAGTGTTTTTGAAAAAAAAATAACTGTTTTTATAAAAATAATGGTATATTAAAATAGATTATAGATCATACATTATAATGGGTAAGCAATAGTAAAGTTCCCTTTAATTGGGCTTTCTTATCAGGATGAATTGAAAAGGGAACCATAAAAAACATTTATTTCCCCATAAAAGAAATGAGAATTGAGATAGGTATATATTTTTGGAACATACACACATAATTTAGGATGAGAACTTAAAAATAATTAATAATTAAATTGGGCTAAATAGAGAGAAGGAGTAACCTAAAGGCAATTCAGAAGTTTATAGAGAATCCCCTACCTTATGTCTGAATGTGTTTTGCAATTATAATTAATGTCCTGGATAATAAAATAAGATCAATTAATTAATAACCTATTATAAATATATTTTATTTATAATAATTTTATTATATACATTTATGGCTATTTCTATGAGTTATAATGTTTAATTTTATCCTTTCAAGAGCATTTGTTTCCTGGTTTCATGATTGAATATCTTGTATGTAATTATAGAAGTTCGTATCAAATTGGTATACTTGTTTAGAAGTGAAATTATAAGTTATTAATTCACTTAAATAAATTTAAATAGTCCCATATATTGTTTTATTTTTTTTACGTGAGGATGATTCACTAAATGAAACGTTAGTTACAAAATGATTAGTTTATTTTGGTCGTTTTTACAACAATACTGAACTTGTATCACCTTTTTTAATATTATGATTATATACTCATTAAAGAAAATTAAATAATTTTTAATACACATATTATAATCTGGTTTAACTATAAAAAATGGTCTTATGACCAGCCGCTAAGGCGGTAATGAAAACTGAAAACTTGTTGTCCACAAAGGTGGTGAATCGACAACTCACGAACGATGTTTTTCATTTTTAGAACAAAAGGAAATGAGAATGATTTTATTATGTATATAAAATTAAAAAAATAAAATTATAGTATATATATAATAGTTTATTTATCATGTTTTTTTGGATAGGGCAGGTGAGAGTAGGATAAGGAAAAAAATAAATTAAAAGTGAAAGAAGGAATATTTTACCTCTTGAGTGTCATCTCCATTAGAAACGCATTAAGGAACTTGGAATTGGTATTTTGGTGGAAACAACAATACCAGAACATGAATAAAAGGTTTGGTAAAAAAATTTTGGAAAAATATAAGTGAGATCCTAATCTTAGTAGGTGTGATGAGAAGTGATGGTGAGGGTGGTATTTATAAGGGAGGATAGGAGTGTTTTTTGATTATTTCATTCATTTGATTATTATTTTGGATATGAACTATCAATAGTGTTGATTCATGTGAAATATTATAGTAACTAGAGAATTTGAATTTGAGATGATGTCCAATTACATCATCCATGACTTAGGCATGTCTCAAAAATTCATTTATTTACTTATAATGTTTAATACTGTAAATTATCGTATTTCACCATTCAACAAAAATTCAACTATTTTAAAAAAATCCTAAAATTTTACCCCAATTTTTTTTTAATGTGTATATTTATAAAATGGACCCCATTTTATGAAAATAATTTTCTAAATATTATACATTTACTGTTTGAATAAAATAATCATTTACTCAAAAAATACTGATTTTTATATTATAACTGATTTTATGACACTTTCAAAGATTAATTAAGGTCTCATAAAATTGTATTATAATTATAAGACAAAAAAATATTAATTTGTGACTCTATCTTAAGAAAATAAATTTTCATTTCAGTCATTACATTAATTATAGAATTCTAAATAAACATTCAGGTTTCACAAAAATACCAACACTTAATTTATCATTTTTAATGAATTGATTTACTTATTCTAGGATATAAATATAATATATTTTCATTTATAAGAAACCCAAATTTTATTTATACTTTCACGTGTGAGTTTACTATTCTATTTTCTAGTTTACTATTCCTAAGTGTTATATTACCATTCTAATGGTCAGGTTACTATTCCATCGGTATAGGTTCCTTAATTTCTCTAAAAACCATATATTTAATTATTAATTTATTTGAATAATGTTTTTATTAGTTTATCAATGTTATGTATGTGTTTTATAATTTATAAAATAATTATAGGAAGGAAAATTTCATTTATAAAATTTCCAATTGTTACAAGTTAAATTCAAGTTCCACTTTTAATTTTATTCTTCCATATTTTATTTCTTATACTCTTTGGAGTCCTTTGGGGTATTTTTCGAAGAACATTTAGTACAATTTCTTGATTTTGATCCTCACCATTTATAAAACTATTTTTTATGATCCTAGATGAGTTTCTTCCCCTTTATTTATGATTTCTTCCTTATTCCTAATCCAAAGAAGGTAGTAAAAATGGTAGTGGTTGGTCTGGGGTAATTGTTTTGGTGATTTTTAGGGGGAATTAAGGTGATCTAGTTTGATTTGGGGTTTCCCTCATGTGGTTTTGGTCCTATGGTCATTTCTTCCTCATCTTGCTCTTACATAATGGTTATAAAACTCCAGTTTCTATTTTTTGTATAATATGGATTTACAATATTTTTACTTTTACAGGGTGGATAATATGAATTGACTTAATAGAGATAATGAACAAGATTTAATAAAACAAAAAAGGTATGGGGTGATAGAAATATGTTTCAATTAATTATTAATGTTGATTATGTGATTAATACGTATTTATGGTTGGTTTTTGAAACTTTTTATATTGTTATGATACTTGTGAACTTGTTGTGATTAAAATGATATAAAATACCTTCAAAAAATGTTAAGAACCTAGAGATGGTAATAAACCAGTGATTTGGAAGAAAATAATTGATTAGAAAGCATGTTTTAAATAAGGTATAATGTGAAATAATTTGATACTAAAATCTATTATTGTGTTTTTTTGAATTCTTATTATTGTGGTTGTGTTATGTGGTAAATATGGAGTTTGGTTATGGGTATATGTCTTAGATTATAAAGATGAGTTGTGGACACTATTCAATGATTAGAAAGAGGATTTTTGTTTTGTGGTGTAGGGATGATGTTATAGTAACTTAGTGGTAACATAATGAGTCTAGTAAATATGAACTAGGTAATGGGTATGGGATGGGAATGGAGTCTTGATAAATTTAATAGAAATGGGTGTGACAATAATTTATTTAAATAATAGTTGAAATAAAATTTTGGTGATGTATTGAATGGTTTGTCATAAAATATGGAACTGAATGGAAAATTGAATCTAATATGGTTGGAAACAGTTAATCTGGAAATGGGTTAAATGATGTGTCTTGATTAGAAGTTATACATGGTTGTGGTGGTCGTTTTTAATAGGAAGTATGTATTGTTTTTGGTGATATAGTTTGTAGTTTTTGTGATGGGTAGTAATGGATATGTATTGATTTTCATGGGTTGTGATAGTACTTTTTGGGTTTGAACCTTTTATATTGGGATTTTGGGAACCTGCATTATATTATTTATTTTCTAATGATTTCATATGTTCCCCACCCAAGTAAGACATTCTTATGTATGACCAAATTTAAGGGGTTATGAGTTTTTTCCCCGTAATCTAGGTTTTTGAGGGAATGGATACCAGACTACTCCTTCCACTATTATCTCCCTTCCAAATTTAGTACAAGTTGTAATGGCTCATTGTAGGTACAATCATGTGGTGTAGCATGTGGTATAATAGAAGACCCTATGACGTATTAGTGTGTTGAGATATAATTGGGTTCATTCATGGTAGGAGGAGGGAACAAGGTTTATTCTCTTCATGTTCATGACACCCAATTATACTGGATATGTGATATGTGGATGAGATGTGATACTTGGTAGTGGATCTGGGATTATGAGGTTTATATGAATTTGGCATGTGGTATGGTTATATTATGAGATATACCAGGTTTCTAAAAAATTATGAAAGTTATTTGGAGTAAAAAACATTTTACATTAGGGTGTGAGTGTAAAAACCTGTTATGGTGTTGAGAATGTGTTGATTCTACAATTTAATTTATTTATTTTTTATTTTTTATTCTCAAAAACTCCCACATTAATGTTGCTAATGAAGTTAATTTCATGATAATAAGTAATTGAATAATTATTTTAATTCATGAAGAATTTCTAGTATTTAACCTCTGGGAGGTTATTTGATGTCTAAAAGAATATGTATTCTAGATATATTTTTTATGTAGTCTAGAAACATTGTTCATACCCTAAATTTTAAGGGGAACACATGGTTTTTATACCCTAAATTTGGAATAAATGTATGGATCAAAAACTATAACATCCGAGGTATTTATAGAATAATACAATTTTATATATATTAATATTTTTAAATTTAATATTAATATTTGTTTAAAGAAGATACTATATAGGATAGTGTACCCAACATGCAATAATGGGTTTCTCTAAAATCTTACGTTGCACACAACACTAAGTTATACAAAAAAATAATACAATAATAATATTATTATTATAAATGTTAGTTAATTCCTTGTCGTTGTATTGGTGGAAATGAATAGAATTAACTATATTATGATTTTACATATTTGTTAAATATTTTTACATTTATCATATGAATTTTAGTGGTTTAAAATTAGAATGAATCCAATATTAATCATAAAATACTCTAATATTTCTAAAAGGTTGTTTTACCGCCTTTTGATGGTGAACCCATTTTAAAAATATATATTGTCACTTTTATTTATTCTATTTGATAAAATTAACTTCTTATTTAGAAGAAGGACATAAAAATTTTCTTTGGTTGAAATGTTTGTATTTATTTGGTAAAATCCAAATTTTTATGAATAGTGAAAAAATAATACATTTTAATTCAAAACTATCTTTTAATATAATTTATTTATTTAGTTAGATTCTAATTTTAATTGGTTTTAATGTGTAATTAGATTAAATTTTTATAATTTAATCTAATTATGTTAATTGTAAGTAATTTTACATTTAAATTGGACATAAACACATGTCAATATTTTGATAGTTTTTACTTCTTAAAAATTCTCTTTCTCGTTTTGACAGCGAGAATTAATTTTAAATTAAATACTAAAACTTATATGTTTTGAATTTAGAAAAATGAATTCCATATTTTGAATCATATGGTACAAATTTTTTAAATAGGTATCTTTGGACATTATGAATAGAATCTTCAGTAATTATTTTTAATTACTACTATTATGGTAAAAGCGTGTAATTAAGGTTAAAAATAAAATTATAAAATTACCATAACATGTATCATAATATTATTAGATGAGCTAGTTAAAGCTTATAATATAAGCTTGTTTAATTAAATGGATAAATCCTCCCATGTAAGCGGGTATAAAATTTCTCATAGATGCTTGTTTAATTAAAAGTATAATGCTTCCCATGGAAGCTATTATAAAGCTTAGCATAGAAGCTTGTTAAATTAAAAGAAAAAATATTCTCATGGAATCCAAATTTAATCTTATCATAGAATCTTATTTAATTCAATGAAAAATTCTTCCCAAGGAATCTAGTTTAATACTTCTCATGGAAGCTTATTTAATTGAAAGGACAAGCATCCCAAGGAAGATAGTTTAAAGCTTCTCTCACACTCATGATTTTAATTAGTATTTCATTTTTTAATAGGGGTTTATATAAGTGATATATTCAACTATAAATATTCAATATAAATCTAAAAATATTTCCTACAACATGGTATTTTATTTATAATTTTTATATATTAAATAAATATATATATTTATAGCACAATGATGATGTAGTGATTATCTTATTAATGAATGATTCTAATTACTGATATCATAAATGTTAAAATAAATATAATATAAAAATGTCAATTTTATCCAAGAATTTTATGGATTATTATGAAATGTTATATTTGAGTTAATATATTTGGTTTTAAGGAATAAAGTTATTAATATATTTTGAAAAAATAGTCATGTTGTGAATAGTGTCAAAATTAATCTAGACTGGTTTTTTAGATGTTTTCTAAACTGTTTCAATTTTTTAGTATTTGATGAATTGTATTTGATGAATATTTTTTTGATGAATATTATTTTATGAACAGTAAAAAATATATTATATCTAATAACTTTTTCTGTGAAATGATGTTCAAAAATCGGACATACATGGTTGTAATCTGGGTGAAAATGTGGTTTAAAAGGATCAAAATAATTTTTTGGTGAATAGTAAATTTACCCATTGAAATATTAATTTTATCCTTATGAATGGTAATTTGACTAATATAATAGTAACCTCACATAAAGAAGTGTAAATATGTTTTAGTTATCTTAAGTGGTAATGTGATATAATTATATCATAGTATAAGTGAACAAATGTTTTAAAAATTATTACTTAATTATTTGTATTTTAGTTATTTAATTTATTTTAAAATGATATTAATTTTTATAAAATGGTGTTAAATTTTGGATTTTAAAAATAAAAAAATGGTTAGGGTAAATTTTTGGGATTTTCCTAAAATAGTTAAACTTTCAATGGATACTAAAAATACAGTTTTGGGTTTTCGGTATGTTTAATGACATTATAACTGTGTCATAATGATGTAATGAGTAATATAAGATTATGGAAGAATATTATGGGTTAAAATATTATTTGAGGTGTCCCAAGTGGCCAATAAAATGGGAATATACAATAGGAAAGCTCGGGGTTTGGCAAATACCACTAATGTGGCGTAGTTTGAAATTAATAAAATATTCCCTCATTTTTTATATAAATACCCACCCATTTCTTCATTTTATTTCATATTAAAAATAATTATCCACGAATTTATACTAGTTATACCCCACAAGGAGTCCTCCCATGGTTTCCTCAATCCCCTAAGGTCTCAATATAATAGTTTTAAAATTTACCCTTCATTGTAATGAAACCTTTCACCATCCTCTTTTAGTCAAAGACTTCTTTTATGTTATGTCTTTGAATTTTTATTTTATTGTGTGGGGTATGTTATTATATATTCTTATTTATTTCCATTTTATGTAAAAATTATGAGATCCCATTTTCACTCTTATCAACTTATTTTCTAAATTTTTAAGTGTCGTCATTAGGCTGCTAAATTTTCATAAGGGAATCTAACACCCTTATATTTTCAAGAACTCTTTTAATGTTATGCCTCCTTAATTTCTATTTTCTTATGTTGGGATATTTAATTTAATATCACCCTTACTTATAATATTATTAAAAAATTATGATAGAACCCTTTTTCTCTCAATCAACTTGTTTTATGAATTTTTAAGTTGCGTCGTTAAGCTGCAGAAATTGCGTGTGGGAATTTTCCACTTCTCTTTTCCTTCCATGTTCTCTTTTATGTGGTGTGTATTTAAACATTCCATACCATTTTATTATTTCCATTTAATTCAGTATATATTATTTAGTACGAGTCATTTTTGGATGGGAGACCCTTTTCCCATCCCTTTTTAATGTTTTCTAAAACAATGTTTCATAGTCGTAATGCTGCAGAATTTTCATCTCAAAATATCTCTCTATTTCTCAAGAAATTATTTTATTTTATTTATTTGGATAACCAAACCTATTTCATTTCCAAGGGTATTCATCAATACATAAAAATTATTTATTTTATTCTGGAATTAACATACATTAAACCCCGATTCCCTTTCTATTTGTTATAAATGACATAATGATCATGTTTATAAGAACTTTTTAAAACGCCATGATATTGATATGAAACCCATACCTTTTATTATAATTGTGTTATTTATGAAATTTTTTATTATGATATATGTGGATCACATGAAAATAAAAACATATTAAGTTTTCACCTTGATAGCGCTCCAATGCATTGGGTAAATAAATTAATCTCCAGAGATGGAAAGTTTTACGACACCTTTGTGAATAACATTGGTAATTTTTACGGTACCTTGGGGAATAACCTTGGTATTTTTTACCATACCTTGGTGAATAACCATGGTAATTTTTATGATTCCTTAGGGATGGACCTTGGTGATATGACACTTTGGGGATGGAACTTTGTGATATAACACCTTGGGGATGGACATTGGTGGTATGACACCTTGGGGATGGACCTTAGGGATATGATTATGAATGTATAAATTAAATTTTGTATCCAAAATTTTAAGTTATGATACAATTTCTTATTGTTATGATATTCCTCTTTATCCTGACTTTATGAAAGTACTTATGTTTTTATTTATATATCTTAAGATCACATTTAAATTTTTCCCTTGTTTTCCCTCACTGAAATTATGTTCTCATCCCATGTTTTTAAATATTTTTAATTGGTCTCAAGATTGGAAAGGAAAAACAAGATGGTATGATGAAAGTATTTAAAGATTTTTCTAGAAAATAAACCTTGTTTCATTTTAATAGTTTTTTATGTAAAAATGGATGGCATGTAGACTTATCTAATTTGTAATATTGAATGTTTATGCAATATTGTCTCGTAATTATCTAAAACTATTGACCTAAAAGATCATTTGGAATGAATGGAAATAAATTCTCTTCAAAAGTCACTAGAATAAGTTATGTTTAAAGATGGGTCCTTATAGTTGGTATCAGAGCAGGGTTTAAACAACCTTGGAGATTAGGATGTCTTCTTATGGGTTTATATGTTTATGGTTCATCCTAATTTTATTTTCTTAGAAACCCTTTTGAGGATTATTTTATGAAATTTCAAGGTGATTAAGACTATTTTTGGAGACCTTTATTTTTTTTTGTGGTTCTGAGTTATTAATTTTTGAATGTCAAATGAAAGGTATGAGATAAAAAGTGTGGATAAAACATTGTAAGGTAATTTTTGAGGATGTTATCATATTTTTGGAAATGTTTTAAGGATTATATATTTTTATAAAAATGGACAACACACAGAATGTGTGACAAACCATCGCATTGGAGAAGGTTTCAAGAATTGAACCCACAACCGAAGTGTGATAGGCCTTTATTGCCTACCACTGACCTACGTGAAGTCCCTGGTTAGTATGAATTCATTATATTTAGTTAAATGAGTTGATTAAATAATAATTACTTGATTTTGGAGACATATATTTTTTTAATAGATAATCATGGGATTGGAAAATGATTTGGGAATTAAGTGATGAATGCTATTTTGGAATATGTTTACTATTTTTGGGAATTTATATGATTAAGGTAAATATAATACAATGTTGTTTTCATTGAGTATTAAAGGATAAATTATTAAATTTTGGACTTATGGGAATTAGTAAATGATTATCCTATCTTGAAGAACATGTGATTAGGTCAATTACTTTCTGGTTTGATACATTGAGAGTGGTTGGTGTTATTTGGAGATAAATGTTAAAATTTATTTTGGAAGATTATGTCATAAAATCAACCTAAATTTTTTGGTTTCAATCTTAGTTTGGATTATTTTGAGGAATTTTAAGGAAATTTGTTTTTTGAATGGTCTTTTTTGAACATTGGGGTTATTTGTTGAATTTTGGAGATTGAAGTTTTTTTCTTCATATAAGGTTTATTCCTTTTGAGAATTATCATATCATAAAGTAACCTTTTTTAATATATTTAATGTCTAAATAGAGGAGAAAATATAGTTATTATTTTGTGGATTTTGTGGTTATATAGAAGTTTACTTACCTAAAATACTCATCAATTGGAGAAAATGTGAGTGTGTGGTGTAAATTCATTAAAGGATGAAACTCTACTTGAAAATTAAGATTGTTTCCTAATGTTATTAGTCAAGCTTGTAAATGAATTATACAAATTTATGAAAAGGAACTTAAAATAAAAATATTTTCTATTTACTTTTCCTATTGGGAAATAAAAAACTATTTAACCCATCACAAGTTTGTGGTTTTCTAATTGTTATCTTTCTCCTGATCATGTTTTCTATCACTCTCCATCAGAAGAAGATGGTTAGTTTTTATTCCCTATCCATGTCTTCCTACATGGAATCCTAGTATGTATTATCTTGGGTGACCATTGTACTTCTCTTTCATTATTTTAACGTGATAGTTTTATTGACTTTTTTCCAATGTGGGATTTAAATGAAGTTTCTGAGCCCAATTTTAAAATTGTGAGGACGCAATTTCCAAAATTGGGAATGATGTAACAACCCAGGTATTTTTACAATAATAAATTTTAATATCTATTAATATTTTTGGATTTAATATTAATTTTATAGTAAGGGGAAACTATGTACGATAGTGTACTCGACACCCAACAACGGGTTTATTCGAAATCTTACGTTGCATATAACATTGCGTTGTACCAAAATATAATACAACAATATTATTATTATTTTAAATAGTATTTAATGCTTAGTTTTTGTATTGGTGGGAATGAAAATAATTAACTATATCATTATTTTACATATTTTTTAAATATTTTTACATTTATCCAATGAATTTTAGAGGCTTAAAATGAGAATTAATCTAATTTTAAGTATAAAATACTCTAATATTTTTAAAAGGTTGTTTTACAGCCTTTTGGTGGAAAACCCTTTTAAAAATATTTTATATCACTTTGATATGTTATATTTTATAAAATAAACTTCTTATTTAGATGTGGGACATCAAAATTTACTTTAGTTGAAATTTTGGTATTTTTATGATAAAATCCACATTTTTATGAATGGTGAAAAAATACAACATTTTAATTCAAAACTACATTTTCATATAATTCATTTTATATTTTTATATTGTCATTTTAAATGGTTTTAAATTTTCATTGGATTAAGTTTTTATTATTTAATACAATGATGTTAATTGGAAGTTATTCGACTTATAAATTGGGCATAAACACATATCAATCTTAGATAGTTTTTACTTCTTAAAAACCCACTTTCTAGTTTGGAAACAGGAATTAATTTTAAATTAATTAATACAACTTATGTGTTTTTAATTTACAAAAAATGGATTCCATATTTGTAATCATAAGGTCTTAATTTAGTAAATAGGTATCTTTGGACATTATTAATAGTAAATTCAATAATTATTTTTAATTACTGTGGTTAAGGGTAAATTCGGTAATTAAGGGTAAAATAAAATTACAAAATTATGCTAACACGTGTCATAATATTATTGAATGAGATATTTTAAAGTTTATCATAGAAGATTTTTTAATCGAGTGGATAAATATACCTAGGGAAGAAGGTATAAATCATCTCATATAATCCTTTTTAATTAAAAGTATAAAGCTTCCCATAGAATCCATTATAAAGCTTCTCAAAGAAGCTTATTAAATTAAAAGAACAAATATTCTCATAGAATATATTTGTATGCTTATTATATAAACATATTTAATAAAATGTACAAATATTACCATAGAATCCAATTTAATTCTTCTCATGGAAGCTTCTTTAATTAAAAGGACAAAGCTTCCCATGGAAGCTAGTTTAAAGCTTCTACCACACTCATGTTTTTAATAGGTGTTGAATTTTTTAATATAAGTTTCTATAAGTGATCTCTTCGACTATAAATAGTCATTATAAAGATAACAATATTTCTTATATCATGGTATTATAGTTATAATGTTTATAAATTAAATAAATAAATATATTTATGACATAATGATGGTGTAGTGATTATCTTATTAATGAAAGATTCAGATAAATGATATTATAAATATTAAAATAAATATAATATGAAAATTTTGATGTTATCCACAAATTTTATGAATTATAATGACATGTTATCTTTTATTTTATGCATTTTGTTTTATGGAATAAAAATTTTAGGTTATTTTGAAAAAATAGTATTGTTATGAATAGTGTCAAAATTAATCTTGGATAAATTTTTAGAAGTTTTCTAAGAAGTTTAAATTTTTTAATGTTTGATGAATATTATTTATGAATAGAATTTTTTATGAATGTTATTTTATAAATATTTTATTTTTGATGCATATAAAAAAAATATTATATTAAATAATTTTTTCTGTGAAATGATTTTTGAAAATCAAACATACATGGTTGTAATAAGGGTGAAAAATGTGGTCCAATAAGATCAAAATATTTTTTTAGTGAATAGTAAATTTACATTTTTGAAAAGTAATTTTACACTTATGAATTATAATTTTACCAATGGAATATTAACCTCATATAAGGAAGTATAAATATGTTTTAGTTATCTTAAGTGGTTATGTGATATAATTATATAATAGTATAAGTATATAAATGTTTTAGAAATTATTAGTTAATTATTAGTATTTTATTTATTTAATTTAATATAAAATGAAACTATTTTTTATAAAATGGAGTTCACTTTTGAATCCTCGATGTCTAAAAATGGTAAGGGTGATTTTTTGGGATTTTTCTAAAATTGTTGAATTTTCGATGAATAGTAAAAATAGTTTTGGGTTTTCAGTATGTTTATTACATCATAACTATGTCATAATGGTGTAATGAATAAGATAAGATGATGGTAGACTCTTATTTATTAAAATATGATATTATTTTTCCCAAGTGTCTAATATCATCGGTAAATACCATGGTCAATTCTATGGTTTTTCAAATATCACTAATGAGGTGTCCTTTGAAATTAATAAAGTATTCCCTCACTTAATATAAATACCCACCCATTCCATCATTTTAATTCATTAAAAAATACTTCTACAAGAATTTCTACTAGTTCTACCTCCCATAGAGTCCTACCAATATGTCCTCATGCCCCCAAGGTCTCGATCTAAGAGTTTTAGAAGTTACCCTTCAAGGTAAGCGAACCTTTCACCCTCCTGTTTTAGTCAAGGAATTCTTTTATGCTATGACTTTTAATTTCCATTTTATTATGTTGGTGTATGATATTATGTGTCCTTATTTTTGTCAATTTTATTTCCAAATGATTATATCCCTTTTTCACTGTCATCGACTCATTTTCTGAATTTTTAAGTGATGTTGTTAGGCAGCCGAATTTGTGAAAGAGAATATAAAACCCTTCTCTTTTCAGGCACTCCTTTAATGTTATGTCATCTTAATTTCTATTTTCTTAATTTGGTATATTTAATTTCATATCACAGTTACTTTAAATATTATTTATAAATTATTAGATACCCCTTTTTCTCTCAATCAACTCATTTTATGAATTTTTAAGTGGTGTTGGTAGGCTGCTGAAATTTCATAAGGGAATTATCCACTTCTCTTTTCCTTTCAAGGTCTCTTTTATGTGGTATGTATTTAAAATTTCCATATCATGTTCTTATTTCCATTTTATTTAGTCTTTATACTGTATTATGATTCATTTTTGGATGTGATACCCTTGTCCTCTCACTTTTTAATGTTTTCTAAAACTGTGTTTCCTGGTCATTACACTGCAGGAGTTTGGTCTCAAAATCTATCTATTTCTCTCAATAAATTATTTTATTTTATTTGTGTAAATACCGAAACCTATTTCATTTCTAGGGGTATTCATTAAAACATAAAAATGATTAATTTTATTATGGAATTACATCCCTAAAACCCTTATTCCCTTTCCATGGGTTTTAAATGACATAATGATCTTGTTTTTAAGCCCTTTTTAAAATTCCATGATTTTCATATGAAACCCATTTATTTTATTCTATTTGGGTTATTTATGAAATGTTTGATTATGATCTATGTGGATCAAATTAAAATAAGTACATATTATTGGTACATCCTGATAGTGCTCCAATGCATTTGGTAAAGAAATTAATCTCTATGGATAGAAAGTTTTACTATACATTGGTGAATAACCTTGGTAATATTTAAGATACCTTGGTGAATAACGTTATTAATTTTTACAATACCTTGGTGAATAATACTAGAAGATTTATGACACCATAGGGATGGACCTTGGTGATATGACACCTTTGGGATGGACCATGGTGATATGACACCTGGGGGACAGACCTCGGTGATATGACACCTTGGGGATGAAACTTAGTGATATGGTTATGAATGTCTAAACTAAATGTTTTGGCTAAATTTTCAAGTTATGATCCAATTTCTTATTGTTATGATATTCCTATTTCTCATTCCTTTATGAAATTCATCATGTTCTTCTTTATATCTCTCAGTATCACATGTAAACTTTTTCCCTTATTTTCCCTTGCTGAGATTATGTGTTCATCCCATGTTTTTAAATGGTTTTCATAGGTCTTAAGATTGGTGAGGACAAATAAGATTCAATGATGAAAGTATTTAATGATTTTTCTTGAAAAGAAACCATGTTTCATTATAATAATTTTTGTTTTATGAAACCAAATTGATGTCATATAGACTTATCTACTTTTTAATATTAAATTTTTATGTATGATTTTGTCCTAATTCTCTAAAATTATATACATAAAAGATATTTTGGAATGAATGAAAATAAATTCTATTTGAAAGTCTCTATAATAAGTTATTTTTAAGGCTGGGTCCTTATAAAAACCATTCTTTTAGAAGGAACCCTAAATTTTATAAACAAAAATATAGTTCATCGTCACTACTTTTATATTCAAACTTATATTTTCAATCGTACCTTTGGAGTTTATTTCTATGTAGAAAGGCCCTATTTTTGAATTAGTAAAAAATTGATTTTTGAATTATGGATTATTTTCAAATTTTCTGTAATGGTATTATTATAATTGAATATCTCTTTAAATTTATTTAAAGACTGATTAAAAGGATCATATTTAACATATTAAATCATTATTAATTTTAAGGGTTTTTATGAATTTATTATAATGTTATAAATTAAAATATTCATCATTTATCATGTGATATTTCTAGAGATTTTTTACCTAAAGATATTCAACCAGAATGATAAATAATGAGATCTTCATGTTCTAAAGAAATAGATGTTATTATTCTGAATAAGAAGATGTGAGTTATAAAATAATAATGTTTCTTTGACTCTAGATCTACACTTTAAAGAAATACCAGTTTTTATCTGTTTTTATTTGATCGACTATTGTTGTTGCAATATTTTTTTAATATTTTATTATAGTTAAATAAAGTAATTATCAAATTTACACTTTTTAGACAAACATATTTGATCACCTACTGGTTTTTTTCTCTAACATTTCCTAAAAATCATTTTTTACAATTTAATAATATTTTTATACTGCTATGTTTTATTGAATATTAAATACAACTATCAGTTTCTACTATAACTGTGTGTCGAAGAAGTTTCAACATCTGCATCCTAATATATTATTTGTTTAAGATTATTAGTTTCTCTTACTCATTCATTAGTGGAGTGTTAACTTCTCATACTAAGCTTTGTATTTTTTTGCTTCCATATGAAAGAACCATAAGTATATATAAAATTGATGATTGAAAATTTTCAACATTATGCAGTATATTATAGTGGTTCCTAGAAAAAGGACATTCCAGTAAAAATCACCAATCTCATGGAGAGAGCGTTGGTAGAGTGAACTAAGTGATATTTTTCACCAAACCACTATAAATAATTGGGTTCATTATTTTATACATTTATCATTACTTAGTCATCTTTAATAGAGAAGGAAATTATCACTTTAATCTTAATAGGTATGTTCATTTTTTATCATGTTTTTTAAGGAACAAAATTCACCACCTTTTGTGTCTTCATCTTTTAAGTTTCAAACTAAAAATTGGTATCATAGGTTGTTCTCTATTTCTTTATATCTTTTTCTAAAAACCATGTCATTTCTTCCTAATAATAATATCTGGCATTAGAGGAATATCTCTAATGGATATTTTTGGAAATAATTAAATATTATTTTATTTCTATATAAAACCATAAATTGATATCATAAGTTCTATCTCATGTGGTTATATTTATTTTGACTATAAATATTTATAATTAAAGATTATTACAAAGTTAATTAGCAATGTATTATCTTATAGAAGGTATTTAGATGTTCTATGAAGCTAATTTTATTAGTGATAATAATGGATGCAGAAAAGAATACATGATTATTTATTTGATAAATCTTGGAAAAAGATTTTGTTTCAAGGTAGTCAAGATTTATAAAATTCTGGAAGATTATCTGAAAAAAATTGAAGGATGATCAAAAGAAATAATATGATATTAATTTGAGAGAAATGAATTCTATTGTCTGTGGATTATAAAGTGATGAATTTAATTGAATATCTTAGTGTCCTAATGCATATGATATAAGGAAGACTATTTTTTTCTTATGAATGAATTGTTAATGTAAAAAAACAATGGTACAATACTGAAAATTTAAAATTTGATACACTTATGATTCATGAATATGATGGAATCACTCAGATGAATGGAAGATTGAAATAATTTTTCAATAAAGTTAATACTTTGGGAGAATTTATTAAACAATCATTTAAATAATTAAATCTATTAGATTTTTACCCTCTAAGTTGAGTGTAATATCTTCTCTTATTCATCAATCTGCACTAGTTAAGGAATTTACAATCAAATAACTGATTGTAACCTTGATTATGTATGAAGCTGATATGCAATTTGAAGCTGGAAACCATATTTCTATTAAAAAGGAAGAAAATTCACTTACAAATACTTTGGATTAATTGTTTGATTCATGTTATCTGGATTAAAGGAAATAATTAACATATCTTTCTAAAATATTTGGAAAACTTTACAACAAGAGGAAGAAAAGGTATAAAGAAGATAAATGTTATCAATATAAGGGGAATGGTAACAAAAATTATAATTTTCATGTAATTAAATATCAAATGAAAGATTTTTATAAAATAAAATGTAAGAAAGTCATAAAGACTAAATGGAGTGGTACTTCATATTCA
This sequence comes from Viscum album, assembly GCA_963277665.1. Classification (NCBI taxonomy): domain Eukaryota; kingdom Viridiplantae; phylum Streptophyta; class Magnoliopsida; order Santalales; family Viscaceae; genus Viscum; species Viscum album. The sequence continues at coordinate 897,304 of OY728152.1, read as the reverse complement.
AGTGATTAATCTACTAAACACTCTAAATATGATCATTCAAATAAAATTAAAAATCTATTTTTAATGGCTTATGCGGATGATGTACACACTTTTAACTCTCTGAATTATAATTATGTATATATATTTCATATTATTAGCTTAATAAATTTAGATTTATGCTTTAATAAAACTTTTAAGCTTTAAAATTTAGAATAGAAAACTTAAAAAGTCATATTATATTATTTATAATAAAAAAGAATGTTTAACAAAACATATTTCAGATTTAATATCTAAATGTTCTTGTATTTTTCATGAAAATAAAATTAAGGAACTATTAAAAGAATTTAATACTTTAAAATAATCCTATATAATTATTAGTTAATTAGAAAACAATTTAAATCAATTTATTGGTAAAACTAAATTTAATAATTAAGTCACATTTGGTATTGGTAGTGTTAGGAAAAAACCCATGTTATATAAAAATTATTTGGTTCCTAGTTAAAAGAGAAACAATATAGCTAATTCTTAATGTTTTAATTTTGGAATAAATGGAAATTATAAAAATTAATTCTATTTTATAAAACATAAATTTTTTGGTGTTAAGGTTTTTTATTATTTGAAAGAGTTATCTAACTTTAATTTTATATTCTCTGCTCAAAACAAATTGCTTTTGTTACCTAATACAATAATTTCAAACACTGATAGATCAGAAAAAATATGGGTACTAAAACGTAATTTTATTTGATATATTAGATCTATGAAACACTATAATTAGTTGTTATATAATTAATTGGCTACTTTAAAATTACGGAAATTTATTTTTAAATGAAAAATTCATAAATCTGGAACTATTAATCCAAAAAGTATTTAATTACCTTCTTAATATTTGATCTAAATGCATTAAGTTTTTTTATAAAGGTGGAGAGATAATTTTTATTATCTTTATTCTTAAACTATTTACATTCTTCTCAGTCTATTTTTTATGTTACATATCAATCTATTAAAACATTTATTACATTAAACATACTGTTTAGAAGATTATTTAATTTCATATTAATATATGTAACAAAATTATTAAAATTATTCAAATCTATGTAACATTGTTTTATATATATCTAACCTAAAATGTTATCTATGAGAATTAAAATTCAAGGGGAGCATATAGTAATATATTAAATTAATATAAAATTATTTTAATAAATATAGGTTTATATAAACTGTGTTCTTAATTTAATATTGATTTTGTAAAAAAAATTAATTTTTTTCTTGAAAAGTGACTCATTTACATAATGTTTTCATTAAAAATAGTTTTCTTATGTAAATGTATATTTTCAAAATTAAAACCTAAAATGATTGATCTATATTCTTTCTTGAGAATCTGGAATGTCAGCTACAATTTTTTAGAATGAAGTGTCTCATTTTATTCTTTTAACACTTAGAATATTATTCTTTAACCTCCTTAAACCTTTTGAATTCATTATTTGGAATTACAAACACAGAAAATTATAAATAATACAGTCTCAGAAAAATGAATAGACCATGGAATTTAATCTTAAATAAAATTTTATCTCAAAATGTAAACCGAGGTGATTATTTTTATGATTTATTTTGACGACACCCAGTTTACTTTATAAAGGATTCCTTAAAAAGTCTTTTATAAAAGATATAGAGATTTGTTGTTTTAATAAACTAGATGTTAAATATTTTCAAATAGTAAAATATGGAATGATTTCTATATAGTTTTTTTTCAAGTTTATTCTTTTGAAAAAATAAGTAGTAAAGTTTCATGAAGATATAAAATGATATAGAAAATCATATGAAGATCGAGAAAATTATTGTGTTTCAAAAATAATTTTTTATACACGTCAAAGGAAGTATCAAAATTTGAGAGAATAATAAATTTATAATGAATAAATTTATATGTTTGAAGAAGAGATTATAATTAAAATGGATAAACTCATATGAGTAGCTATTACTAAGTCATATATTGACGATCTAAAAGAGTTTTTAGTTAAAAATTTCTCATTTTCTTCAATGGTTCAATGATTGGAAAATATTCAAAGGATAATAGAAAAACTATCATGAACTTTAGCTTCTGTAAGTAAAATATTTCAATGTTTATAGAGTAAAGATAAACCATTAAAGCCTTCCAAAAATCCTAATTCATCATCTCCTATATATCTTGTCCAAAGTCACAAGTTTTTTTTTTAATTTCTAAATTTTTTTATTTTTCTATTACTTTAAGTATCATTTTTATATTTTTATACTACATTAAAAATTCATTATACTATTTCTTAATTTCTTTTTGATGCCAAAAAGGGGGGGGGGATTTATAGGAAATATAATTATAAATAATATTTTGAGGAATAAAAATGAAAAATGCATGGAAATCTCTATGTTAAAAAATGTAAAAATATATATGGTATCAAGTTATTTGTAAACATATTTTTCGTTTTAAGGGAGAAATTTTCTTGAAATTCATTTATTCCCATATTTTAAAATTTTCATTTTATATTTATTTTAATTTTAATATTTATTTTATGGGTTTTATGATCATAAAAAATGGGCATATTGTTTAGAATGTGTCACTTCAACAATTTTATTAATTTCTTTTTGATTTTTATGGTCACAAAAAGCAAAATTTTTGTTTCTAAGAAATTTTCATTAAGTGAATTTTAGGATAATAATTAGAAGAATAATTATTTTTATTATATAATAATATTAAGTCTTTAACCCATGTTATGTTATTTGATTTCTCAAATAATATGTATTTTGGAAAAGTATTTTTAGGTAGTCTGGAAGCACTGTTCATACCCTAAATTTTTAGGGGAACATATGGTTTGTATTCGCTACATTTGGATTAAAAGAATGGAATAAAAATCCAACTTTTGGAAGAAACCCTATGATTTAGGAAGACACATATGGTTAATCATCCCAAATTGTGTACTCGACTATACATTGTCAATTGTACTTTTGGAGTTTATCTCTAGGAAGACAAACCCTATGTTTGACTTGGTCAAATATGGAGTTTTGAATTATAGATTATTTCCCTATATTCTACAATCAACTATCTGGAATTTAATATCTCTTTAAATCTATTTAAATACCGGTTCAAGGTCACATATTCAATAGATAAAATAATTACTATTTATAAGGCAAGTTACAACATTCTTTGAATGTTATGAATTCAAATATTCATGATTTATCATGCGATATTTAGGGAGCTATTTGACTTAAATGAATTTGAAAATCAGGATAAATACAAAGATGTTTGTAATCTAGAGAAATAGATTCTCTTATGAATACATGGATGTGCAATCGAAAATAATAATGTTTAATTTCCTCTAGAGATATACTTTAGATATATTCATGTTTTGATCCCTGTATGTTTGATTGATTATTGTTATTCATGATATATATTTTTTTAATATTTTACTTCAATTTGAAAAAGTACTTATCAGAGATACACATTGGAGTTAACATGTTCAATCATATACCAAATGTTTTATCTACTAATATCTAATGAAAATAATGTTTGATTATTGATGAATATTTTGGTGGTACATTGTTTTATTGAAGATCATATACAACTGTCAGTTGTTGTTGCAACTAGTTTCCAAATCAATTTCAACATCAATATATTAATATATTATTTTTTCTAAGATTATTGTATGCCCATACTCAGTCATTAGTGGAGATTCAATGTCTCATACTATGATTTGGATATTTTAGTTCCTTAAAAAAGAACAAGAAGGCCCTATAAAAGCCTTGACTGTAAGGTGTCAAAAACCCACACTCAATTCTAGATGCTCCTGAAAAATGACCTTCTAGTAAAAATAACTAATCTCTTGAAGATAGAATTGGTGTAGTGGACTAAGGGATCTTTGTTCCTTGTACTAATATACATCGCTCTATTATTTACTTTATTTATTTACTTATGCTTACTCATCTTTAAGAGAAAAATAAATAATCACTTTAATCTCAAGAGGGAAGTTAATTTCTATGAATTTGTTAAAGGAAAAAATACCCCCCTCTTGTGTCTCCATATTTTCTATTCCAATCTAACTTAGGTAAAAGGTTGCGGGGTACCTTCTAATTGTGTTTTTCTATAATATTTTATTACACATGGTGGTGATATTTGGTGTGTGTTCCTTAGTGGGGCTAGGTGAAAATTGACTTGGTAGGTGATTTTTGGTTCTAGTATTTGTTCACTAAAGTATTAATATTGTAACAAGATGAAATTTTAAAATAAAATTATGTTTCATAGTGTATGAAACATGCAACATCAGGTATAAATGAACCACGACATATTATTTTAGTTTTATCCTAGCCATTAAATTGGTGGGTATGAATAAGATTAACCATATAATGATATATATATATATATATGTGTGTATGTATGTATATAAAGTAAATACTAATTAAAAAATTATTTATTTATCCTTAAGAAATAATTAGTCAAATTTTAGTAAATACATTTTATTCTACCAAAAATACTTTTTATTCAAAAATGTTATTTATTTATTTTTATGGGAAATTATTATAATTAATTTCTTGAAATTTTAGAAATTTTATTTGATAAAAAGTATATAATTTTTTAAATCATCAAATAAAAATTATTTTATGGTGGAATGTTGAGATTTTTATGAAAACATTGATTTTTTCAATGAATAGAGAAAAATACTGATTTTTATTGAAAATTGAATTTTATTTTAAGGTATTCACAAACTAAAATTTTATTTTGGATTAGTTTTCAAATTTATTTAGTTAAATTTTATTTAAAATAATCCATTTACTGTCTTATTAATGAATTGTATAGTTCAATTTGTTATAAAAACATTTTTAAACTTAAAAGGCATTTTTATGAAAAAATATTTTTCATTTCATTTTTTATTTTAATATTAAATTAATTTCTATCATTTCTCAAAATTTAATCTTGAAAAATGGATTCCATGTTTTTAATTAGGAGTTCCGATTTTTTAAATATATCTATTTTATTTTTATTCATTTGGAATAGTAATCTTAGTAAATAATTGTCATCATAGTAAGGGTAAATCGGGCAATTAAGGTTAAAAAATATGATAAGGACTAAAAAAGGACCCAAACACTTAATTTTATTTTATTTTATGAATATAGTTCGGAAAAATCCATCCAATTTTCTAATATATGGATACTTGGTTCCATATTTCTTTTATGTTGACCTTTATATTATTTTTTTTATAAAGAGAAGATAAAATTTTCATTCTATTTGTTTTATTGTATCTAATTTTTTTAGCAAGGAATAAAAAGATGAAATGTTCAACTATAAAAGGTTTATTTGAAATATATATGGTTTTTTAATCATTCTAAATTATTTCGAATTTTTAGTGATAAAATAATTACTTTAAATGCTTACATAATTTTGACATAGCATTTATTCAATTTAAAAATAAAATAAATGATATTACAATTATTAAAAGTAATATAATTTTAATGAATTATTTTACCCCATGAATTTTTTAGATACAAATAGTATTTTATATAGGTTTTAATGTATTATATTCTAATTTTATTATTTCCGTGTGTTTTCAGAGTCAAATTAAATGAATAGTTCAAACAATGATGTTAATGTTATATTATAATAAATAATGTTTTATTAAATTATTTAAAATTCCTAAAAAATATATCTTCATAAATTTGATTGGTATATGTTTTAAAATATCTATTATGGTTCATTTATAGACCAATTTTCCTTTTATAGTAAATAAATTGGACCTTAAATAGTAAAACATTGTTATCACGACAATTGTCAAAAAGAATTAACACAGGTTAAAAAATACACAATGGTAAAAACCTAATATAAAAACTAATATAAAATTATCCATATTTTATTTTTTGATATTATTTAGAACCATACTCATCCTATATTTTAATTTTATTTGTTTGGATCTTTTTCCATGAAAATTAAATATTTTAATTAAATATTTTATTTAATTCCAAGAGTGGCCCTCCCCTCACTTATAAAATTCAACCTCATATCCTACATTATTCAAACATTAAATACCTTCTAGTTCATCCAATACCTACATAAATACATTAATAAAATCCCTCCCCAAGTTATATAGGTCTTATTTTAAAAATAATACCAACCTTGGGGGGTTTAAGGCATAAATACAAGGAAGTTTTTTGAAAAATAGGTATATTATTTAACCAAAAGTTTTAGTTTTATTTATTATTTTAACTCCATAAAATCATATTTAAAATTTATTAAATATTAAAAAATTATCTTACATGTACTAAAATTTTATTATGTTGACTTCATCACTTAAATCTATCTCCTCTTTCATCAAATGGGAAATGAAATCGTTGTTCATGTGTACAGAGGACTACCACCTCACGAACAGATGTAATTCATTTTTCATCCCTGACTCTCAAAGTAGGTTATAATAATTGATTTAAAAAACATATATTTTCCTTATGATATTATTGTGCTTCTATAAATGTGAATTATTATTTACCTTTATTTCATTCCGTCCGTTTAAAATGGAAAAAATGTTCATGTGTAAGTACGGTCTACCATCTCTATAAACGGTGTAATTCATTTTTTATCTATACCTTTTATGGATGATTATATATATAATGAATATATATTATATTTATATCATGGTTAAATATTTTGAGATTATGAAACCATGATCAATTTAAAAAGACTAACACTGTTTAACTAAAACATGCATGAAAAATGAAGCAGTTATCACCTGAAATAATGATTTTAACAAAGAATTATTAATAAACAGATGGTATGATATTATAAGAAAATTATATATGGTATAAAATATTTTATTATCATTATATAATGCATTTATAATATATTATACATGATTTTCTAAAATGTATGACGAAATATGAGACTTAAGGTGAGGGATCTCTCTAAACCACCCTTTTTTCTTTAAGTTATGACCATTCTCTCTCTAATTAAAATTATTATACCTTGATGTTATAGATTTTTTTAAATTTTGTATATATTTATCTTATATATATATATATCTCTCATTCTCCATTCCTTTAATCGGGTAATACATTCCATAAATTCATTTCTAAAATTAATTCTTTAAAATCAAACCCAGTTAAGGGGAAATGTTCTATTCCTTATTCTTTTTATGTAATGATCATATAATGTTTTTATTAAAATATTAACACCTTATTTTTAGAACTATGATTATATAATCAGATATGAACATCCGTAATCTTTAATTCTTTATTCTAATTTGATTCTTTGTGAAATTTTCTTTGATTATGATATCAGACAAGATTATGCAACTCATTTCATTCCATGTGTAATTATTATGATTATGCTTTGTGATTGATTTCATTTTGTAGAACACATAATCATGAACATGTTATGATGGGTTCACCCTTATAGTGTCCAAATAATTGGGTAATGTTTTTTTCATGAGATGTTATGTATAGGATTAGAGAGTAAACCAAATCTATGATGGGACTCTGTCCACCATGTGATGTTGTCTTGGAATTGACCTTGACTTATGCTAATGTCATGTTTTTGTTGCTTCCACATTTCATATAATTCCATGATATTATGATACCATGTTCCTTATGTTATTCTCCCATGTGATTATTCTTAATCCTTCTCTTATATGATATTATTTTATACCTTTTACTCACACGTTATGATTCTTTATCATGTTTATTCCCTTACAGAGATTTTTAGATCACTCTTTTTGTCTATGTATTCCCCAGGTTATACCATGTTGTTTTAGGATATCAAATTCATTTAGTAGCACATTATGGAGATTAAAATAAAGAAATTTTATTTCGATATAACCTGTATTCCAAATACACTAGGCCTTTTGATCATTGTTCTGTATTTAATGGTTGATTATGTTAAAAATAATCTATTAATATATATATAATGGCTTGGGTTTCTATAGTTGGAATAAGGGAAATGTCTAGTTATTATTAGGGATTGGGACTATAATACATTAGTAAGAACCCTATGGATAATTCCATGTATGGTAAAATATCTTGAAATTTTGGTGAATTATAGAATGATTTATTTTCAATAAATTACATCCCTCTGTGGATACTACGTGTAGATGTAATTGTGTAATAGTTATAACTAGGGGTAATAACATCAAAAAGGCTGCATTGGGTATTAACTAAATTATCACCGTGTGCATGAAAAATATTCCTTTCTGCACATCTGGTTTGACACTCATAGGGGATATTCTATGAAAAATTCATATACTCTTTACAAATCATTATGATGGACTTAAATATATTGTTAGGTTATAAAATATAATATGAAAATTACTATGGATAACCAAGATTGAAACCTAGAGACTCATAATTTAGGATATACTTATCATTTATAATTTATCCCTTATAAGTTTATAATTTACCATTTTATTACACCCCATGATTTTATAGTATTATCTTCTTAAATAAATTCAATTTCTTAGATAGCTTATATTTCACGCAACACTAAGCTTAAATAAATCATGGTATACTATTAATATTATCATTTAAAATGAAATTATAACCTAACCATTAAATTGGAAGGAATGAACAGAATTAAAAAAATTATGAAATTTATATATTATATTTTTATTAAAAAAATTACATTAATCTAGATGATTTTATAGGCATATGATAAGAATGAATCTAATTTTATGCATTAAAAGAGCTATTTTTTTCTAATTGTAGTTTTACTGTATTTTAATAGTGAACCTATTTTAAATAAAAAAATTTAATCATTTATATATATTATTTTTTTAAAAAATAATATTTTAAATAGTAATGTAAAAAAATTACTTTGGTTTAATGTTTGGTATTTTTCTGATAAGTTTCATGTTTTTATGAATAATGATAGAATATTGCATTTTAATTAAAAACAAATTTTTCATCAAATTTACTTATAGTGTTAAAATATATATTTGAATGGTTTATAGTATAATTAGATCAAGGTTTACTTTTTTTAATCCAATTTAAATCATTGGAATCAATTTTAAATTGAATTTGTATATAAAAATGTTTCAATCTTTGGTATGTTTTCACTTTAATAACATGTTTTCTCATTTCATCAACAGGATTAAATTTAAATTAATTACTAAAACCTATATGTTTCAAATAGTGAAAAATATATTACAAATTTTTAATCAGTTATTCCAAATTATGTAAATAGGTTTATTTTATTTTTGGTCATATGAATAGAAAATTTAGTAATATTTTAAATACCACGGTTAAGGGTAAACCAGGTAATTATGGGTAAAAAAATATTATAAAGACTATAAAATTACCTTAACACTTGTCATAATATAATTGGATGAGTTTTTTTCAACCAAAAACATCATTGGGATGAAATTATAACCTTTGGAATCCACTTGTATGAGAGTATGACATTTATAATTTTATATTTAAGGAAAAGTAAATTTTTGTCACACTTTTGTTTTTAACAAGTGAAATATTTTTAATATGTGGTTATATAGGGGATCTTTTTGACTATAAATATAATTTTGAATGATAAAATTTTTATATTTATCAGGATAATTTATTTTTTATTTTAAGATCAGAAATAATTAAATTAAAGGCTTTTACAATGAGTATGCAGTAATGATTTAATTAAAGGAAATATCAAATAAATGATATTAAAAATACTAAAATAAATAAAATTTGAAAATTTTAATATCATACATTAATTTTATTGATGACTTTGACATGTTAAAAATATTTTAGAAGTATTGGTTCGAATTTATCTTATTATTTTTAATTTTTTATAAGACAAAATAATGAATATTTTCAAAATTGATATTATTGATATTTTAAAATAAATAATATTATATTAAATGATATATAATCTCTAAAAATAAAAAAAATTGGACAACTAATTATGATAAATCTCAAAATTTCATAAATTACTCATTTAGTCATCGTTTTACATTTTATAGTAATTATATTAACCCTTAATGTATAAAATATATAATATCACGATAAGAGTTAAAGGGGTTAAATAAGGGTTAAAACAAAAATATAAGGATTAAAAAATAATAAATATTGGTCTAAAAACTATTGAATGAATATTATTAGACTATTATTACCTTAATATCTGATTTGAGTCCTTTAATGGATACTTTTCCCTGAAAATAAATTATATACAATTTCAATCAAAGATAGTTAAAAAAATGTCAATCTCTTTGTATTTAATATCATTTATGTGTTCACATAGTGATAAACTCGAGATATGAACAAAAATAAATATCAATTTTTATAAAAAAAAATATTTTTAATTTTTATAAATTATAAAATTACCTTAAATTATTTTTCAATGCTAAAATATTATGTATTTAATTAACAGAAGAATAAAACAATTGATTTTAAAAGTATTAATTTTTATATATTTGGTATGAGTTAATGATTATAAGGAATTTTATATATCTATAATATTTATTATACATTTATTAAATCATTATATTCTAATTACCAATTTTTATTGATGTATTTGAGGTCAAATTAAAAAAATAATATCAAATTTGACAATAATGATATTTTATTGAATTAATATATTATTTAATTATTTAAAAATCACAAAAATATTAAATAATAACAAATGGGATAATATATGGTCTTAAATTTCATTACCTATTCATTTATAGGAAGTTTTTATGTATTTTAAACTATAGAAGCCTTATTATATTTTAATATTTTTAGGATTTCTGAAAGTGTCCCTCACCTCAATTATAAAAGGGAACCTCTTTCCTCACTTACTCACACCACAATGAGCCTTATATCTTGACAAAAATCTATCCAAATAAGCTCCCGAATTTCCTATCTTCATCCTATAATCCTCCCTTTGGGATTAAATTCATCCAAGGAATCCCTTTGCTGCAAACTAAAAGGAGTTACCCAAAGAGGAGGTAACATATTTCCTCAAGATCTTTAGTTTATTTCCATTCTCCACACCTGAAACTCTTCTTAATCCATGATTATATAAAAACACCAGTATCATAAATATTCTTAGATATAGTAATTATGAATTTTTTACCTTCACTTATACACAATTCTATCTAATGGGTAACGAACGTATTGTTTATGTGTACAACAAACTACCACCTCACGAAACGATGATTTTTTGTTTTTTTTCATTTACCACTTTTCATGTTTGGGATTAATGATGGAAAATATATTTATATATGTTATATATTATATTTATTATTTCTTTATACTTCATTAATTCTTTTATTAAACATACCCTTATGTTTTCCATTTTATAAAAATATGATAACATCGTTTATGGAAGTGTGGACTATCATCTCTTCAAAGTGATGTGATTTATTCACACGACACATGGAAACTATAAAGGATGGATTTAATAAAAAATATGATATATATGACATATATATGACACTATAATTATAATATATATATATATCATTTAATTTTCATTTGTTTTAATGAAAAAAATAAAAGTAGTATTAATACGTACGTATGACCTACCGTCTCCATGAAAGGTTCATTTCATTTCTTATCTCAAAATTTTATGGATTATTATAAATAAATATATAATGAATATATATATTATTTAAATCATGTTTTAAATTATTTATATTATGAAACCATGATCTAATTAATAGGAAAAAATTTTAACAAGTCAAAACTTACTCAAGAAACTATGCAGCTTATTTCTTACGTGTGTTGTATATACCACCCATGAATTTATTTTATAAGTATTATTATGAAAATTATGTTATTTTCATATAAATATAATTTTGTTTAATTCATGGGAATACAATTTTACTGATTATAATGTGATAGGTATTTATTTCACAATCTTATCTTTATCAAGGATTGTTTATGTTAAAGTCTCCACTGGGGAATATTTCTCTTCCATGTTAGTGTTTTATAAAAAAGGTTTCAATTTTTTTACTATTTTCCAATGATTGATTAAAGTCTTTTTTAATCATTTTCAACTTTCTATAAAATTATTTAAAAGGAATCATCCTATCATTTTCCAAAATAAGGTACTTTTTGACTTTTCTTACAAAAGTAAAAAAAGAATGTTTTTTAACTTATATGTAACGAATAGAAGTTCCCAAACTCATGACACCGTAATTTTTTAAAGAAACCTTTTCAATTATACAAGGTTATTTTCAAAGAATATATTTTATTTTATAAATGTGCAACATTTTAAATAAACTATTACAATGTGGTAAGGGTTTTCTCATCTCACATTCACTTATGTGTGATATATGTCATGTTCACCACTTATTCCTTGTGTGGGGTGTATGTACCACCTTTAACATATAATATAATCAATCTAATTATTATAATTATATTATAAGTTTAATTTAATTTTATTCCTTCAAAGGGATTATGGTTTAAGTTTTTAAAGTGGTATGCGACACTTTGGAATGTTTAAATATTATGTTCCATAAAAATGTTTTTATAAACATTTAAATAGTATTTCCATTCATCAATGTCAAAAAAACTTATTTTTAATTATCCTACACTGAGTAATTATTGATGAATCTATATTATTTATACAATACAGATATTTTATAATTCATATTAATTATTAATTAAATCTATTACTCAAAATGAGGAATGTTATAGAATGGAAATGACAGGTGGGGCACGTAAATTATATATCCCCTAGAGGAATTGTTAGGTTCTCATAAGAAAAAATAGTTGTGAAAAATAAATGGGTTTCTTCCTGTGGTTTTAAACCATCTTGTGAAAGGTCATGATGGAATAGGTATAAGGATCCAGCCTTAAAACATTACATAGTCTTGAATTAAAGAAATAATTCACATTGAGGATCTTTTCATGTTGAGAGTTTTAGAGAATTAGGTCATAGCTATTACATTACATCTGAAGTATTACAAAGTAGACACTTCTACTTAGTTTCCATTTTTTTCACAAAAATAAAAACTCTTGAAAAAAAGGAGTCATGTTTAGTTCCATGTTTTAGACAGCCTGACTTTCCCTTGATCCCATCCTTGACCCTATTCATCTTTAAGTCCTATGAAAAACATTTCAAAACTTGTTATGAGCATAAAAATATTAGTAAGGGTTATAAAACAAAGAAAGAAAACAATAGTTCATCATTAAATACATAACATAAGCTCTTTAAAATACCTCATGAAATCATAAGATTTATGAATAACACACAGAAATCATAAATCATAAAGGTAACTTTTGGAATCCATGTCATATATACATTGTAACTATCACAGCTATGTAGGGAGTTACATTTGGAATACACATCATAGTATATTTCCCAAATCTCTTAGGAGAAACATTCACGTTTACCTCTATCATGTTACCCAGTGAATTGGAGAGCTATATCGGGCTCACCCGCCCGAGTTTTATCACCGAACCACCAGTATACATTAAAAATTCCCAAGAACCATAAAATATTCATAGCACATAAAACAAACATAAAGGAAAGATAAAATTTCTACATTGCAATCACAATATATCATTTAAATATATTGACATAACAAAATCATTATCAAAATCATTTTCAAAACCAAAATATGTAAAAGAGTATATGGTATTTATTTTCCTTTTAAAAACATTACGGCTTGTTAAGGATTCCATAAATCAAATAATACTCACAGTGGTGGAAAAGGTCATTGTCACGACTTACGTTAAAAAGAAACATTATTTTCTTTTTCACAATTTAGTAAAAAACTTCGTAGAAAGAGATTCCCTTTGAATGAAATGAAAATTCAAAGGTGTTTATATAGTGTATAAAATAAATTCATGTATTTAAACAAAATATTCCTCAATGAAAGGAGATTGAGACGATGTCCCTTACCTCGTGTCCGACTTGACCCGTTCATACTTTAATCTCCTGAATAATAAACTAAAGTTAATTTATACTTGATTAATAACCTTTTTCATTTTTATTATTCTTTTTATATCAATTATAACCATGTTATAAACATCATGTAATCATTTAAGTTAATAATGGTTGTTTTGTCGATATTTGGTACTTGAGTCAAAAAGGAACATCTTATATTTACAAGTTGTATTTTTGGTCAAAAATACATTATATCCAGAATGATATTCATGATTTATATATTATATATATCATATATATCCATTATATACATGTATTTATAATAGTACATAAAATTTAGAGTTATGAAATGCACCGTTCATGGAGACAGTAAGTCGTACGTACGCATGAACACTACTTCCATTTCTATTTCGTATTTTAATGGAATTAAAAAATAATGATACATAGGTATATTTTAATTCTATAATAATATCATATATAATATCATTAACTCTATCCTTTATATGTTCCACATAAGTTATGAATGAGTCATATCACTTTGAGGAGGTGGTAGTCCGCACTTCCTCGAATTAAAATATCACATTTACCCATAATGGAAACCATAAAGGAATGATATAAATAGAAAATACTGAATAATAAAGAAAACATAAACATAATATATATCATATATGAATAAAGTTTCATCGTAATTTCCACCATTAGAGGTGGTAGGAGATAATTGAATAATCATCGTTTCGTGAGGCGTCATTTTTCCATCCACAGAAACAGTTTGTTTTATACCAATTAAATAGAGGTGTGTGTAAGTGTAGCTAGAATTATTATCATAAAAACATCTTATTATATTAATTATACTGGTTTTGTTATAAAATAAAGGATTAAAAAGAGTTTTCGGGGATGGAGAGGTAATATAAAACAAAAGAACTTAAGAGAAGACGTTACCTTTAAATCAGGTAACTCCCTTTGGTTTGAACCAAAAGGGTTTTTTGAAGTGCCTTATGTCTAATTTAAGGATTCTAGTATGAGGATAAGTATTTAGGGAGATTAATTGGGTACATTTTGTATGATAAAAGGGTCTTGAGAGCTGTGAGGAATCAGTTATAGGTGAGGTCTTTTTTAAGGGGGAGGAGGGGCTCTTTAGGAAAGTGTGAAAATATTATTTTATTACATAATGATTTTAGGTTTTTAATGTCCAAAACTTATTAAAGTAAAAGTTACAATTTCTCTTGGTCGAAATAAAATAATGCAATAATAATTAGATAGGTTTTGGATATTATTTTAATCTTTATAATCGTATTTATTAAAATGATTTATTATTGAGGTAAACACTGCATCATTATTATGTCATAAATAATTTAATTTATTTGATGTCTAAAAATTATAAAAAAAATACCATGATGTAGGAAATATGTTTATATTTAAAAATAATATTTATAGTCTAAAAGGTAGCTTATATAACCTTATGTAAAAATTAATTTACTAAAAGTTATTTTTATGTCATTTTTGTCTTTACTTTAAGTTAATTAAACAAAGTGTCATTATAACTCCCAGGTGGCCCCATGAGGTCCCAAAATAAACCCAATGATGACTATGGTCAGACTTGTATCAACCAATATGATTAGGACACATGTTAGGATAATTTTATATTATTACAGTAATATTTGTTTACCCTTATTTACCAGATTTACCCTTTAACCATGGTAAATAAAATATTTACTAAAGTAAATATTCATAATGTTTAAAAATAAAATTTACCTATTTACAAAATTTGGACCTATTGATTCCAAATATGGAATACATTTTTCAAAATTCAAAATATAGAAGTGGAAGAAATAAATTTAAAATTATGTTTTGCTCTAAAAATAAAAAACATGTTTTTAAGAAATAACTTTCAAAAGATTAACACTTGTTTATTTATAATTTAATTGTGAAATTACT
The DNA here is from genome assembly GCA_963277665.1 of Viscum album. Lineage (NCBI taxonomy): Eukaryota > Viridiplantae > Streptophyta > Magnoliopsida > Santalales > Viscaceae > Viscum > Viscum album. The sequence continues at coordinate 881,589 of OY728152.1, read as the reverse complement.
TCCAATGACCAATATTGAATTAAATAGTAAAAATATATTCTAATTAAATTTTAAAACAAATTAAAAATATAATCTAACTATATAAATATATTATATTAAAAGGAAGTTTTGAATTAAAATAAAATATTTTACATTATTCATTAAAAATGAACTTTATTAGAAAATTACCAAAATTTCAGCCAAAGTAAATTTTGATGTCCCGATTCTAAATAATAATTTTATTTTGTCATATAAAACATATAAGTGATGAAAACTAGATTTAAAGAGGGTTCACCATCAAAAGGTGGTAAATCAACCTTTTAAAGTAAATTATGCTTAAAATTAGATTTATTCACATTTTAAGCATCTAACTTTTATTGGATGAATTTAAAAACATTTAAAAAACATGTAAAATCATATTGTAGTTAGTTATATTCATTATTTCCAATATAACAGCTAGGTGTTAACTACCATTTAAAATGATAATATTATATTATTATTGTGCAATGTAAGATTTCAAAGAAACCTGCTGTTGTGTATCAGGTATTCCATTGAACATAGCAACCCCTTTAACATAAAATTAATATTTAATTCAAAAAATATTAATTAAAAAGAAAACTTATTATTTCTTTATTTACCTGGGATGTTACACCCTTCCCCCTTTTGGAAATTGCATCCTCGCAGTTTTATTCATTTATCAAATAAATGGGGGTATTTATCCCTCATAGAATTTTTAGATTCCCATGTTGCCTCTTCAACCATATGGTTTTTTCCACAAAACCTTTACTAGGTGAATTACCTTATTATGTAATACATTCTCTCTTCGGTAAAGAATCTGGACTGGTTGTTCCTCATAAGAGAGAATCTCTTATAACTGAACTATCTCTGGGCTCAAAACATGAGATGGATATGGCATATACTTTCCCAACATTGAAACATGTAAAACATTATGTACCTAGGACAAACTTTAGGGTAAATCCACTCTGTATATAATTGATATAACTTTATCTAGGATTTTATAAGGTCCAATGAACCTCAGACTCAACTTTCCCTTCTTACCAAAACACATCACACTCTTCCATAGAGAAACTTTGAGAAGGACATGATCACCTACCTCAAAAGAAATATCCTTCCTCTGATTATCCACATAACTCTTATTCCGGTTTTGAGCTGTTCTCATGTGATTCTAAATCAACTAAACTTTTTCTACCATCTCTTCTACCAATTCTAGTCCCATCAGCTTCCTTTCACCTACTTCATCCTAAAAATCTGGAGTTCAACATCGCTTCCCATATAATGCCTCAAATGGAGCCATCTGTATACTATAATGAAAACTATTATTATTTGAAAATTCAACCAAAGAAATATGTTGGTCCCAACTTCCTTGGTAATCTAGTGAACAAGCATGTATAATATCCTCCAAGGTCTAAGTTGTTCATTCTAACTACCCATTTGATTGAGGATGAAAAGTTTTACTAAAATTTAATTCAGTACCCAACGACTTTTGAAGGCCTTTCCAAAAGTTGGAAGTAAAACCGAGATCATGATCAGATACAATGGAGAAGAGAACACCATGCAACCTAACTATCTCTTTAAAATACAACCAATAAATCTGATCTAGAGACATAGTATCTCTAATAGGAAGGAAATGAGCAGATTTAGTCAATCGATCAATAATAACCCAGATTACATTATTACCTAGAGATGTCTTTGGTAATCCCACAATTAAGTCCATGGATATATTTTCCCATTTCCACTCTGGAACTGGTAAATACTGAATCGTATCTTTCGGTAACTTACACTCTACTTTAACCTATTGAAAATTCAAACACTTCATAGTAAAATCATAAATATCTCTTTTCATTCCATACCACTAGTAATACTTCTAAAGATCTCTGTAAATCTTAGTACTACTAGGATGAACTGAAAACGGGGAACTATGAGCTTAACATAACAACATATTTTTCAATTGTGAATCACAAGGTACACATAATATTTTTCCAAACCTAAAAACACAATCATTATCAATGTTAAATTTAGGAAAATTACTCTTCTGAACCAACTCTACTTTTTTCTGCAACTCACTATCTTCCTTCAGTGATTTCTTTATTCTGTCTGATAGATACGATTTCAATGACACTTGAATGAAAAAAGAAGAATTTCCTACACCAACAAAATCTATGCCAAAGTTCATCAAATCAAAAACCAAAGGATCTTCTTCCAAACTTAGCATGGTTAATGAATCATTACTTTTTTTACTCAAAGCATCATCCACGTTATTTTTATTTGCTGGATGGTAAAGGTTCATGCAATCATAATCCTTGATTAATTCAAACCATGTCCTAGGTCTCATGTTCAATTATTTCTGAGTGAATATATACTTCAAACATTTTTGGTCAATATATATTTCACATTTTACTCCATACAAATGATACCTTCAAAATTTTAAAGCAAAAACAATAGAAGCTAATTCCAAATCATGTGTAGGGTAATTTAACTCATGAGGTTTCAACTGACATGAAGCATAAGTAATTACCTGATCATTCTTCACAAGGACACAGACAAGTCCTTTTAATGAAGCATCCCTGTAAATCAAAAACTCACCATTTATGGAAGGTAGTGCCAAAACTAGAGCATCCAAAAATCTTCTTTTCAATTCCTAAATACAATCATCACATTCTTTTGTCCAAATTAACTTAACACCTTTTCGAGTTAACATAGTCATTGGACTAGATAATCATGGAAAAGTTATGCCATTTTTTGAAACAATGTGACCAAGGAATGAAATTTGTTGTAACCAAAACACACACTTGCTGAATTTACCAGATAGTTTCTTTTCTTTTAAGGTTTTCAAGAAAACCCTTAAATGACTTTCATGATCCTATTTACTTTTAGAATAAAGAAAAATATCTTCAACAAACACAACTACAAACTTATCCAAGAACTCACAGAAAATTCTATTCATAAGATCCATGAATACAGAAGGTGCATTAGTTAAAACAAAATCCATAACTACAAATTCATAATGGCCATATCTAGTATGAAACACAGTCTTTGGAATGTCTTCTTCCTTTACATTCAACTGATGGTACCCCAACCTCAAATCAGTCTTATAAAATTACTGAGCTCCCTGGATCTGATCAAATAAATCATTGATATGAGGCAAAGGATACTTGTTCTTAACAGTGATTTTATTCAACGCTCTATAATCAATAAAAAGTCTCATTAAACCGCCTTTCTTTTTAACAAATAAGATAGGAGCACCCCATGTGGATGTACTAGGTTGATTTAAACCTTTATCTAATAACTCCTATAATTGCTTCTTTAACTCTAAAATTTCAATTTTAGAAATTCTATAAGGGGGTTTTGAAATTGGATTAGCATCACGAACTAATTCAATAGTAAATTCAACTTCCCGATTAGGTATAATACCAGGAAACTCATCAGGAAAAACATCAAGGTAATCATTTACCACTGGAACATCATTAATCTGAATAGTTCTTTTGTTTTCAACAATATGTGCAAGGTGACATTCATTTCAATCTTTTACTAGTTTCTCAACTTCCTAATATGTTATCAAAAGTAAGGGTTCATTATTGTACACAAGATGAAAATCTTTCTAAAAAGAAACCTATTTAGCTCTGAAGTCAATCTTAGCATGATAAATAGAAAGCCATTCCATACACAAAATAACAACAAACACTACTAGAGGAAAAACAATAAGGTCTATAGGTGGATTATTTCTACACACAAGGACGAGAAGGTTCTTATAATTTCTTTTTGGTTTAACATTTCCTATAGGTGTTTTTACTATAAGTTCATGATTCATATCTTGAGATGGAATTCCCAATTTACTAGAAAACTTATCAGAAATGAACGAATGTGTAGACTCTGAATCAAACAACACATTGGCATAATCTGAACAAATAAATAGTGTACCTGATACTACTTTATTTGATGGCCCAACATCTACTGAAGTAGTTGAAAAGACTTCACCACCCATTTCATCTTGTAGTCTGGTTTCTTTCCCTTAGTTGAGTTCTTTGTTGGACAGTCATTTGCATAATGACCCATTTCATCACACTTAAAACATTTTACTGATTGTAAATTAGATTTTGTCTTACCATTAACCTGATCTTTCTCAGTGCAATTATGAGATTTGTGTCCCATTTTACCACATTGGTAGCACGTACCCGAATTCAAAATACATTACCCAGCATGCTTTTTACCACAATTTTCACAAACTATAAACTTAAGTTTTTTACCATCATACTTTTTCGAAAAGTTTTTCCCTTTCACATGCCACCTTGACCTATTATTCTGTTGTCTTTCAAAGAACACCTAATCATCGGAAAATTTTATTTCCACCTTCTCCACACATCAAACAAGTTTTTCATAATTTTTGAACTCACAAGAAGATAAAGACCTTCTATACTTTGGATTTAATCCTGAGTAAAAACCGTTGATTTTACTATCAAGATATCGTATGAAATTTGGAGCATACCTTTCCAGTTGAGTGAATTTTGCTTCATAATTAGCCACTGATTCATCCTCCTGCCTCAATTCTAGGAATTTATTTTCCATCCTAAGATGAACCACCTTAGGAAAATATTTCTCAAGAAACATACCTTTGAATTCATCCCTATAAAGAGCATCCATATTTTCACTATCCCTGATATTTTTCACAATCGAACACCACTAATTAGCGTCACCTTCCAAATGGTAAATTGTGAGACTAACCTTTTGATGTTATGAACACCCCTATAACATCGAAAATCTTCTCCAGTGCTTTAATCCGCCCTTCTTCTAGGACAGGGTCAGATGATCCTCTGAATGATGGGGGATGTTGCCTTATGAAATGATCCACTGCTGACATGTTCCTCTGTGGTTGATCTGGATGATCTCATGCATGGATGCCACCACCATTTATAGCTTGATTCAATTGTTCCATAACTGCAACAAACTATTCAGTTCTGATTCTGACCATCTCATGTTGCTAATTTGGAAGGTTGTCTTCCTCCTGATGTCATCCCAACATATCTTCCCTATTTCCTCTACAGAAAACCATTATGAACACGGAAATATCTTAAGTGAAGCAACATGGTAATCTGTAAATGTTATATCACTTCAATCTTACAATAAATTAATTTATGGACATTAATTTAACAATATCCTAACTTATAAGGTTATCCAAACCAACCTCTGATACCTACTATAAGGACCCATCCTTAAAACACTACACAATATTGAATTAAATGAATAATTCACATTGAGTATTGTTTCAGGTTTAGAGTTATAGAGAATTAGGCCATAACTATTACATTATATCTCAAGTATTACAAAGTAGACACTTCTACTCAGTTTCCATTTTTTCACAAAATTAAAAACTCTTGAAAAAATCTAGTCATGTTTAGTTCCGTGGTTTAGACAGCATGAATTTTCCTTAATCTCATCCTTGACCATATTCATGTTTAATTCCTGTGAAAAACATTTCAAAACTTGGGATGAGCATAAAAATCTCAGTAAGGGTTATAGAACAAAGAAAGAAAACATTAGTTCATCATTACATACATACCATAAGCTCTTTAACATAACTCATAAAATCATAAAATTTATGAATAACACATAGAAATCATAAATCATAAAGGTAACTTGTGGCATCCATATCATACATACATTGTAGTTATCTCAGCTATGTACAGAGTTACATTTGGAATACCCATCACAGTATATTGCCTAAATATCTTAGGAGAAATATAAATGTTTACCTCCGTCACGTTACCCAACGCATTGGATAGCTATCTCAGGCTCACCCTCCTTAGTTTTATCATGGAACCACCCGTATACATAAAATATTCCCACGAACCATAACATATTCACAGCACATAAAACAAACATAAAAGAAAGATAACATTTCCACATTGCAATCACAATATATCATTTAAATAAATTAACATGAAAACCATTATCAAACCCATTTTCAATACCAAAATATGTAAAAGAGTATATGGTATTTATTTTCCATTTAAAAACATTACAGCTAGTTAAGGAATCCATATATCAAATAATACTCAGGGCAGTGGAAAAGGTCGTTGTCACCGCTTACGTTAAAAAGAAGCATTCTTTTCTTTTCTTTTTTTTCATTTTGTAAAACTCTTTGTAGGAGGAGATTCTATTTTAATGAAATGAAAATTCAAAGGTGTTTATATAGTGTATAAAATAAATTCATCTATTTAAACAAAATATGCCTCAATGAAAGGAGATTGAGACGAAGTCTATTACCTCATGTCCAACTTGACCCGTTCCTACTTTAATATACTAAATAATAAACTAAAGTTAATTTATACTTTCTTAAAAACTTTTTTCATGTTTATTATTCCGTTTATAACAATTATTACCATGTTATAAACAGCATGTAATCATTTAAGTTATTAATGGTCATTTGGTCGATATTTGGTACTTGATTCAAAAATGAACTTCTTATATTTACAAGTTGTCTATGTGGTCAAAATTACATTATATCCAGAATTATATTCATGATTTAGATATCATATATATCGTATATATCCAGTATATACATGTATTTATAATATTACATAACATTTAGAGGTATGAAATGGATCGTTCATGGAGACGGTAAGTCATACGTACGCATGAACACTACTTCCATTTCTATTTCGTATTTTAACGGAATTAAAACATAATGATACATAGGTATATTATAATTACAGTTTCATATCATATATAATATCATTAACTGCATCCTTTATATGTTCCACATAAGGCATGAACGAGTCATATCACTTTGAGGGGACAGTAGTCCACACTTCCTCAAATGCAATTATGGCGTTTACCCCTAATGGAAATCATAAAGGCATGCTATAAATGGAAAATAGTGAATCATAAAGTAAACATAAACATAATATATATAATATATAAATACATTTCTATTATAATGGCCACCATGACAGGCATTAGGAGATAATTGAACCATCATCGTTTCATGAGGTGTTAGTTTTCCATCCAGAGAAACAGTGTGTTCTATACCCATTAGATGGAGGTGTGGGTAATTTTAGTTAGAATCCTTCTCATAAAAACATCCTAGTATATTGAGTATACTGGTGTTATTATAAAATAAAGGAATAAAAGGATTTTAGTGGGATGGAGAAGTAAAATAAAACAAAAGAACTTAAGAGTAGATGTTGCCTTTAAATCGGGTAACTCCCTTTGTTTTGAACCAAAATGGTTTGTTGAAGTGACTTATGCCTAAGATAAGGCTTCAAGGAGGAGTATAGGGATGTAGGGAGATTAATTGGGTAGATTTTGGATGGTCCAAGGGGCTTGAGAGGTGTGAATAATGGGTTATAGGTGAGGGATTTTTATAAGGGGGAGGAGGGTCTCTTTAGGAATGTGTGAAAATATTATTTTATTACATAATTATATTCATTTTATAAATGTCCAAAACTTATTAAAGTCGAAGATAAGATTACTAATGGTCGAAATAAAATCATCCAATAAGAATTGGATAGGTTTTGGATATTATTTTATTCTCTATAATCTTATTTATGTAAATCCTTTATTAATGAGGAAAACACAACATCATTATTATGTCATAAATAATTTATTTTATTTTATGTCTAAAAATTATAAAAAAAATACCATGATGTAGGAAATCATTTTATATTTCCAAATAATATTTATAGTCGAAAAGATAACTTATATTACCTTATGTAAAAAACTAATTTACTTGAAGATATTTTTTTGTGTCATTTTTGTCTTTACTTGAAGTTAATTAAAATAAAGTGTCATTATCACTCCCAAGTGGCCCCATGTGGTCCCAAAATTGACCCCAGGATTCCCATGGTCGGAAGTGTATCAAAAAATAGGATTAGGACATATTTTAGGGTAATTTTATATTATTATAGTAATATTTTTTTACCCTTATTTACTAGATTCATCCTTTAGCCATGGTAAATAAAACATTTACTGAAGTAAATATTCATAATGTCTAAACATAAAAGTTACCTATTTACACAATTTGGACCGCCTGATTAAAAATATGGAATCCATTTTTCCAAATTCAAAACACAAAACTGGCAGAAATTAATTTGATATAAATTCCCACTATTAAAACAAAAAGCGTGTTTTTAAGAAATAACTATCAAAAGACTGACACTTGTTTATGTCCAATTTCAATGTGAAATTGCTTTAAATGAACAACATAGGATAAAATGGTAAAAATATATTCTAATTACAAATTAAACCCAATTAAAAAAGATAATCTAACCATATAAATAAATTATTTTAAAAGGAAGTTTTGAGTTAAAATACAGTATTTTTCACTATTCATTAAAAAATGATCTTTATCAGAAAAATACCAAAATTTCATCCAAAGTAAATTTTGATGTCCCAATTCTAAATAAGATTTTTTTTTTCAAATATAACATATAAAAGTGACCAAATATATATTTAAAGAGGGTTCACCATCAAAAGGCGGTAAATCAACCTTTTAAAGTAAATTATGCATAAAGTTTGATTCAGTCATATTTTAAGCCTCTAACTTTTATTGGATAAATGTAAAAACATTTAACAAACATGTATAATCATATTGTAGTTTTTCCTGTTCATTCCCTCCAATACAACAGCTAGGCGTTAACTACCATTTAAAATAATAATATTATTGTATTATTGTGCAATGTAAGATTTTAAAGAAACTCGTTGTTGCATATCGGGTATGTAATAGAACATAGCAACCCCTTTAAGGGAAAATTAATATTTAATTCACAGAATATTAATTAAAAAGAAAATGTATTATTTATTTATTTACCTGGGATGTTACAATAGGTTTTCATGTGCCTCAGATATGACATTCAATAATTAATCATTTCATTCATAGATATTTCAATTATCATTGTTATTATCCATGAGTTATTCATATGATAAAATAAATGGATTCATTTTATTCTTAGTTTATTGACTAAATGGAACATGTTTCAGTTATCTACTATTCCATATTTTTTATGCCTTATCCAATTATTTAAATGGAATTTCTTCTCAGTTATTTACCTTACCAGGTTTATTTATTCTCATTAATTCATTATTTATTTTTTTATATACGCTTACTTATCATTTGATATCACCCTTTTATTTTTTATATTTTACATAGTTTATGAAGATTAAATTTTTGAATGAGTTCAAGGATGAAATTAATTTTCCTTTGTTATGTTTTATGTTTTACTAATATAATAATGAATCCATTTTTTGTATCTAGTTATTCATGACTACTAAACTGTTCGGTCCTTTGGGATTTGATTCATTTTAATCATACCAATGTAATAAAATAATGCATCAAATTTGGGCTTCTAAGGTAGGGGCGTTATAGTTGGTATCATGGAAGTTTAGTAGAAACCTTAGAAATTAGATTTAGGAAAACATGAATTAAGTAAAACAACCCACTAGTTTATTATGTGCAAAATAGTTCTTTAAGGAATAATTCCTTTTAATTTTATGGAAATATGTCTAAAGTTAAGGATAACCATTAGGGTTTATATAAAAATTGAATTTAGGGTAATTGTGGTTCTTTATATTATTGGGAATACAAAATGAAACATATGATATAACCTTTATGGTTTAAATATTACATTAATGTTGAATATATTTAGGTTTTTTTAGGATTTTTATCACATTTTATGATAATATTAATATGGACTTAAAAAATGGACAACCCACACGTCAGATGATAACCCATCGTGTTCGGCAAGGATGTAGCGTTTGAACCCAAAACCAAAGGGTAAAAAAGGTGCCTCGCCTACCACTGGCCTACAAGAAGACCTAATTATCATGAAATTTATTTAGTTAAAATATTTAAGGGATAAATGTTATTTTGATTTTATGGAAATTTTTCAATCCAATACATTACCTTGGGATTGGAAAATTATTTGGTGATTATGTGATTAATTTTATTTCATAAGACATTCACTATTTTGGGAACCATCTATGATCAAGGTAAATAGAATACTATGGGATTATATTTGAGATGTAAAAGTTGAATTATATTTTTTAATAATATATTATTTTATTGTGGATTTATGGTGATTTAGGTAATTTAAGGAATTGATTTGAAAAACATGGATATTATGAGATTTAGGCAATTAAATATTTTGTATAAGAGTGGTTGATTTAATTTGGAAGACTATACAATCAAATACTTATGATTTTTGGGTTTCAATATTAGTGTGGAATATTTTTGAGGATGGATAGTTATTTTTTGAATGATCTATGTTGAAATTTGGGGTTTTACTATTGAATATTGGAGATTCTTTTTTGGGAATTATCTTATCTTATCCTAATCATTTTAGTTTTAGTTAACTTATAATGACAAGAGGAATATATAGTTATACTTTTGTGGAATTTTTTATCTATATAAATTTAATATAATTCTTCAAGTATGAAAAAAAATTCATCTTAAATACTCATCATTTGGATAAAAAGTTGAATTTATAGTAGAAATTGATTAAATGATGAAACTCTACTTATCAAGTAAGTTTGTTTCCATCTATTAATAGTCTTTGAGGTAAATGAATTATTCATCTTGAAAAAAAAATCTTCAAACCATAAATTATATCCAACTATATTATTTTCTAATAAATCAAATATTCCCTAAGACCATTATAGATTTATAGCTTTGTGATTATTAACTTTCTCCTGAACTTGTTCTTCATCACTCTCCATCAGAACATGATGGTTAGATTTTTATTCCATGTACATATTTTCCCAAAATCTAACCCTATTTTTTTTCTTTGGTGACCTTTATACTTACCTTTTTTATTTTAATGTTTATATCTCATTTATCATTTTTCTAATGTGGGATTTCAATAAAGATATGTTGAAAAGTCAAACCACTACATTTCAATATAGAGTTTAAATTAAAAGGATGAAATTTATCTAATGAGGAGAGAATGTGACACCCCAATATTTTATAGTACTTATCTTTACAAATAAATTAAAATTCTTTAATATCTTATGTTTCACACAATAACGAGCGTAAAAAATCCACGATATACTATTAATATTATTATTTAAAATGAAATTATAATATAGTTGGTAAATTTGAGGGAATGAATAGTATTAAAAAAATTATGAAATTTATATATTATATATTTAATAAAATGTTTTTACATTCATACAAATTTTTTTATAGGCATAATATAAGAATGAATTTAATTTTACACATTAAGAGAGCTTTATTTTTATGAAGGCAGTTTTACCACCTTTTAATAGAAAACCTATTTTAAATCCACGTTTTGACACTTTTATATATGTTATTTGAAAAAATAAAATTCTTATTTTAAATAATAATATAAAAATTTATTTTGGTTTAATTTTTTGTTATTTTTCTGATATGTTTCATAGTTTGACAAATAATGATAAAATATTGCATTTTAACTGAAAACTAATTTTTCCAGAAATTTATTTATATTGTTAAATTATATATTTGAATTGTTTTAAAGTAAAACTGCATTGATATTTTATCCCTTAATTAAATGTATTTCATTATAATCAATTTCATATTGAATTTGGATATAAAAACATTTTAATCTTGTGTACATTTTCACTTTAACAAACGGTTTTTTTATTCTATCAAGAGGGTTAATTTTAAATTAAATTTTGAAACTTCTATGTTTTGAATATTTAAAAATAGATTCTATATTTGGAATCAGTGGGTCTAAATTATTTCAATAGTATTATTTTATTTTTGTGAACATGATTAGTAAATTTAGTATTATTTTAATTACCAAAGATAATGGTTAATATGGTAATTATGTGTAAAAATAATTTTATAATGACTATAAAATTACCATAAAACTTATCATAATTTTATTGTATGTTTGTGTTTCAACCAAAAGAATACTTGGGATAAAATTATAACCTTTGGAAGCCACTTGGATGATAGTATTACATTTATAATATTATATTCAATGAAAATTCAATTTTGTCACATTTTTTTAACAAGTGAAATACTTATAATATGTGGCTATACATGGGATATATTAGACTATAAAAAAGTATTTTCAATGATAAAAATTTTATCTCTATCATGATACATTATTTTTAATTTTTAGATAATAACAAAAATTAAATTAAAGGCTTTCATAATGATGACGCAGTAATTGTTATATTAAAGGAAATATCAAATAAATGATGTTAAAAATTATAAAATAAATAAAATTTGAGTGATTTAATGTCATACAAGAATTTTATTGATTAATTTTACATGTTAATAATGTTTTATAAGTCTTGTTTTGAATTTATCTTTTTTTATTGATTTTTGCATACAGCAAAATGATGAATATTGTCAAAATTAACATTATTGATATTTTTAAATAACTAATATTTTATTAAATGATATAAAATATCTAAAAATTCATCCAAATAATTGGTATAAGTATAAAAATTTCATAAATGACTCATTTAGCGGTCTTTTGGAATTTTATAGTCATTATATTAACCCTTAATGTATAAAATACATGATATCACGGTAAAATTTAAAGTGGTTAAATAAGGGTTAAAACAAAAAGATAAAGATTAAAATAATAATAATAACTTGTCCAAAAAATATTTTATGAATATTATTCGACCCTTATCACCTTAATATTAAATTGGAGTTTATTAATGGAAACTTTTCCATGAAAATAAATTGTATATTATTTAAATCAATGATAGTTATGAAATGTCACTCTCTTTGTATTCAATATCAGTTATGTGTCCAAATAGTGAAAAAATAGATATATGAATGAAAATAAATGTCTATTTTGATCGTAATAAAATTATATTTATTATTTAATTTTTTTAATTTTTATAAATTAGATAATTACCTTATATTCCTTTTCAATTATAAAATAATATTTATATAATTAATAGAAGAATAAAATAATTGATTTTAAGAGTATTAATTATGATATATTTGGGATGATTAAATTTGTATAATGAATAGTATATATTTATAGGATATATTAACTATTTTTTAAATCATTGTATTATAATTCCCACTTTTTCTTGATGTATTTGAGGTCAAATTAAAATAATAGTATTGAATTTGACAATAATAATATTTTATTAAATTAATATTTTATTAAATTAATATTTTATTAAATTATTTAAAAATAATAAAAATGATAAATAATCACAAAGGGGATAATATATGATCTAAAATTTCTTAAAATACTCATTCATAGTCTATTTTTAAGTCTTTTACACTAGAATAGCCTCATTATATTTTAATATTTTGAGGATTTCTAAAAGAGCCCCTCACCTCAATTATAAAAGGGAACCTCCTTCCTCACTTACTTACACCACATCAAGCTTTATAGATTGAAAAAAACCCTTTCCAAATAATCTCCCAACTTCCCTCTATTCATCATAGAATCCTCCCTTCAGAAATAAATCCATTCAAGGAATCCCTCTGGTGAAAACCAAAAGGAGTTACCCAGAGAAGAGGTAACATCTTTCCTCAAGATCTTTAGTTTTATTTCCATTCTCCACCTCATTAAATATCCTTATTAAATGCTTATATAAATACAATAGTATCCAAAATATACTTATATTTTTTAATTTTAATTTTTCTACCTAGAATCACAATTATATATAATTGGAGAAGAACATATTGTATATGTGTACGACAAACTACCTCCTCACGAAATGATAATTGATCATTTTTTCCTTTACCACATTTCATGGTTGAGAATTATGATGAAAATTGTGTTTATATATATTATATATGATATTTATTATGTCTTTATAATTATTTAATTATTTTATAAAACATACCCTTATGATTTGTATTTTTTATAAATATGGTAACATCATTTTTGGAAGTATGGACAACTGCCACCTCAAAGCGATGTGATTCATTCACACAATAGATGGAATGTTTAAAGGTTGTTTTTAATAAAAATATGTGATATATATGAAATTTATATGATACTGAAATTTTAATATAAATATATATCATTTAATTTTCATTATTTTAATATGACAAAGAAAGTAAAGTACCATTTGTGTGTACGTACGACCTACCGTCTCCATGAAAAGTGCATTTCATTAATTATCTCAAAATTTTATGGACTATTATAAATACATATATAATGAATATATATAATATTTAAATCATGGTTTAAATTCTTTATATTATTAAACCCTGATATAATTAATATAAACAAAAAATAATAAGTCAATAGTTACTCACGAAAATAGGCAATTAACACCCAAAATAGTGAAAATAATGAAATAATGTTAAAAAATAGGTAATAAGATATTATAAGATGATCATATATGGTATCATAAATATTAATTGTTTTCTATAATAATTTTTTGACACTATCATAACAATTATATAAGAGTTTAAATGATGATCACTCAAAATGAAATGCAATGTAAGGGATATTTGTCTCAATTTTATTTTTGTGGGACACATATCTTATACACTACTTATTTATTTTGTGTGGTATATATACCACTAATGAATGTATTTTATGAGTATTATTATGCAAATTATATTATTTTAATATCTATATAATTTTCATTCTTTTATTTTAATATTAATATACTTATTATAAAGTGATAAGTATTTATTTCAGAATCTCATCATTATCTGGGATTGTTTATGTTAGTATCCACTGGGGAATATTTCTCTTCTATGATAGTGTTTTCTAAAAATGTTTTCAATTTTTTTATGATTCTACAATTATTTTTTAAAATCCATTTTTACCCCTTTTAAATCATCCATAAAATGTTTTAAAAGTAATCTACCTGTCATTTTCCAAAACAGTGTACTTTATGACTTTTCTTATAAAAGTAAAATGAATGTTTTTTAACATATATAACATGGACAGAATTTCCCACCATCATGAAACAATATTTTTTTGAAGCGTACATTATAAGTTTACAAAGTAATTTTCAAATAAAATATTTTCTTTTATCAATGTGTGGCCATTTAAATAAAGGATTACAAAGTTGTAAGAATTTTCTCATCTCACTTTTACTTCTATGAGATATATGCATTGTTCACAACTTATTTCTTGTGTGTGGTGTATTCATTACCCTTTGATATATCATATCATGAATCTAATTAATATCATGATATTCTATGTTCATTTAATTTAATTCCTTGAAATGGATTATTATTTAAATATTTCGAAGTGGTATGGGACACTTTGGAATATATAAATATTATTTTCCTTAAGAATTTTTTTAAAAAGATGGGTTCAATGCCTCATGTTATTATTAAAGAAAAGAAAAGACATCTTTTAACTGGGTAGAGGGAGACCAATTACATATCCCAAAGGCCTAGTGGGCATTTATCCCATTAGATATCCCATAGGCCCAAATTTTTGGCCAAGGCCCATTCTATGAATAGTAACCAGGCTACTATAGTACTCATCGCTACTACAGTGCCCTACCGTCGCGACAGTGCCCGCCAATCAAAAGTAACACCACTGTTACAATACTACTATAGTCCCTCTGTCCAATGGGTTCTAAACCCCCACTTTTGGTTACTTATGTTACCCAGGGTAATTATTAATAAATATACATTCTCTATTCAATATGGATATTTGATAAGTCATATTAATTATTAAGAAAATTGATTACTTGATATGAGGAATGCTTTGGACTGGAAATGATGTGTGGGGCCCAAACTTTATATATCCCCTCAATGTATCAACTGGTTATCATGAGAAAAATTAGTTGCACAAATTAAATGGGTTTCTAAAAGTGGTTTTAAATTATCTTGTGAAAGGTATTGATGGTATTGGTTTTAATGTGCCTCGGACATGACTTCCAATAATTAAGCATTTCCTTCATATATATTTTAGTTGTTATCATTATTATCTATGAGGTATTCATATAATAAAATCTATGGCTTCATTTTATTCTTAGTTTATTGATTAAATGGAATTTTTTTAGTTATCTACTATTTCATATTGTTTTTTCCTTATCCAGTTATTTAAATGGCATGTGTTCTCAATTATTTACCTTTTCATATTGAGTTATTATCACTAATTTATTACTTATTCTTCTTTACTTACCCTTACAGATCATTTTTTATCATCCTTTTATTTGTTATATTTTCCCTAGGTTATGAATATTAAATTTTTGAATGAGTTCAATAATGAAAATTATTTTCCTTTGTTATTTTTTATGTTTTACTAAAGTAATAATGGATCCATTTATATATCCAGTTATTCAAGACCACTAAACAGATTGGTCCTTTGGGATTTGATTCATTGTAATAATGAAAATTTAATAAATTAATACACTGGATCCAAGCTTCTTGGGTAAGGTAATTACACCTTTTTTATGTTTATTAGTTAAAGTATTCTCACATTGTTTTTATGTTTTCAGTTAATAGTGGGAAATAGGAGAAAATTTTCCAACAACCAACGTGATGGGAAATGTGATGATTATTCTAATGGTATTCCAAACCATAAGGGATATAGAGATGGGAACTTCAAGTTATTTCTAGCTTGAATGACTCATACTATGAATAGTAACTTGAATAATGTGGAATTCCCACCTTCTCCTAAGAATGAGAAAGTTGTGGTCGAGTCTTTCATGGGAAAAAGGGCTATTAACTTTAGTGGATCTTACGATCCCCTCACCATAGAACAATGGATTAACTCCATTGATAATAAATTATTTGTCTTCCAGTAACTATATGAAAAACAAAAGATAGTGATGGTTATTTTTGGATTTCACAATAGTTTTAACTACCTCCAATTGGTTCCACAACAGTTTAAAAAAACTGTTAAACGGTCAGATGTCAAATATTTAACAACATTTTTTTATTTATGGTTTTAGTTTTTAGTGATAAACTTAGTTTAAGTTTCTATTTTATTTTAATTAGTAGTGGTTTTCCTTAATATGAAATTTATTTTTGGAATTTTTAATTAATGGATGTTTTTGGAATTATGGTGGTTTTCTCTATGAGTGATTAATACTAACACTAAATATAGAAATTTACCTTATTTTTGGTAGTTTTAACCACCCCTATTTTATTCATAGTGGGTAAAACTACCGCTAAATAAATATTAGTGGTTAAAACCACCTCAAGTTGCGTGGATTCAAAAACAGCTAATTAAATTACTACTTGTTCCACCAAAAACCAATATACAAAGAATATATACAAAAACCATGTAATTAATGAAATATAACAAAAATAATAACTTACAAGAATCAATAAACATTCCATTACATATAATACAACATTAAAGTATCTCATAATTTCAAAAATTTCATTTTTTAAAAAATAAAAAACATAAAATGTGTCATGGCTACTCTACAAAGATGTATACGCCTCACCCTCCATTACTAGGTATTGTCGCTGCCCATCACCTACTTCACCACTTCCATCCTCTCATTCCAACATTTAAATTAGTTAAAAACACATCATTAATGTTTGTATTCAAAGAGTAATAAATGAAATACAATTCAAATGACATATTGTTTGATCTAAATTCAGTTTAAGTAATTGTATAATTATGAAATGGATAATTGGTAGCCTTTCATATGCCCATAATTATCATAACATACAATAGCATCAATTGATTTGGAAGATACATGACATGATATGGTATTAAAACACATTATTTTATTATCATATCATATGATATCCTCGGTTGAGTTTGACATCCTATACATTTCATAATATATATTTTGTTTTTAATGATCTAGAATTCATTAAATATAATCTCATTATTTAGTATTAGATCATGAATATACTCAAACACTAAGTCTAACCTTCCATATAAATTTCATGTTATGGTCACTATATCAAACAATAATTATATCTATTATGTTAATTAGATCAATGACTGAACTCTATTCACAATAATGAAATTTACAGACTCAAACTAGAATTTGATTATAATTAATTAATTTAAATTTTCAATGACCATTATTCATTAAATTATCATAATACTAAACACAACCCACGTAATAAACATAATATTCATTATAATCATTTTCCTATACATGATTGAATGCATAAATAATAACTCATTAGTGGATTTCAATCCTATATATCATTTCCTCAACTTATTCCAATTTCATAGCCTCTAAAAATAATCCAAAATAGAAATTTTAATATCTATGAAAAATCATATAATGTTATAAAAATTCATCACACTTATAATAATATAAATGGTTCTCTGGATAAATTATTATATTTGGAACCACTTTCTCATGTACTACTTTTTTTGATCAAAACATTTATTTATAATATTGAATTTAAAGATTTGGCACAATATTATGATGTGGATTATTCAAAGAATTGATGACTTGTTTTTATGATAGATACTAAAGAAATATTTAAATTTATTTAACTTAGAAAATTTAATGAATAGAAAAACAACTACTAAAATGATTAATCTACATATAAATTAATGAAATTTACTAATAATTTTGTGTCCTATTTGATTCTTTGACATGATTAGTAGAATTCATACCTGTAGATGAAATCTTATTAGGATAAATTGAAATAGTATCAAAAAAGTTTGCAAGGTAAGTGATGAATTGTACATTATATCATAGAAAGATAATGATAACCCTATGACATATAGTAGGTACTATTACTAAACCTCTTTCAGTGTCGCATAGTTATAAAAAATATTCCTTTAATTTATTAATATAAATAAATATTCTTTTCATTTATTAATATAAAAACATTCATTATATTTATTAATATTAAAAAAGAATTTATAAATTATATCCATGGTTGGTCATGTTTTTATTAGGTTCCATTATAAACATTATTTCATCTTATTCTATTCATTTTTCTTCATCTTCACTCTCCCTCAAAAGAATGAAAATTTTAATCTCATCATGTACAAAAAATTTAGTCTATTTTTTTCCAAGGGTTCACTATCAAAAATTAATTCACCTTCATCACCCATTTCAAGCATGTCTCTTAATTTTACATATACCAAAATAATCCACCCATAATCCAATATATTATCAACATAATATACATTTTTTTCTTTGGAATCCATAATATATAGATCGTTTTCTTCCTACACACTAGTATCGATCAACCTAGAGAAATTGACATATATATTTTCTAATGAATATTTATTTATACTCTTGTTAATATTGACCAAGTTACATTTAAATTACATAACTACATGTTCCCCATGATAATTTAACTTTATAATATTAGACATATTTTCCTAGTAACCTTGATATGAAACTATGAATATAAAACTATTTTGTGTTTTTAAACATTCATTGTGATCAATAACATGAAACTTAAAACAAAAAATATTGTAATCATTGAATCTCATAGAATCCTTTAAAGGATCTTGAGTTGATGACATCATATATTTAGATTTTTCAGGTAAATTATCATCATTCATTACCTATATGTGTCTATATAAAAAATAGTTATATAATTTAGATATTTTTAAACATATTAAATCTATATATTACATTAAAAACATACATGATGTGAAAACCATTCAAAAAATTATTAGGTAACAGCATTTTTATCTCTATATCATTCTGAGCCTGTATCCTAAGGAATATATATATCTTCTTTCTTAATTATTTTACATAGGGATCAAGAATATTAGTATTGAGTAACACATATCAGTTTCCTTATCTTAACTTCATATCTATCAATTAAAATGAATAGATTTATCCAAATTATGAATCTAAAGATGGAAACAATGATGACTCATTATTAGCCCACAATTGACTTGGATTATCACCAAAAAAATCCCACTTGATTTAATCTTATCTCTATTGAATCCAAATACCTTGAATATAAGGTTAAAACATGTATCCAATGTAACCTTCTTTAATAGAACCATTTCTATGATCTTTATTTTTCACATAAGACTTTAAATGACTAACATACCAAATGATAATGGGTTAGAAATTAGAATATAAGTTTTTTAAATATTGAATAAGAAAATTATATTTTTTTTAATGAAAACATTATTAAAATAAAATACCACTCCATGGGACACATCCGTCAATGTCATTTCCATGCATTTTATTTCTACGAATAATAATAGATATGATAAATGATTTTTATTGCATACAAAATATAGGGAGAGAGATTATAAGGGATCATAACAATTGAAAAGAAATGGAACTTAAAGTATCAAAAGGATTGAATCCAATATATACTAATACAAAATGTACATTTCTAGTATTAGAATAGAAATATGGATGTAATTAATAAAATGTATTTCATGATTTTGAATCTCTTGGATGTCTCATTAACTCATCATTATTATTACGTAAAGCATGCCACTTCCTATGATCAGTGGTTTAATATGACATAAACAATCTTTAAAACTATTCATTTAATATAAAGTAACACAAAACCTTCATATCAATTTTATTTTTATATTTATTTGTGGTATTACATATATTTAAACTAACATCATTTTTTTATTTCCATATAGAAGTACTTCGTCTATTTTACTTTTATCTATTTTAATATTCTTTCTAATAAATCATAGAATCATTTTTAATTTCATGTATCATCATATAATTGAGTCTAATATTTTTTTTAAAAATTATTCATCAAATAATATAATATATAGATCTTAGATTCAAAAAATGAATCACACAAAAATTACAATATCATGGAAATTACATAATTTATAATTCTATATAAAAATTTTATGTGGTACAACATCTGCAGAAAATACAAACTTGAATATTTGATACATCGTTCAAAAAATTCCTAATTTCCATATAAACCTAATTTAGTAAAATAAAATTTTTTCTCGGCTTAGTCTTCCCATTTATTAGTTTCCTCATCATCATCTATTAACATGTTTCATCTTAATCATGCTCTCTAATAGTTATGAAAAAATCATTAATATATGAAAAAATAAAAAATGAATCAACTAATGTGTAAGAACACGATTCTTATTTCTGAGGTACGGGTTTCTTCTTTTCTCTTTTCCTTAAGTGTTTTTCAGAAAATAAGGAAAATGGGGGAAAATCCCAAAATTTTGGAAATACACGCCGTGTACTTTTCTACACGCCATGTACTTTTGGACGTGTGGGAAGAGTACACAGGGCATGTAGCCATGTCGGCAACGAAGGGTGTAGAAACTGACTACACGCCGTGTAGTGGTCCCTTACATGTTGTGTAGTCAATCGGCAGGAAAATAGTAAGGTGGTGGCCAGCTGTGTGACAGAACACACCGTGTACTCAAGAAGACACGCAGTGTAGTCATGTCGGCAGATGAACAGTTCCACGCTGGCAGGAAGCCACCAGAGGAACAGTTTTATAATGAGAAGTACACACTGTGTACTCGGAAGTACATGTCGTGTACTTTTTTTTCACTTAAAATGGGCAGTAGCCTCCCCTGTTCATAGGGAAGGCTTAGAACTGGACGGGAGCTTGAGAGGGGACGGACGAATCTTCGAGGATCCGTCGATCGCGAACAGGGAATCCAATTCTGCCTCCGTCGATCTCGTTGGAACCGCGTGGGTAAGCCCTCTCATCTCCTGGCGTTGTTCTTTCCAATTCATCCTCTAATTGAATTTATTTAAGTTTAAACGGAGTTTCGTCTATGTCAGATCTACGTCATTCTTGGGCATTTCTGGAGTTGACGTTCACGTATATCATTTGTTGGTGTTAAAGGTAGGTGTCTTGGTGTTTATTTTCCAACTATTTTGCATTTGTGTGTGTTTTTGAGCTACAAACCCATATTTGGGGTGTCGTGTGGCTGAGGCCATGGAAATTTTAAGTACCTATAATAATATAGGTAATTTAATGTGATATAAAAATGTTGTTTAGGATCACCGCTTGGATCCAGGACCACCCCGGGGGTGCGTTCCTATGTTTAGCCGTTTGGCCAGGATACCCGAGGGTATGCCTTGTTTATATTGTGCCTTTACAGTAATGATTGTAGAATTTGCATGGGAGGAATTTCTTGTGTACTGGTTGTTTACATGATGGGCATGGCTCGGTTACCTGTTTTAGCATGAGGGCAGTGTTGTGATTATCCTGAGGGAAGTGTACTACTTAGCATGTGGGAAACTTCTTCTGTGCCTGTGGGTAGTTGATTCTGTGCATGTGGGCGACACCACGTACGCCTGAGGGCAATATCTTTTATGCATGTGGATAGACTCCTGTGTTTGGATTCTCTTTACCTGAGGGTAAGGGATCACACGTCTGAGGACACTGACTGGTTACGTATAAATTCACTGTGGTGATTTCTTATTAATAAATAAAGAAATGAATGTTAAATGGAAATATAACTGGTAAGTTAGTTAATTTTGAGTACTGCTTAGTTTATTGAATTTACTTTTTCACACTTGTGTTGCATGTTTACACATAGTTGAGAACAATCCTTTGGTGGGTGCCTACTGAGATTATTTCTCACACCCTATTTGGGTCATGCTTTTCAGCCTAAACAGATTATGTTTCTGCAGGTGTGGATAGGGGAAAGAGTCCCTATACAGGCACTTGATTGCTGCTGAGGAGTAGGGGAGCATGGGACCGGGCTTAGGCTCACGATGATACCGATTGTTTAGTTCTATTTTGCTTTCATGTACTTGTACTGTACTATATTTTTGTGTAACATGTTCTGGATGCTTTCTTAGAATTGAAGGCATGTTGCACCATTTTATATACTAGTTGGTTATATTTACTGCAGTTTTTTATTTCAGTTGTGTATGGTTTACTGCTTCTGCTGTTTCTGTATGTTTTATTTCATTCTACTGTGCTACACTTTGACAAATGAGGGCATAGTTTCCCCACTATCAGACCTGGGCCCTCGCTGCTATTCGGAAAACTCTGGCATTTGGGGAAATGTTCTTAAGGTCATGTGGAGAACCGGGTTTGGGGCACCCGTTGAGTGGCACCCGAAACCGGTACATTACAAAGTGGTATCAGAGGAGTTCTTTTATTTGACTTACTATTTGGAGCCATAGTTAGGGATAGGACGGAAATGGTAGTTGGTAATAAGATGTTCTCGGGAGTAGCTAACCCATGTACAGGGAAAATACAAGTTACCTCGTATTGAAATTTTACTGATTTTTCAATTTTACAGTTGATTTGTTTTCAGCGAAGGGTTACACAACTGTGATTGTGCAGGTTATATTTTATCTTTGGGTTCTATTTAGTTGCAATTCGATGAGATGAGGGTATTCCATCTCTTGCATTATTTAGGAACATGATATAAATCACATGCCATGCATAGTTCCATGCCATGTAGGAGCATTAGAAATTGCATGTTTTTGTGATAGTAATTGTGCTAGAAAAGCATGTTGTTGTGATAGCTGCTTTGATAAATACCTGCTATTTGATAGGGTATTTTCTTTTGTGAGCCTGTTTATATAATAAATGTCAAATTTTGGTTTTTGGGGAGTATGGGCCCCCATTTATCAGAATTTGGTGGATCATTGACTGTTTATTTTGTTATAACACAGATAAGATGTCAAACTTTGATTCGTGGGGAGTATGGGCCCTCATGGATTGGAATTTGACACTTAGGTGTTGTTTGGCGGTATTTTCTGGGTTCCAGAGGAGTTTCTGAGACATACTATCTGGAATTCCCAGTATACACACCATGTAGTACCTTCAACACGTCATGTATGGTCTTCTGTTCAGGAAGAAAAATAAACTTTTTGAGTACACGCTGTGTACCCCGAGTACACGCCGTGTAGTCTCTAACCGTGTCACAAACCATGTGGGCGGCGACATGGGGAAGGGAAGAGATTGGGGCGAACACGCCGTGTATTGGATGTACACACCGTGTAGTGTTGACCTGGAGACCCGGCCGTGTAACTAACAAACACGGGCTAGTGTAATTGTTTCTTGAACACACCGTGTCAATGAAGAAAATGTCGTGTAGTGTGACCTGGGGACCCAGTCGTGTAACTAAAAACAAGGGTCGGGGAAATCCCTTCATGTACACACTGTGTGTATATGTAACACGCCATGTAGGGTGAGCCGTGTACCCGGCCGTGTAACTAACAACACAGGTCGGTGGAGCTCGTCTAGTACATGTCGTGTACCTGTGGGACACATCGTGTAGTCTTGTCCAAGGAAATACTGTGTGGACTTAGCCGTGTGACTGGGAGATAGGGTGGTGTACACACCGTGTTTGGGTGTAACACGCCATGTATTGTCAAGCCGAGTAGTCGTCCGTGTCACAAACGACACGGGTTGTTGGAAAATTTCACCATAAACGTCGTGTAGGTTATATACACGCCATGTAGTTTTTGTTCAACAGGAGTCGTGTGGCTTTGCTGTGTAGAAGGACCCAGGTAGGGAAAGGAAGTCAAGTACATGCCGTGTATTCAGTATACATGTCGTGTAGTCTTGTTTTGCAAATTTTAAGTGCCTTCTTCCTCCTGTTCCCTTAGGGTTTCTTCGTTTTCGTTCATTGTTAATCTTGTTGTTAAGGTGTGTGTTTCACATTGTAGTGTCATGCCGCTGAGACGACCACGTGTTGTTCACCAGGAGAGTGGCAACAAGTATACTCCAGAGATAGTGGGACATGGGATACTAGTTGATCATCCAGCAGAGCCAGATGTGGCGCCAGCTATTATACAGGACACAGGCATGGATGTGCAGTTCCGTGAAGGCTTTATACAGTTCATGCAGACCTTTCAGGGAGCACCGAAAGCTACCACATCAATGGCCGAGCTGACACGTATCTTCCAGTAGTAGCATCCACCTACATTTTCAGGGTATGACAGACCATAGGCTGCGAAGTCTTGGCTACGATCGATGTAGACTATTTTCGAGCATCTTGAGATGCCTCCAGGGCGGAGGGTCAAGCTCACAACGTACATGCTACGTGATTCCTACAAGAGGTGGTGGTATGTTACCACCCAGTCAGAGCATCACAAAGACATGGCGTGGGAAGATTTCCAGATATCCTTCTATGACTTCTTCTTCCCAGAGACACTGAGAGCAGATAGAGCTCGAGAGTTCGTGAATCTGCAGCAGGGCGCTATGTCAGTGATGGAATATTCTTCTTGTTTCACCGAGATTCAGCGTTTTGCACCCGTACTGGTGGGTGATGAGACGTTGAGATCCAGGAACTTTGAGGACGGTCTTCGGTATGACATCCGAGTGCTGATGAATGTTTTCAGGTTGCCTTCAGTACATGATAATGTGAACCAGGCACTGATTACATAGAGGAACTTTCAGGAATCTAGTGGTGTGGGCCAGGGCGGTTCATTACTAGTTACTGGTACTATTTTTGCTGGGAAAGGGAAGAGACAGATGGATTTCTATTAGGGTTGGAGTACCAGCCAGGAAGTTTCTTTAGGTGGCCGGATCAGGTGCTACCAGTGTGGTAAGGAGGGGCACAAGAGATTGTAGTGTCCATGTGACCTATTGGAGTGCCGAACTTGTGGCAAGATGGGTCGTCTGCAGCACTTTTGTAGGGCATTTCCACCAGTGGCTAGTGAGGGGGGTTCTGTACAGACTTCGCATGCGGGAGCAGGACCAGTGGCTTCTTACCAGTCAGGGAACTGGAATACGTCAGGGCATGCAGGCAGAGATAGTGGTCGTGGTCGTGGTAGCCAGACATGAGGATCTCAGAGGCAGCAGGGCGGGATAGCTCAGGGTAGCCAAGCCGTGTCGCAGGGTCGCGACACTGGGCAGACATATGCGGTGCAACAGACCTAGGAGGAGCAGGATCCCGGACCTTCTACTGTCAGAGGTACTATTCTAGTAGCTTTTGTCTTATCTTCATTACTTTTTGATATGGGTGCTACACCAAGTATTATATTTGTGCCCGTTGTGGAGAGCCTTGGGCTCTGTGTTTCTACTTCTTCTGGTATCTTGATGCTAGACACTCCATTAGGGACTAGAACGGCTGGTGTGCGTCAGTTCAAGGAGTTCCCCCTTGAGGTTTGTGGGTGTTACTTCCTTTAGGACCTCTATGTCTTAGAGATGACAGCTTGTGACGTCATTCTCGCGATGGACTGCTTGGTTCCCTTTTGAGCCTTTGTAGATTGCTATCGTCGCAGGGTGAGTTTCACGTCACCAGAGGGTGGAAAATTTCTATACAAGGGAGAATGGAATGTTTAGGTGAGTCGAGCTGGACCAGAGCATCGTGGGAGAGGAGGAGTCACAGCCCATATTTCGAGTTTATATCTTGACGACCAGGGGACTTGTGAGAAGGATTTCCCCCCAGTGGTTGATTGTTTCAGGGATGTCTTCCCGGACAATTTTTCAGGTCTTCCTTCGGAGCGTGAGGTGGATTTCTCTATTGATCTTGTGCCAGGAGCAGTACCGGTGTCCATTCCTGCTTATATGATGGCTACGCCTGAGTTACAAGAGCTCAAGAGGTAGTTATAGGAGTTACAGGCAAATGGGTTCATCCGACCCAGTACTTCTCCTTGGGGTTCTCCTATCCTTTTTGCGAAGAAGGCAGACAGTACCCTCAGACTCTATGTGGATTATCGGAAGCTGAACCAGTTGAAGGTTAAGAACCGGTATCCATTGCCAAGTATTGATGATGTTTTTGATCAACTTCATGGAGAATGAGTGTTCTCAAAGATTGAATTGAGATCAGAATATCATCAGCTGTGCATTAGACCATCTTATGTACCTCTCACAGCTTTCAGGAGTAGGTATGGTCTATACGAGTATATGGTTATGACGTTCGGACTCACTAACAAGCAAGTATTTTTCATGGCTCTGATGAGTCGTGTGTTCCATCCTTATCTGGACTCTTTCGTGGTAGTATTCATGGATGAATCTTGGTGTACTCTCACACTCGACACAACCATGCCACCCATATTGAGATCGTATTGAGTACACTGAGAGAGCATCGGCTATATGCTAAGCTCTCAAAGTTCAACTTTTGGATGAACCAGATTCACTTCCTGGGTCATATCATCTCAGAGGTAGGAGTTTCAGTTGACCCAGGGAAGGTGAGAGCAGTAGTTTCTTGGGAGAATCCTAATAACATGTTTGAGATATGGAGTTTCTTGGGGATGGATTGTTACTACAGACGTTTCATCCAGGACTTCTCCCGCTTAGCAGCACCGTTGACGGGTTTGACTAAGAAGGGTGTGAAGTTCATTTGGACAGAAGATTGTGAGACATCCTTTCAGGACCTGATGGGAAGGTTGACATCAGCACCAATCCTGATACTCCCAGAGCAGGGGAAGAGCTATATAGTTTTCTGTGATGCATCATGTATTGGGCTAGGAGCAGTGTTGATGCAGGGCAATCGAGTAGTTACGTACGGGTCTCGGCAGTTGAGGCCACATGAGAGTAATTACCCGACGCATGATCTCGAGTTGGCTGCAGTTGTTCATGTGTTGCGTTGTTGGAGACATTACCTATTGGGAGAACATTTTGTGGTTTTCACTAACCACAAAAGTCTCAAGTATATATTTACTCAGCATAACTTGAATTTGAGACAGCGAAGGTGGTTTGAATACCTTCAGTCCTTCAACTTCGAGATTTCCTATACACCTGGTAAAGGTAATGCAATAGTTCATGCACTGAGCAGGAAGACTCAGATACAGGCTGTGCAGGAGGCCAGTGATGAGTTGTAGCTCATAGCATTGTTCTCTGAGATACATCTGGAGGTGCACGACAGTCAGGGGAAGATCTATCTTTCATCTGTAGCTGTCACTTATACCCTCCTGGATAGAGTGAGGATGAGACAGCTATCTGATTCAGAAGGCCTAGCTAGTTCTATGGGAGTCAGTGGCAAGTGAGGACCCTCCTCCTAGATGGACGATAGACGAGGATGAAGTACTACGTTTCTATGGACGAGTATGGGTTCCAGGGGATACACGCGAGGAGCTGATGTGGGAGTTTCATGCTTCATCTTGGGCAGTTCATCCCAGGGTTACCAAGATGTACCGTGACTTGAGACGTCAATAATTTTGGCCGGGTATGAAGAGAGATGTAGCAAGTTTTGTTACGTGATGTTCCACCTATCAGCAGGTGAAGGCGGAGCATGAGAGGCTAGCCGGACTGTTACAGTAGTTACCCATCCCGGAGTGGAAATGGGATGATGTCGTGATGGACTTCGTGGCAGGGTTACTGAGGTCAACTAGAGGCAATGATGCCATGTGGGTTGTTGTAGACAGACTCACAAAGGTAGCTCACTTTTTGCCGATCAGGGAGACCTTCGGAGTGGATGATCTCGGGAAGTTGTATATCTGAGAGGTCGTACGTCTTCATGGGGTCCCTCGTTCTATCGTTTCAGATAGGGACACATGTTTTATGTCTCGTTTTTGGTAGAGTTTTCAGAGGGCACTAGGTACACAGGTGCTTCTGAGCACAGCTTACCACCCTCAGACCGATGGCCAGTCAGAGCGTACGATACAGGTACTTGAGGACATGCTATGTGCATGCGTCGTAGAATTTGGGGCTCTTGGGATAATCATATACCCCTAGTCGAGTTTGCCTATAACAATATTTTTCAGGAAACTATTGAGATGGCACCATACGAGGCTTTATATGGTAGGTTATGCCGATCACCTTTGTGCTGGTCAGAGGGAGGTGAGGTAGCTTTACTGGGACCACGTCTCGTGCAGGAGACATCTGAGCAGGTACAGTTGATTCAGAAGCAGATGGCTACTACGAAGTCTCGTCAGAAATCATATTTTGATCATCGCGGACGACCTTTAGAGTTCGTGGTCGGGGATCAGGTTTTCTTGCGTGTTTCTCCTAGGTTGGGACACATGCGGATCAGGAGGTAGGGTAAACATTCACTGAGGTATGTGGGGCCATTTTATATTCCTGAGAGAGTCGGCCCGGTTGCCTATCAGTTGCATTTACCTCAGAGGTACTGAGCTATGCATGACGTCTTCCATGTATCTCAGTTGCGCTGCAATCATTCAGACCTGTCTCACGTCTTTCAGCCCGAGGAGGATTAGCTCAAGGAAGATGCATCCTTTGAGGAGAATCTTATTCGTATCTTTGACAGGATCATGAAGGTTCTCCGAGGCCAGTCAGTTCCTCTCGTACAGGTGCTATGGCAGCATGGCCGAGTGCAGGAAAAAACCTAGGAGCGGGAGGCCGATGTACGTGCCCAGTGGCTGGAGTTATTTACGGCTATATCTTCACCACCCTTGGAAGGGAAATTTGGGGATGAATTTCTTTAAGGGGGAATTTTGTAAGAACCCCATTCTTATTTTTGAGGTACGGGTTTCTTCTTTTCTATTTTCCATAATTGTTTTTCATAAAATATGGAAAATGGGGAAAAATCCCAAAATTTTGGGAATACACACTGTGTACTTTTCTACACGCTGTGTACTTTTGGCCATGTGGGACAAGTACACAGGGCATGTATCCATGTCGGCAACGATGGGTGTAGAACCCGACTACATGCCGTGTAGTGGTCCCTTAAACGCCGTGTAGTCATTCAGCAGGAAAATAGTAAGGTGGTGGCCAGCTATGTGACAGAACATGCCGTGTACTCAAGAAGGCATGCCGTGTAGTCATGTCGGCAGATTAACAGTACCACACTGGCGGGAAGCTGCCAGAGGAACAATTTAAAAATGAGAAGTACACGCCGTGTACTCGGAAGTACACGCCGTGTAAATTTTTTTTTTCTTAAAATGGGAAGTATCCTCCCATGTTCATAGGGAAGGATTAGAACTGGACGGGAGCTCAGGAGGGGATGGCTGAATCTTCGAGGATCCATCGATCACGAACCGGGAATCTGATTCTTCCTTCATCGATCTCATTGGAACTGTGAGGGTAATCCCTCTCATCTCCTGGCATAGTTCTTGCCAATTCTTCCTCTAATGGAATTTATTTAAGTTTAAACGGAGTTTCTTCTATATCATATCTACGTCGTTATTGGGAGTTTCTGGAATTGACATTCACATATATCATTCGTTGGCGTTAAAGGTAGGTGGCTTGGTGTTTATTTTCCAACTGTCGTGTGTTTTTGTGTGTTTTTTAGCTACAAAACCATATTTGGGGTATCATGTGGTTGAGGTCGTGGCTATTTTAAGTACCTATAATTGTATAGGTAATTGAATGTGATATAAAAATGATGTCTGGGATTGCCGCTTAGATCCAGGACTACCCCAGGGGTGCGTTCCTCTGTTTATCCATTTGGCCAGGATACCCGAGGGTATGCCTTATTTACATTGTGCCTTTACAGTAATGATTGTAGAATTTCTTTGAGATGAATTGCTTGTGTACTGGTTGTTAACATGTTGGGCATGGCCCGGTTACCTGTTTTAGCCTGAGGGAAGTGTTGTGATTAGCCTGAGGGAAGTGTACTACTTAGCCTATGGGAAACTTTTTTCGTGCTTGTGGGCAGTTGATTCTATGCCTCTGGGCGACACCTCGTACGCCTGAGGGAAATATCTGTTATGCCTATGGGAAGACTACTGTGTTTGGATTCTCTTTACCTGAGGGTAAGGGATTAAGCTTTTGAGGACACTGACTGGTTACGTTGAAATTCACTGTGGTGATTTCTTATTAATAAATAAAGAAATGAATGTTAAATGGCAATATAACTGGTATGTTAGTTACTTTTGAGTACAGATTAGTTTATTGAATTTACTTTTTCACAATGTTTTTGCATGTTTACACACAGTTGAGCACGAGCCTTTGGTGGGTGCTTACTGAGATTATTTCTCACACCCTATTTGGGTCATGCTTTTGGGCCCAAACAGATTACATTTCGGCAGGTGTGGATAGGGGAAAGAATTCCTATACAGGTACTTGATTGCTCTTGAGAAGTAGGGGAGAATGGGACCAAGCTTAGGCTCACGATGCTACCGGCTGTTTAGTTCTGTTTTTCATTCCTGTACTTTTACTACACTGTATTGTTGTGTAACATGTTCTGGATGCTTTCATAGAATTTGATGCATGTTGCACCATTTTATATACTGGTTGGTTATATTTACTACAGTTGTTTATTTCAGTTGTGTATGGTTTATTGCTTCCGTTGTTTCTATATGTTTTATTTCATTCCGTTGCACTACAATTTGACAAATGAGGGCATAGTTTCCCCACTATCAGACTTGGGCCCTCGCTGCTAGTCGACAGTCTCTGTCATTTGGGGAAATGAGCTTGAGGTCACGTGGCGAACCAGGTTCGGGGCACCCGTTGAGTGGCACCCAGAATCGGTACGTTACATGATGTGTTAAATTATTGATGGAATTTCCCTAATATGAAAAAAAACATCATATATAAGCTTTTTATTTCATTATTCACTATTGGAGCATTCACTTGTTCATTTTGACTTTATATATAAATAATAAAATTTTCTATAACATTCAATTCTCTAGGAAAAATCAAACAAACATAATGAGGAGGTAATTGGTTCAATATCAAGTACTTCAATAATTTATCTCAGTTCCATCATTATCTAAAATTTTAATTATGACATGGAAATTTGATTCTTCTATCCGTGGATTAATTTTCAAATAATAAATCCAAAAACATGTTACAGCGTGTAACATACTGAGATGTGTTCTAATGTAAGATAATATATCTTTTCCATTATGTACTTGACTTCCTACACTATCAAATATGAAATATAATTATAT
The DNA here is from genome assembly GCA_963277665.1 of Viscum album. Lineage (NCBI taxonomy): Eukaryota > Viridiplantae > Streptophyta > Magnoliopsida > Santalales > Viscaceae > Viscum > Viscum album. The sequence continues at coordinate 850,080 of OY728152.1, read as the reverse complement.
TATTATATATAAAAATAAAATATATTTAATTTCAAAAAGGGATAATTGATCTCAAACTACCCCTCAAACATAATGAATTCAAAAATATACTAAACTACATACATTGAAGGAGAATTAGAATAGGTAAATTACTGAACCTAACACTATTGACGAATTATCTCCTAAAATAGATCACACCCAACTACCAATGATTAGGGAGAAATGAATATGAGAGAGCTCACCCCAAATCATGGTGAGGGTATAGTGGCATAGGAGAAGAGAAGGAATCAGATATGGGTGGTCTAACATCGAGATCAAATAGGTAGATTATCCAACATCAAGCAACATCGGGGGGGGGGTTTATCATTTGGAACTACTAAGGGGAAGGATAAGAGGGGTACAACATTAAGAGGGGGAAAGGGGGAGTCCGAGGTAGGTTTGGTGGTTTCTAACTGATGTAAATTTTCATTGAGGGTGATTCCATGTCCAAGAGGAATTATTGAGCAATGGTGAGGGATTTCAAGAGGGAGTGGGAGTGATCTTCTTAAAAAACTATAGCAGTGGGTTTTCAGAAAGCACCTCAAAATACATTTTAAATTTTTTCAGCGTTGTTTTAAAGAAAACTATCACTAAATAACAATTATTTTCATAAGTTTCACTTAAAAAATTCTTGGGTATATTTTTTTTTTGTTTAGAAGTGGTTTTATAAACCACTACTAAAAAACTATGGTAATTTTCTACATTTCTTATAGTGAATGATTAGAATAATAGAATGTTGTGAAATTGGTTATCATGAGGGGGTAACTGATTAGTGGTGGACGTTGATCAAGAACATGAATTACAAATATAAAATTATACAAAATCCCTATTTTTATGTAAATTCATTGAAAATATCAACTAATATTTTAGAAACCATACACTAATACAGTGTGTGATTTCAAGGTCCAGTGATCCTGGAATTAATATTTGAAGAATATTAAATATATTAATATCGCATATGAGAATTTTCCCTAAAAAGTGGAATAAATCTAAATAGAGAATCGAATCATAAATCTATGATCTTCATTGAGTTCAGAATGTAGGTTTTACCCTACGTGCAACATAACCTTGGAGTGTGTCAGATGTTCGGGTTGAGCACAGTCACAGGAGGATTAATAAATAAATAAAATAATTTTTTTATTTAATTTTATATAATTTTATTTTGCATAAAATAGTGTATTCTATAAATAAATGTTTCTAGAAAAATCCATGGGTGATATAAATAACCCCGGGGATTTGAGAGAGAGTGTTGGAGGATCGTTCTTGGACGAATGAAAACTAGATCGTGGATCGTCGATCAGTATACAACGGAATTCAAGGATCTTTCAAAATACAACAATGTGGATTCATTATTCACCAGTGATTGATCTCAATCATGGTAGGATTTATTTTATTGGGATTTATCCTTGGTTTGTTTTTACTATGATGAATTTGAATCCTTAAACTAGTGAATTTATTCAAAGATCGATCATATTGCAGGTATGGGTTAAATATTATTTGGGATTGTGGATTTTTTTTCTTCATTATTTATATCTCATTATAAATCATTATAATATAAAATGGTTGAGGATAACATGAACATTATCTGAGGTCCATTCATTAAGATTTTTTATTGTGAAATTCTTCCCCCGTTCTTCACACGCTCATTGTAGGAAAATTATTTATCCCCTAATTCAATGAATACCAACTATTAAATTGTTCTATGACTATTATTTAGTGAAAAAAATCTATTCCATGGTTATGGATTTGATCATGTTTGTGATTATTGGGAATGGAAATGATGGATGATCATTTGGATCGGATTTCGGGATACCCGTTGTGGGTTTTCAGCGTGCGGTAGTGGCATAGCATGACAACAGCGGCTCTCGATCAAGTTGGGTAACCAGATTCTGACATATAGGTGATGGAAATGTTCATTCAGGATAGATCCACCTTATCTAGTGATTTTGGTGGTGGAATCACATATGGAATCAGTGTGAGATCCAACCGCATGAAGGTCTATGGGTTCTTGAAAATATTGAGCTACACGACATGTAATCAAGAGGTACATGCCATGTGGTGCCCTTGTTTCAGCCCTAGGGTTTCCATGGGGGATATTAGTATCAAATTGTGTGTGACATGTGTCACATGGTGTGTAAATCAACTTAAATACTTGGCGTGTACTCAGGGAGTACACAACCATGCACACAACCAGGCTAGGAGTACATGGGAAGAGTTGTGTACTAGAACACGATCAAGTACATGGGCATGACCCAGTGTACATAGGCACAAACATGGGCATGGTCCATGATACATGGGTAGACTTGGTGACAAAGAAAAATTTCATGTACTTCTTCATAGATGGCTTAGAGCCCTTATTCCCTTAAACATGGACATGTTTCATTAGGGTGACTTCCCTTGATCTTGTCCCTAATATTTTAGTATGGAATCATTTCTTATGCATAGGATGGTGATCCCCTCTAGGGAACTTTAGTCTCGAATAGAGTTGTTGGATTACCTTCATGAGGCCTAAAGTGAGATCCATAATTTTCATCTTCCATAGGTGGGGTTCTTAAAATCTTCAAGACCAATGGTACATGAGATTCAATCCCCTACATAGTGGGTTAATCTATATTAGGTATTTGGTATACCCCATGGCCTTCGTCTTGATCCCCATCTATGTATTGATCTCTTCAGACTTCCAGCGCCTAATTCATATGGTGAGACCCGATGATCATGATATATTAGATGGAAATGATCAGTTATATATGACTCATAGATTGTGTTCTCCTGGATGAGTGTTATATGTAACCTTCTAATAAGAATCCTAGTATGACAATGCGGTTGTGTCCTTACCTTGAGAATGTGTTTCTACTATGATTATATCTGTATATTCTTGTTATGTATGTTGTTGAAATATTTCTATAATGAGTTGATTATTATCTTGATGATTTTTTCTTAGTTATTGTAGTGTGTCTTGTTGGGTATTGTTATACTCACCCCTGTATGGGCTCTTCCCACACATTTCATTTTTAATGCAGATGATCAGCCATTCAATTGGTTCTTGGTGAACCAAGAGAAAAAAGAGCTTAATTTTTTTCTAGAAAGACCACGGTTCATAATAGGAGTCACATTTGGTTTTAGTACCCTATTTTTATTAGGTTGTACTTCATTAATATTTTTTGAGGGATTGTATTTTTTCCTTTTTTCTTCCTAGTATTTTGGTTGTACTCTGATTGTGGGATTTTAGATGTATACATGCATTTGGTATCAATTGAATTTCGCATTACATCATTGTATGTACTTGGAGATGCATGCGTGTGTATAGGTATATTAGGATAAGGAATACATTTTATTTTTATGTCTAATCAGTACTAGTATCCATCCCCAAGCCTATTGGAGGTGTTCTTGGGGTAGTCAAACTCAGCATATTGCCAGCTAGGTGGGCCATAGTGGGTTAGGTCATAAAAAAAGTTGAATCATAGGAGTGTTCGATCTTAGGATCAATGTTTTATATTTTTTCTAACAATGATATTATTTTGGGTTTCATGGAAACCATTTTATGTGTTTCAGGTTTGGCTCTCAGGCCAGGGACTCCAATGTTGGTGTGGAAGCTAATGTATCCATTCACCAGGATGCTGACTACCTGCTTGTTGACTCGGTCCATATAAGCACTAGTTTTTGGTAAATAATTTTTCACATAACTCATATAGGAATAGGTTTTGATTTCCATGTACTTATAGATTCATATCTCCAGATATACTCATTGACAATGGTGCATCTTCTCTATTTCAAGATTCCTCTATGACATTTCCCATCTACGATTCAGTGGAAGGATCATGGGGATTATTTTCTTAGTTATGTGGCTTTGATACATGGACTTATTCAAGAGGTGTTACCACCATGTGGGGAATCATTCTTACCACCACATGTTGAGAAGAAAATGGAATTATAAGTACCATTTAACGAGGTGCATAGGATGAGCATGCTTCATGATATTAAATGAAAGTGATCCCTCATATTCCAAGAAAATCCATACCCCCATATGGAGAGTATTAAATTGAGGCAGTGACATGAGCCTTTTATCTCATCCATACACTACACGAACAGATGGTATTCCTGGTAATGATCCTCCTCTATAGATTCATGAGATAATGGTGGGTCTTACTGACCCAGTCATTTGATGAGGTGAATCTTTCAAGGAAATTTTTTGAGAACCTTTTCAAAAAAGAGTTTTCTCCAGCTACATCGAGGGTTGTTCACATTTGGGAGCTTTTCCATCTTTTGGATGGAAGTATAAATGTGGATGATTATTCTTCAAGGTTCACCAAACTCTCTTATTACCCAATGGATATGGTTCTTAGTTAGTTATTTCAAGCTCATACCTTTGAGAAAGGTCTGCATAGAAAAATATGAGCCAGCGTGATAGCTCTATGCATTCCTATATATAATGGTGTGTTGGATCATGCTTTGGTGGCTGAGATTTTTTTGTCGAAGTGGATACAGATAGTTCATGGAAAAAGTGGGAAAATAGGATCATAGAATTTGGCAGTGGGAAGCTGACAAAAAATACAGGGACCTGGACGTGTGATATAACTCAGGAGGAATCCTAGGATAGAGGTTCTGGGGTTATGGATCACAGGATAGATCTAGTCATCCTAGAGAGTGGTTGTTCTACCCTTGTGATATTAAGAGACACATTGAAAGATATTTAATGAACTAACTTGTAGATGATATAAAGGTAGTGTATGTTCCACCTAAGAAGAGGAAACATTAGGATAAGTCATGTTTATAGGTTAAAGAACATGGAAGTGGAGCTCGAGAGAGGCTGGAGGTGGAATACATTTTGACTTCTTACCACTACCACCCCCAGGTGTTCCGTGCAAGGATCGGGGATCTAGGGTATAGGGGTGGGAAAAATTGTAGGTATTTTAGGCTTATGACCCATAGGTTTTAGGGATGATACGATGTGTGGTATGTTTCTTCCCTAATTTATCTATTTCATTAATAAACAGAGGTGTGTGACACTCCTTTATTTCAACTTCTTTAGTTAATGAATTAAATATTCTAGTTGATCACTTAGCTTAACCTTTTCTCTTAGAGACTCCTAATGAAGGTGACTTAGTGATCAATCACTTCTTTCGACAGTGTGACCTAACTCTTGGGTGACATTTTCCTTTGGGATCTCTTTGTTGTAGCTATGAGGCCTTGTGACATCAACTTAGGTAGAAACATTTTATCTAAAGTTTATTCCCAAATAGACTATTTTTAGTAGAGGATGTAGTGTGTCCATAGTGATAGGGATGTGTTTTCCTTTATGGGAGAAAAGGAAACTCAGGTGGAGTGGGATGGGTTCATGCATAGAAGGGTGTATCTGATTATACACTTCTTGTCTATCATGATTCTTGGTGTAGTGGATGCTATGAGATTTCAGTTTCCTATAGTGGTGGCAGAGTACAAGGGTTTTTTCTTAAGGAAATTCTAGGATTACCTCCCCACCAAAAGATAGAATTATGAATATATTTACTTCCTAATACTACACAGATATATACACCAACATATCTAATGGATCTTAAAGGGCTTTGTAAGATGAGGGTGAAATTGGAGGACTTACAGAGGAATGGATGTGTCTAGCCTAGTACTTCACCCTGGCCATCCCCAGTGTTGTTCACCAATAAGGAATAAATTATCTTCAGGTTTTGTGTGGATTAATATGACATAAACAAGTGACCATGAAGAATAAGTATCCACTACTATTCAATTACCTCTTTGATCAGTTGATAGGGGCATGACGGTTCTTGAAGATTCACCTTAGACCAGGCTGTCACTAGCTGTGAGTACAAGATGAGGATATACCAAAGACATCATTATAATGATGTTATAATCACTATATGTACTTTTTGATTCCCTTTGTTGTGAATTAATTCATAGAAGTGTTTATGAGAACCATGAACTGAATCTTTTACCCTTTCTTAGACCGATTTGTGGTAGTATTCATTGATGATACTCTAGTATACTCGACATCTGAGAAGGAACACGAGAGACACTTGGGGATAGTCCTAGATGAAATCTAAGAGCACCATATATATAGGAATATCTCAAAGTAATAGTTCTGGATTCAATGGGTCCACTTTATGATACATTTTATCTTAGAATATGGTGTAGTAGTGGACTTAGTGAAGGTCGAGGTGGTGTTATCTTGGGAGTCACCCAGGAGTATGAAAGAGGTGCAAAGCTTCCTTTGGATAGAGAGATATTATTATATATTAATACATGATTTATATAGGATATATTCTCCATTGAAATCTCTAGCCTAAAAGGGGTATCCATTCATGTTGACAGTGAGTTTCTAGTGGCATTTTCCAAAGTTGAATCAATAATTGATGAGCACTCCCATCTGTATGTTCCCAGAGGAGGGTTTCGAGTACGTAGTGTTTCGTGATGCATTAGGGACCAGACATAGTTGTGTTTTGATGTTGATGAAGGATATGACTTCATATGGTTTACATCAGTTTAGAACACATGAGAATAACTACATGACCAAAGTTCATGAGCTAGTAGTGGTATTCTTCTCACCAAAATTTTAGCGACACGGCCTTATGGGTGAGAAATTTATCATCTATTCTGACCACAAGAGTCTCAATTATATATTCTATTATTTGGATCTAAACATGATATTGAGGAGATGGATTGAGTTCCTCTGGGATTATGACTTTGAGATTGTCTATACTCCTGGGATGGGGAACAAGATAGAAAATTCTCTCAGCTACAGATCTTTTTTTGTAGTTACCGAGGAAGGTGTAAGAGTAGTTAGCTTAATTATAGTTATCCATATGGGATGGAGATGGTTAATATTACCTCAAATCAATGGTTTTTACCCCCCCCCCCCCCCTCTTCTATAGGGAGTTAGGTATGCTCAACATGGAGATACCTACTGGTAGACTTTGTGTACTTATATATTAACTGGATGTGATCCTAGTTGATTTTTTAAGGTGGGGATAACATTATCCTTTTTATATCAAGGACAATGGTACCAATGGAGTTTTTAGAGGAGGTTATGAGGGAGTTTAATATGTATCCTTTGGTGGTAAATCATGGTGTTTTGAATATGTATTAGGACCTCTAAAATTATTTTTGGTGGACACAGATGAAAAAGGAAGGTGTGGGGTTTTTCTATCAATGAATTACTTTTCATTAAATGAAGGCTAAGCACCATGTTCAAATAGGTTTCTATCAACCCCCTAAGTTACTAGAGTGGAAGTGGGATAGGATATATATGGACTTTATAATTTGGGTTCCATAGATATCTAGAGGACCTAATTCCATCTAGGTGATCATATACCAACCCACCAAGTCGGCCCACTTCCTCTCAATATAAGAGAAAAGTTTAGTATATATCATAGAATTCCATTACATGCAAGAGATATTCTGGCTCCATGGAGTTCTCATGGTGTTCATTTCATACAGTGATTCTAATTTCACATCGTGGTTATGGAAAGTATTGGAGGAACCCTTGGGGACTTAGTTGTGTTTGAGCACATATTTTTACCCTTATACTTATGGATAGACTAAGTAGACTATTTAGGTCATGAAAGACATGTTTTGTGCATGCATGTTAGATTTATTCCATATTTGGAAGGATCACCTACCATTGGTGGTGTTTGTGTATAATAACAACCACCATTACATCATCATTATGGAGTCATTTGAGGCTTTAGAAGGGCGGCCCTTTAGGTCACCACTATACAGGATCTACATAGGAGAGTTTGAACTTATGTGACTAGAGTTGGTGAAAGCCGTGAAATGATAATTTTAAGATCATCCGTGAGCATATTTGGATTGTACAAGGATTTCATAAGTCTTATATGGATTGATAATGGAGTTCTTTAGTGTTTGAAGAGTTATACCACTTGTTCCTGCAGGTATCACCAAGATATGGGTTGCAGATATTTGGTCGGCGTGGAAATATATCTCTAAGATTAATTTTCTCTTTTTAAATATTGTGTAAAATCAACATGGTGGAATATATCTTGTATATACCCCCTTAGTTGGACTGGGCCCACGATGTCTTCAATGTGTCATAGTTGAGGAGGTACGTACATGACCCACCGCATGTTATAGATTGAGATAATCTAGAAATTGAAGATGGAGATACTTTTGTAGAGTATCTAGTAGATATTGAGTATTGGTAGGATAATATCCTATATAGGTTAGTGATTCCTTTAGTGCAAGTCTGGTGGATGCATAAGAGTCTTTAGGAGAATAACTAAGAGTAGGAGACCCAGATGCATTCTCAATATCCACATATCTTTGTGTAAGATTTTGTTTTTCTTTTGAAGACATAAATACCAAATGTGTAGAGTATATAACATATCTATATTTTTAATTTAAATTATTATAATATACCTAGTAATATTATTGTGACCAGGCACTAAAAAATGGGTGATTCCAAGTCCCGATGAGCCCAAAATTGATATTTTAAAAATATTAAATATATTAATATTGTAAACAAGAATATTTCATGAAAAAAGTGGAATAACTCATAAATGGAGTCTTATATCTTAAATCTATGACTATTTTTGAGTTTATATTGTGGGTTTTACCCTAGGTGTGATATAACCTGAGAGTATATCAGATGTTCAGGTTGAGCATAGTCGTGGGTGGATAAATAAATAGATAAAATAATTTATTTTATTTATTTTATTGAATTTTCTTCACCATGAATTTTTTTTCTATATATACATGTTTATGGAAAATACTATGGCGATCCACATAACCTGGGAGATTTTGTAAAGAGCATTGGAGGATTGTTCTCAGATGAATGACAACTGGATCATGGATCATCGATCGGTGTGCAACGGGATTTGTTGATCTCACCAACGATAATGAAAAAACTCATTATTTGTAGGAAATTGACCCAAATAAATGTAGTAAGTTTATTTTTGTGGTTTCATCCTTGTTTTATTTTTCCTAAGATGAATGTGAATCAGTCAACAAACGAATTGACTCTAGGATCAAGAGTATTGAGGGTATGAGTTAAATATTATATGGGATTGAGGAATTATATTATTGATTATTTATATCTCTTCATTATTCATTATAATGACAATGAATCAAGTAAAACACAAACATTTCCCAATGTATATTTCTCATGTTCTTGTTTTATTCATTTCTTCCTCGATTCTTCAAATGTTCATTGTGGGTAATACATTTGACCTATGGTTTGAAGAATACATAGTTTTCTATTGTTGTGTGAGCATTATTTAGTACAAAAACTCAATACTATGTTCATGGATGTGATTGAGGATATGATTTTGGTTCAGGATGATGATGGATGATCATTCCGTTCAGATTTTAGGATACCTATTTTGGGTTTTTGGCATGTGGTAGTGCCATAGTGTGATGGGACTGGATCTGGATTTAGTTGGGTGACTAGATTCCAGTGAGAAGATGAAGATGAGGTTCACTCTGGCCAGATCCTCAATATCTATTGATTTGGTGATGGGAATCACAGATGGAAATTTTGTAAGAGGAAACAGCATGAAGATCCATGGGTTTTAGAAAATCCTAAGTTATAAAATGTGTAATCTTGAGATACACGACATGTGGGGCCCTGACTATGGTGTTACGGTTTTTTCAAAGGATATATCTATCAAACTATGTGTGACACATTTTACATGGCATGGGACCAAACTTGGAGACTCAGCATATACTCTGGCATTACGTGTCTTTCCATATGACCAAGCACATGGCTAGGCACACAGCCAGGATCACGACTGGACTAGGAGTACAAGAGAATAGTCATGCACTTGGACAACAACCAAGTACATGGGAATGGACAGGTGTACATGGGGACAAAAATAGGAAGGGTCTATGATAAATGGTTAGAACCACTTATAAAGACACAAGTTGTGTACTTAAATTACACTACACGTACTTCTTTAAAGATGTATTGCAGTGCTTCTTTCCTTTAGCATGGAAATGTTTGACCAGGGCACATTCCCTTCATCCTTTCTCTAAGGTTTTATTATGGAATAACCTCCTTTTCATAGGATTTTATCCCCTTATAGGAACATTAGTATTAGATGGAGTTGTTTGAATCCCTCCATGAGACCCATAGTGAGATCCTATATCATCATATTCCCTAGTTGGGGTTCTCAAAATAAACATGAAAAATGCTACATGGGCATCGATCCTCTACTTAGAGGGTTAATCCAGATTTGGTTTTTGGTATACCCCATGGTCTTAGGTGAGATCCCCATCTATATATAGATCTCTTTAGACTTCCAGTGCATACTTATTATGGAGAGACCTAATGAGAATAACATATTGGATATACTACCTTAGTGTTATTAGACTCAGGGAGTTTGTTCACCTGGATGATTGTTATATGGAACCTTCAAGCATGAATCCTAGGTTGGTAATGTGGTTATGACATTACCTTAAGGTTGTGTGTCTACTGTGAGTATATATGGATGTTCTTGTTATGTATGTTGTTCAAATATCCCTATGATGAGTTTACTACTATCTTGATGCTTTATGAATAGTGATATTTGGGGTGTTCTACTAGGTATTTTTATACTCACCCTTGAATGGTATCTACTCAAACATGTCATGTCGTATGTATACAGTCAGCCATTTGATGGTTTAATTGTGGACCAAGAGCATAAAGATCTTAGATTATTTCTAGACAGACTATGGTTCATACCAAGAGTCACATTTGGTTGTAGTTCCTTCTTGATATTAGGGTGGAATTCTTTATAGTTTTTAGTGATCTTGTATTTGGCCCTTTTTTCTTCAAAGTATTTTTTGTACTTTTAATGAGGAATTTAAGATGTATTCATGCATTTGGTATCAATTTAATTTTACATTAAATCATTGTTTGGTCTTGGAGATGTTTAAATACATATAGTTACATTAGGTTATGGCATCCCATTTTAGTGGTATTCCTAGTCGACGCTAGTCGGCAGCCCATGGCCTATTAGAGGTGGGAATGGGATAATCACACATTGAATCTCACTAGCCATAAATTCCCTAATGGTTCAGGTCATGACACATTGATTCCATGGAATGGTAAGAATTCAAAATATAATTTTTAGTAAAAAAATTCACTAAACCCTCCATCTCAATCTGAAGAGGGAGTTTCTTAGACTGAAGTAAAATGAATGTGAGTATGTCGGGATGTATGAGTCCAACATCATAAGGATTTCAAGGTACACCTCCAACTTAATCATCAACACCATAAGTAAGGAGGACCACTTATTTAGTGGATTAAATCCAATTTTAGTAAAATAATTAGAAATTAAAGGCTTCTATAACTATAAAGATATTTCTTGTTGTTACCTCAAGGATGAGATAGATATTGGAGGCTCTCAGTGGTCTTATGGGCCAAGAGATAAAAAAGCATAAAATGGTATTTTATGGGTGGATCAATAGATAAATCTAATGGATGGAAGAAAATCCAATATTCTATGTGTTAAAATTATGGGAAGAAGCATCCCAGAAACTATCTAAAGGGAACTAAGAGAAGGTTTAAGTGTGGAAAAGAAGGGCATCAGACTAATAAATTTAAAAAAGAGATGAAGAAACCAACTAATTAAATTGAGGAAAATAAGGATCAGATCAACACTCACCCTACATTACAATGTTTCAACTAGAAGGAACCTATAAATTTAGAAAGAGAATCCCCTAAGCCAAGGGTTTTTAGAGAAAATCAATGACAAAAACCTCTATGTCCTAGAAAGAAATGAAGGGAATTTTTTATCCCTATTTTTGAGGTGGATCTCAACAATGATGTGGATATGGGTATTCTAGTTATTCGTTCAAGAAAAGAAAACATACTCTTTGATTATGGTTCTACACATTATTTCAAATCTTGCAAGTTTATTTGAAATATTTAAACACCACCTCAAAACATGGGGGTTGAGCTATCATTGAAAATCGAAAATGAAAAAATTATTGCATAAAAATTATATAACTCTTCCTTAGTCAATGTTTTTGGACCGAATGTTCTAGAAAGTATTGTATTAATTCCTTTAATGGGGTATGATTCTATATTGGGCACGAATTGGATATCCATATATAGAGACAACATCAACTGTTGGGAGAGGGAGATTACTCTGCACATCACTTTTCATCATATGATTCTATACAAGTTTAAGGAGGAGGATAAATCTACCATGAAATCTTATTCTCAAGTGTGGATATTATTAAATTATGAGAAATCATATCTAGCTTAACTTATTGAAACAAAGGATACAATAATTCTTAAATACATGCCCATTATGAGAGATTGTACTAATGTATTCCTTGAAGAGTTTCATATTTTTCCTCTTGATCAAGAGGTTGAGTTCTCAATTGAACTTATACTTGGATATCTTATCATATCCATGAATCCTAAACTAATGGGCACTATTCAGTTAAAAGAATGGAAAATGTAGTTAAAATACAATTTGGAAAAGGGTTTTACATGCCTGAGTGATTCACCATGGGGTACATCAGTCTTATTCATCAAGAAGAAGGATCAGTTAATGCGATTATGTATTGATTATCATGAACTCAATAAAATCATGATAAAGAACAAGTATCCCATTTCATGGATAGATGACTAGTTTGATAAACTACATTAGACATAATATTTCCCTAAGTTGGACCTTTATTTGGGATGTCGCCAATTAAATATGAAGAAGGAATATATTCCCAAACCTACCTTTTTAACAAGGTATAGACACTAGGAGTTAAAATTGATTCCCTTCAGACTCAATAATTCTTTGGGAATATTTATATACTTAATGAATTGAGTATTTGGAGGTTACCTAGGAAAATTTGTAGTAGTCTTCATAGATGATATTCTGATATACTCTATAAGAAAGTAGAAGAATGAGAAAAATTTTAATATTATGCTAAAACTTTTATGAGAGAAGAAATTATATGTAAAGTATAGTAAATTTGAGTTATGGATGAAGGAAGTATCATTCATAGGGAATTATATCCCTTGAAAAGGTATATATATTGACCCTTCTAAGACAAATGCAATCAAGGACTATCCTAGACCAGCAATTACAACATATATCTATTATTTCCTTATACTTGCTGGGTATTACCAATGATTTGTGAGAATATTACAATGATTTTCAAACAGAATAACCCAGATAACTTGTATGGAAGTAAATTTTTTATGGACCAATGAATGTGAAGAGGGATTGAAGGAATTGAATAATAGTCTTATCACTATGCCAGTCCTCACATTTCCCTCAAGTGGGGAACATTTTGTGGTATATAGAAATTCTTTAAAGAAGGGTTTGGGTGATGTACAAATTTAAAATGAAAAATTGATAGCATACACATCAAGGAAATTAAAATTTCATGAGCATAAATATGAAACCTAAGATATGGAGTTATATATAGTGATATTTTCATTAAAGATATTGTTTTATTATATCAATGGGGAGAAGTGTGAAATACATACAGATCATAAGAGTCTCAAATATATATTCAAACAAAAGGAGCGTAATATGAACTAATGAATATGGTTAGAGAAAATAAAAGACTATGACTACTCAATCTATTACCATCCTAGGAAATAAAAGTGGTAGATGCTCTAAGTAGAAAGGATCGAATAAATTTTTCAATAATGATAATTGATATGGAACCCATATTTTTTGACCTGAAGAGGATGAATATGGGCATCATAAGGAAAATAAAATTATCATTACTTTCTAAAATTATTGCTCAATCATCCCTTTTGCAGAAAATAAAGTATGATCAAATAGATTATGTGGAAATTTAGAAGAAGGTGGAAGCTACAATAAGTGATAAATCCCTAGATTTCAAAATTAAGGAAGAAGGAGTTGTAAGATTTGGTTCACGACTATGTGTACCATCAAATTCTTGAGATAAAGAAGGATGTTCTCAATGATGCACATAGATTGACCTTCTACAATTACCCTAGGAGTATGAGCATGTATCAATATCTCTAAGAGAACTATTGGTGGGAAAATTTAAAGAAGGATATCGCATAATATACATCAAAGTGTCAGATATATTAGAAAGTGAAGGTTGAAAGACAAAATTATAAGGGGATGATGAAACTGTTATCCATGCCTACATGGAAATTAGAAAATATCAACATGGACTTCATCAGAAGTCATCCAAAGACATCAAGAATAAATAGTGATATATGGGTTTTAGTGGATCGTCTTACAAAGACATCTCACTTTATTTCAATTTAAGTAGACTTCTCACTTGATTAACTTGTGAGGATATACATCAGAGAGGTCATGAGGATACATAGAACAAAACTTTCAATTATACCTAAACCAGATCTGAGATTTACCACCAAGCTCTAAAAGGGTCTCTAACATGATCTAAATACTAAGTTGAACTTTAGTGCAGCTTATCACCCCCAAATTGATGTCCAATATAAGAATACTATAAATGAACTAGAAGGAATGTTTAGAACATTATTTATGGACTTCAAAGTAGCATGGGATCAACATATTACTCTGGTTGAGTTATCATACAATAATAAATCTCACTCAAGAATCCAAATGGATCCTTATGAATCCTTTTATAGGAAGAGATGTAGAACACCCACGTGTTGGTATGAAGTTGGTGAAATCAAGTTTTTGGGGACTAAAATGGTTGAGGAAATGGTATAAAAGTTAAAGAACATTCAACAACACATTAGGGTTTCATAGAGTCGATATAAGAGCTATGTTTACAATCATCGATGAGACTCAGTGTTTAAAGTTGGGGATAAATTGTTTCTCCACATATCTCTATAGAGGATGGTCATAAGATTTGGGAAGAAGTGTAAGATAAATATTAGGTACATTGACCCATTTGAAATTCTCGATTGCATTAGAGTTGTGACATATCGACTAGCACTCCCATTAATACTATCTTAAGTGCATGATTTATTCCATGTATCCCTCTTTATAAAGTACATACCAGATCTCTCACATGTACTAAATTTAGAGGTAGTACAACTAGAAAATTATCTCTATTATGAGTATAATCCATTGAAGATATTTTACCATAGAGATAAATTTCTATGCAATAAGAAAACTCACCTATCCAAAGTACTATGGAGATCCCATAAATACATTTGTGTATCATTGGAATAGAAGGAATCCAAGAAGTCGAAGTAATCTCACATATTTTCACATTAATATGTAATATGAAATTTTGAGGGAAAATTTATTAAGGGGATGATAATTTAACCCCCCCCCCTTATTTTAAAATAACACTATGTTTGATAACATATACAACATGAAATACCAAGCTTAAACGAACCACGAAATATTTTTATAGTTATTACCTAGCCATGAAATTGGTGGGTATGAATAGTATTTACCACATTATGAAATATATATATATAAAGGTTATAATCAATAAAAAATATTGATTAAGTCTTGTAAAATAATCACTCAATTTTTAGTAGTCATTTTATTCTTAAAAATATATGTTTTCATCCAAAATGTTTTTTGTTACATTTTGTGAAAAAATATTATAAAAAATTTAAAAAAATTTAGAAATTTCCTTTGATAAAAATTATATAATTTTAAAACTAATTATATAAAAATAACTTCTGGTGAATTTTTTTAAAAAAATTAAAATTCTAATTTTTTTAATGAATAGTGAAAATTCCAATTTTTATTGAAAACATTATTTTTGTATAAGGTATTCACAATGTAAAAGACTATTTTGGATTAGTTTTAAAATTTAAATAGTACCTTTTTATTAAAAAAACCAATAATAGTCTTTTGAATTAATTTTATACTTGAATTTGGTATAATAACTTTTTTATACTTAAAAGATATTTTTCTAAAAAAAACTGTTTTACATTTCATTTTTCTTTTTAATATTAAATCAATATTTTACACTTATAGAAATTTAATCATGGAAAATGGATTCCATAGTAGGAATAATTAGGTTCAAATTTCATAAATAGGTTACTTTTATTTTTGGTCATTATGAATAATGACCACAGTAAATAATTGTCATCATGGTATGTATAAATCAGCCAATTAAGTTTAAAAGTAATATGATATGGACTAGAAAAATGACCATGACACTTTATTTTTTCCTATTATATGATTGGATTTCATCCATGTCCATAATATTTTTGAAAATATGTCAACTTGGTTCCATATTTCTTTTATTTTGACCTTTATATTATTTTATGTAAAGAAAAGTAAAAAATGACATTCTCTTTGTTTTATTATCTCTCTATTTTGTACATAGAGATAAAAGGAGGATATTTTTAGTTGTAAAAGTTTTATTTAAAATATAAATTATCTTTTTATCATTTTAATTTATTTCTAATTTTTAGTGATAGAATAATTACATTAAATTCTTATGCAACACCGACATAGTATTTATTTAATTAATAGAAAAATAAAATAAATAATTTAAAAAATATTAAATGTAATATAATTTGAATTAATTAGTATGTACCCAAAAAATTTAGAAAAAAACATATTATATATTTTTTAATTGATTATATTATAATTCTATTATTTTCATGTTGTTTTAAATTTCAAATTAAATGAATAGTTCTAAAAAAGATATTAATGATATTTTATAATAAAAAATATTTTATTAAATGATTTAAAATTTTTAGAAATACTATATTAAGACAAGTGATTGGTATATGATTAAAAATATCTATTATGTTCCATTTTTTGACTAATTTTCCATTTATAGTAACTATATTGAACCCTAAGGAGTAAAAACTCTGTTATCACTGTAATTTTCAAAAAAGGTTAATATAGGGTAAAAAAAATAGATAAGAGTAAAAACCAAATCTAAACTTATATAAATTTTATTTTTGGATATAATTTAGACCCATAATATTTCTATATTCAAATTATATCATATTTTAGCATTTTTCATGAAAATTAATTTATATTAATTTATATTTTATATAATTACAAGAGTGCCCCACCCCTCACATATAAAAGGGAACCTCCTCTCCTATTTTATTCATATATAAAAGACTTTTAGTTCTAAAAATACTAGTGCAAAACTCTTTCTAACATTACACCCCACATTCTAGAGGTATTATTTTTGGAATAATACCAATCTGAGAGGGTTTAAGGTGTAAATAAGAGATATATTATTAGATATAAAGTTAATGTAAATAAGAGGTATTATTTTTCCCCTCTCCGCTTTTAGTGATGTATTATTCTAGTAAGTTGTTTGAAGAAGTGGTATATTATTTAACTGAATGTTTTAGTTTTATTTATTTTTATACCTTCCTTAAATATTATTAAAATCTGATGAAATAAAGACACCAATATATTACATATACTTTTATGTTATTATATTCATTTTACAACATATATCCATCTCCTTTTCCATTAAATGGCAAATAAAATCATTGTCTGTGTGTACAACATACTAGCACCTCATAAACTGATGTAATTAATTTTCCATCACCGCCTGTCATAGATGGTTATAATTATGGATTAATAAATATATATGTTATTTATGATATTTTTATTATTATTAATTGGTTATTTATTATTTTCCAATCTTTCTTTCCCATCTATCAAAAATGGAAACATCATTTATGCGTATGTGCGGCCTACCATCTCTATGAATAGTGTAATTAATTTTTTATCTCTACCTTTTATGGATTACTATATATATATATATAATGAATAAATATGATATTAATATCATAGATAAAATTCTATAGATTATAGGACCATAATTAACCTATAAATATTGAGACTAAAGAACTAAAACATGCATGAAAAATGAAGTAATTTTCACCCAAAAAATGATTTTAATAAAAAAAAAATTAATAAATGGGTGGTAAGATGTTATAAGTAAATAATATATGGTATTTTATATATTATTATGGCACTTTAATACATTTATAATAAATATATATTTACTATACAGGAATTTATAACACATATAAAGAATACAAGACTTAATGTAAGGGATCTCTCTAAACCACCCTTGTTCTTCAGGTTATGAAAATTCTTCCTCTATCTTACTTTCTATATACCTTAGATGTTATGAATTTATTATAGATTATGTATATATGTAACATACATATATAAAAATATCATTCTACCTTCATTTTATTTGGTAATACATTACATAAATTCATTTATCAAATTACTTCTTTAAAATCAAACCCGATTAAGGGGAACTTTTCTATTCCTTAATTATTTTATGTAATTATAATTTAACAGTTTTATTCCCAAGTGAAAACATTAGTTTGAGACATATAATTATGTAATAATATATGAACATCCATAATATATAATTCCCTCTTCTCACTGGAATATTTATGAAATTTCCTTTGAATAAGATATGAGGCAATATTATGCAACCCATTTATTTCCATGGGTAATTCTAATGATTATTATTACTGATTTATTTTGTTTTTTGGAACATATAATCATGAACCTATTATGACGGGTGCACCCAGATAGAACTCCAATTCATTTTGAATTTTTATTCTGGTGAGACATTATGTATGGGATTAGGGAGTAAACCTATTCCATGATGGGACTCTATCCACTATGTGATTTTGTCTTGGAAGTTATCCTTTAATTATGTTTATATCATGTTATGTGTTGTTACCACATTTCTTATGTTTCCATGATATTATGATACCATGTTCTTTATTTATGATATTGTTTTATTATTCCTAATACATCTATTTGATGATATCGTTTCATACATTTGACTCACATAGTAAGCTTATTTATAATGTTTATTATCTCACTGGAATTTTTGGATCACTCTTTTTATCTTTATATTCACCAAGTTAACTCAAAAAGTTTTAGGATCTCAAATAGATTTAAGAGCTCATTATGGAGATTAAAATAAATACATTTTATATTTATCTACCTATTATTCCAAATACATTAGGCCATTCGGTCCTTGTTTTATATTTAATGGATCATTATGTTAAGCATCAAGTAATAATATATGAAAAAAGTCATTGGTCACTATATGTATGTTTCTTCAACATGTTCATGAGAAATTTAAAGTATGGTAATACTGATTATACATGTTATGATCACCACTATATATAAATTATTTTCTTGATTTCCTAGGAATTTTTTGAGAACATGCTAGAAAATACTAGCACAAAGAAGAAAGTTATGGTCATGTTAAATTATTGGGGTTTTACTTGGTATTTTATTTAAATACTTGTATATTTTGGAAATAAAATACATTTCTAGAATATTAGTTTTATTCTATATCATGGTGTTGATCAGTGGTTGTTTTATATATTCCTAGGATTTATGAGGGAAATTCCTTCCATTTTTGTGATTATATCCTCAGAAATATTCACCACCCGAAAGCCTATTAGTTGTGGGATTCAAAGGTTACTCACATATTTAATATAGGTCTAGGATGGGTTCCCAGTGGGGGTAGGTCATAATAGAGTATTTACATTTCATATGAAAAAAAATTATGGAAGAAAGAAATTATTCATTTAAGTGTTAAATTAATGCATGGTTAAATGGTTATAAAATGTTTATAACAACGTGCCATTATATATATTTTTAATAACATTTGAATAAATTCATGGTGTATTAGGGAGAATCCCCAAGGCCATAAACATGAGAATAATGGTGCATTTTTTATTTATTAACCCTAGTTGAAGATCACATTTCCTTCTTTCATTATCTTTGAAGGTTAATATTATATCATGGTCAAAAGGGGTATCGTGACCAAGTATTGAGTGATTCATAAACCCATGGATACCCTTGGAGGATGAAGTCCTTTGGCTTCTTCTAATTTATTTTCATCAAGTGTGTGATTTAATATGGGAGTCTTATGCATCATCAGTGCATATTACGGTTTTCATATTATGTTATGCATGGTTTTTATTTAAAAGGATGATCGATCTTGATTTTCCATTTCCTAAGTTTTTCCCAATTTAAATAATTTTTATTTGGCCCTATGAAACAGAAAATTAAAATTATAAAAAACTAAAATCTATATAATAGAATGTATGGTGTGAAATATATAAAACCCCTTATTTTCTAAAAAACCACTCTAAACCCTAATACTAGTGAGAAGTTTGACCCAATGTCCTGCTACTTATAGATCAATACTCAAGAGATACCTAAATTATAATACAATACTAGAATTTAACATGTATAAATCATAATAAAAATCTATATAGAGTTCATAACCCAATACAAACAATAATCATGGTTCAAAACAACTAAATCTTATGATGTAACCAATATATAACTCTTTTTATGCATAGTGTGGAATATATAAGAAGAAATTTAATTAATTTAAACTGAATTATACATTCATTAATAATATAAATACACATATTCATGAATTAAATAATGTGAGAAATAAAAATAATAAAGAAATCATAAAAAATTTATATGTGAGATAAACATTTATGATTAATTAATAAATAATCAGTTATAATCACTTTATAATTATACAAGATTTATAAACATTCCATAAATAAAAAAATGTGAAAATTTTACTTTTATTTTAATGTGAAATATTTCATTTTATTTTTTTGCATGGTATTTTTAACACAAAACTTTTTAATTTTTTCTTGTAATTATTATAATATTGTTTTCTAGATAAAATAGTGGTATTTTAATATATTTTTTTGAAACTTTTAGTGTATGAATGGTGTGTGAATGGTTGATTAAAGAATGTAAGTCAACTGAGAAATGTTATATTTTTTGAGATAGTGTATGGTGAAAATTTTTCTAAAAAAATCACATTAACTGTACATCCTTAATGGTTGACCCAGATTTTTTATTATTATGTCCTAAATTCTTGAGATATGTAAAAATTCACTATTTTATTATTATTAGATTATTTTTAAGTGTTTAATATGATCATTTAAATAATTAATATTTTTTAAAATATTTATGTATGTTTCCTTATAGAATATTTGGGTTTAATTGACATGTATATTTTCAATTATGAATATACTAATATAAATGATTAAATTACATTTTCATTATAATGTAGTGAAATATTTAATATGATATATTAGGTAATTGAAATGGGAAATAACATATTAGTATTTTATGTTTCTAAGGTTTTTATAATTTTATTTAGAAATTATAATTAATATTATATCATTGTTTACTAGAATTTCCATGTAAAAAAGGATATTCCTTCCCCTATTCCAACAATTTTCATTGTACCACCATGGGAGGGAGGTTAAATTTTCCCTTCCTTATTCATATTCTAGGGATTCCTCCTTTGTTCTCATTCATAATATAAGGTAAGTATCCCTCTTATCTTTTTCTTTGATTTCTCTTTTTCCTATCATATGTATCATGATTTATTTAATTGTTTAATTCATGGGTGGATGAGGTTTCTCCATGATAAGGTAACACACCCAAAACTCATAGGGATTTTCTATCACAAATAACAGTATCCCTCTACTTGTAATATGCACTTAGTTAGAGGTTGTGTGACCAACCTATTGCTCAATAGTTAGCATTTATGATTTTAGGGAAATATTATATTATTATATTTTGATGTTCATATGTTTATAAGTTAATTTTAATGGTTATTTAGGTATCAAAGGGTTACATTTTGATTTTATTAACCACTAAAATGTATTAAAGTGACCCAAATTGGTAGGTGACTCTAAGTATATCCCTTTATTTTAGGAATTATGTGTGTATGAGGTTTATAAACATTTTCTAATATAAATTAAATGTATTTTTATGCATGTGAGTACTATTTGAATTATAATATTTTTTTCTAAATGTTATGGGAGAACAGATTCATTAGAAAGAGTGTAAACTAATTTTATGGAATCAGATGCACACAAGGTGTTTTCTCAAAATACAATGATTTTCTAACATGTTATAATTATATAAGGTTTTAGGTATATAATTTTTATTATTAATCTTGAATTGATGAAACATTTTTATTAAAATAATTCTTGAATAATGAGGTGTTTGGTTATATAAACATTATTCTACCAATGTTTTATCTTTGACTTATAATGCCTACCTAACTTTATGTTCTCATTAAAGAATTGTTTTTAAGTACTATAGTACTCTCTGATAAAGATATGGTTTTATAATTTTCATGTAATATTTTAAAACACTTGGAATTGGTAAAAATCTCATATAATTCCCAAAGTTGATATTGAAGGGTTTATAAGGATTGATAAACACTTAATCAATATGGTTGAAATAACATGAAACTCAAATTCACAAGATCTTCCATTCTTGATAACTAAAACTATGGATAAAGTAAAATAAAGAAACTATTAATTCAAATACTCTTTAACTTAAATTGTTTTGAAAATAATAACACTTAATAAATAACATCATTTAACTTGATGTTTTTATTTTGTAGTTTTTCTAGAATATGAAAATATAGTAAAACAATTTCTTGTGGTTTGAGTCAAAAAGATTAAAATTTGGAGAACTAAAGATTCTTGAAAAATTATATACACTGGATGTACATCCATTATAGTAATGTAGGGTTAAATATATTAGAGTATGTGAAGCTACATTGATTTCATTGGAACATAATGAAGATGCTTATGATGTAGTAACTACTGATTCTGAAGACCAAGGATCTTATCATTGAACGTTTGATTAGAAAAAAGTCAACTACTTTGTGGTTCAAAAGAAGTAATAGTAACTATAATTTCAAAAGTGATACAAAATAATTTTGAAGCTTACAATGTCACGTTTCCAAGTGCACTTCTGATGTTATTAGTTTTTCAGTCTGAGATTGTTTCTTAGAGAATCCATTTTTTAGGATCTCATTGAAAATTCTCTAAGTTTTCTTATTGTAATTTTTTTCTGATCATTTTGATCGATGGATTCCATGTTTAATAATACAAAGATAGATTTTATCCTCTGTGATTGAAGGATTTTTGGGATAGGAATATAGAGTTATTTCTTTCCATTCTGATCATAGGATTTCATGGATAGTAAGAATAAGCACCATATGATGGGTTTAAGTCGAGATAATCTAGGGATAGGAAGACTGGTACCATGGATTAGGTTGAAAGATACTCCTTGTACATTGGATAAAATTGTGTTGTATAATATCCTTTAATGGATTATTTGAATTTTTATATGATACTCTGTGTTTTATTAAATTATATATATATATATATACTTTTATAGTTGCTGGATTTTATTGAACATCCAACAAACTAAATATCCACTATGATTATATGTTTTTTACTCATTTATATTTCCAATGAAATTATATCAATACTTATTAATACTAAATTTATGTTTTTTTACTCTGATGAACACTAAATTGATATAAATATCATAACATCAAGAAATTTATGCCTAAAGGTGGAAGAAATTTTTCAAAAGAAAATTATACTACATTTCACCCCCTTTGTAATTTTCATGCTTATCATATCCAAGGAAATAAGTTTATCCATGGTTTGGGAAACAATTTTCTTGATTATCCATCCAAGATCCATATATGAAATTATTAGAATGATGAACTCCCTAAATAACTAAATGGTGAGAGTAATTTCAAATAATATTAATTTTCTTATTGAAATATGGATCTTTCACCACTAATTTTAATGACCCGAACTTTTATAAATAAAATTCTCCTTGAGATTTAACTAAATTCATTATTATATATTATGGATATAGAAAAAACATACACTTATTTGGTTTTATTATATCCTATTGGATTTAAAAGACTATCAATTATCATTAACATTGATAATATATTCATTGAACAATGATCACATGATCAGTATAAATATAGGTTTTTAACAAATCCAATTGACACACACAAATAATGTGATGGCCTAAACTAATAAGATCATACCCCATGATTCCCATTTATAAAATCTTCTTAAGAAGATGTCATCATTGGGATTTGACCTTTACTAGTCTCAATATTAGATCCAATAACTTAAGCTTATTTGAAATCGTTTATAGAAGAAGTTCATATCATCGAGATCATGGTCCAAACCATGTACGTTGAACCACCCAATATAAATATCACCATTGTTCACCATACACTTAAGGTGTTTTCTGGTTTATTAAATGGATATGTATCAGGACCATAAAAATATGATTATGTATATTTTATTTTCAATATAATAATGGTTATATTTAATTATTATCATTACTCTATAAATCATTTTAATTTTGCTACAATAATACACAAATTATTTTTTTGAGTAATATTAAAATTAAATTAAAGAATTTATTTTGATGAGTTAATGGATTTTTTAAATTAATAATATTTTAATAAAACATTATTATTATATGATTTTTATCAAATATAAATGAACATAAAAATTTTATGAAGTCAAATGTAATTTTTATATAAGGGTTTGAAAATTGATGTGGTAAAAAACCCAACATTTCTCAAAAAATGTAAATTCGTATTTTAAAACTAAAATTAAAATATTTAAAAAATTATTTAGATAAAATTAATATTATTTTTGTAATCATAATGTCAAAATTATCCAATGTTTATTTTTTCATAATTTCCAGAGTCAATCAAATTTTTGGGTAAAAATTAAATATGGTATAAATATATGGTGTTTATTATGACATAATAATTAACCAAAATGATGTAATAGTTACTATAAATAGTATCCATGACCAAATATATGGTTTAAATTTAAAATATTATTATTTTTAGTTTATTTAATTAATTTTATAAAAATATTATGATTCCTCCAAAACCTATGATATATTTTAAGGTTTTAAAATCATTTCTTTAAGGACTTGAATCACTTCCACATCATCAAGGGTAATATTTTAAAATTTTAGTCCCTTATCCTAATAAAATATTTAAATACACTCCTATTTGGTATAAACCATTTTAAAAAACAATTGGATGGTTTTTGGTTTTGGTTATTTTATTATATAGTTTCGAAAACCTAATTTTGAGAAATGATAAAGAATTTCCCACTCATTTCCTATATTAACCCACCCAAGATCCCATTTCTCTTTACTCAAAAACCATAGATCATGTACTTAATCTTATTTAACCTCTCTATACTCCTACCAAGATTTCCCCAACCTCTCAAAAAGCTCCCCCCAATCATTTGGAATCACCCTCTCAAGGTAAGGGATCCTCTTCTTCTCCTCTTTATTAAATTATTTTCTTTATCTTATGTCTTTTATCTCAATTTCTTATTATTGTGATATATTATTTAATATCCCCCTTACTATCCATTTTATTTCTAAATTATTATATACCCATTTCAATCTCCTCAATCCCTTATATGAACATTTGTATATCCTCATTTTGTTTCCAAAATTTCACAGTCATATTTCCAAGCCAGAGAAATGTGTAATGAATACCCATACCCATTTCATATAAAGGGTGTTTGAATTTATTCAATTATAATTATTTTATTTAGGACATACATGTATGTGTTACAAGATCTTATATCTTGGAATAAAATTTTATGATAAATGATTCTATGTTTTATAATCTATGTGGCACACCTAAGAATGAGAACCTAATGAAAGTGACGGGTGAGATTGAAATTATATAGCACTCTAATGTATTGGGTAATGTTTTCGTCTCACAAGACATAATGAAATTGATTAGGGAGTGAACCTAATCCACCAAGGGACTTTTTCCATCATGATATCATGGCAGTTAGCCATGACCTATGTTTATGATGTAGTGGTTTAAGTTGTATCCACACTTCTCATGTTGCCTTTATGATTATCATGTTATATCATGCCTCATTGTTCATGTTTATGATTTTGTTAGGACCAAAAGGGGCCTGGATACCCTGATAGGGTGATTTAATCAGAGTATGGATATTCTTTTCAAAATTATCCCTACCAAAATGTATCTTGACCTCTCTATTATAAGGGTCACATTATTTGAACTCATGTTTTGTTTTTTATCATATTTTTTTCCTATTTATCTAATGATTATGATTTAATTGAAATGCTGGAAACCAAGAATACTGACACACATATTTTTACTTGGTTCACCCTCACTGGGATACATCTAAGGAGCATAAAACGACGATGTTCCGATGTACCAAATCCACTAAAGCTCACTACCAATTTACAATTTTCGGGATATATCACTTCTATACCCAGGCTCACTGCCTTTATAATGTTTAGGGTCATCTCACTACTTTCCCAAGAGTCACTCCGTATTTCTCTCTCTCTGGATCACTTCCGGTAGAAAGGATCACCTTCTTCCTCTTCCTTTGCTCACTGCTCTGGAAAGGATCCACTCAACGTTTATGGACTTGTAGGTCCCTTCATTATCATAGATGAATACATCCTCCACTATACGTAGATGCACTGTTGAATTCCCACTTTCATCCACTAATAAATACCACTTTGCACTGGATAAACCAGGAAATCTTCCAACTTTCGCGTAACCCTAGAATGGCAGTCGCGCTTCTCTAATCCTAGCGCGCTTCTCTATGCTTTGGTGTGCTTCTCCAATCCTGGCGTGCAAGTGTCACCTAACCACTTGTGTGAAACTCCCTTCGCCAACTCAGAACTTGGGTGACTCACACCCTTTTACACCCAAAACAATATTGGTGTGCAACTATCAACTGGCTCATCACTTCTGAATAACCTTATACTTGTGTTCCCACACAGCCACTTGCACGCCCAAACCACCTACACGACTGGAGGTCTAATTTTATCTAAGTGGTGAGCTTCACTGAAAATAAAGAGGGGTATCCCCTATTTATATGAATTTTGGGTACCCTGAGCACTGACGTGCATGTCTCCTCTTAGCGTGGAAGTCCATCCTCCCTAGTCTCTATCACCCTAGTCACCTTGCGTGCCTAAACTAAAAACATGGGCGCCCCTCCTTCCTTTTACATATTTTGATGTTATAATCTTAAAAAACATATGGAGCATAAGTTTCTAAGACTCCAAGACATAGGCATTCAAGTCCCTTTTCCAAAAACACTTTTCTCCTTTTTTTGATTTTGAGGCCCAAAAATTTGGCAAACACTGGAAAACAGTGCCACTTTCTATTTTCTATTTTTTGTACAGCCTCCAGATTGTCAATTCCTTTTTCAAGGTTCTTAAATCAATCACGGATTGTTGAAAACATTCCTTGAACTCTACAAATCACCATGTAAACCCCCTATGTCAAAAAATTTGTACTTTGTGGTCTTCTTTGTCAACAAATACAACACGGAGGCCCACTTTGTCAATAAACACAATCACCTCAAAAAAAATCTTCAATGATACCTTGAGGGATTTTTTCCAACAGATTATCACCCCTTTTATGCCTTGTTGATATACCTATTGTTTAACATTAATTAATCTCTTCATTTTATGAAATTTTATTCCCTTACTAGTCTTTATATCTCACCCCATTCTTATGTATATCTCTATGTAATCCCAAGCAGTTTTAAGTACAAAGGAATAATACAAACATGTTATTGAATTTTTCAATAATGTTAGTGTAATACTTGTTTTAATTTGTTATGTAATGTACCTAATTCCCAAATAAACTAGACATATTGATCTTCCAGATTGTGTTATGTGTACTATTATATAATAAATCATGAATTAATATATAATAAATAGAAGGGTTGTTATAGTAGGTATTAAAGGGAAAGTTTAATTATTATTTTATGAGGATTATAAACTCAAGAATTAGAATTAGGGATAAAAATTGGTATAAGAAAACATCCCTAAACTTTTTCGAAGTGTATAGTAAGTAGTTTATCAAGAAAATAAATCCATATTCTGATACTCTATGTGGATGTGACTTCGAAATAAATGTACATAGGGGTAAAACCTTAAAATACAACACTAAGCTAGGCTCTACTGGGAAATGGTGCATGAAAACAGGACTTGTTGCACACCTGGTTTGACACTCTCAGGGGGTATGATTTGGTAAATTCACAATCTCATTATGAACCATTATTAAGGGAACAAAATTTCCCATAAGTGTATATGTTAAGAAATATAACATGGATAACATAGATTAAAGACTAGAAATTCATAAGATATAGAATAAATTTCATTTATAAGTTATATATTTAATTTCATTAGATTCACATTTATGTGTTAATAGTTTAAAAATACTCATTCCTAATTTTCCCTTTATTATAGCCGATGTACGGAAATCTGATGAATCAGGTAAACAACCAATGTGAAGGGCAATGTGATGACTACCCAAATGAGATACCCAACCTTATAGGAGAAGGAATAGAGAAATTTTTTATGATACTCTCTCAATTGAATCAGATTATAAATTGAATCCCAGATTAGGAAGAGTTCCCAAATCCCCTTAAAAAAGAAAAAACATTAATTGAGACCTTTATACAACAAATCCCTCCTACTTTGAATAGATAATATAATTTTTTCATCATGTAACAATGAATAAACTCCATTGAGATGATCTTCTCCATCCATCAATGTTTTGAGCGAGAGAAGGTTCTAATGGATTTTTATCATATGGGGGGAGAATCTGATCAATGGGGGACATTGATCAAGAATACGAATCTTGAGCAAGATAGAAAAGAAATTGGGTGGAAGGAATTCCAAAAAACATTTTTCCATAAATATTTTCATTGCACTCTCTGAATTAAAATGGAAAGATATTTCCTTAACCTCAAGAGAAAAGATGATGAATCTATCTAGTCATATGAGGGAAACATCACAAGGCTTGTGTGATATGCCTCCATATTTTTCATTACCCCAACCACTTATTTGGTAGTCTAAAACATACTCTATGAAAATCCATAGTGATCCAAGACATTGATAGATATGAGTAAATTTTCTTATCTATCCTAAAAGTTGTTATGGAGATAAAATAATCTCAAGGGTATCATAGGGATAAGAAGTGGAAATTTGAGTTTAATTATGGTGGTCTGATGGAAAAATGTAAGGGTGCTATGAAATTTCAACATCCCACTTGTCAAAGGTGTGGAAAGAAGAACCCCATAGTTTTTTTAAACGGAATGAGGAAATGCTTTAGGTGCTGGATGGAACGACATAGAGCTAGAAATTTATGATGGAAAAATTCCACTAATGCGATGGAGTAAAGGAATTCTATATTCATACCTTATTGAATTTTTCATTTCCTAAACTGCAAGGAACTAGGTAATTTATCAAACCAATACACTAAACCAAGGGTTTTTAGAGACAACCAACAACCTCCAAGGTAGCAAGGGCGATCATTTTCCATCACAACCACTATAATGGATCCCAAAAATGACTTGGTGACAGGTATAGTGGTTATTTATACAATAATATAAAACATACTTTTTTATTATCGTTTTATGCATTCCTTCATATCATGCATTTTTATTAGAACTATTCATACACCACCAAAAATGTTGGGAGTAGAGATATCAATGAAAATAAAAAATGGGTCAATTATTGCATCCCAAGTATATAACTCCTCCCCTATGAAAATTTTTGGGTTAAAATTCCTAGTAATATTTTGATACCCATTCTAGTTTAATTTGATTCAATTCTAGGTTTGAATTTTCATTCCCTATATAGATCTGACATAAATTTCCATTAGAAAGAAATCACTCTCCATATTGTGAATCATCCTATGATTATGTTCAAATGTGGGGATATGGTTGAATCTTCTTTAGCACCAATATCTCAAGAGTGGATATTATTTCCCAATGAGAAAGAATATCTAACTAAAATTATTAATTCTAAGGAAAGGGTCATCCTTGAACACAATACCATTGTGAGGGAATACACTGAATTATTTCCTAAAGAATTTCCTAGTCTTCCTCCAAGCTAAGATGTTGAATTTTCAATCGATTTTATACTTGGGGAATTTGAATTATCCAAGACTATTTATATAATGGATGTTGGGGAACTTGAGGAGATAAAGAAAAAACTACAGGATAATATAGATAGGGGTTTATACGACTAAGTGCTTCATCATGGGGTGCATCATTCTTATTCATCAATAAGGATGACGGGTCAATGTGCCTTTTCATTGATTATCATAAGCTAAAAAAGATCAAGAAAATGAACAAGTATCCTCTTCCATATATTGATGAATTTTTTATTATCTATGTGGATCATAATATTCTCCAAGGTGGATCTATGGTTGGGGTATTACCATGTTAGGGTGATGGAGGATATCCCCAAGACTACTTTTTTGTATAATGTACGGGAATAGTAATGCCATTCAGAATCACTAATGTTCCGTAAATCTTAATGTACTTGATTGATAGATTATTTTAATATTACCAAGATATATTTCTGGTAGTCTTTATAGATGATATTCTAATATAATTCAAAATTAAGTAGGATCATGAGGAGAATATGAGCATTGCATTAAAGACCTTATGAATGGATAATCTTTATGAAAAGTACAGAAAATGTGAGTTCTGGTTCAAAGATGTCTCATTATTGGGGAATATTATCATAAGTAATAGGATATCCATGAACCATTCAAATATATAAGAAATTTAAGTATGGATGACGTCATCATCCTTGATAGAAATTCGTAGAGTCCTTAGGTCAGTTGGGTACTATTGTTGATTTGTGAGAAATTTCTCATGATTTTTAAACCCTATAACCAAGATAACTTGGAAGGGAGTCATGTTTTTTTGTAATTATGAATGTGAATATATATTTAAGGAGTTGAAAAAGAGTATTATCACAACACCATAACTCACACTAATCATGAGTTGAGACCTTTATTTTATTATTCATTGATGATTCAAAGAAGGTATTGGGATGTGTGTTAATGAAAAATTACAAACTAATAGCCTATGCTTCAAATAAGTTGAAATTTCATGAACAGAACTACCCAAAAAATAATTTAGAGTCAGTTATAGTGATATTTGTTTTGAAAATATAGTGACATTATCTCTTTGCTGAGAAGTGTGAAATATATACAGATCACAAAAGCCTCAAGTACATATTCCCATAGAAATAGTTGAATATTAACCAATGAAGATGGTTGGAGTTGATCAAGTACTACGAATAATAAATCCACTGTCATCCATGAAAAGGAAATAAATTTAAAATTATCTAAGTATAATGAATCGAATAATTTTATCATTGGGAGAATTGAGAAGGATCCTATATTCTAATATTTGAAAAGGATGGACATGGGAATCACAAAGGAAGGAACATAATCTATACTTTCATAAATGATTTCTTAACCACCCCTTTCAGAGAGGATAAAATATTCTCAAAGAGATTATGTGGGAATTCATAAGAAAGTGGAAACTATAAGAAAAGATAAATCTTCAGAGTTAAATTTTAATTAAGAAGGTCTTGTAAGATTTTTGTCCTGACTATGTGTACAACCAATTCCTGAGTGAAATAAATATTTATTTGATGATGCACATAGCTCGACCTTCTCTATCCATCAAGAAATCACAAAGATGTATTGAGATATCTGAGAGTACTATTGGTGGGACAATATTAAGAAAAAGATCACCGAATATACATCAAGAAGTATTGTATGTCATCAAGTGAAAGAAGAATGAAAAAATACAAGGGGATAATGCAACCATTACCCATACCTACATGGAAATGGGAAAACATCGCCAAGTAATTTTTCACTGGTCTTATGAGGACATCAAGTGGAAATAATGATATCTTGGTTTTGGTGGATCATATTACAAATACATCCCACTTAATTAAAATTATAGAGGAATTCAAACTTGGTCAACTTGAAAGGATATACATTAGAGAAGTGGTGAGGCTGGAAGGAACACCACTATCTATTGTATCTTATTGAGACACAATATTTACTTCCATGTTCTGGAAGAGTCTCCAACACACTCTAAATACTGAGTTGAACTTCCACATGGCTTATCAACCCCAAATGAATGTCCAATATAAGGGAACTATCCAAACACTAGAGGACATGTTGAGAGATTTCTCAATTGACTTAAAAGGAGGATGGTACCAATATATTCCTTTGGTCAAGTTCTCATACAATAACAGTTTCCACTCAAGAATCCAAATGGATCCCTATGAAACTATTTATGGGAAGAGGTGCAGAACACCTGCATGTTGGGATGAAGTTGGGAAATGAAAATGAATAGGTCTTGAAATGGTCTCTGAAATGGTGTAAAAGTTAAATACCATTCAGTAGTACATCAAAGATGCTTAGAGTCGACAAAAGAGATATGTTGATAATCGTCGAAGATACCTAGAGTTTGAGGTTGGAGATAAGGTGTTCATCTACATATATCTATGGAATAAATTCATGAGATTTGGGAAGAAGGGAAATGCGATACCCCAAAACTATAAAATATTTTCCTTTTAGAATAAATATAATTTTTTTTTGCAATTCTTTATACACAATGTTAAACTTACAGCACTTAATTAGTTTGTGCTATACACAAGATGTAGTTTTATCGCCTTTTAATGGAGAACCTGTTTTTAAAACTAAATTTTGACACTTTTATGAATTTTATTTTTAAAAATAAATATCATTTTTCAAATTCATAATTTTGAAATTTGATTATGGTGAATTTTTTGAATTCTTCTGAGAAACGTCATTTTTCAATTAATAATAAAAATTATTGCAATTTAGTTAAAAACAACCATTTCATTTAAATAATTATTAATGATAAATTTTATTTTAGATTTATTTTAGAGTCAAATCAGATAATTTATAAATATATTTATACAATTAATTACATTGTCCTCAATTTTACATTGAAATTTAATATAAAAACTTAACAAACATTTGAATGTTTTTCTACTTTAAAACCCTATTATCTCGCCTCGCTTGTGGGATTAGCGTTAATCTTAATTTTCCCACTTATGTGATTTGAATTTTGAAAATACGACATAAAAGGATATAATTAGCATGATATTTGTCATCTAATAAGATCCAATTAATTTATTTGAACAAAGTTATTAGTGAATGTGATTAAAATTAATTACATTGATTAAGGTATGATTAAACTTAATAAGGGACTAAACCTTAATATTAAAGACAAAAATTACTTGGAAAATTGTCCAAATGCCATTAGACACCAAATATTTGATGATTTCCCCAATTTTTTTGAAATATATGGGTTATTGTGATATTGTTAAATGGAAGTTCCCTGTATAAAAGGGTAAGTAAGGAAAAAGACAAAAAATGGACTTTTCTTACCTTTAACATTTATAAAACATTGAGATATGTAAAAAACATGATATTTTCGGGTATATATAACCTTTTGAAATATATATTGGTTATTTTTATCATAATAAATTATCAATAATTTTTAGATATGGTTTAGGTACTTAAAATTGTAATAAAATGCCAATATGGTGATTATTTAGTTAATAATTAACTAAAATAAATAATACTATAAATACTAAAAGTGAATTTAATTGATTTAATTATTGTATTTATTTATTTATTTATATGAATATATCATTTTAAACACATTTAAACCTAATATATTTAAATTCGAATGTAATATTTGAATTTTAAAATTATCAGTAAATAAATAATGTCAAAATTGACATTATTGTTATTTTACAATAAATGAATCTTATTAAATGATTAAAACATAAAAAAATACCATATTCTACCAATTTATTTTTAAGTGTTAATAAATATTAAATATGGTCTATTAATGGACCAATTAATCTTTTATAATTATCATATTGACCCATATACTGTAAAAACGTTTTCAACACAGTACGGGTTCATGCAGCGTTTTAGTACATCACATGCACTTAATGTAAAATAAATTTTCAACACACATGGTAATTTTATTTTATAAATTAGATATAATATTAATAAATAATTAGTTCTATATTTTTTAACAAATATCACTTTAATTTAGTCTTAATGTTTAACCTAATTATGTTAGAAAACAAGATGCTTTAATAAAAAAATGATAAAATTTGGGAATCTTTGAAGTTAAGGAATCAAATTATTAAAATACACATATTTTTTTGTGGAGGATGTTTTTATATACCATTATCCAACTTTATTACATTATTTTCCTATTTTTGAGGAACTTTATGTAATATTGACCCCCCCCCCCCAATAGTGAATACCTTTTGGTATTTACAAAAGTGACACTCCCTCTCCACTATAAAAAAGAAAGCACTCTACTCCATACTCAAACCTCTAAATCCACATTGGATCATCCAAAATCTATCCAAATAGTCTCCCAAAATCACTAACCATGACCTAAAATCCACCCCTTGTGAAGAGATCTTTTTAAGGATGCTTCTAGTACAAACAAAAAGAGATTACCTGATTGAGATGTAACGCCATCTCTCTTAATTTCTATTTTCATTTCCATTCTACACTCAATATAATATTATTATTCTATTATTACATAACAACACAAGTATACTCAATATAATAGGATGTTTTTATGATATGTTTTCAAACTACACTTAAGCACACCTTCATCTAACGGATGCGAACATACTCTTTCTGTGTACGGCAAACTACCATCTCATGAAATGATGATTGTTCAATTTTCCCCTACCACATCACATGGTGGACATTATGATGGAAACTATATTTATATATGATATATATTTTATTTATGATTTCACATGATTCGTTAATTTTTATTTATAACATACCTTTATTCTATCCAATTTTTATAAATATGATAATTTTATTTGAGGAAGTGTGGACTACTGCCCCCTAAAAGCGATATGATTCATTCATAACATACATGGAACATATAAAGGATGTTTTTAATAAACATATATAACATATATAAAATATATATGATACTGGAATTATAATATACATATTTATCTTTTAGTTTTAGTTATTTTAATACAACAAAGAAATGGAAGTATTGTTCATGCGTACGTACGGCCTACTGTCTCCATGAACGATGCACTTTATGTGTAATATCCAAATATTATGAACCATTATAAATACATATTTAATGAATATATAGAATAATTTATTCATTTTTTACATTATTTATATGATTAAACCATGATAATTTTTATAATAACAACAAATAACAAGTTAAAACATACTCGACAAAATAGACAATTCACATCCAAAATAGTCAAATAAAAGAAGATTGTTAACAAATGGGTAATAAATTATTGTAATTAGTTAATATATTATATTATAAACATTATTATGGTTATTTTATTAGTAAGTACAATATTTTAAACCACTATAAAGGAGGATAAATACCTCACAATAAAATTAAGGTTAAGGTAATGGATTTCATCTCAATTTACTTTCCATTGATACTTATTATTATTATACACCAATTCACTTTTATTTGGTGTGTATACATCCCTTTATAGGTTATATAATGAATCTTATTTTTATAATGACATATAAGTTTCATGTAATTCACTAGGAATTATGATTTAAATGTTTCAATGTGGTATGGGACACATTAGAGTGTTTAAATATTATTTTTCCTCGGGAATGTTTTAATGTCAACAACCCTTATTGTTACTTATCATCCTATGATGTATTATTAATAAATTCATATTATTTAATCAATATGGATATTTTTTAGGTAAAAATATTTAGTTGAGACATGAGGAATGATTTGGATAGATAGACAAGGGTTGGGGACCAGTTAATGAAATCCCCTTAATGCATCGGTAGTCTCATGAGATGAAATAGTTGGCTAGCCTCCTTAGATGGGTTTTTACCCTATAACTAAATCATCTTGTGAAATTTATTGAAGGTACTGGTTCCATGTACCTGGGAAACATGAATTCCAATAATTATGAATTTACATCATTAGACTCAGTTATTATTTATCCATGATATTTTATGTCAACATATCTATGGATTTATTTCTTTTTCAGTTTTTTGATTAATGGAATGTGTTTCATATTTTTACCTTTTCATATTAAATACACCTTATCTAGTTTTATGAATGGAATTTTTATTCAATTATTTACCTTTTCATATAGATTGATTCATTATTTATTCCTTTGTATTTACCCTTACTGAGCATTTGAGCTCCCCCTTATTATGTTTCTTTCCCCATGTTATGAAGAAGAAAATATTGATAATGCTTTCATGGATGCAGTTTATTTTCTTTTTACATTTATCAAGTTTTTATTTCTTATTTCCTAATTTACTATGGGTATCATGTATGTAATCTCTCTTTAAAAGTCTATTAAACTGAATGGTTCTTCGATATTTTCTTCCTTGTAATAATGCCAATGTATTGTAACAATGCACCGCCTTTGGGCTTCTCGAGTTGGGGTGTTACAGGAATTCTTATTCCAAGATACATTGGTCCCTTTGAGATCATATATTTCATTGCACCGATAGATTATTGACTAGAAAACCCACATTAGTTGTCTCAAGTACATGATGTGTTCCACATATCACTCTTTAGAAAGTAAATAACAGACCCCCACATGTACTCAATCTATAAGTGGTACTATTAGAAAATGATCTATCATAAGAGGATTATCTAGTTAAGATCTTAGATCATTGAGATAAAGTTCGACATAATAAGACAATGCACATGGTCAATGTTCATTGTAGAAACCACAAATTTGATTAATCAACATGGGAACTAGAGGCAGTTATGATACAGAGTTAACCTCATCTATTTTATGATGTGAAATGAAAATTTTGAGGAATAAATTTCTAAAGGGGGAGAATTTTAATGACCTGAACTTTTAAAAATAAATTTTCCTCTTATGATTTAATTAAATATATTATTATATATTAGGGGTATAGAAAACACTTTAACATATTTGGTTTCATTATATCCAATCATATTTAAAATACTATTAAGTATCATTACGATTGATAATATAGTCATTGAACATTGATAACATGATTTTTATAAATATAGGGTTTTAACAAATCTAATTGACACATACAAAGGATGTCATGGCCTCAACCAGTAAGATTTTACCCTATTAAGCAAATTTATTAAAGCTTATGAGGGAGATAGAATCACTGTCCTTTTCCTTTGAACAAGCATAATCTAATATCTAAAAACATTAGAATGATAAAAACTATTTATGAGAGAATTAAAATATAATCGATATCACGGCCCAAACCATATACATTGAACCACCCATGAAAATCTCACTATCATACACCTTACCCTTATGAATTTTTCTTGTGTATTAAAGGGATATGTATCAAGACCATAATAATATGGTTATTTATATTTTATTTTCAATATAATAATGGTTATATTTACTTCTTATTGTTACTATATAAACACTTTTTATTTTGATACAATAAAACACAAAATGTATTTTTGAGTAATATTCATATTAAATTAAGGAAATTATTTTGATAAATTAATGGATTTTTGAAATAAATAATATTTTAATAAAATATTATTATTAAATAATTTTTTATCAAATATACATGATCATATAATTTCTATGAATTCAAATGTAATTTTTATAAGGGTTTGAAAACCGTTATTGTAAAAAAATCAAGAATTTATCATTAAATGTTGATTCTAATTTTAAAAGTGAAAATTCAAATTTTAAAAAAATTATTTATATATAATAAATATTATCTTTGGAATAATAATTTTGGAATTATCCAATAGTGAATTTTTCATAATTTTCTAAGACACTCAAATTTTCAGGTAAAAATTAAATCTAGTATAAATATATGGGGTGTATTTTGACATAATAATGACAACAAATGGTGTAATAAATACTATAAATTATATAAAAGACCAAATATATATTTCAAATTTAAAAAATATTATTTTTAGGTTAATTTTTTAATTTTATAAAGCCATTATGAATCCTTCAAAACCTACAATATATTTTAAGGTTTGAAAATAATTTTTTTAAGGACATGACTCATTTACACCTCATCAAGGGTAATATTTTAATAATTTATTCCCTTAGAATAATAAAATAATTAAATAAGTCCCTATTTGGTAGAAACCATGGGAAAACTCATGGTAAGGTTAGTGGTTTTTGTTATTTATTATATATTGTCCAAAACCTAAGTTAGGGAAATGATAATGATTTCCCCAGTAATTTCCTATATAAATTGACACAATATCTCATTTATATTCACTAACAAACCTTGGAGAATATAATTACTCTACCATAAACTCTTTAGATTCCTCCCAAGGTTACCCCAGGCTCTCAAGAAGCTCCTCCCAAGCATTTGGAATCACCCTCTCAAGGTAAGGGATCCTCTTCTTCTCCTATTTATTCTAGTGTCATATTTATATTTTGTATTTTATCTCCTTTTAATATTGTTGGGATATGTTATTTAGTATACCTATTATTGTCCATTTTATGTATAAATTATTATGTAACCCTTTAATTCTCATCAATATGTTCTATGAATATTTATACGCCCCTATTATGCTGGCAAAATTTCAATGCAGTGTTTCCATGCCAAACGAATGTGTAGTGAATAACCATGCCCATTTCATATCAAGGGTGCTCAACTTTATACACTTATAATTATTTTATTTGGTAATCACATGTATTTATTCCTAACTATTAGATTTTAGAATAAAATATGATGATAAATGATTATATGTTTTATGATCAATGTGGTATACTTAAGTATGAGAATGAAATGAAAGTAACTGGTGCACCTATAATTATATATCACTCCAATGAATTGGGTAAAGTTTTATTCTAATGAGACATTGTGAAATAGATTAGTTAGTGAACCTAATCCACCATGAGACTTTTTTCATCATTATTTCTTGGCATTTATCCTTGACATATGTATATAATGCAGTGTTTTAAGTTGTTTCCACATTTCCCATGTTTCCTATTATGATTATCATGCTATATCATGCCTCATTGTTAAAGTTTATATTTATCACCCCTATTATGTCCCATTGATATGATTATTTTCTAAAATTTATTACTTTCTTCATGTTATTCCATGTTAATTCACTTACTAGGCTTTATATCTCACCCCTTTTTAATGTATGTGCCCAGGTTATCCCACACAATTTTATGTACGAAGGAATCATATAATCATATTAATGAAGTTTATAATAATTTTTATGTATTAATTATTTTAAGTTTTTATTTAATGTACCTAATTCCCAAATACACTATAATTATTGATCTTCCAGTTTGTATTATATGTACTCTTATGTAATAGACCATGAATTAATAAGTAATAAAGGGAAGGGTTGTTATACGAATGGATGTGATGTGTTTAAAAGGGTCAATAATTTTAGTGGGAATACATTTTATAGAAGTACTTATTAAATAAATGTAAATTAATATTCTCATATAATAAAATATTCAATTTTAAATATAACAGCATGATCATCGTCAAACTTTTATAAGAAAATCTTATTTTAATAAACTTCTTAGACTGATAGAAACTTACGAATTGTTCTTAATAATGAAAAATTGTATGTGTTAAATTAACTCCTTCATGATTATCCAACTATTTCATTTATACAATAAGTGTATCTTGATGCTTATGTATAGAATATAATAATTCTATAAACTTTTCCTCAAGGCTTCGTCTAATTGTAGAATTCATTCCCTTGTAAATGTTATGATAATCTAAAAGAATTCAAGAAAATATTACATGACATTCTCAATGTTTTGAGGATATTTTAACTAGGGAATGTAATTTCTATAAAGAATTTTATATCAAGGATATGATTCTATTTCAATAGTATCAGTGAGTTAATATTTAAACCATAAAAAGAAAATATAGTTGGAATGTCAAACAATGTTTATTTTAATTAAAAGTCAAGATCATTAAAAACTAATGGTACAGTGAAGGTGGATGGTAAATTTTTCCATAAGATGGAATCTCCAATATTACATAAAGGGGGTTAAGAATATATATTGAAGGTCCATGTAATTTATTAGTGTTATAGAAATCAATTATTAGTTTTTTATTGGTATATGGTACCAAATGCATGATTTACAAATGTGTTAAATATAGAGGAGTTCCAAATGAAAGAAATAATTGATAGAAATTTTAGTTTATATTCAGATGATGAAAAAAAGGGTTATTGAATCATAAATTTTAATGTAAATGAATATGTCAAACTTGCATGAATCTAAATAAAGGTTGTATATATTTTTATCATTTCTCTTATATTATAAGGGAATTTTTTAAAAAAATATATATAAATGATATGGGATGATGGATTAAAATATACAAGGCATAAGGTATATTGGATTCTATGAAATGTTTTAAAATGAGAGAAGGACCAAAAAATTCAACAAGATAAATTTTTTATTCATATTCCTGTTAAAAGTATAAGAGATTTGATCCCACCACCATCCATGGAATATTTTAAAGAATAATGTTTTAAATTAAATACTCCAAAACACATAGATTACCATATATAATATGGAAATTATAGTTTATTTGTTAAATATTCTCGATGAAGGAAATAAGTATTATTTTCTAATATAAAGGATTTATGTGTATCTTAGCATGATATTTTGAAGAGTATATAGTTTTTAAGATGATATTGTGAGTATATTTGGACTTATAGATCTTAAAAATTAAAAAATAAATGATTATTACAGGTAAAGAAAAATCAAATATTATTTTAAAGGAAATATTTTTATAAAAAGGGTTATGAGAAAGATGATGAAAAACATAGAAATAGTTTTAAGTAGACAACATAAGTCATTAACATTATAAAATTTTATTATGGTAATTCAAGTTGTTTTAATACATGTTCAAGGAGTTTAATATTAGGAATATGATTTCAAAGTCACACCATTATTCAAACTAACTT
Source organism: Viscum album (assembly GCA_963277665.1). Lineage (NCBI taxonomy): Eukaryota > Viridiplantae > Streptophyta > Magnoliopsida > Santalales > Viscaceae > Viscum > Viscum album. The sequence goes on along the minus strand of OY728152.1, from coordinate 809,477 downwards.
TCTTCATAGATTTCACTAACTTAAGAGTGGGATGGTTTTATCAGATAGTCACATAGATATGAAGCATGAATTACATAGATATGTAATGAGGTTAACAAAATCCCTAAAAGTGAAGTAAACATATGGTATATATGGTTTCCTATATTATTTTATATTTTAAACAAAATTTTATTTATGGTTTTATTAAGTATTCATAGAGAATTTTAAGGATATGAAATATAATTTGTCAAACAAAAGGTAATCTCCACTTTATCATTATTCCATGTTGGATATATATATATATATATATGTATATATTTATGTATATGTATTTCATGATGTGAAATGATAATCTACCTCTGAAACTATTACTTTGAGTTATCCTCATCTGATGTTCTTCATGGAGTATTATAGGTTGTGAAGAAAAAATTAATGTTTGCATTAGTGGGATTATTGTATCAAGATATGGAATATTCCAATGAGGAACAAAGAATTTTTTTGTATTGGATGGCCTACAAAGTATACTACATGGATTTCCATACACTATTTAATTGGTAAACTAGGGGTGCATGGTTCATATTTGGAGTCCCAATACCTATGGCTAGTGAGATACCAATCATGAGGACCATTATATTTTTATACCTTTATTATGAAATCCTTGAGGCTTAACTAATTAGGGGGTGGATGGGTATTTTGGTGATCATGTTGTTAGTTAGAGATTAAACATTATTGGATTTTTCCTCTAATATGAAAAGTATTTCGCATGGTCCATCGGTTGAGATTTACTAAGTAAGTGATTGATTATAACAAGATAGCATATAAAATGTTACTATGTTTTTAGGTGAAGGGAATGTGATGTGTTCATCTATAAGGGTAAATTTCATGTGCTGTAATCATTTACATGGTCAATATATACTCAAATAATCAAAAATGTATGAGTTGGATATATGGGATTGACCTAATTGTTCTCTCATGGTCACTTTATATCTTGGATAAAGGAATCATATGAAAATTCATGCTTTCATAAGATGCAGATGGTGGACCTGGGTATAGATATATATGTGTGTGATGGATATCACACAATATTAATTTACATTTTAAGTATCATTGATTACTTGATTAAGGATACTCTTTTCTTAGATCTATTAATTTGGGAATTTATATTTTTTCAATTTTGTAAAGGCCTATGGGGTCACTCTTATTGGATGGATGAATGTGGATTAAGTTTTACTCATAGAGATATGTTATAATTATTTTTAGAGTGTACCCGGAAAGGAATTTTGGATGGTTATTCACAAGAAATTACATATGATGTAATACCGAGTGAAATTGATGATATTATTCTAAAAATGTTTTGGATATGTCCAGAAGGAGTTTTAGTTATGGATTCACAGGATATTGTATATAATACAATATAAGGTGAAATGAAACTAAGATTAATGGATTTAGTGTGAGTTTGATATTGAAAGAGATATTCCCTAAATCCTTATATCATAATAAACTATACAAACATTCCATATTGTATGACATGCATGGTACCAAAGAGTATCATATGACTTGGTATAGAATATCATATAGTATTGTATAATATATGTTTCACCACTTTTTTTATCATATTTTATTGTACAATTGATAAGGTATTAGAACATTGATAGTTAATGTTCAGGAGTTATTACACATAATCTATCATTAATATGATTGTTTCATGAGATGAAACACAAGGGAGAGTAAATTTTGTTTTCATTTGATGAACACATGAATGATAAAATATTTAATCAAGCATTTATTAATGAAAGAGTAAATTAATGGTTAAATCAGGAGTATCCCAACAGATTATGTTTACAAGACAAACCCATTAAGATGGTTTATTATCCTTTCTAATCTTCTAGAATAATCTCTGTCTCCATCGATACTCTCTTCATTCTTCATCCATTTCCTAGAGAGATAATAGAATACTATGGATATAAGTATGATCCTTCCCATGTGAAGGGTTATTATTTATGTTGTCCAAAACAACTTTGGATGTTTTTATAGGTTTTTTGTATTGAAAATTTTAAGAAGGGTTCTCAAGAGATGAGTGGAGTATTATTATGGATTCATGTTAATCCACCCTTGATATGAGGTGGCGGGAAGCTATTAATGAAGAGTTATATCTTAATGATATACCTCACACCACATTCTCTACTTTCTATCATAGGATATTTTTTATTTGGAATTATTTCACCATAGATCAAAAAGTTATGATATAGAGAATATCATGGATGACTACAAAGGGTCACTTAAAATATATTCTACACCATATTATACCCAATTTCACCATAATGATGGATATAAGGTTCAAAAACTGGCCAATTCTAGTTAATTTTATTACCCAAGAAGACACTTGAAAAGTCTATGTCGGATATTAGGTGCTACATAGATGAGGGGGATAAAAAGGAGTGTGTTCATGTGAGTATCGATGCATGCAGGTACAAGTGTGTGTGAAGGAAATCCATGATGCAGGTGAAGTCATAAATGGTGGTTCTTATACTCTCGCATGAGGGTTGGAATGAGAAGAATTAATAAAGTATCAATGATAGTATAACTTGAATGAGCCACAGAGGAACAATTTTTATTTTATAGCATTTTAATTATAGAGTAATTTCTTATGTTGGATTTGGAGTTGTTTGGCCATGTCACAGTTAAATGAACCAGGAAATAGGGTCCATTAAAACCAATACCCACCCAATTGGGGACCTCCTGACCATCTATAATTCAATTTTGATACCCCAATCCCACCTTCAATAGGTTAAGATCTAGTGACCAGTGCCGAGTTGGAATATCATACATAAGGTCATCATTAGCGTAAGGTACCTGTACGCATGCACAAATATCCAAGCCCATAAAATGATAAAAGTAAATTACAAATGATAACAATTAATTCATAACATCTATCCCACATTAGAATATGACAAAAATAATGAAGGAAAATAAGGCCAAATACAGTCAAACTAAACAATTCAAAAGGGTCCAACCTACTTAGAAGGATGGAACTGTTGTCAAATACAATAGTAGTATGAACCTCAGTATATCTAGACAAAACTACACTCCACCTACTCTCGGTCCTCCCATGAGTCCATAAAAAAGGAATTTCATCTTCATAAGAAACAAAATGTGCTAGTAGATCCCATACAAAGGTGAGTATAACAATACCCAGTAAAACACCCCAAAATCACTAAGCATAAAGCATCAATAATATCTATCTCATCAATACATAGGTATTTCAATCAAGATATGAGAAATAACTATAATACTATACCTAGATATAATTATAATAGAAGGCCTCAACCACTTCTAGCTATATGATTCTTCTTGAGGCATCAAGGTAATTCTCGTCCATGAGATTCAACTCCATGATCTATAATATCACTAATTACACTCACCTGAGAGGTCATGATCATATAATATCTCTATAAAATATATACATAGGGACTATAAATATCGCAACACCCATATAAGTGATCACAACCAAGACTTTTTGGGGATACCACAAGACCTACTGGAATAATCCTATAAGTAATGGATCATATGTATCAATATACTGTGAACCCTACTAGATAAACCTTATATATAGGGGATTAAAGCCCTGTGAATGGTGTCCATTCCTATATTATGAACCCTAATAAATTTGGATAAAGTAACGATAGCAGATCACACCCTATGTCATATGAAGGGACACCGTGAACTCTATCTGAGATGCATCCCGTATAAGGGATCACAATCCTATGTTGAGGTGATAATTATACATTATACCTTCATAAGTATGGACCAAGAGAACAAATCCAACCGATAATGCTCTATCCTGAAGCAGTCTGAGGGAAAACACCCAAGATCATACCATAGCTAAACTAAATAGAATACAGGGTCCAACATTCCCTTAAATGAGTACACGATGTGTCATATAGGGTTACACAACATGTGTCACTAATCCTAGATCTAATCATGTCTCATGATCACATGCAATGAATTTATTCAAAATACATGGTGTGTCCCATGGTGTACAGGACATGTACATTCATGTCCATCACTTTTTGTGTCTCTTGTCTATGACTGTGTAAATCTAGTCATTCTTTTGTACTTTGGGATATTCCCATATACATGTATGTGTCCGAGTACTTGGTTGTGTCCTTGCACTCTACTCATTCCCATGTTACGGGTTGTATCTGTGCCCATATACCAATTACGATACATACAGAAGCACCAACACTAGATCACATAACATTTGACATGTGTCACGCATCATGTGATATTTTTCAATGCATGTGACTCTTAATTTTGTGGAAGGGGACTACACAACGTGTGTACCTATGGACTAAAAAACGTGTGTCCCTCTAGAATACATGATGTGTTGTTCATAATTACTAAGAAATTAAAAAATATCTACACGTCTTATGACCAAATCATTTCTACCACCAGATCTTCCACAAGGCTTGCCAAAATTCTTAGATTTGGTGTTGACCAATCCTCTCCGTCATTGGTGGAAGGATTCTAGCAACATCCACCACTCAGGCTTCCCTCATATCACACCATGTCATCACCGTACTGAACCACAAGTCATGGGTCACCTAAATGTGCTCCCAATACATCATCATCACCATGAAACTTTATCTAATCATCAATCTTAATTTTGAACCTATGGAAATTTTCCATCATACCAAATATTGAACATGTAAGGATCTATTTCCATGTATTCATAGAATCACCATCCAAAAGAAATAAGGATGATGAATGTGTGAAGAATAGGGGAAGAAATCCAGGAAACAAAAAATATGAATAAACGTTGGCCTTTTTTCAGGTTGGCTTCGATTTATTTTTATTATAATGATGAATGAATATCCAATGAAAAACAAATACATAAATAAATTCCTAAAATTTAATAATATAATTAATCAACCGAAATCAACCATCGACCCACAAATTATTATTTTTAATGAATTAGTCTGAGTTTGACGTGGGATATCAAAATAGAAAAAAAATTCCCTACCTTAGGTTTGGATCATTCATTGATAAAGAATGAATTGAGTTGTTGTAGTTGGTGAGATCCACGATTTTAGATTGGCTCATCACTTTCTAATCCTTGATTCATCATTGGTAGTCCAAGAATCCTCCAAGAATGCTCCTCCAACAACACCTCTCAATCCTTAGGGGTATGTGGATAAACCTAGGTCATGACCATAATAATAATTTTATAATGATAGGATGAGGTCACTGTGTTTTAATAATAACAAAATTAATTAATTAATTAATTTTATTATTTTCAGTTGTGATCTCATTTTAACAAAATGTCTAATGTCGACAAAGATTATATCACCCCTATGGTAAAAACCAATTTCTCGACTCAATAGAAGTCTCATATTTCTAATTTTAGACTCCATTTGGTATTTATTCAATTTTTTATGAAAATTATTCATGGGAGATATAATATATTTAATATTTTATTTATATCAACACCAAGGTTCTCTGAGCCTCGGAATCTTTCTCTGTCTCAGTGCCTGGATCTAAAAATATTCCTTTAAATATTACAATGTATTATAAGGAGAAAAATAGGGATGTTACATTCTCTTCACCTTAGGTTATCTCATACCAAAAATCAAACATCCTACTCACAAGTGAGGATACTGAGCTCTTAACTAGTCTTCCCACTCCCACAAGCTCTCCTGAAGCTTCCCATGCTGTTAAAAAACACACACCTAAGGGAAAAACTTCTAAATTAGGGTCTTCTATATGTTGTACTCAAACACTAACAGTATATTTGAACTCTTCAAAAAAAGGTAACTCTATCATCGATGTCCATCTCATCTTGGTCTATATCATGCAATGATCCATACACATGTCTCCTCATCCATGACACATGGAAAAAACCAAGCACTGAGTATAACTATTGTGACAGGGTATAGTTGTACACCACCTCACTAAACCAATGATCTAACTAGAAGAAGGTCCTACAAACCCTTTATATAACATTATATCATGTTTAAATCCTTTCAATACTCAATGATGGGAGATACCTCTAAATAAATGATCTTATCATCATGCCCAAAGGTTGTTGTTTCCAGTCCAAAAAGAACATTTGACATTTGAGAAGCCATCATCCACCCATAGATGAACTAAACCCCTTTATAACTACCACTAGCACCAACTCTAGTCCCACAAGCGCTATCTCCCACTGGTTGTGACCACTACAATGGTGACATGTAGGGTCTCCCATACATGGCCTCAAATGATGCTATATCGATGGTGTAGTGGTAAATATTATGGTACAGAAACTCCATTAATGGTAGATAATTTTCCGAGACATGCCCAAAGCTAACATGAAATCCTGAAGAATATTCTCTAGAACCCAAATGGTATGCTTTACCTGACCAACATCCTAGGGTAGAAAAGTCAGTCTTAACCACAACATATTCTCAAAGCCTCGTTTATCCTCTCCTTAATCATTACATGAAGTTATCATCATAGCCTAAAACAATCATCTAGGTAAATATATGAATTTGTACTACCTCCTACACATAAATGAATCTCAATCTCTAACTTAACTATACACTCTAATGGTTAAGAAGTGGGATAACTTTGTGATTCATTCAAAGATCACTCATATAATTTTGTGACCTATCACTAGTCATGGAATATCTTACATGAAAACCAAAATTATATAGCACTATTTCCACCACCATCTAGGAACCTTGGCCATCACATACTGATAGGTGATACATCAAGAGTTAAAATTAGAAATAAGTTGTAGAATCCTTGGACACCAAAACTAATTCCATGGGATCTTGGTATATCCACATCACTCATGGACATATTTATATGGGAAAGAAACCTCCTTAATACCTCCTACTATAGAATTATTGGTGTCATAATTTGTCCTCAAAAGTATTATTTTCTCCCCATCTTCATAAAATCCATCAAGAATATGTTTAGTGGATATTTGGTCAGACAAGATCTTGTAGTCGATATCCCCTAGTTATACCTCCCTGACTTACTAAAGAAGTGGATGTGTAATAACCATCAAATTGAGATATACTACACCATACTCATCCTCAGGGTTCAACTACAAATTTTTCAACTAATTTATCACCACACTCAACAAAAGTGTAGGAAAACCACATTGTGAACATATGCTACCATGGACACACCCTTAGGTGGATCTCAAGCTAGCACTGCCTTAACCTTTGTAAGGTATACTTTCTCTCCCATGTATAAGAAGATATATACCAAGAAGTGGACCACTTAAATATATAACTGATACTTTGAGAGCTTAATATAAAGCGGGTACTCTATGATCATGTCTAGAACCATCATCTATTGTCTCATGTGCTCCACCACTGACACTGAGTACACATAGATGTCAACTAAGAAGACTACCATAAACTAATCAAAGAAGGGTTAAATAATACGGTTCTTAAGTCTCTAAAACACTATTGGGGAATCCAATACTCTAAAAGGTATCACCATTAACTCAACGAAACTGTAATATATTTAAAAATCCACCATTACTATATACACATCTCAAATATGGAGCTAGTGATAACCTATCCTGAGGTCAAACATTGAGTACCACTTTGCTGCTAATAATAGGAAGAAGAAGTCATCGTTTCTCAAGGTTGGATGCTCCTACATAATAGTCACCTAATTCATGTGACGTAAATACACACCTAACCTCAAGATATCATATTCCTCCTAGGAGAACAAAACAGGGCATCCTAGGTGGATGCACTAAGTCTAACAAATCCCCTTCCTCTACAAATCCTCCAACTGCACCTTCATCTCTCACAGCTCTATGAGGTCATCTGATATGATGGTGAAAATATATTACCATCCTGGTGAAATTATCTAGTGAAAAACAACATTCTATGGGGAGGTAAGTATAGATCATCCTCATGTAAGGCATCTGTCTACTAACTCCACAGGTAACTGAAATCTCATAACATCCACTACTCCAATGGTCATACAAGACAACTAATAATAAATTATTTGAATCCTAATATAAATGAACATATCCTACTCTACCTAGGATTACTTCTCATCAAATGAGGATAACTAAATTACAATAACTTGAAAACACATCAACCCTCACTGGTAACAGTTGATTGGGAATGGATAGTAAGTAACTAGTCCATACTAAAGAACACATCAAAGGGCATCATTGTCACTATGGAATGATTCCACATGATTATCTCTATCTCTATCCTCTATATTGAGGTTACAATACTGATAGAAGTGTTTGATCACTGATCCTAACTTATGGATCCTCCAAACATAAGTTTTGATCCAAAGGATCAACTAGATTCTTTAAGTCTCAAACTATAGGTATAGTAAGAAAAGAGTTTCTTGTACCTCTGTCTATAAAAATAGTAAATAAAATATAAAATACACATACTATTCCAAGAATCACTCCTTGAGCCTTTTGTTCAAAATCCTTAATCGCCTACAAATACCCATTTCCCTAACCAAAAGCTTCCTAAGCCTAGAGAGGACCACCAAGGGGTGGTGGCAGTGGTAATAGATTGATGTTCCGACCACCTCGTGCAACTATCCAAGCTCCTCTGCCACTCCCATTGCCTTGTGGACATCCCTATTTCAATTTATCCCGCTTCTTGGGTGGTCTATCAACCATACTTTTATCGTTAATATGATGGGTAGGAAAATCCTGCATGATATTTCTTCATCCATCACATGCATAAAAATGAATCTTCCTAAATGGATTGAGTATTCCATGAGGTCTTCATGAATGACACAACCTCCTATATTGTAACCTATGTCACATTAATAATGCCAGTGGTTCCTAATCTCCCTATATTCAAAGTAATCACTAACATTGAATCTCACAACACACATTTGGTACCTAAACATCATTATTAAAAATGAATACAACAATTTATTACTCAGTCTAACATGATGCATCCACCTGAACCACCAAAGTTAGTTCTATGCACTGGTCATTGGGTAGGAGCATCACTTATTGTCCACTGAGAAGGGAGATCACTTTTTGACCAGATCCCTATATTGAGGACTCAACACCCATTAGGTCATACTATCAAATATATTGTATAAACCTCACTAACTCTTACTAGAAAAACATCTAAAAAAATACAAGATGTACCATATTCAATGAGTATATTTGGGGAGCTAACTCAAGAAGGAAATGGAAACCAAAAACCATTCCTATATGATGCATGTACAAATGTTTTCACTTCAACCCATGTCAACATAAACAATGTCAAAAATAAGGTCATCAGAGTTTGGTTGAATGGATATGTCACCCGCCACACCAACACCGGAGTCCGTAGCCTGCAAGATAAACTCAAAATACATTAACACTATTTTTATAAATACCAAACCAATCTCATAGCTAGAAAATCGCCAAACATTGGTCCTATGTTATAATAGCTCTGATACCACTATGTTACTACCTGACCCACCAGGGCCCACTAGGCCGGTAATAATCTAAGTGTGGCACCCCATGCCAACCTCCAATAGTCGAGGGGATGGAGACCAATGTCAAGTAAGCATATCACACATATGGGAGGCATTAGATTAAGGTAATTATACGTATGCATATATCTTCAATTCTATACAATGATGAAATTAAAGTAAAATGGATACAAATTCATGCATAAAATATATCCCACATTATAGTATGAAAAAAGTACTGGAATAAAATTAGGCCATATATATTCCCACAAAAAATTGTAAAAGAGTCTAAATAGCACAGAACGAGGGGACCATTGTAAAATAATACACCAGAATAAACCTCAATTTATCTATCCCAAACTATGCTCCTCATTCTCCCTATCCTCCTAGGACTCCATCAAATGTCTTTTAATCTATATAAGACATGACTTGTGTGGGTATATCCCATGTAGGGGTGAGTATAACATTACCTAGTATGACACCCCAAAATCACTAAACATAAAGTATCAAGAATACTTAGAAAATCAATAAATAAGTATTTCAATCAAGGTATAAGGAATAATGATAACCAAAAACCCAAATATACTAATAACATACTCCAAGTGTCAAGAATTTCTCAACCACTACCAACCACATGATTCTTCTCACGGTATCTAGGTAATGATTGTCTAGGAGATTTCACTCCATGAGATATACTATCACTAATGGCACTCACTTGAGAGGTCATGATTATCAGTTCTTTCCATAGAAGATACAAAATGGGAATCTAAAGATCTAAACACCCAGATAGGGGATCACACCTTGGACCATTGGTGGACACCATAAACCCTATTGGAATAACGTGATAAGGAGGGGATCATATGTATGATGATACCATGAACCATGCTAGATTAACCTATTATAGAGGGGATACACACCATGTGCATTCTTTTCACACCAATGCCATAAACCCTACCCAATGTGGATGAAGGAATGATAGAGGATCACACCCCATGTCATACGAATAGACACCATAAACTCTATATGAGAATTATCTCAAATAGGGGATCACAATCTGATGTTGAGGATGTCATGTCACAATCCACCCGGATAGGTATTGGCCAAGGGAACACAATCAAATGATACTGGTCTATATTGATGTAGTTTTAAATAAAACACCAAATCTTATACTAGATATGAACTTATAACAACAAAGGATACAACCTTACCTTAAAGGAGTACATGGAATATCCCATAGAGGTACATGCCTGTCTCACTAAGCCTGTAACTTCCCATGTCACTCACTCACGTGAAATCAATTTATTAAAAAATACATGGTGTGTCTCATAGGTTAATGTCTTGTATATTCCCATATATCACTTATAATTCTTCCTACCCATGCCCATTTACATCTGGGTGTGCCTGAGTACTTTGGTCCATACCCATATACTTGTTCATGTCTGAGTATCAGGTCATGCCCAGGTACAAACCCCATGAACAAGTGTTTGGCCATGCCTGTACCCATATACCAGATGAGGTACACATTGATCCACCAATACCAGGTCACATAGTGTGTGACATGTGTTACATGATGTGTGATATATTTCTATATGCGTAAACCCTAGCACTGCAAAAGGGGACTACAGAACCTGTTCCCCTCTAGAATACATGGTGTGTAGTTTATAATTTCTCATAAATTACATAATGTTCATGTGAATTCCTCCCAAATTGATTCCACCACTAGATTTTCTACAAGACCCACTAAAAATCCTAGATCTGGTGTTGAATGAGACTCACTATAATTGGTGGCTATATTCTAGTCACATCCACCACTTAAGAATCCATCATATCACACTATGTGATTGCTACACCAAACCATAAGTCATGATCCCCCCCACCAAATATATATTAATCCATCATCATAAATATGCATCTTGATTTCCTCACTAATCTTGATTTTGTTCCTTTGCAAACAATCCATATCACCAAAGATCAAATGCTCAAGTATCTATTTATGGGTATTCATCAAAGTATTATCCAAAAGAAATATTAGTGATTAACATGTAAAGAACAGGGTAATAAATCCATTAAACACAAAATATGAATGAACCTCATCTTTTGTTCAGGTTTCCATTGATTCATTTTTGTTTGAACAAAGAATGGAGATATAATTAATTAATTAATTAATTAATTAATTTCTAAACCATAGTATGATAATTAATCATCCAAAATCAACCATGAACCCACGAACTAATTTTAGCAGATTAATTTATCTGAATTCAACATGTTATATACAGATAGGATAAATCCAAATAAAGAAAATGACCTACCTCAGGTTTGGATCAATTTTTAATAAAGAACAAAATGTGTTTTCATTGTTTGAAAGATCCACATCCTATAATTGGATCAATGATCATCAATCCTTGATCTGCCTTTGTTTATCTAAGAATCCCCCAAGAAAACTCCTCCAACGGCTCCTCTAAATCCCTAGGGTTATGTGGCTAACCCTTGGGCCTAACCAAAACAATCCTATTAAAATGAGATTATTAGGTAACTTAATTTAAATAATTAACTGATTAATTACTTAATTAATTTTATTATTTATGCATGTGATATAATTTTAACAAGACATCCATTGCTGAAAAAGATTATATCATGCCTAGGGTAAAACCCACATTCAGGAATCAATGGTGGTATCATATTTCTAATTCAGGAATCCATTCAAGAGTTATTCTATTATTTCTAAAAAATATATGTGCATGATATAATATATTTAATATTTTTATTATAACAACATAGAGTCTCTCCAGACCTCCTAATCTCATTCCATCTCAGTTTTTAGATCCAAAAATATTCTTTCAAATATTCCAAATTCTTATATGGAAAAAATAATGACATTACATTTCACATTAATTTTTTATGAGTTTTGGTGCTACTGTAAAATTCACAGTGTCCATGTCATGGATAGATGGAAATGCCACAATCCTTTTTTAATATGAGATGTCCATGCCACAAATACACCTTTGAACTTAGGGGGTTTAGATTTAATATAAAAAAGGATCTTGGGGAGCTCTAATTCTTATAGGTGGTCATACTGAAGTGGTTAATTCCATGTCGTAGAAGAATAATTTCAATGTGGAGGAGTTTTTATCCAAAACACATATGCTTAAATGTTTCCTATAGGAATATATACCTTAGAGGAATTGGATATTCCATAGAAAGTTTGTCGAGTTAATAGGAGTTTATGAGGCCATGAAAAGATCAAGGGATAATTAATGGGAAACAATTTTTATGGATCTGGTTAACTACAGGTTCCCATGCCACAGTATGATAGACCATTCCATAGTAAATTATAAGTAAAATTAGGTTTCATCATAGTGGCGGTGACCATGAAATAGTATATAAAAAAGGGGAATGTCATTCCATATAACATTAGACCATTACATATCCAAGTAAGTGTAGTATGTATTATTGGTGAAGGATGAAATTTTCCCACACCCATTTTAATTGATAATGAGATGATAGTGGAGAATCTACGACTTGAGTATCCTGATCATAGTAAGGGTTAGGATTCCCAAGAGGGGATGAACCTTTTAAAAATATTGTGTATCACCCTTTACTTGATTTCCCGCATTGTATGTGGTGTATGTGATTGGGTAAACTAAATGAACCCATTATTGTATGAATAGGAAATAGAGTTCAAAATACCAAATTATTTAAAATAATTAAAATATGAATCAAAATTTAGTAAAAGTAAGAAACACTTCATTCTCCTCCCATATCTGGTGTCTACAACAGATCATGTGGGGAATTTTAATTTCTATTAGAGTAAAGGTCCCCTATTATTTGATCTAAAAAAATTATTTCCCTGACATTTTTATTATAATTATATGATGTGTACATTTTAATTGTCTTTAGAATATCCTCATATAGAAAAAAAAATATTCCTATTATTTAATAATTTGAGGTTTCTTCCAATTATTTGATAAATATAAAAAAATTAAAGTTGTAAATAATATTATAATGAGTTCAAAAGTGCATAAGGTAAAACCATTTGCTGAAGGTATTCAGAGTAGAAAATTTATTATAAATTTTTTAATGATTATTCTTCTAGAGAATAAAGATCATGTTTTTATTAGATTGAATAGAAAGGTCATGTTAAATATTTTAAGACCTCTAATTTGAGGTTAGGGAATATATGAATAACATTATTGGTGTATATTTTACATATTTATTTATGTTAATATTGGATTTATATGATGTAAACCATATTTGGAAGGTGATGTTGAAGCAATTTAAAAAGGAATTAACATGTCATTTGTAAAATATAAACTCTATCACTGAAGAGATAAAAGGTAAGGATAAGTCCCTAAAAATCAGTAGATAAAAGTTATCAATGGTTAAATATAACATGTGATACAAAATTGATTATAAATTTAAGGTTAGAAATTTTAGTGAAGAAAATATCCATGCATTGGAAGAATCGCATAAAGGTGTTATGGGAGTTAAGAATTGTTAATTTAATATTAAATTCAAAAGAGTGAAGAAGAAGAGTAATACCTTGAAAGAAAGTAAAAATCTGTATTATGCATGAACAAGAATACAAATAAATATTTTGAATATAGATTGATATTAATTGAATCAAAGAATAATATCTTTATATTAATGTAACAAACAGGACTAGGCTTCCATTCTACTTGAAACCTGACCCGATTCTCCATAAGGTTTGAAGGGTGTTCTCTGTCCCCAAGATCTGAAAACAAGTTCCTAGGTACCACAATAATCCCTTTGGGAATTATGTCACCCTAAATAGATATAAATGATAGTGTAATATAAATAAATACAATATCCAAAATAAATAAACATTCCAAGCAGGTCATAACCAACTAGAATGTTCCAAACCATTTTCATATTCATAACCCTAAACAAAGATATATGCATATATACATAAATAAGACTAACTAAAAAAAGATAAAATAGACCAACTCAAGATAAGACCAAACCATCTCCTTGCAACATCTGGTTTCTCACCACTACCCAACTATCCCCATGTTAGCTACGATGAGTATCAATAAGTCCAAATGAGAACTTGGAACCTGAAATATATAGGTGTGAGCTAAATATCCTATAGGTTACCACAACCTTATGAAACTATGAAATATATTTCATAATAAAATTCATCAATTATAGTTTGAAAATAAAACAAAAATGTATGATTTTCACATATAACATTATAGAAATCAAAACAATTCCATAACATCTTTCAGAACATTTCTATTGTTTTCCAAAACTGAACAGACCCATTTAGAAAAAAATCCCCCAAATTAGCTATTCCAAATAATCACACCATTAAAATTTCTCTAAAAAACCAAGTATTTTTATTTAAATGAAAAATGATAACTTTAAAAAATTTAAATATATGAATCAATCCCAAATCACCCATCTTGAAATCCATATAAAAAACTCACACAAGAACCTCTAATTTCAAAATGGTTTTCCAAACTACTTTGAAAAATAATTTTCTAAAGAAATGACCCAACACATACATGATTCAAGCATTACTAAGAAGGCACCAAGCATCACATGACATATAAAAAATACAAACAAGGAAAGGCTCTATAATAATAAAATTAGTGGAAATTATATGAACAAGTACTAAGTCAAACTTTCCTCAATCACGAACCAAGAATCATGAAATAAAATGTTTCATGGGCTCTACTCTTGGATAAATAATGTGTAGATGTCATATACTCTCTTAAAAGAGACCAAATTGTTATTGCATATTATGTCATAACAATAACCCATCTGAGTATCTTACATGATCCTTATTGCAATGGAACACCCCATATATCCCTTTTTAAGGATAATGTTCCACTAGTATTGTCTGACTCCATATTGTAGTAGAAATATAGAACCCCACTTAGAATTCAGGTTCCTATGACCAACAAAGAGTAAGTGTTTCATAGAAAAAGCAAGCCAAGTCTAACACACAATGAACAACAATAACTACCCTCACCCCTAACGCCCAATCAAGAATATACCCATACAAATAAAACATGCACCCATGGAATAACAATAACATTCCCACACAAGGGGAGAACCAACATTACATAGTAATCAATAACCCATGTACAGATATAAAAACAAGGGGGGAATCAAGGGGCGTCTCACATCCACCATTTTGAAAAAAAGTTCAAACCGGGCCTTTAACACAAAAGCATGGCTTAAGATTCCAATCCTATTCACATTTCATAAAATTTCATTCCAAACACCATTTGTAAAAATTATAGAAATCATACATGATTGAAAAACATTCTAAATTCACCCTTAGACATGGGGTCTCTTAATTTATATACAAAACAAGGACAAAAGGCCATCTATTTCCATCAAACAATTTTAAATTATCCATAATTGTGTTTTAAAATGTGTAAAATACCTCACACAATTAAAATAAACATTTTAAATCCATTAAAGAACCCCTTTATAAATCATTTTGACGATAACACCTCACTTAAAAATATAATTCCATTTTTAACATTGTTTTTTACTCATTGAAAACCAAAATTGGGTCAAAATACAATTCACAATAAGGATACCATTTCAAAATCAATACTGAAATTTCAGAAAAAGCTTATAACCTTTAAAAATTCTATTTCAAATATGAAAAAAATGAATTCACATGAAAATCCAATCATGCCAAGCTCAAAACATAAGAAAATGGTTTCAAAACACCATAAGGATATCAAATATAGTCATACTTTCATAAAAAGGGAGTTTAGAAAGATTAAGAAAACTTTTAATACCAAAATGTAACAATTTCATAGTAAAAACTTTTTCAAATGGGTGTTAATCAAGCAGAAATGCTTTGGAACATGTCTTCTTCAATGGAAACCACACCCATAAGAATAAAAATAATGTCTAGAAACCCTAGACACCAAAAACACCATCATTAGATACACCTAGAACCCTAAAATTATCCAATAGATATCTAAGGTTCATGTGGAAATCCAAATCTAAGATAAGTGTATGAGAAAAAGGATAAATGGGGGAATAAAGGAATAAATCACCTTAAACCTCTTGTAAATCATCAAAACAAGAGAAATAATCTAAGGTATAGGAGGTTGGATCTCCTCCTTGAGCTCCCAATGGTTGTTTAACTCATATGGAGAAGAAGGGGGTGAAACCCCTCTTACTTAGAGAGGGTTAAATGGGAATTACCGAAAAAATAAACACCTAGGCAAGCTGCACGATTTGGATGCATAGTTTAGAAAATTGTGTGGCAACCATTCTAGAGATATTTCATCCCAAAAACATAAGCTGCATGATTTCTTATTTGGTTCCACATGGTTTGGGAAAAAAATTCACCTCTCCCTAGATACACCCAAGACCCTACATGTTCTTGGGGGATATCCACACGGTTTGAAAACCCATATAGAAGCCATGAAAAAAGGCTTTATCAAAGTGGCATGCTCATCTGCATGAGAACCACAATGTTAGTACTAACCATGTATGTTAATCATGATCCTCCAAAAAAGACTCAAAAAATATTATTTTTTGGCCTAAAACCAATCAAAACTAAATGACACTAAATTCAAGATAAAATCAATCAAACATAACAACACCATGACATGGGGGTGCCACAAACTCCCCGATATTCCAATTTCTACCCCTATAAAGTCCATCGTTGAAATAAATGGAAAGAGAAGATGGTAGATTCTAGGAGTAACTAACCCAAAAGAACCACTAAAGACCTCAAAACCTCAAATTCGACCACCAAGAACCATGAAATGATCAAACTACTCAACCACCAGACTACCAAAAGTCTCTAGGCACGAATGAAGTGGGAACCTCTAAAAAGGAATCTCAATAAGCTTATGATACATAACATGGTCTCCCCATTATTTAAAATTCCTCTAACATGGTGGTACCAAAGATAACTAATGAGAGAATAATTATTTAAAAATCAAGAAACCATGAGAGAAACACACTCTCAACCACAAGTTTCCTTAATAGAACAACATGAGCACTCACCTTAGGTAATAACTCACATGGATAACCAAGGTTCAAAACATATATCACCCTTACATGGTGCATCCAAAATATCCAAAACCAAAAAACGTCATGTATACTAAACAAAACTAATGGATCACACTCCCATGTTACCCAATCATGCACCCAATGTTTCTCTCATGTCCAAACAATGAACACCTTAAAGGATCAATAGGAAAATAAGACCAACCAAAACTCCTTAAAAGGTCCCCCTGAATGATGAGGTTTAAATAATGATGCATATATCCACCAATAAAACACCCAATAGGGTGGGATATGGGGGAATAATTCCATAAATAAATAAGGCATACCATAATATTGCATTCAAACTATCCATCAAAACATCCCAAAATAATATCATCCAACAAATCCTAATAGACATAGCCAAATCTACAAAAACCACAATTACAACCAAAATAGTAAAGGTCTCCAAAGAAAATATATCTACAAAAGGATAAAACCCAAGATCTCTTCCAAAAACCCAGCTTATGAAACTTAAGAATAAGAACCAAATGGCCCCAATGGAGTAAAGTTGAGGAGGTTTAATATAAGATGGATTATCATTCTATAAATCCCCAAATTCTAATATCACAAGAGATATTCTATTCTTAAGATAAAGGCCCTTTGTCCCTAAGCCTTGGAGCATCTTTATTATGCTCCTCAAACATGGGGTTAACTATATACCCACTAAAGGGAACTAAGGAAAACCCCACCATCATTCACTACCTTGACTGCTCAACTTTTACTTGAATGGCCTCATAAAAATCTCTTAAAAAATGTTATACGAGATGAAAGTATGTTTAAACCATGACATGGGTAAAGATTGACTCCAAATAGATGATCTTTCCCAGAATTTATAATAACCAACTTGGGGGAAAGACAAATAAATTTAAGTTATGATTAATTTACTCCATTACTGGTCGGTCTCTCTGATGCATTCCCACAAGCTCAAGAACTCCTCTACTCCCACAAACTCAGTAAGGAACCACCGGACAAATACCACTCAAAGGAATTCCAAAACACTATGAAAAAAAATGATCATATCTCCTACCCACAAATCTTTTAGTGTTTTAAGATATTTTAGGATCACCTCAATATTTTTCAACCACCACACCAATTCCACTAACTCCTAATCACCACCCAAAAAAGGAGGATTTCAGTTTAGGATGTACAAGATAGGAACCAAGCACCAAAAGGTTCCATTTACACCACTCTACTCCCTATTTGGGTGGTAATTGAAACTAAATAAACCTTTTCAACCATTATAGAGGGAAAACTACAACAAAAAACATGAACATAAATAATTCATGCCTTAAAATAAAACTGAGCAATTGCATCCCAAAGTAGGGATAAATCCAAAGAAACAATCCATTAAACATTGAATGAAATTCACCAAATAATTTTTAAAATCAACCTCCACCATGTTTCATTCTTGAAACCAATCCATTCCCCAATTTTAAAAAAAATCAATCTTTGTGGAAAAACACAGTTCCCAAATATGGAAACCCCTAAAATACACTTTTATAATTCCATTTCATTTTGAAACCAATCATCCAAGGAATGATCTTCGAATCATTTTACCTTTTAAAAACCCATCCACAAAGGAGGATACCATTTTTAAAATCATTCCTTAAAACCAAACTTTGAAAATGGGAATTTCATGAAAATTATCTCCATTTTCCAGAACAAGTTTTTAAAACCAAGCTCACATAGAAACTACATAAGAATCCAAACAAGGATCACATGAGCCATATCCCAAAAAGGGAAAAAACACTCCTTAATCCACCTCCCACAAATGGAAATCACCTTGGGAGAATATAGATTTAAGAGGATCCAAATATGATAATTTTAAAAGAAATAGTTGTATGAACACTTTGTCCAGGCATGTTGGGAATCCAAGCGCCATCCATGCAACACATACTACCAAGGAGGTAGTCTTGACTGCACAGGAACTGTACAGTTTCCCAAGCTGAGAAAGACACCACTACAGCTCACGATCTCCTCCCTTTCCAACCCAAAATTAAGGAGAGTATCAAAATATAACTTAAATAATCAAAGGGGATAAAAACATAAAAAACCATTAAAAATAACAGGAACAAATTCAAATTCAAAATTCAAAACCCAACTTCCCATGGAAACTTGAGGTTTGGGATGAGGAAGAGCTAGCTATACTCTCCCTAACAATACCTCTGAAGCTCTGAAAACATTAATCTCATTTCTACTAGGAAATATGTAAATAATGGGGGCTACATAAGAGGATTAGGATCTTACAAAATAACCCAAACATCTGATAAAATTTTGTAATGAACCTGTATAGGCTTCCATATAACGACCCTCTCTTTTCAAAACATTAACATTATATAACTTTTACGGTATAATTAAACATTATACAAATAGATACCCAAACACTATAATTGGTCTAGTGACTTTGGAAACATGGAAACATAAACACTAGTACATAAATGAGCTACATCCCCTCCCATTGGGTTCTTCTTGACTAACACCCTTCTTAGACACATCAAACATGGTATATATCAAAATAACCTAGGTAAAAGGAAACATAAAAGCGGTGAGCTTAGATGATCAGTAAGGTTAAATAAGTGAGATATGTAAGCATAAACAAGAGAATAGGGGTATGATAATTTTATCCTGAAATAGAAGATCATACCCTACATATCAACGATCATAATAGAAATTATGGTATAAATATTGGTAGTTCATAATAAATGAATCATAATGAAATAAATACCATAAGTTGTTAAAGCATAACATTGGAATAAAACATGGAATTGTGGAAGACACATAAGCATATAATTATTTTCATAGCAGCCAATGCATTGCTTCCAATACCATATTATTATTATGGGTTCAATCCCCATACCATCTTGGTAGCCATGGTTTACTCCCATGGACATATTAGTAGCATGAGTTCACTCCTCATACCATCGTGGTAGTCAGGGTTCACTCCCATGTCCATTATAGTATTCAATTTTCACTCCCAAGACAATATTTGTCCATCTCATGAGATATAAATCTTTACCCAATGCATTGTAGGGATATGTATGCCTCACCCATCTCATAATGAAATCATAAATACATGTGTCACAAGATCATTAAAAATCATAACATAACCCATGAAATGAAATGGATATCATAAACATGTAAACATATCATAACCTGTGGAAATATATAAGTTTAATAATCATTTCATCATAAACATAACCTAGGAAAATAAGCGGGTTTCAAAATAATATAACCTCTGAAAGAGAAATTGTTTTCATAAACATAATATCATCAAAATATAATTCATTCATAGAAAGAATATGAATGGAAACATTGAATAATTTCCCTATAAAGGCATGAGTAACCCCAATGGATGTTATCTAAGATGTAAAATTGTTTTGATAGATATTTTAAAAATATTTACTGAGGAAAATATATTTTCTTCATTGAAAAAATATTTTTATAACATAAAACCTTTTGATACTTAAACCCCATGAAATAAAGATCATAAAATTGATATGTAAATACCCATAAATTGAAGTATAAGAATCATTAGATACAATAATAGGATAAACCATAAAAAATTATATAGTGGTGAACATAGCTTGTATCTCATAGAAATTAAAAGTGAGATGAAATCCCCTTACCTTGTGTCTTAATTCTCTTCGTACTTGAATAAACATACTCTTAAATAACACCTCTTTAAGAGACCCTTCAGGACCTTGTATTTAGTATTTTGGTGGGACTAGTTATAATTGTACATGGGGAGAGTGAGGATAATATGTTTAGGTAGATACATGTGAATATACAAGGATTTTTGGGTAAAAATGGGGAGGTTTGTGTTGTTATTTATACTCGAGGAGAGGTGGGTTCAAGTGATTAATTTATCAATTAGTTTATATTAAAAGATAACCATATAGTGGTGGAATTAAATTCCATGATTTTGGATTTTAATTAATGTTGTATAGGATATTTAGGTTCTATACACACCTAAAACACCATTTAAATGTTGAATTTTTTATGTATGTTAATATTTTAACTTTTAATCTAAACCCTTTTCAAAATTTTACTTTCACTACAGTAAATAATTTTTTTACCAGCATAACTTTTATATATATATAAAATGAGATTGACCTTAAAAAATAATTTGGAACTTTTTATTCCAAATATGGAATCCATTTTACCTAATTCAATTTACATAATTTAGAAAATTATATATATAATTAATTCCGCAGACAAAACTAAAAAGCCAGTTTAAAAAGTGAAACATTCAAAATTTTGGAATATTTTTATATCTAATTTCAATTTGAAAATGATTATAATGACCAAAATTGTATTAAATGATAAAATAATAATGTAAATATACCTCAAAAAAAATTAAAGGGATAATCTGACTATATAAATAAATTATAAGAAGAATCATTTTTGAATTAAAATACAGTATTTTTCACTATTCATTAAAAATTGAAACTTTTCAAAAAAATAAAAAAAAAATCTAAGATAATTTTGATATTAAAAATTCAAAAATTAGTTTTATTCTATCAAAACAAATTTCTATGAGTGTCTAAAATTAATTTTATTATAAGAAAATTAAAATAGTTTCACTCAAGAAAATGATATTTTTAAACATATAAGGACTTTACGAAGAATCATATATTTTATTATCAGTATGTTTTATTTATATAAAACAATTATAAAAAATATTTGAAAATTATTTATTACTATTCATATAACTATGTTTAATTACTAGGTTATAACTATCTCATTTAGATAATAATAATAAAAAAAGACGTTTCATAGAAACTCAATGTTGTGTGTATCGTACGCTAAGTCGGTGTTGTGTGCAACATATGCCAAGTCAGTGTTGCGTGAAATGTATTCCAAGTTGGTTCCATGTGAAAGTGTTGTTTTAATTAGTTAATTAAAAACATAAATGAAATTTTAATTTATTTTAAAAAAAGTTCCACAAAAACTCGGTGTGTTACATTCTACCCCCCCCCCCCCCTTAAAATGATTTTCTCCCTAGAAATTAATCACTAAGGTAAAAAGAATGAGGATACTTCTGATTCATCATATCCTCAAGTTCCCATGTATCTTTCTATAACAGATGATTTCTCTACAAAACATTGAAAAGTTGAGTGGTCTTATTTTTTAGAACTTTCTCTGATTAGTCTATAATTTCAATAGGTTTATCCTAGTAAGAAATATCTTTCTTCGGTTGTATGACCTCTGAGTTTAGTACATGTTAAGGGTTAAGCATGTACTTACTCAGAAGATATACATGGAACACATCATGGTATTGAGATATATTTAGATTAAGTGCCAAGAGATATGTTACGGTCCTAATATAATCAAGAATCTCTAAGGGGCCAATATACCAAGGACTTAGTTTCCCTTTCTTCATGAATCATATAAATTTCTCCTAGGGTGAGATTTAGAGAAATACATTTTCACCAAATTCAAATTATAGATCACATTGATGGTTATCATCATACCTTTTTTCTGAATTTTAGATGCCTTGATATGTTTTTGAATGGTTCTAACCTTCTCAACCATTTCTTCAATGATCTATAGTCCTAATAGCTTTCTCTCTCCAACCCCATCTCAACACATTGGAGCTCTAAATTTCTTCCCATATAGGGATTTATATGGTTCCATCTGCATGCTTGAGTGAAATATATTATTGTAAGAAAATTGAACTAGAGGAAGGTGTTTATCCCAATCAACTTTGAAATCCATAGAACAAGATCTCAACATATCCTATAGGGTTTTAACTATTATTTCAGTCTGGTCATCTCTCTGATGATGATAAGAAGTGCTGAAACTAAATTCTGTATCAAGTGATTTCTAAAGACTTTTCCAGAACATTGAGGTAAACCTTAGATCCTAATCTGAAGAAATATAATGCAGTACTTCATGAAACCTTACCCCTTCTATGATGTATATCCTCGAAAGCATATCAAGAGATAAATATTCTCTGATAGAAATGAAGTGTTTTGACTTAGTAAGGAAATCGACTACCACACATATATAATTTAACCCTTTAGAGGTTTTGGGTAGTCCAATGACAACACCAACAGTGATGTTCTTCTATTTCAATTCCGATATGGGTAATGGATGAAACATCCCTTTAGAATTTTGTCTTTCAGCCTTAACTTGCTGGCATTCTAAACACAAAGATACAAACTCTATGATATCTCTCTTCATTCCATCCAACTATAAGTATTCTTTCAAGTCCCTATACATCTTCATACTTCTATGATGAATAGAGATTGAAGAACTATGAGCTTATTCTAAAATATCCTTCTTCAAAATTGGTATGGAAGGATCACATACATAGTTCCTGGACCTTATCATTCCATCCTAATCATGGTTAAACTCAAGACTATTTTTTACCTTCTTTTTCAACTCTTCATCTTCTTTATGTGCCTCTGTAATCTTCACTTGGATCTAGGGTTTAATATTCATTTGATAAAGATAACATTTTTTCCCTTCCTTCACTATTTATAGATCTATCCTTTTGAAATATAGAAATATTGGATTGTTTTTTATCATCATCGTGGATAAGCTAGCATGATCCTTCTGAATCAAAGCATCAGCCACCTTGTTCACTTTCCTAGAGTGGTAATGTATTGAGTAGTCATGATCCTTTATCAACTCTAACCATATTTCTCTGGCACATGTTCAAATCCTTCTATGTGAATATATATTTTATACATTTATTATCAGTATATATATATCACACTTTTATCTATAAAGATAATTCTTCTATATATTTAATGAAAAAAATATCACTACTAACTCCAAATCAGGAGTTGGGTAATTTTTCTCATGAATCATCATCTGTTGCAAGTCATATTCTCTAACCATGTTATTATACATAATAAAACATCTCAATACCTTCTTGGATGTATCACTATAAATTAAAAACCCTTATCCACTATAGGGTAATGTAGGAATAGGTGCACTGACAAACCTTTTCTTTATCTCCTTGAAATTTTCCTCACATTCATCTATCCAGTGGAACATGACACCCTTCTGAGTTAACATGGTCAGAACATTAGATAATCATGATAAATTATCCACAAACCATTGATAATATACATCAAAACCACGAAATCCATGGATCTCAGTCACCATGGTTGGTCTAGGCCATCTTTCAATATCCTCCATTTTTTATGAATCTACTACTATACCATCTCTTGAGATTATGTGACCCAAAAATGAAACCTTTTGCAGCCAAAATTTACACTTTCTAAATTTTTCATATAGATTCTCCTTCCTTAGGGTCTTTATTACAATTATCAAGTGATCTTCATGATCTTCCATTCACTTTGAATAGATAATAATATCATCTATAAAGATTACTACAAACATATCAAGGTAATATCTAAAGACTCTATTCATTGTATCCATGAATATAGAAGGGATATTAGTAAGATGAAAAGGCATCACTATATATTCATTGTGACCATACCATGTACAGAATTCCAACTTGGGTATATCCTCCTTCTCGACCCTCAATTGATGATATCAATAACAAAGGTCAATCAAGGAAAAGTATTGATCTTTGCACAGTTTATCAAAAAATTCATCAATATGGGGAAGATGATACTTGTTCATGATTTTGATCTTGTTCAACTCTTAATAATCAATGAGAAGTCACATTGATCCATATTTATTTTTTCCAAAAATAACTGGTTCACCCCAAGGTGGCACACTTAAATAGAATGAATCCCTTATCATGGTTTTCATTGAGTTTATTCTTCAATACCTAAAACTCAATCAGGGAAATTCGATAAGGATTATTTTAAATTAATGTTGAACCAGGTATAATTTTTATCAATAACTCAACTTCACATTTTGGTGGAAGGATAGGAAACTCTTTTCGAAAGTCATCCAGAAAATCTTGAACAACAGTCATAACATCGATGTCAATATTATTCCCAACCATTTGAGATAAACAACCCTTTTGAATGGGAATTAAGACCCATAAACTGGATATAATATCCATAGAAAGTTCATACTTATTATCACATTGATTGATGATAATGGGAGGGTTTGAAATATCAAATGTAAATTCCCTTCATTCACAATTGATGTGGTATTTTTTCATAGAAATCCAATCCATGCCTAAGATGACATAAAATTGAGCCAAAGGAAGAATAATGAGATTTAAAGGAAGCACATTCCCACAAAGTTCAACAAAAGAGGAATCAAAGACATGAGATGAAATCATCATACCATTAGGGTTTTTCACTACTAATTCCACCTCTAACTATTTTAGAGGAATCTTAACACCCATAGAAAAAAATTTAGATATGAAATATTGGGTGGATCCAGAATAAAATAGGATATTATTAGTTTTAGAGTGGATGGTAAGTGCACCTTTATTCACATCATTATCTCACCCCTCATCAAAAATAGATATTGGATGAGATTTATCCTTTTCCATCATCTTAATAGGTTGTTGACATTGATCATCATCACCATCCCTTGTGTTTGGGAATTGGTTATCATAATGCTCATTCTCCTTACACTTTTAGAACTAAATAATGGGTGGTTCATTCTGTACAGATCATTATCTATTAATTTTTTCAGCTAACTTGCTCCCATAACTTTGGAAATCAATTTCCCCATGACTTTCCTTTCCATACTTATATCATTTATTAGACCCATTAAGGAAATTTCCTTCATGATTCTTCCCACACATAGAATATAATGTAAAGTTTATATTCTTTTCTTCATGGTTTTTAGATTTTCCATTAAACTCCATATTCCTATTTTATTCAAAAGAATGAGATCGATACGTGAAAACCACCTTTTTTTCAACCTTAATTTTACAATGCACAATCTTTTCATAGCTACTAATGTATCTTATGGACCATTCCATTATAAGACTTGGATTTATTACATTAAATAACCTATCAACTTTACTTTAAAGTAATAATTCCTAATGTGTACCTCACAAGTCTCATGAAATTAGCCTCATAGGTGCCAACAGACTCATCATCCCTTTGCTTCATCTCAAGGAAATATTTCTCCATATTGGTATGAAGAATTCAAGGAAAGTACTTATTGTAAAATAAGTTCTTGTACTCATCCCAATACATGGATTCAATATCATCTTGGTACCTCATATTCTTGATTATAGTCCACCACTGATCTTCTTCGCCTTCTAACCGATAAACAGCCAGAATGACTTTCTCATGATCTAAACACTGAATAATGGAGAATATATTTTTTGTGGTACTAATCCATTGTTGAAAACAAGTGGATTAGAAGACACTCTAAAATAAGGTGGACGTTTCCTCATGAAAGACTCAATATAATTTGGTTCCCTCATTTTCTTATTTGAAATTCCACCATGATTTATAGATTGATAATGTAGTGAGAGCATAGAAATGAATTTTTTTCATTCCATATCCCATAGAATTTAGTTTCTTAGGAGGAAAATTATTGCATTATTTGTCATAATCACCATTAACCCAGTTCTTTTGGGTTCCATCAATTGACTAAAACCAAAATCATAGATTGATAAATAGTTATAATAATGAGGAACCACACAATCATGAATAATCACTTATAGGATGTCTAACTTATGAAACATTCATTAATCTATGATATGTTATGTTTATCCTAGGTTATTCATAGCCAACATATAATTAAATTATTTATAATGGTTCATGAAGAGTTTGTGAATTCCCAAAGCATATCCTCTGGGAGTGTCAAATTAGGTGTGCAGTAAGGCCCATTTTCATGTACCAGATTACCCCGAGTCAGGCTACGATCATCTTGTCATAGTTGTTACCCTAAGTTACATCTGTGTGATAGCTGCATACACTTTTAGTTTCTAGACGGGGATGTATTTCTTGGAAACTACTCACTCTATCATTCACCAAAAATTCTAGGACATTTTCTTATACTTTTCCTGATCCTTAGACTTATACCTATACATGTCCTTAAGGTTCTCAATAAGGTTTTCTCATCCTAGCTTCTAAATGTTAACTATAACTTTGATCTTATACCTACTATAGTGACCCTTTCTTTTTCAAACTGTAACATTACATAACTTTTTCAGAATACTTAAACATTATACAAATAGAGGCCTAAAGACTATAATTGGTCTAGTGGCTTTGGAAACATAGAAACATAAACACTAGTACATAAATGATCTACATCCCCTCATACTAGGTTCTTCTTGAATACCAACCTTCTTAGACACATCATATATAGTACATATCATCATAACCTAGGTAAAAAGGAAGCATATAAGGGGTGAGTCAGATGATTAATAAGGGTAAATAAGGGATACAAGTAAGAATAAACATGTGAATAGGGGTATGAGAACATTATAATGAAAATAGAATATGATACCTCACATATCAAATATCATAATATGAATTTTGGCACAAAGATTTTCAGTTCATAAGAATGAATCATAATGAATTAAAGAGCATAAGCCATGAAATCATAACATATGAATAAAACATTGAATTTTAGATGATGCATAAGTATATAATTATTTTCATTGTATCCAAGGAATCTCTTCCAAGACCATATTAGTAGTATGGGTTCACTTAATATACCATCTTAATAGTCATGGTTCACTCCCATGGCCATCTTAGTAGCATGAGTTCAGTCCTCATTCCATATTGGTATCCATGGTTCACTCCCATAGTCATCTTCGTTGTTAATGTTAACTCCAAATACAATATTAGACTATCTCATGAGATATAAATCTTTATCAAATGCATTGGAGGGAGATATAGGTCCCACCCTTCTCATAATGTAATCATACATACTTGTGTCCTAAGATCATTAAAAACATAACATAACCCGTGGAATGAAATGGGTATCAAAAACATGTAAACATAGAATAACCTTGGGATATAGAAAGGTTTAATAATCATTTCATCATAAATATAACCCAATAAAATAATCCATTTTCAAAATCATATAACCCATGAAAGAGAAATGGGCTTCATAAACATCATGTCATCAAAATATAATTCATTCAAAGAAAGAATATGAATGGAAAAATTGAATCATTTCACCATAAAAGCATGAGTATCACAAATGGATGTTATCATAGATGTAAAATAATTTTAAAATATCTTTTAAAAACATTTCTTGAAAAAAATGTCCTTTCTTCTTTGAAAATTTTTTTATGACATAAAATATTTTGAAACATAAACCATATGAAAGAAATATCGTAAAATGGATATGTAATTACCCATAAATTTAAGTATAAGAATAATTGGATATAATCATGGGGATTAAATACACCATAAAAAGGAAAGAGTCGAGGAAATAGCTTATATCTCATAGAAATTAAAAGTGAGATGAAATACCCTTACCTTGTGTCCTGGCTCTCTTCATATTTGAATAAGATTCTTCTTGAACAACACCTCTTTAAGAGACCCTTGAGGACATTGGATTTGGACTTTTTATGAGACCAGAAGCACATAGACATGGTGAGAGTGATTAGGATATGTTTGAGAAGACACTTGAGGAGCTATAAGGATTTATGGGTTGAAATGGGGAGGTGAGGGTTGTTATTTATACTTGCAGAGAGGTGGGTTCAAGTGACTAATTTATTGATTATTTTATATTAAATGCTAACCATATAGATGTGGAATTAAATTCCAGAACTTTAGATTGTAATTAATGTTTTATGGTCTAGTTTGGGTCAAGCCACACCTCAAACCTCCTTTAAATGTTATAGGTTTTAGGTATGTTAAAATTTTAACATTAAATGTTAACCCTCGTCAAAATTTAACTTTTTCTATAGTAAATAATGTTTCTTAACATTGTAAATTTTCTGTATCTAAAAAATAGAATTGACCCTAAAACCTAATTTGGACCTTCTGATTCCAAATATAGAATATATTTTACATAATTCAATTCACAGAATTTGGAAAATTAGATTTAAAATTAATTCTGCAGACACAACTAAAAATGGGGTTTTAAAGTCAAATATTCAAAAGTTTGAAATGTTTTTATATTTAATTTCACTTTTAAATTGATTAAATTGACCAAAATTTGATTAAATTATAAAAATATAATCTAAAAAAATTTAAAACCAATTAAAAGTACAATCTAACTGTATAAATAAATTAGATGAGAAAACTGTTTTGAATTAAAATGCAGTATTTTTCACTATTCATTAAAAATTGAAACTTTTTAGAAAAAATACAAAAAATAACTCTAATTTAATTTTAATATTAAAAATTAAAATATAAGATTTATTTCATCAATATAAATTTCAATGAGTGTCTAAAACTAATTTTATTATAAAATTAAAAGTGTTTCATTCGAGAAAATGATATTTTTAAACTTGTAATGACTTTACCAAGAATCATATCTTTTATTATCAATATTTTTTATTCGTATAAAAAAATTATAAAAAATATTTGAAAAGTAGTTATTAATATTCATATAACTATGTTTAATGGATAGGTTATAATTATCTCATCTAGATAATAATAGTAATAATATATTTCATAGAAACTCTGTGTTGCATGTATTGTATGCCAAGTCGGTGTTGTGTTCAATGTACGCCAAGTCGGTGTTGCATAAAATATATTCCAAGTCGGTTTCATGTCAAATGAATGTTTGAATTAGTGCGTTTAAAGACATAAATAAAAACATTAATTTGATTGAAAAAAATGGTCCATAAAAACTTGGGAGTTATATTCCATCCTATTCAGCACCTGACATGATTCTCCACAAGTCCTAAAGGGTGATACTAATCCCCACAGGATAGAAACCAGTGTCTGGGAATCATAAGAATCCATTTGGGAATTATTTTTCCTAAAACAGAGATAAATTATACCTAAATATAAATAAATAAATGTTCCAAAATAAATAAACATGTCAAATAAGTCATAACCAACTAGAATGATCCAACCCATTTTCATACACATAATCATAAAAAAATATATAGGCATGAATACATAAATAATACTAACTAAAAACTAGATAAAAAATCAACTCGATCAAAGCCTGAACAATATCCATGCTACCTCTAGTTTCTCACCACATCCCAACTCTCCCCATGTTCGCCATGATGAGCTTAAATTATTCCAACTAAGAACTTGGAACCTAAAATAGATAGACATGATATAAAAATCCATGTAGGTCACCACCACCCACTAAAACTATGAAAAAAATTTCATAAGGAAATTTATCAATTCTTATTTGAATATAAATCTAAAAAAATAGTTTTACATATAACTTTATGGAAATAAAAACAATTACATAACATCTTACAAAACATTTATCTTTGTTTTGTAAAAACAAACTCACACATTTAGAAACAAAATCTAATGACTTAGTTTTTCCAAAAAATTCCCACATTTAAAATTTTTCTAAAAAACCACTGGTTTAATTTAAATTAAAATAGTCACTCTGAAACATTTAACAGGACGAATCCATCTCAAATCACCCATTTTGAAATCCATATCAA
The DNA here is from genome assembly GCA_963277665.1 of Viscum album. Lineage (NCBI taxonomy): Eukaryota > Viridiplantae > Streptophyta > Magnoliopsida > Santalales > Viscaceae > Viscum > Viscum album. Next base: position 778,540 of record OY728152.1, on the reverse strand, counting down.
AACATACACTGGATAATTTAATTTCAAAATTATTTTTCAAACACCTTTGAAAAATCATTTTCCAAAGAAACACCCAACACTCACATGGATCAAGCATAACCATGTAAGTTCCAAGAATCACATTACATATAAAATATATAAACAAGGAAAGGTTCCATAATAATAAAAGAAGGTGAAATGATACAAATAAGCACTAGGTCAAACTCACCTCAATCACTAACTAAGAACCAAGAAATAAAATGTGTCATGGTCTCTACCCTAGGATCCGTAATGTGTGGACATCCTAGACTAACATAAAATAATCCTAATTATTAGTGTACATTGTGTCCAAATAGAAACCCATTCGAGTATCTTGCACCAGTATCATCGTAATGGCTCACCCCATCTAACTATTTTTCATGCTATAGGGGCCACTATAAGGGTGTGGATCCCTAATGTAGAAGAGATCCATACTCCCACTTAGTACCTAGGTTCCCATGAATAACAAATTTTAAGTGAGGTGTAGTGAAAAAAATCAATTTCTAACACATAATTCACAACTATATATACCGTCACCCCCTAAAACCCAATGAATAATATACCCATAAAAATATTACATTAACACACAACATAACAAGAACATTAATATACAAGGGGAGAACCAACATCAAATAGTGATCAAGAACCCACAAAAGGGGTATACAAACAAGGGGGAAATCAAGGTGTGTCTCACATCCACCATTTTAAAAACCAAAGTGTCAACTAGGAATTTAACACCAAAACATGGATTGAGATACCAATCCCTTTCACATTTTATAAAATTCATTTCCAATCACCAATTGGAAAAATGATAAAAAACACACACTATTAAAAACATTATAACGTCACCCTTACACATGGGATACCTCCTTTGAAATCCACAAAAACTACCTAAAGGCCATCCATTTCCATAAAACCATTTTAAAGGATCCATCATGGTATTTTCACAAGGATAAAATCACATACGCATTTTGAATCACTGTTTTAAATCCATTAATAACCCCTTCATAAATCATTTTGAGTAAAAAAAACCTCACTTAAAACCCAAATTCCCTTTTTAAAATTGTTTTCACTCGTTGGAAACAAAAACTGGGTCAAAGATCATTACACAACAAGGATACCATTTAAAAATTTGTATGGTCATTTCATAAAATCATAGAACCATTAAACATTCCATTTTAAATATGAAAACATGGAATTCAAATGAAAATCCAATCATGCCAATCTCAAAACATAAAAAATGGTTTCAAAACACCACAAGGCTATAACATATAGTCATAATTTCATAAAAAATGAATTTAGAAAGTTCAATCACACTTTGAATTCCAAAATAAAATAATTTCATAGTAACACCTACCTCACGGGGATAAGAATCGAGCTGAAACACTTCATAACACATCACCATCAATGGTGACCACACCCATAGGGATGAAAACGGTGTCTAGAAACCCTAAACACCAATAACCCGACAATTATATCCACACATAACCCTAAAATGGTCCAATATAGATCTAGGGTTAATGGGGAAATACAAATCCAATAGAATAGATGGAGGAAAGGGAATAAGGGAGAAATAGAAAAAGAAATCACCTCAAACCTCTTGGAAATCATCAAAATAAGGGTAATAATATATGGTGGAGTAGGTTGGAGCTCCTCCTTGATCTCTCAAGGGTCATCCAAATAATGTGGGGGGGGGGATATGACTGAAACCACTCTTAATTTAAGGGTTAAAATGGAAATTTCCTAAAAATTAAACACCTTTCTGGACTACACTATTTGGATACACAATTAGGAAAATTGTGCGCCAACCGTGCGAGAGATACTGCCTCCCAAAAACATAATTTTCATAGTTTATCCTTAGGTGAAGCATAGTGTTTTAAAATATTACACCTCACCTCAGACACACCCAAGTCCCTACATAGTCTTATTAGAGATCTATATGGTTTTAAAAACTATGCAGAAGCCGTGAAAAATAACTCTATCAGAGTTACTGGCCCATTCGTACAAGCACTGCATGGTTAGTACTAACTGTCTGGGATAACCATGATCCTCCCAAAAAGCCTCCAAAAAAATTAATTTACATCCCACCACCAACTGAAACTCAACATAACATAAGTCGTGATAAAATCATACAAAATAAACAACAACATGCCCTAGGGTTGTCGAAATTAAAGTGTCCTAAGCTAGAAATCAAACTAAAAAATCTAGAAAAGGATAAACCATAAACTTAACAACAATTTGAGAAAATTAAAACCACAAAAACCTCTTAAAAGGGTATTCCTTCTAAGAATACTAAAAATAGTTTCAAGAAGAGCTATTGATAATCTCTTTTTCGACCCATAACTATCTCTTAGAGAAAGGTAACCCAATGTCCTAATAAATCTGTTTGTACTAAATTTGTTTCAACTACTTGTATATGATTCACATATAAATATAGAAAAATGTGGGTGAATAAAAAATTTGAGAAACCCACCACATTATCAAGGGTGAAGGTAATGAGGTTTAAGAAAATATCACCCCAAATGGAGCAAAAAATAATGGGGTTTCCAACCAAAAATAGATTCCCACAAAATAAAGACAGACTACTCCTAAATACAAAAGAATGAGATTTATTGGACAATATTGGTGTTGTTGTATATTCAAGAACAAGGTTATTGAATACCGAAACAAAATATTAGTAAATAGAAACTATGGAAGATATGAATAAATGGGGATCAGAGATAATGGAAAGAAGAAACATGTTATATTAAATAATACTTCACAAATAAAGAAGAATATGTCCTATAGGAACATATTTAAGTGATTAGAAACTTTATGTGTGTAATGAAATAATTTTTTTTATTTTTATGAATAATTATGGTTTGTTCCTACCTAGTACAACTCTTATACTGATATAAATAAATTAACACAACACAAAATAAAGTAGGTTAAGAATGTTGAAAAGTCTATCTCGTGGAATGAACTCAAAAGGAAAACTTGAATAAACCACTACCAAAAATTCAATGAAGAATGTTGATATATATACCAAACCAATATGGAAGATATTATTCTACTATGGTAAGAGATTATGCATCATTGACCACTTAAACATGTGTATGAAAATAAAGAAAGAAGGTAAATAGATTGAATAAATAAAAGAATTGATTTGAGAAAGGGATAAAAATTGATTTAGTAATTGAAATCCAAGATGAAGAATTCAAATTTCAAGAGAGGTTTCTAAAGAAATATAACCACAAATTTGTTGAAAATTTATGTATAATGTATATCTAGTTTGGACACATGGATTTAAAATGTAATATTGGTTTCCAAAAAAATGGGAAATAATGGAAAAGAGATTATATATCATGGTATTACAAATATTATTTTAAAGAATGAGTTTTCACTCAAGAAGAAGGTTGGACCTACTCCAAAATGGTGATTCAAAATATGTTTATCCTAGTTGGAAGAGGATGGGAAGATATATCAAGATGAAAAGAATTAAATTTCTCTATTTAAAAATCCAAAACCAAAAGAATCACATGCTGCCCAAAAGGTAATAGCTTTGGAAAGTCAACAATAATCCAAGAGTGAGGGGTTCTAGACTCTTTAATGCTATAAATAATAGATAATTTGGGTTGAAAATAGGTCTCGGACCATTTTATCACATTAAAGACTTGATGAAAGTCCACTACATTCCCATATCTCTCTGGTTATGCTACTTTAAATAGGTAATTAAAGGTGAAACATAAAGATGAACAATATATGTTGTAATTGTTATACATCATGAAGAAATCCAATCCATCATGGAATATTTAAATTGGAATATTAGTGTGTTCCTATAACGTATTACATGTTATTAGACTCTGGTACACTCTGTGAGGGGGTTAAATTAGGGTGATAGATAAATTTAACATTTACCCTTTTAAATGTTAATCACTTCTAATATCTTGTTACCACATTGGAATAAATTGTGTTCAATATGTTTATTTAATACTCTCTCTCATGGCCTCATTGAATAATTATATGATATGTAATAAATAAAATCATTCACATAACATAAATAATTTACATTGTTCACCACTAAGGGATTTTCCATAGGGAATACACTGATGAAGTTTTGGTTATACCAGAATCCATTATTCTTTACTAGTTTGATGAATACAATGTTTTGGACATGGTCACTATAATCTAGGATCACTATCTATACAATACATTGGGTTTTTTCACTCCTCAACCAAGGTACACTTCCTTTTTATTAATCCCACATAGTAATCCAATGAATTTTCTTCCATAATTTATAGAGTTGGAGGTATCTTCAATAGATAATGGATTTTATTGAATGTCTATGTGTAACATGAGACTCTTCTTAAATCATGTCTCTAGATTTGATTATTTGATGTTCCAATTCTTATTGTGTTCTCCTTTAATGCCAAATCAGATCAATTATGTAGTGTGAGAGTTGAGTCTATGTCTCTGAAACATTTATAGAACTAGTACAACTTCTACATATGAGGATAATTCCATACTATAATTGTATTATTTTCATCTGCCTTCTTCTATGGATAGATATATCAAGGATACTCTCTATTCTTCCTTCAAGCCTTGGATACTTGAACTAAAATATAAAATTTAATAAAATACGGTATGCCTCTCCTATTACTCTTTTATATCACTCACAAACCCTAGATGTACTTATTGATTCCCAGAATCTTTACCTCAGATCTTTATGAGAAATTAACTTCTTGAATATTCCTTACATGAAGAGACCACTCGGTGCATTTTTCATCGCATACTCACTATGTGGACCATGCACTACACATCAAGGAATATTTACTCCACCATTAATAACTCCCTTTCATGTTTCCTTCATGCATATCCCTCTCATGAACCAACCTCGAGGTAATTATTTCATTGAAAAATAACTTCATAGACACCAATTTCATATACCTGACTTTGTGGGGATAACCTAATGAAATGAAAAACATGGGATTGAACACATTCAATACACCTTTAAATACTCAACCTTCATAAAACTAAATATGTGAAAATAGTCCCCACATACTCCCTACCTCATGGATGTTTTTTTCACCAATTTATAGATCTTATCTTTTCTCTGGTTGATACTAAGTGAATGGGATATCTTGGTATTTATAGGAAAACACCTATGAATATTTATAAATCCCTTGAAATTATGTGTCACCCCTTGAAAAATACCATTAACATCACCTAAAAACATTCCTCTATATGACCTTTTCCCCTCCTATGTTCAGATGTTTCATATTAACCTTTTTTATGAAATCACATGCTCACCTAAACTATGACACCTTATACTCCCCTTTTTGTACTACGGAATCCATTGTCTAACCATCATTCAAAAAAAAGATCTATCACCACATGTTCTAACCTAACAATGGAAAAAAAGTACAGCCTTATAACCATGTGGTATATCACTGAATTGTGAACTCACTTACATTGTCCTTGTGATTAACCATATAAGCCACATATTTTTCTATGTGATATTCAATATTTTATTATTGGGAGATCCCATTTCAAACCATATACTTAACTATCCAGACAACATACTTGAATACACCATTCACATTCTTGACTGTGCGGTCCATGTTCTTGAATATGCGGAAAAGATTCCTTTTCTCCTCCAATGGCCCTAAGGCCTTAATTTTTTATTGATTTTGATAATCCTCCTTTCAAGGGGTGAGGTGCGGAAAACCTTACTTCACCTATAAAACTTCATAGAGCTTAACCAAAAAACTCTAAATTTTTGAACATATAAAAATTAATATATCATGAAAATATACCATATTCCATCAAGTTCTTTCAAAGTGCTTATTTTATAATCATACATTGAGTGTATCGCATCATTTGGACCTTAGATTCCAAAACATCACAACTTTTAAATTTTCATTTAATTCCATCTCGTATACACTAACCAAAGTTGCAACGGATCTAGAAATGAAAATAGATCTATCAATAATTCTCATCATGCTTCCACAAACCATGTCCTTGAGATATATATATATATATATATATTTGAATTTTCTCTACAAGAATTGACCGTTCAAGTAGAGACCTAGTTTTTTCCTTATAATACTTTGAAATATTTATATATATATTTCCATAGTAAGGTGCTAAGATGGCATGAAATTCCAAGTCTTAGTGTGCCCAGAATTAATTTTATAAAAATATTAAATATATTTTATATTGTGTGCACATGTTTTCTTAATGAATATTGGATGAATTTTAAAATGAATATCAGATAAGAAATTTGAGACCACGTTTGAGTACGGAACATGATGTTTACCCTAGGACCGACCTAAAATATGTAGGCACAAGGGGTTCAAATATCTCGACCGTTGGTGTCATGTTCAGTGGATAAATTAATTAATAAAATTAATTAATTAATTATTTTGACCTAAATAGTATTATTTTAAATTTATCTCCATGGATAATTACCCAAGGGTAGCCTTATAATCCTAGGATTGATGAGAGCTTATTCCTCATCTCCTTCCATTGGTAGGTCATATATGAAGATGATGAAACTTTGGATCGGAACAGATTAGGGTATAGTGAACGCAACGACTTCTTTTGTACATTGGAGAGAGTGTTATTCAATTAAGAATGACCAATCTCTTGGTAGGACTTGTCAATTTTTTTTATTACACCCATTTTGATTAAATTGATTAAGTATATCAATTCGTTTCTTCCATCTATGCCAATTGTGATCTTTGCATGTGCTCTTGTACTGATTAAATTATTTATTAAATTTTTTTCTAACCCTGAATACCCCCATTCTTGACATTTTACCAATAAATTTTGTAAATTTTTGTTTAAACATTTTTTTTTGGTGCCTTTATCTATAATTTATTTGTGTACTTAACTGGTAGGACCATGTAGTCCCGGTTCGATGTTGTTGGGTGGTACTGAGCCAATCAGACCCCCAGAATCATGACAGAATGACATATAAGGGATAAATAGATGAAGCAGGGATATATCTTGGATGTTTGTAGGATTTGGATGATCATTTTGAGAAATTTTATTAATTAAATAACTGTTGGTAAAAATAGTAAATTTATTATACTATATATAAATTTTAAATACTAATAAATTATATATATTAAATATATAGATATGCAAAACAAAAAATAAACAAATTAAAATTAAAAATAAGTAAATTAAAAAAAATATTAAACATTTTATTAGTTAGATGATTATTGATAATGTAAATAAATAGTATATATTAAAAATAAATATATTAATGTATATAAATATGATTTATATATTACAAAATTTTTATGCGCTTTACATTAAATAGTCATATATTTAGTGAATAATGGTTTATAATTAAAAATTAATATGAATTAAAAATACTGACTAATTGCATAGAGTAATGGGCATATAATTGAATTTCATTTTATTTTTAAATTTAACGTAGATCAAATTGTGTGTTATATTGATTTCACATATACATAATTAATGCATTTTTATATACAATGTACACACACAAAACTTATCCATTTTTTCAATATTATTAAAGTGCACTTATTTTTGATTTATTCAATTCCAATCATTTTTAACATGCATACACTTAAAATTAGATATTTATTAATAATGTTAAAAAAATATTTCTAAAAAATATATATAAATATTTATTTATTAATAAATATATTCATAAATAAATATATTTAAAAATGTACATACTATATTTATAAAATTATATATTTATAGGTATAAATAAATAAATATTTTAAAAAGTATTTATATAATTATAAATAAATAATTATATATATTTAAATAATTGTTAAATTTATAATAAATTTACATAAATAATGTATATATTTATTATATATATAGTATATATATAATTATATAAATATATATAATGATATAAATATTATTTTTTGAAAATATTTATATAATTATAAATAAATAATTTTAAAATTATAATAAATATATATAAATAAGGAATATATTTACTATATTTATATGTATATATATTTATTAGGTATATATATGTGTGCAAATTTTTTTATTTATAATTGTAATTAGAAATCCTTTTTGAGTACTTAAGTATTAAGCATTGATCAAAGAAATCCTTATTTGCGCTTTCTTTAGAGCTGATAAAGATGAGGTTTTATCAGTGATAAAAAAGTAATGATAGAACTCATTTTTATCATCACTAAAACTTTAATGCTAATAAAAATTGATTTTATCAGTGCTTTTTTAGTGCTGATAAAGAGTCGCCTTTATCAGGGAAAAAAAGCATTGATAAATATGCCTTTTATCATTTCTTAAATAATAAGCACTAATAAAAGTGTCCTGATCTAATTAAAAAATCAAACTTGTTGTGAACCCGTCACGATATCATAAGCTTTCTGTGGGAGCCAACCATTTTTAGTGATCCTCCTCAATGAATCGAAGCTCAAATCATACAAACCCACTCGAATCACACAAACCCACTGGAATCACACAAACCCACTACCTCCGGTTGCTTGAACATAAAACAATATTTGGTGTTTGGTTTTAGTTAGTGTTTCTGAAGAAAAAATTTAGATCTGGACCCGAGGGTCTCATATTTTCTTCAACCTAGTGAGGTAGGCTTGTATTTTCCTTTGTAGGTTCTGATTTTCTTTCTATATTTTTCATTTCGAGATTTGGATCTGAGGGTTTATAATTTTCTTTTATAGGTTCTGATTTTCTTTCTGTATTTATCCTCTGGTTGTTGTATTTTTTTCTTTTGTTTATGATCTATTATTTTCTTGACTACTCATTTGGATATCCTATTTTCATATTTTTAAATAGTAGTTTTAAATAAATTTTATTTTTTTTCTACATATATACCCTATATTTCTTCATTGTTTTGACTCAATTTACTTTATAGGTTCTAAGACAATTGATTTAACAAACCAATACTCAATATGATGATGGTGAGAAGCCACAACAGAAGTTGATTTTCTACAATTCATGTAAGGGAATTTATTTACTTAAATTCTATTTTAATAATCTGATGTAATGGTTTTCCCCTAAAAATTTATTTTCTCAGAATTGTGTTGTTTTATTTTAAGAGAAATCTTAGTAAGGGTGATACCATATTTATTTATTTTTAATGGCTCTCTATTTTCAAAGTTGGTATGGTGGTGTATTTATTTTACTATGTTGTGATATTCTTCTATAAGGGTTACATATATTTTTATCAATTTATGATTATTATATATATATATATATGTAAATATATATATTTCTATCTATTTATATGTGTTCTCAAAACATATAATCTAATATTTATTTTATAATTATTTATTAACAAATTATGGTTCTGGAATTCCAAATTTAAAAGGGATTATATTTATTTTCATTATAAATTATTTTTAAATGTGATTTTGTTTTGAAATTATGTGTATTATAAATTTCATGATATATATATATATATGTGTGTGTTTATATTTTTATGAGCTAGATGTTGCAAGGGTTGGTGTGTTTTTCTCCATTGTTACTGATATATCTTGTTGATGTGTATTATTTCTTTATGAAAACATATTTATATACCTCCCTAGATTCTCAAGGATGGGTCAATGTGTATTAAATGGCCTTCATAGAATCCTTTGGTTGCTACATCATTTGGTCTAAAAAATAGAATGGAAGTTATAAAATTCTATATATTAGAAATTATTTTGTGGTATTCATCATTATAGGCCTATAGATACATTTTAGGTCTATATAGACATTTAATTAATAGTAATATAATTAATACTTAAATAACCAATAAAATATTGTAAAATCATGTGACTTTTAAAATAATAAAATTAGGTAACTATATATACATTTTTTGAAATAATTAAACTTTCCAAAATTTAGATATTTATATTTTATAGACAATTACGCAAAATAATAATTATATACAATTAATATATTTTAAAAATTATTAAAACATTATTTTCTTTAGTTTAATTAAAAAAATTGTATTATATATATACATCGAATAATATATTATATATTTAAATAAATTTAAATGTGATAAATAATGTACATATATATATAGAGATAATTATATTCAAATAAAGTTAATAATATAATACATATATCTATATATAACACACACACACACACATATATATATATATAATATTTTGGTAGATTCACTTTATTTATCTATGTATTGAATGAGGAGTGACCTCAATTTTATAGTTTTTGACGGTGGAAGGTGTGAACCCCATTCAGGTTTATTGCCTATCGAGGTAAGTGTGAATGAATTACACACCTCTATCAACCTCTTTTTACGATCATATAAAACCTTATAATTTTTTAAATAAAATAAAACCTATTAGAAAACATGTTTTATCAAAAAAACAAAATAAAAAATCCTCAGACAATTATTTTATGAAAGTTTTATTCAGATCCTTGTGGAAAAATTCGAGGATAAAAATGAAAGTAATTAACCATTAACTTTTCCTCCACATAAAATAAAATCAATTAATTTTAGTAACATACACCTCATCAGTTGAAATTACAATGTAGCAACCCAAGACCCCCAGGCTTTGCATCACTGTAGTTTTTTATTCTGATTCTTCCATCTCTACCATCTCCATTTCATTCACGACCTTCACTCTATTGTTTCTATTTTTGTGTAGATATTTTCTCTAGAAGGAGTTGGTGTCAATTGAGGTGTTGAGTTAATAACTAGTTTCAATGGTTTAGTTCTCAAAAATGTGAGGCATTTCCTTTTTTAGAGAACAGAATGAATTAAATGGTAGGTATTTCCCCTTGTACGTCATTGTGTTCTCTAAAAAGGGAAATGCACCTCATTTGTGAGATTTACATCATTGAAACTAGTTATTAACTCAATGCCCCCATTACCACCAACTCCTTGTCGATAAAATATCTATACAACCAAAGAAACTATAGAGTGAAGGGTGATAAGGAAATGAAGAGGGTGAAGACAGAAGAATTAGAATATGCAACTATAGTGCTGCACAGCCAGAGGGTCTTGGGTTGTTACAGTGTAATTTTAGTTGATGAGTGTATGTTACTGAAAATAATTTATTTTATTTGAAGTGGAGGAAAATTTAATGATGATTTAATTTCATTTTTATTCTCAATTTTATACAGAAGGATCTGAATAAATCATTAATAAAATTATTGGTGGAGGGTTTTATAATGTTTTTTTCGATAAAACTGTTTTTTTAATAGGTTTTATTTTAATAAAAATGATATGGTTTTATATGATTGGAAAAAGTGACTGAAGGAGGTGTATACTTCATTAAAAAATAGATAAATGATCCATAAGTCATTTGAGATGTGTAGGAAATAGTTGCACCTCAATTCAATGCACGGTGTGACCACTATGACTCAATGTGTCCGTTATCAGTTTAAAATTGATAGTTTAGTTCAAAAAATGTAACTCCCTGAAAAAAAAATGAAAACATGCTCATATTTTCTTGCTAATTTAGTACATTGATTCATAAGTCCTTTTTGATGTGTAGGAATTAGACTCAATTCAAACCAATACACGATGTGATCGGCATAGGTCAAAGTGCGTGTTTCCAGTTTAAAATGACATTTTAGTAAGAAAAACAAGTGACACACTCAAAACCAAGAAAATGAATTCAGATTGATTTGATACGTTATTAAAATGATAAATAAGTTATTTTATATGTTTAGAAATAAATCGTACCTCAATCTGATGCATGGTGTGACCAGTATGAATCTAAGTTCGTCTTTTTATTAAAAAAAATGACACCAATTTTAATTAAAATGAAAACTAACCTACACAAAACCAAGAAAACGAATTCATATTTTTTAAATAATTTAGGTAAATGATATATATGTCATTTTTTGACATATATGAATCATCCACACCTCAATATGATGCACACTTCTTCATGTATGAATCAATGTGTCCGTTGATAGTTTAAAATCAATAGTTTAGTTCAAAAAATGTCACTCACTGAAAACTAAGAAAATGAACTTGGATTTTATGAATAATTTATTAAATTGATTTATAATTCATTTTTTGACATTTAGAAATTAGTCTCACTTAAAACCGATACATGATGTGATTGGTATGATTCAAAGTTCATGTTTCCATTTTAACATGAAATTTTAGTAAAAAAAGACAGGTGACATACTCAAAACTGGGTAAACACATTCTGATTGTTTTGATACTTTATAATAATGGTCCATAAGCCCTTTTCGATGTTTAAGAATTATCTTCACCTCAATATGATGCATGGTGTGACCGATATAAATCAAATTGTGTCTTTTTATTTAAAATTGACATAAATTTTAGTAAAAAGGACAACTCACCTACTCAAAATTGAGCAAACACATCCGGATTTTTTTGATATATTAGGAAAATGATCCATAAGTAATTTGTGATGTATAGGAATCATCCACAGCTCAATCTGATGCATAGTATGACTAGTATGAATATTAGTTCTTTTTCAATATATAAGTATCATTTTAGTTTGAAACATTCATCACATCGCCAAAACCGAGAAAACAGTCCTAGATTGTTTTTCTAATCATTTAAATTCTATATTCAATCAATGATGGCCCTTTAAGTGGGACATTACAATTAGTTCATGCATGTCCCAATGTATAAAATGTCTTGTATGTTATAGGGGACCACAAATAGGGGATTTGGATTCTCGATAGAAGAACCAAATCCTTGAAACCTTTAAAAAAGGAAGAGAGTTCAATGAGAATGTAATTTTTTTTAAATATATTAAGTTTTCCTCATAATATTATATGTTCTCTACTACATTAACATAATCTAAATAAGATTTTTGACTACTCATGTAGATAATTTCATCTACGAATGATGATATTACCAATCCCTCATAAGAACAAACTCCAATGAAGAAAAACCTCTAGAAATATGTAAAGGTAATGTTACAATATAATTTCTATATTTAACTGAAAAAATATATAATGAGATGTTTATTTAATTTTCATTATTCCTTGAAGAGTTAATTTATTTTTGAAGATTTATATCCATGTGTCATTCCCTTGAAAGAATATCAATGTTGTTTTACTTACTCAATAACAGAGGTAACATTACTGTTTTCACATTAAATTCATTGTCCATAGAATTAATGTATTGTTTTATATTTATATTTCATATATTTATTTTTAGTATTACTCACATTATAATAGTTTTCTTACACAGGTGTATTCTTTTGTTCGAGTTGGTGTTTTTTATCCATCTAGCATGCCATTGTGTACCAAAACATCTATATACTTCTTCTCCCTCAAAACCTTTTCACCCTTACAGTATTGCATTTATCACTTTCTTTCAGGTTCTATCCACTACCATTGCTGGAAGAGAAACAACACTACCTTTACTCAATTACATAGGTAATATTGATGTTTTCATAGTGAAATCATTGTCCATAGAATTAATGTATTATTTCATATTTATTTTTAATTTATTTATTTTTAGTAATACTCACATAATAATTATTTTCTTATACAGGTGATTTTTTTTTGAGTTGGATAGGTCTATCCATCTTTCATGCCTTTCTGCACAAAAACTTCTATAGAATTATTCTCCCTCAAAATCTTTTCACCCCTATAGTGGTGCATTTATCAATTTCTTTCAAGTTCCCTCCACTACCTTTTTTAGGAAGAGAAATGAGCTACTTCTTCTCAATTACAAAGGTATTCTTGATGTTTTGAAATTAAAATTTTTGTCTGTAGAATTAATTTATTGTTTCATATTTATGTTTAATTTATTTATTTTTTCTATTACTCAGATAATAATTGTTTTCTTATACAGTTGGATTCTTTTGTTCAATTTGGGGTGTTATTCCTATCTTTCTTGCCTTTCTACACCAAAACATCAACAGAACTCATCTCCCTTAAAACCTTTCACCCCTACGGTGTTGACATTTATCACTTTCCTTCATTTTCCCTCCACTTCTCAATCCCAGAGGTAATCATAATATTTTCACAGAAAAATCATTTTCCTTAAAATTAATATATTATTTCATATTTTTGTTTAATTTATTTATTTTTAGTATTAATCATAATAATTATATTATTATATAGCTGGATTATTTTTTTGAGTTGATCTGGTTTGTTTGAAGATAGTCATCCAATGATGGAATTTTGACAAAGAATATCAATGGAAGTCATGGTAACATTGACAGTTAGGATTTTTTTGAGACTTTGGTACATTTAATAATTAAATTCACCTCAATATGACACATTATGTGACCATTATGACTCTAAGTACATATTTCTATTTAAAATTTAAATTAATTTTAGTAAAAAATACAACTGAATCAATGTGTTCGTTATCAGTTTAAAATCGATATTTGACTTCAAAAAGTGTCACTCACTAAAAATTGATAAAATGTAAAATTATTTTCAGGATGATTTAGGGAATTGATTCATAAATCATTTGTGATGTGTAGGAATTGTTCTCACATCAAAACAATACATGATTTTATCTGTATGAGTCAAAGGTCATGTTTCAAGTTTAAAATGACATTTTAGAAAAAAAGAAAAGTGACATACTAAAAACTAAGAAAAAAATCCGATTTTATTTATAATTTAGGGAAACAATCCATAAGTGATTTGGAATGTGTTTGAATAATCTTCAATTAAATCTGATGAACAGTGTGGCCAGTATGACTCTAAGTGCATCTTTATTTAAAATTGACATCAATTTTAGTAAAAAAACAAACTAACTGACTCAAAAATGAACAAACACATTCATATTTTTTTATACATTATAAAAATGATACATAAGTTATTTTAGACATTTATGAATCATCCACACCTCAATCCAATGCACGATGTGACCGGTATGACTCCATGTGTGTGTTTTTATTTAAAATTAACACCAATTTTAGTAAAAGGGCCAACTAACCAAATCAAAACTGAGAAAACATATTCAAATTATTTAAATACTTTAGAAAAATGATCCATAAGTCATTTGTGATGTGTAGGAATCATTCAAACATCAATTTGATACACAATGTTATCGTTATGAGTCAAAGTGCACGTTTCAATTTTAAAATGACATTTTAGTAAAAAAGACAAGTGACATACTCAAAATTGATAAAACGTATTCAGATTATTTTGATACTTTAGTAAAATGATCTATAATTCATTTGGGATGTGTATAAATAAACCAAACCTCAATCTTATGCATTTTGTGACCATTATGACTCAAATTGCATCTTTTTATTTAAAATTGTCATCAATATTAGTAAAATTGACAACTATCCTACTCAAAACCAAGAAAACGCATTTGTGTTTTTTTGATACATTATAAAAATAGTACGTAAGTCATTTTGGACAAGTAGGATTCATCTGCACCTCAATACAACACATGATGTGCTTGATATGACTCAAAGTGTATGTTATTAGTTTAAAATTGCCATTTTAGTTCAAAAAGTTTCACCCACTAAAAACTGATCAAATGCACTCATATTTTCTTGATAGTTTAGGAAAACTATTCATAAGTAATTTGTGGAATGTAGGAATCTTTTTCATTTCAATCTGATACATGATGTGATCGAAATGATTCAAAAGTGCATGTTTCCAGTTTAAAATGATATTTTAGTAAAAAAGATAACTGACATAATCAAAACTAAGAAAAAACATTCATATTTTTTTGATACTTTAGGACAACGAATCAAAAGTCATTTAAGATGTGTTGTAATCGGACACACCTCAATCCTATCCATGGTGTGACCGTTATGACTCCAAGTGCATATTTTTATTTAAAATTGACTTCATTTTTTGTAAAATTAACACTTTTTGTTAATTTATTTCTTTCTATTATTACTAACATAAAAAATTGTTTTATTATATAGGTGAATTATTTTGTTCGAGTAGTATTGGTTTGTTCAAAAATAGCATGAGTTGGGTTTGGATTAAAATAAAAAGGAACATTTATATTTTTTGAATGTATGTAATAATTTGTATTTATGTAATTGTATAAACCAATGTTTGAAATGTCTATAATATAGTGATTTTTTCATGTGTTTTTGTTTTAAATTTCATTTCATTTAAATCATATATTGGGACTTTTTTGTTGATATATGAAGTATTTATGGTGCTGCAGTGTGCTGTTATAGCACAATGCAGTGGTGATGCATTGTACTATTACATCACATTGTATTATGGCCCTTTATCAATTATTTTAAAAGGGATGATAAAGGAAACATTTATCAGTGCTTTTAAAAGTGCTGATAAAGTTCTACATTATCAGCACTTCAATGAGCACAAATAAAAGTTACTTTATTAGCACTTTTATAATCACGGATAAAGGTATACTTTATCAGTGCTTCTATAAGCGCTGATAAATGTTTCCTTTAGTGGTTATAAATTTACTCATTGATAAATTATTCCTTTATCAGCACTTTTAAAATCACTGATAAAGGTCTCATTTATCAATGCTTTTTTTAGCGCCAATAAAGTACCCCTTTATCAGTTTTTTTAAGCACCAATAAAAGACTAGGGCCTTTATCCTCACTCATGTAGTCAGTGCTTTTCAAGCACTGATAAAGTCCATTTATAGTGTTATTAAAGACCTATTTTTTAGTAGTTTTTGTTGTATATTTTGGGATAATATATGGAATTTTCTAGGCACGATGCTTGGTTAGGCGATGCTCGATGATGGTAGTGATCATGCCAGATCACCAAAGGCATCTTGAGTGGAACTCTCCAGCTGGGCTGGCCTTGAGTTATCGATAAATTATAGAGTAGAACCCTCCAACTGGGATGGGATTTGGTCCTATATAGACTCTTAGAGTGTAACCCTCTATCTAGGCTGGGCATGGGTCCTCTACCTTTAGACTAGAACCCTTTTATTTCCATAGGGCATGGGTCCTCTATCGACTTCTGAGTGGAACTGTAACACCCCGAGATTTTATGAAAAGTATTCTTTTTAATTAATGTCTTGTATTGTACGCTACACCAAAAGAATATTGCAAAACACGCATCCCTTACTTTCCTTTCATTACACGCAATCACGACCTTCCTCGAGAGGGTGTGTAGTACGCAATACTGAGTTTCACTAAACGAGATATTATTATAATATTATTATGAACTAGCCGTTATAAATAGTAATACCCAATTTTTGAAATTTTATTAATTTTATCATTCAAAATGGACTACATTTTTGGATTCGGAATATCTAAATTAGCTTAGGGTGAAATTTTGGTACTTTTCGGATAACTTTTATATTCTGATGAATAGTGAAAATTACTAAATATTAATTAAAAAAACTTTTTTAATCGAAATAATTAATAGTGATAAATTATTAATTTCAGGGGTTTTAAAGTATATTTAGAATATATTTTTAAAATTTAATATAATGTTGGTCATTGGATGTAATTTCACATTTAAACCAGACATAAACAAGTGTCAATGTTTTGATAGTTATTATCTCTTAAAAACACGCTATTTGTTTTGACGACGGGAATTAATTTTTAAATTAGTTAATGTAACTGATATGTTTTTAATTTGGTAAAATAGACACCATTTTTGAATTCATAATATCAAATATAGCTTAGGCCTAATTTTTGGTATTTTTCTGGAAACTTTCATTTTTTGATTAATAGTGAAACCAATAAGTGGTAGTTAAAAAAACTGAATTTCTCATAAAACTTAATTTTACCGCTTCTGTGAGTGGAATTTAGAAAATCCGAGAGACACAGTTAATATCAAGGACTAAAATGTGGTTCAATGAGATGAAAATAATTTTTGGTGAATAGTAACTTTTTACTTTTTTTTACCACGGTTAAAAGTAAATAGGGTAATTAAGGGTAAAAATGATATTATTATTACCCTAAAAAATGTCCTAATTCTATTTGATGAGTGTAATTCGACCCAAAACAACCTTAGGAAGAAAATATGACCATTTAGGCCCACTTGAATTAGATTATGACATTTATTATCAATTTACTTAAAGAAGGGTTAAAATAGTTAAAATCAAAGTTTAATAACTAAATCATTTTTAATATAGGGTTATACATAAGATAAATTCAACTATAAATATTCATTAGAAATATAAGAAGATTTCAAACATAATGGTATTTTATTAGTAATTTTTAGACTTAAAATAATTTAATTTACTTATGATACAATGATGATGCAGTAATTATCTTATTAATGAAATATTGACATAATTGATGTTATAAATATCCAAATAAATGTAATTTGAGACTTTTTATGAATTAAAATAATTTTCTATGTTAATATGACATGTTAATATTGATTTAATTAATTTTTTTCGAACTAATTATTCTGTTATGATTTTCAAAAAAATCAATTACCAAATAGGGTCAAAATTGACATAAAATAGTTTTTAAAACAAATATTGTATTATTAATTGTTATTATGTTCCTAAAAATCTAAGGTTCGGCCAAGATACTTATATCATGATAGGTGTACCATTAATGGACCACTTGGTGGTCGCTTGGATGTATATGGTACGTTTATTAACTATATAATATAAAAATACAAAGTGACATGGTAAATGTCAATCTAATTAACTAAGAGTTAAAACTAAAAGATAAGGTTAATATAATGACCTAAACTTGTCTAAATTCTATTGGATGAGATCATTTAGACCCATAACAACCTTAGCTTCGAAATATATCAATTTGGAGCTATTAAAAACCGAATTTGACTTTATAATAAAATAATATTTTTAGTTATTCCAAAGGTGCCCCTCTCCTCCCTTATAAAAGGGAACCTCCTCCCCCTCTTCCTCACACCACTTTGACCCTTCAAGCTCGGCAAAACCCTAACAAATTCTGTTCTCCACTTCCCTAGAAACATCCTAGAGGGCCTGGTGTTCTTAAAAGACCAATTTTAGTACCCTAAGAGGAGGTCTCAAAGAGGCGCTTCAAAGAAGAGGTAATGTCTGTTACAGATTCTTTCAACTTTATTTCTTATTGCACTTCATCTTTTTTAGTTGTTTCATTATGAGGTAATAACATCAGTATCACTCATATACTGATATGTTATTATAAGTATGAAACAACCATATTTCACCATCTATCCATCCTACGGAAAACGAAATCACCGTGCGTGCGTACGTACGGAATACCGTCTCCACGTCGTGGTGTAATCTAATTTCCACCACCACCTTACATGGATGGGTATAATGGTGAAAGTAATGAATATATATGATTATTTTAAAGTGATATTTATTCTTAAATATTATACATACACTTTAATACAATTCCACGATCATGGGAATAATATCATCGCTCGTGCTTACGTACGGAATACCGTCTCCACGACGCGATGAGATTCACTCTCCATGATAACCATTCAAGAATGATTATAAAGTATATATAATAAGTAATCATGAAATATATGACATAATAATTCTAATGGATTTATGTATATATATATTTATGTCATCTACTTAATTCCATTCAATTCAATAAGGAAACGAAAACAGCGTTCATGCGTACGTACGGCCTACTGTCTCCATGAATGGTGTATTTATTTCCATTTATCGATCAATTGTATATACATTCTGAATATATATTATATATAAATCATGTTTTACATTATGGGTGTAAGTAATCATTATCTATCTAATAATATGAATAATTACAAGTTAAAACACGAACGACAAATGAAACGATTTTACCCAAAACGCTAATTTAACATGAATTTATAAAAGAACGGGTAATATAAAGTCATAAGTGAACCATATATGATATAATAACAATGAATATGATTCTGTAATAAGTCAGTGACAATATTTAAATCATTATACAGGAGGTTTGGATACGTACGAAGCATATCAGACCTAAGGTAAGGGATAATTTTTCAAATCTCATTTTTATCCGAGATTGCTTATTCGTAAGTATTTACTGGGGGTATTTCTATCATCCATGTACATGTTTTAGAAAAGTGTTTTCATGTATGTTTAAAGTCATTTTTACCTATTTTTGACTTTTACTATATGGTATGTAAGGAATATTGCTTTTTTTTTACGTTACGAGGTACTTTTTTGACTTTTTCGACAAAAGTACGAGAAGAATGTTTTTTTAAACTTATACGGTGTGAACGGATTTTTACGGTTTAATAACACCTCATTTTCATGAAGCTTACTCTACATGATTTTATGACTATTTTCAACAAAATACTTTTATTTTAAAACTGCATGGCATTTTTTTAAAAGAAAATGATTTCGACGAAGAAAGGATATTTTCCTCAATAATTCATTTCAAGTGTTTTATCAAAACCTTTTTCCATATAAGATGACATTATTTCATATGTGTATGTTTCAAGTATAAAGTATCTATGATTTACATGGTATCAATTTTCTTATTATGAAACTATATCCATTTCTTTTATATGGATTATGTGATTATGGGATGATGTTTATGAAACCCATTTTATTTATTGCGTTATTATGAATGATGTATGTTTATTTTGTGGCACAAGTAAGAATGATTTAATTATGAGATGGGTGGGACCAATATCTCCCTCCAATGCATTGGGTAAAGATTTATATCTCATGATATAGACATGGCTGGAACAGCAAGTTAAACCAGTTCAGTAATACAGGACTGGAACGAGGAGTGAACTCAATTCAGAAAGGGACTTTTTCCACTAAGATGGTCTTGGAAGCAATGCCTTGGATACTATGGAAATCATATCATGTGCTTAATGTTTGCCACAATTACATTTTTTATTCCCAGGCTATTTTATCATTATTAATGTTTCATTATGATCTATGCCTTACGTACTTCAATGTTTTATGTCATTGCTCAAGCTTTTGATGTTTAAACATTATGTTCATGTTTTTAAGTTCAAATGTATATGGTATGTTTTATTTTATCCATTCTTACCCTTACTAACCATTTGAGCTCACCATTTTTATGTTTTCTTTTCCCCAGGATATAAAGAAAGGTTTTAGGTAAGAAAAAAAGGGAAGATCTTTATGGGAGATGTTGAAGATCTTTCACCATGATTAGAAGATTACGTTCTGAGTTTCCAAAGACACTAAACTATTACAGTCCTTGTGTGTGTGTTTTTTTTATGTACTAAGTATTCTGAAAAAGTAATGTAATGTCCATGTACGTCAAGATTCGGGTCTCTACAGGAACCCTCCAGCTGGGATGGGCATGGGTCCTTGATAACTAGAGTAGAACCCTCCAGATCAAGTAGGAATGGGTCCTCTACCACTGGACCAGATCCCTCTTACTAGGAAGGGCATGGGTTCTCTATAGACTATCAGAGTATAACCCTCCAATTGGAATAGGGAATGGGTTCTCTACAGACTCCTAGAGTGGAACCCTCTAGTTGGACTGGGCATGCGTCCTTTATAGACTCCTTGAGTGGAACCCTCCAACTGGGTTTCTCATGGGTCCCCTACCATCTCCATGTGTGGAACTCTCTAGTTGTGCTGGGCATGGGTCCTCTACTGACTTCCAGAGTGTAACCCTTTAGCTGGTCAGGACATAGATCCTCTACCACCAATTGGAACCCTCCTGTTGTACTAGGGCATGGATCCTCTACCTAGAGATTGTGGTCCCTCACATTGCAACAAGGTGATGAGGTATGTCTTAACTTGGATGGTTACTTATGAGAAGATTCATGAGATGGTGGGTGTTGTTTAGGGACTATTGAAACTATTAGTGAATATTCTTCTTGGGTTGAGTAGTGAGATGGATATCACATTTCTCTCTCATTTGGGTTTATTTTGACTGATAATGTATATATATATACACACACCTATATCTATACCCATGGATTTGTTTACTCTCTTTATATGAGATGTGAAGATGCATGGGATATTCCATGTTCTTTTTGTGTTTATATTATCATGGTTGGATGAGTTTAATCTTCTAATTTGGGTGGAAAAGACATGATCTGTAGTTCGTCTACTCACTATGTTAATCCCCCTAGGCTTGGATGAGGTTAATCTTTCTCTTACTTTTCTTAATAATTATCATGTTTACTACCTACTGTCTTTATATTACTATTGTATCTTTTACTACCCCCCCCCCTCCTTTATCTTTCTGATCATCCTATTCAGTATGCATATACTCACCCCTTCATTGGATTTTTCCACAAGTGTCGTGCCTTTTGTAGATGAAAAAAAGGTCAGCAGTGACTTCAGTGGATCTTAGGGATACCTGGTACTTTGGGTTGCATACAGTGGTCATAGCTTGGTGGTAAAGAGTCGGGCTCTATCATAATTTTATATCCTAGTTTTTTTCATTTTAGGACATATTTCTAGTTGGAAGTGTATTTTCCCCTTTGATTTTCATTATACACTATCATAATCTTGGGTTATCTAGAGGTTTTACATTCATGGTTGTTACTTTAGTATTTTTCCTCTTTTACTTTTACTTTTTATGAACTTATACATTGAGTCGGTTGTGTGTGTGAATGTATGTACTTAGGAAAAGGCCTCCTTGTGTTAGTTATGAATTTAGTACTGGTCTCTAACCCTTGTCCCATGGAGGCAAGCTTGAGGTAGTTGTAGCTTGAGCCCTGGATTGGGTTGGGTCATGACAGTTCACCTATTTATTAGATCCTCAATGAACATCCACACATTATCAGGTATCTAATGTTTATACCTACTTCAAATATATTATTAAAAAATCCAACACATGGCCTCTTGGTTAGAACACATTTCAAATATCAATTTTTATGGGACAACACAACTGGTATAAAAATTCTTGGAGTTTATTTCTCAAATATAAAACCAACCACGAAGAAGTTTATTGGATAGAATCCTCTAAAGGGGGGATTAAGAGTAAAATTTTCCATATTTTATCATATTATATTAAATTAAGATTATGGACAACCCTTTTAAAAATTGAATATGAGGTATAATTTTCACCCTTCTAAATATATTTTGGTTAATGTTCAAATCAGATATCAAGGGGAGATTAAGTGACAAAATAATGGGGAATAATAAATTTTCACTTGAAATATTTTGAGGTGTTTTTTCAAAGTTGAATGTGTGTAATTATAATTTCTAGAAAATATGTTTGATTGGTCCTGAAAAAGTGAATTTCAGAGTTGGTATCAAATTGTGATTGGATTATGGAAAGTTTAATTATCTAAATTAGTCGCTATTTTTTCCTACACTAGATTATCCCAAGTAGGATTTAAGTTAATTAGTTGATGGGTAATTGATAAAAAATGTGGTTCCACCATTCTCTCATAAGGAATTGACTAGTTCTATCAAATAGTGGCAGAGACCAAATAAATAGGAGAAAAAAGGGGATTAGATGTTTTTTCTTGAAATCCTATGAGTAAAGGGGGAGAATATTTTTCCCTTGGAAAATCGTCCCTTTAAACTATGGAATATCAATAATGGGTAGAATAACATCACACACTTTATTTATTATTAATAAGTGGTAAATGTTATATTAACATTAATTAATGTTTGAAGTAGTTTATTGGTATTTCACACAAATAAAAAGAGGGATATTGAAGTGTTTAGATGCTTGTGTTGGTTGTATTTATTATAAATAATTGTCGATATGTAAGTCTTGGAGAAGATGGGTGGTGGAGGAAGTATCCACCTAATCATGAACATGAAGATCCTTCCCATGTACTTGGGTAAATAATATATAAGTTTTAGTTGTTCTTTAATACATGGATTAGTGGATTTAAGGTAGAAGATATGAAATTATATGATTGTTGACCAGATATTTAAGCCAAAAGAAAGTTCTAATAGAATTTTTTAATACTTTCTAGAAAAATTGGATAAGTTTAAGAATATGGTTATTGTACATATTTTGAAAATATATGTTAAATTATGATAAAGATATTTTATTTATGGATAAACCATCCATGGATTTATGGATGAAGGTTTGAAAAGGATGAATGTTATAGAATCCATACATGTGTTTCATATATTTAAGGATCATAAATTCATAGGAAGTAATACATCTGGATGAAGGTTTTTGAATGATAATGTGAAGGATAAAATGAGAATGTTGTGAGCTACTTGAAATAATCTATTTTATTATTTATATTCTATTAATAACTTTGGAAATAAGATGAAGGTGTTTGGTATTATTCTTATAATCCTTCAAATTATTTTAAGTTATTATGACATCATTAGAGTGATTAAGGAATCCCTGAATTGATTTATAGTGACTTTGAATTAATTTAAATATTTTTAGAATTTGGAATTTGCAACTAAAAAATGCCTAATTCCTTTTTTGTGTATGATTCATTTCCCAATGTTGTGTATGATGATGGGTATTTTGTGATCTTCATATGTTCCTAGACAGTGGAAGAAAATCCAAAACAAAGGCATATCTACCTCAATAGAATCAAGTATGCATAAAAAATTAAAAAAACTGGAAAATAGATCCTAACTAGAATACTAGTGAAGAATAAATCATCTTCTTCAATGTTGAAGTATCATTTGATGATGGTCATAGGAGAAATAAACAAATGTTATATTCCTTTTCAGGGGATCTACTGATTGAAGGATCTATGATCATACCATAAGGATTCCTAGATACTGAAGGGGTTCTAGAACCTTTTCTAGAAAGATAAAAAAAATTTAAGACATAATATATATAAATATATTCATGAAATCAGTGATCAAGAACACATTGATAAATAAGGGAACCCATTCAATATTCCCCCCATGAATGAATTACAACTTGTATGGATCCATTGAACTCAATAAATGTGCATTCATGTTATGTTTAATTCATTTTTAATGGATTAAATATAAATCAATTGTGCATGATTGAGGTGATAAATGCATTCACCCACTGGTTACACTGCATGAAACCATGATATATTGGGTACAATGTAGTCTCGAGATTAGGATTAAGGGTATATTGGCACCAATGTATCCTTAAGTATTATGTATCATATACACATGTTTTCTTTGAATATCTAAAAATATCCCATTTTCAATAAAATCTATAAGTCATTCATACATAATTTCACAACTCTTTGTGGATCCATCCAAAACTCTTTTGGATACAGTTTCATAAAATGCGCTTCATTACAGGATAAATTTTTTTTCCAAACTTTAATACATATCCAAATACCTGATTGTGTGACCCTACAAACAATGGTATCATTGAAAAAAAATATGAAATATATATTTCATAGATGTAAGTAAAGAGAAACTTCTAGGAAAGTATCAGTCATACTCAAGCTACTAAGGGGTCTAGTGTGATCTTACTCATTTATTCACACAAACATGTACACCACAAGATATATCATATAAATCATATGTATACCTATGTAATCTCTATATACTTCATATAGAATTACCAAGAGACACATAACAATGTCAATCTAGTATTTTCCATCCCATATTTTCTTTATTCTTTGAAAATGACCAACCAGGTTGAGGAATACATCATATGTCATTCATATAATAGATAATTACATCACATGACTCTCATGCAAGTATTTTAACACATCATATGTGAACCAACTAATCCGGGATATGAATTTCATTGATCTAATTCAATCAAGGTATATATGTCTTTACTCATCATAAAAATAGACAAACCCTATCTTGGTTATTCTCTAGTTGATGAAATGACCAGCAAAATATCCAACCACCCCATGATTAGCTAAGTAGATTTTGAATTACGTAAGTAAGGTATCAAAATATGAAGGTTCTAATACCTACATATCTAAATAGCCTAAGGAAATAATGATTTTATAATAATCATACATACTTGAGTATATTGATGACGATATGAAATTCAATGAGATACACAGTATCATGCCAATCTAAATAATAAGTCTCTACTTATTACCTCATGAATATATTCTTCATATCTCATAAAAAATATTTATTATAGGTATAATATTGTTTCATGTTAATATTAAAATAACATCATAGGCCATGATAATTTATGATTATCATTTATTATAGAAAACTCAACGTCATACTTTGAGTGGATAATTATCATTTCACTTCATGAAAAATATGAAACCTATATAAAATAATGATAAAGTGTGGATTTACATTCATATAACATGATATATATTTTATATTATTAAATATATTTTAATAATACTTAATGAAACCAAACATAAGAACCTTAATATATCATATATGATAGATAGTCGAATCATCCTTATGCTCACTATAATTTTTGGGATTACGTTAACTCATTACATCTACATGTGATTCTTGTAACATCTTTATTTAACCATCTGATAAAACTCTCCCACTAAACTCTTTAGTGAGTAATGTCCATAAAGAAAGAAAGTTTGAATAATAGTGATATTTAGGAATCATATTCCTAATTTTCAACTCCTTAAACATATTTAAACTACTTAACTTCACAATATCAGATGTAATGATATTAACTTCCTGTTAACTATAAAGAATTGTTAATAATTTTACATCATCATCCATAAAACCCTTACTCTATCAAAAAAAATTCTTAAAATTACACAACTATAAACATTATTATTTAGCATCATATCCAAAACTTTTTTAGAATAAAGTGACATTCATAATAATTTTCATAATCCTTTAGGATAGAGTGATATTATATTTCTTACAGTATTTAAATGTAACTATTTACATTTTTATTTATTGTTACATTACTTAAAAACATTAGGATATAAGTGAAATTCTCCTTATTTTAGACTGGTATACTTTTTTTCATCATTGAATGTATCTAAGTCTAAACATACTCATACTAGTCTCTTAGACACTATATTCTTTTCTGGTTATCTAAAAATAATGGAAATAAATTTTTTTATGTTAGGAAATAATGCATATTTTCTTTTTAGTAGGAATATATAACAATCAATTACTATTTCTATATCATATATGGTATTTTGGGTGTTTACATCATTTTTATTAAAATAATATCATTATTTAAAATATACCACTGATGGGTGGAACTAATTACATCCCTCATATTTTAACAAATAGTTGGATAAACTATTTATCTTAGTTAAAACACTTTTATACTTATCTTCTTCTTGAAACATGTTGTAGAAACTATTGAATCATAATCCATGAGTATATAATTAACCATCTATCTGTGTTAATGAATAAATTATATTATCAAATAAGATAAATAAGATACATTTTATATTTATAAACTTCATTAGATTAAAATATTTTATATTGAAACTTTTTGTTACATCATTTGAATATAAATTACTAAAACTATCAATTATTCTCTTACTTTTGGAAAATTGTATATTTATAAAACTTGTAAAATATAAATTCAGTATCACGTACCCTTAAAACCTAATAACTCATTTATATAGCATTGATTCCTGATATGTAAATTATATGGATTTTTACAAACTCCCTCAAGCATATCATATATTTATATCTCATGGAATCATTACTCTCCCTTCCGGATAACTATAGGTTTCAATGACCTTGTCTATTAGAAGAAACATTATTAAAATCTCCAACTAACTTTTCCTTATAATTTTAACTTTTACCCACTTGTAATGTTTATATAGTACTAAAACCTAGACATCCCATACTTTGTTCATCTATTTTTAACACCCAAGAACATTAGGTAAACATTACTTGAATTCATATATATTATCAAGAAATTTCCATTAAATACAAAAGGATAAATTACATAAAATGAACAATATTTAAAAAAAAATAGTTATATATTGGTATACTCAATCACATTGAGTATGTGAGTAGATAATAAAGTTCCATAAGTCATTTTTTATATAACGCATTCAAAACCTTATGTAATTCATTCACATATTGTAACATCCCAGGTAAATAAAGAATATGAAATTTTTCATATTTATTAATATTTGTAAATTAAATATTAATTTTACTTTAAAGGGGATTCTATGATCGATGGAATACCTGATATGCAACAATGTATATCTTTGAAAGCTTATGTTGCACACAATGGTGATTTATACGGAAAAATAATATAATATTATTATTAATTTAAATGGTAGTTAAAGCCTAGTCATTCTATTGGAGGGAATGAATATAACTAACTAAAATATGATTATATATGTTTGTTAAATGTTTTTACTTTTATCCAATAACTTTTAGAGGCTTAAAATGTGAAGGAATCCAATTTTAAGCATAAATACTCTAATATTCTTTAAAAGGTCGATTTACAACCTTTTTATGGAGAACCGTTTTTGAATCTATTTTTTTCCCCTTTTATATCTTATATTTTACAAAATAAAATTCTTATTTAGAATCAGGACATCAAAATTTACTTTGGGTAAATTTTTGGTATTTTTCTGATAAAGTTTAATTTTAATGAATAGTGAAAAATACTGTATTTTAATTCAAAACTACCTTTTAATATAATTTATTTATATGGTTAGATTATTTTATTTAAATGGTTTTAAGGTGTAATTAGATTATATTTTTACTATTTAATCCAATTTTGGTCATTGGAAGTACTTTAACATTGAATTTGGACATAAACTTGTGTTAATCTTTTGATAGTTATTATTTCTTAAAAACACGCTTTTGGTTTTGACAACGGGAATTAATTTTAAATTAATTAATGAAACTTCAATGTTTTTAATTTGGTAAAATAGACTTCATTTTTTAATTTAGAAAATAAAATATAGTTTAGGCTTAATTTTTGTTATTTTTCTGAAAAAACATCACTTTTTGATGAATAGTGAAAACACTAAGTGGTAGTTGAAAAGCTGACTTATTCATTTAAATGAAATTTTACCACTTCTGTGAATTGAATTTTGAAAATCTGACATACATGGTTGTTATTAGTAAGTAAAATTTGGTTCATTAAGATGAAAATAATTTTTGGTGAAGAATAACTTTTGACTTTTATTTACCATGGTTAAAGGTAAATAGGGTAATTTAAGGTAAAAACAATATTATAATAATATAAAATTACCTTAACACTTATCCTAACCTTATTGGATGAGTAATGGACGACCAAGACAATCCTTTGGTGAGACTTTTGGCCTTTGAAATCCAATTGGGTAATATAGTGACATTAATTACTTTTTATTTAAAGTAAAAATAAAAAAATCATAAACATGTATTGTTTTTCTAAAACAATTTTAATGTGGGGTAATATAATTAATATATTTGACTATAAATATTTATTATAAAGATAAAAATATTTTCAACATTATGGTATTTTATTTATATTTTTTAGATATCAAATAAATAAAATTATTTATGACACAATAATGATGTAGTGTTTACCTCATTAATGAATGATTTAAATAAATAAGATTATAAAAATTAAAACAATATCTAAAACCTGTCCAATTCTTATTGTATGATTTTATTTTGAACATGAGTTATAGTATCATTTACTTTAATTAGTTTTGTACCTTAATAAACTGAAAATCATTATATAATAAAATAATATTTTCAAACTTTCCTAAAAAGCCCTTCCCCCCCCCCTTATAAAAAGCCCTCACCTCTAACCCATTAATCACACCTCTAAAACCCCTTTCCTCATCCAAAGTCTACCCAAATAAGATCTCAATATCCCTCTCTTCCCCCTAGAAGCCTTACTTTAGGCATAAGTAACTTCAAGAAATCCTTTTGGTTCAAACCAAAGAGAGTTACCCGATTTAAAGGAAGAACAAGGAACATACAAGACAAAAGTTGGACTTGAGGTAAGTCTCATTAAGTGTGAACTTCTTGAGAATAAGTCTCAATTCTTATGATCCCCAAACACCTAATAGTTTTACATCATCTATGTTCAATTATTATGATGTACCTAGACTATATTACATATGTTTAATATTACTATCACACTATCTCTAGGTTCTCGTTGTAGTTGGTAAGTGTTATAACCTATTGATACAGTAAATTATCTATGGACATTACCATGTAAATATTCAATGTAGAATTATCAATACTATTATGGTAAGAATGAATCATGCATTATTCATTATATACATTACATGGTAATCAAATAGTACTATCCAAGTTGTGTCTAGGGAACCCCTTTTAAAACACATCTCATTATTCCTAAAATAACCATGAGGTACATTCAAGGTAATATTTATTATGGTTTAGTATTTTTGTGCTAGGAAGGACCAATATTCGAGGGCATATTCAGATGTTTACTGGCCTAGAGACATTGTGAATAGAAAATTCACTAGTGGATAAGCTTTATTTATCCGTAGAGAAAAAGTCAGTTTGATTAGAATGAAGTAATGAAGAACATATCTTAGTTTGGTTGAGGTAGAAAATATTTTATATATTAAAAAATATACTCAGTTACTATGGATTAAGTAACAATTAAAGGAGATTGGTGAGAATTTTAAGGTTCTTATGTTGATAGACTAATATAATAAAAGTGATATTAAATTGATGAATAATCCAATATATTATTCTCATAAAAATGAAATAAAAATATTTTACTATTTTATAAAGTAAATGGTGGATAAAAATTATTAATATAGAGTATTCTATCACAAATTAGAAAGTGGCATAAAATTTTAAAAAAACAGTTAATCACATAGATAGTTCATAAGAATTTATTAAACATTTTCTTTTAATTGCCTCCCTTAGTTTAAGGAGGTTTATAAAAAAAAATCTCCCCATATACATTTATTTTTTAATTTGGCTGCTCATGTTTAGTAAGAACTTTCCCTTTTGATTTATTGTCAAAGGGGGGAGATATTGAGGTCTAGACTCTTGGATAAATTAGTGAAATCCTAGAAAGCTTTGTATTCCTCGAGGGAGTTAAGTTATAATTATCATATCAAGTGGGAGTCCCCCTTTTAGGGGGAGTTTGGTATAAAATAAATGGGGAAAATATATAGGAACTAAAGTTAATAATCTTTCATATTATGTAATTCTCTCTTGCTATCTTGTTTTTTATACCAAAAATTACTTACATAGATATAGAGTTATTGAAGAGTTTCTCTACAATTATTTTATCTTTTTTGAAGCATTGGTGTTCTTCAATTTCATTTTAGATACTTTATATTTCCAAAAAACCCAAAAGGTAAGAATTTTGGGACGAAGGTTGAATTTGGTGGAGCATGTGGGAATTATTTTAGAATGTTGTAAGTGTGTTTTAAAAGTTAGGGTGGTGTTTTTTTATTTCCAATATTATTGGAAATTTTTTTCTTGTTATTTTTTTGGATTTATGTATTGTTTAGATAATCCTATAGGAGTATTGGTGAATTTTTTTAGGGGTCCTATTGGAGGATTCATACATCATAACGTAGTGGTGAAAACCATGACATGGTGGAGCTGACCACTAAGAGTTTATCACGGATGAGATCATTTTGGTGCTTGTGGTGTGAAGAAGAAATACATGAACACCATATTATTGAGATATATTCCATATTAGAGTCTATAATGAATATTATAACATGGTTTTTTTCATTTTAAGGGAAAATCTGTGATCTTGGACCTTGAGTATGATAGATAAACTGTGATGTTGGAGGTGGACACAATGTAGCACAAACTGTGGTGTCTTGAAAATTACCATGAAAAATAGGATGTGGTATTACATGATCAAAGGAATCCATGAGGTTATTCTTGTATAATTAACAAAAATAGGGAGTTGTATTTATATACATCACAATGGAACCTATGGTTTCCATTGGGTTCATTGAAGTGTAGTGGAAACGAGCAGGAGACCGTAGCATAATCCATAGAGAAAATTTTTCCACCTTGATATAGACCATGTCATGGTCATGTTCGACACTATAGTATTTTTTGATAA
Organism: Viscum album; assembly: GCA_963277665.1. Taxonomy (NCBI): domain Eukaryota; kingdom Viridiplantae; phylum Streptophyta; class Magnoliopsida; order Santalales; family Viscaceae; genus Viscum; species Viscum album. The sequence continues at coordinate 746,885 of OY728152.1, read as the reverse complement.
ATAAAATTTTTAAGCTAACAAAAATAATTTTTTTTATGTTTTGATGTTATGAATTTCACCGTTATTTGGGGGGAGGTATCGATTAAACATCACCAAATTTTGGTGATATCTGTTTATATCTTGGTAAACCTTTTTAAAGTGTAATGGTTTGAAAAAGGATAACCTAATTTTGTTTATAATCATAGATTATATCACCAAATAAGTTAAGGTGATAATAATAAAAATGAAATAAAATAATTTAAATAGAAGATAAAGAGATAATTTATTATAAGAAAAAACACTAAAATGAAAAAGAAGAAGAGAAGTGTGTTATGGAGGATATCCTATCATGAGATATTCACTCTTCAAATGGTTTATAGAAATATAAATGACCACCCCTCCTCTACTCCAAACCAATTAATCCAAGGGAAAACCCTTCTAAATGAGAAATATATATATATATATATATATATATAGTGGATGGGAGGACAAGGTTTCAAGAGATCATAAGTGTTAATGGAAAATTTGGATAAATATTTTAATCCAGCTATCACTAACTTTTTTACCTATAAAACACATGAACCATGTCAAGAACCAACCTGGGATGTCCCTAAACTGGGATCCTGAGTTAGCCCAAAACATACATGAGGTTCATTCCCAATCACCCCCGGCTGGAAATTAGTGTTAGGGTGTCAAGCATACAGATATTGGGAATAATTTCAACCGCATATTCCATTAATAATAATCAAATAATTTGAGTAAATTAAATATAAATAAATAATATGTTACATGAACTGAATATAAATAAATAAATAAACATCCCATACACCAAGAAATAATAACCATACAAAATACTAATGTAAGATAAAATAAAATAAAAAACCAAAAAAGAAATCCTATCTCTAAGTGACTTGTGGCCATGATCCACATCACATATCGACCAATAAAAAACAACCTGAACATTTAAGGGAGAACACCAGATCCAAGGAACTTGAGGGGAAACAAAATATATTCATACACCAAATGATATATATAGGGTGTGAGAAAAACCAATCCTGATATAATTTCCTAAAAGAGTTTTTGAAATTATTTTTAAATTTATTTCATTTAAACTTGTTTGAAGTAAATTTAACACTACAAGAGAATCACCATTTAGCGGTAGTTTTTTTTTCATTTAGCAGCGGTTAAAACCACTGCTACATGGTTTGGCGGCGGTTTCTATAAACCGCCACCTAATACAGCATCGGAAATCTATTAGCGGCAATTATTTCTATTTTGTGGTGGTTTATAGAAAGCATAATAGCTTCCACATTTCACGACGGTTTTACTGAGTTTAGTGGCGGTTTTTATGACCCCTGGACATTAGTTTATTCGTGGTGGTTATAACCGCCCCAAATAAAATCAAATCCAGTGGCCGTAAAACTGCTGCTGAAGTCACGAGAACTGCCACAGAATGATCCCCTACGATGCGACTATTTAGAGGAGGTTAAAACCTCCGTGAAATGTAATTTTTTTTACATTTAGCGGTGGTTTTCACCATTTAGCAGCGGTTTAAACAACCGCGAAAAGTTGACTAGAAAAAAAATTGCTTCCGCTGCACCACTTCCCTGAAAGACAAACCAAACCAGAAATGCTGCATTATAAAAACAGCATGCATATCTTGAATGAAAGGAAGAGGGACAATAATGTAGAATGTCTAAAAAATTTGATCATTCATAATTTAAAAAAATGGAGGAATCTCCACATTTTGAAGTATCTCTGATGTTTCATAAAAAATGGAATGAATTACAAGGTTTTAACTATGATAAAATATGATCAATTGCACATGAAATGTCGGAAAAGGATTGTAAAGAAGTTTCAATCGAACACTAAAGTTCTGATCACCCCCCTTCATAATAGTTCACTCTACGATGAAGAGTCTTGACCAAATCCATCAACTCCACAACCCTCTTTTAGGTAGTTTCCAAGAAACATGATGATATTAAAATATTTTTCCCCAGATGAGCTATGATTTCCTCACATCTCCATATCTATATAGTCTAAGAATCCATGTGAGCCTACAATTTGAATATCCAATTATGAAATTTCTCCAATGCCTCTAAGGACTCCCTTATCTTCCTAGAAGGAGGATCCTCATCTATAAGATCATGAAAATATATTTCACTTGTCTTTGAATCATACTGAGTTAAAAAAAAATTGATTCATAATTTTATATAGAGGTTTTCGGTCAAAACCACCAGCACCCAAGTCATTAAATAATTTATAAATGTGTTCCCCTTGGTTGTGTAATATTTCTATGTGGGTATGAGTGATCAAGCCATGAATCTACTAAAAAAATTCCTATTTTGTGCCTCAACCTGTGTGACTAATGGAGTATGTGTGGAAAGAAGAGGAATAACTAGTTGACTCAATGAGGAAGAAGGAGAATAAGCCTCATATGACCTTATCTCAACAAGCATATCATATGTAGCCTATGATGTAAGATTTATTTCATCAATAAAGTCTATTTCACCATTAGGGTATTCATCACTAGAACGAGTTTTCTTTCTTGATTTTTCACTCAGATCTTTGATCATCTCCATCGTCACCACTAACAATGCTGCTGGTGAGGAAAAAATACTATCCACATGATGGACCAACTACCTTATCACACCATAGAGTCAAGATGTTACCCACTCTTGGGAATAATCTTGGGAAAGGAAGGTAGGAGCATCAGCAAGCGGATGTATGATTTCAGCTTCGATATTCTCACATGTCAGCTTTATCCAAAATCGATGGATGACAATAGGCTTTCACTCCTCCAATGGTCCGCCAAAAGAAGAGCGGTGACACTTAGGGTGAAATAAAACTAATGATTGAATCTGTTGGTTGTATAAGGTTTTAAAATAATTATCTCATCCATCGTGGCTTCAAGTACCCCTTCCCAAAGATAGACCATGTATGACCTTTCATCAAGGGAACCGCTATAATTATCAATAATCGGCCCAATTGGTGCATGAAAAGGGATAAAATCTAAGATTAAAGATTGGATCATTTCATATTTAACCTCATTGGGGCTTTTTGACATGGTCTGAACTCCTGATATATTCAAAAAAATTGGGAGAGATGAAGCATTGAGGATCCTAGTGGAATTTTAATATTTATAACAACAAAAGTGATCCTCTGTCAAACCAAACAAAAACTAGAGAGTACCCCTAGTAGTTTAAGTAATTATACCTTATTGGATGTTTACCTAGAGTTGATAAAGATTTGACAGGATCAACACTACCAAATTGTGGTATTTTATGCCACAAGTCTCCCCACCATCACCAAAGTGCTGACACTAATACCTAAATGCATAACCCAATCCAGGAAAATGCACCCATTAAAAACATGGATATAATGCATGTCAGCCTAAGGTCTAAAGAGATTTTCAAATTCACTTAGTAGAATCATGATTTATATTCCCTATCTTTTATGATAGGCAAATATGAGCTAGAACTATTTCTGACTTACTGAGAAGGTAACTGATGATGGTGTATGGTAGTTGGAATGTCCCCACTGTAATAAATAAAAATATGGATCCAATCCTTAAAAGAAATGAGAAAACACATTTTCAGATCCTTCCTAAATTTCTACTTCACAATAATAAGAATCTCTTTCACTAAAATTTTTGTTTGTTGGGGATCATCCCAAACATCCTTAGCATAGATTAATTTATCATACATCTCTACAAGAGGGGGATTACTAATGTGAATCCATTAACATGGAATTGGATTGATAAACTATGAACTCTTACATTTGATGAATCCACTACCCCCTCACCACTAAAAAATAGTAAAACCATCTCAACATAAGAGAATATTACTTAGTTCAAATTCAAAGTAGTATAACATGTGAAATGACCTAATTTTTTCAACACATCAACAATGGGTTTAACTCCTAGTCACCCAAAATCTCGACTACCAATTCAAACACAGGCCTAAATGGAATGATGTATACCACACTCGAGATATCAAGAAATAAAAAAGAAACTTCAGAAATCAATAAAATGAATAAAAGGAAACATGAGAAATCAAGGAAATTTTAGGACATGAAAATGTTTGGTGGAAACTATGTGCCAAAAATGTTTCATATACAAACCAACTGTTCCCATATTTGGTCAAAACGTGAACAATACAACTACTCATGGTCCGATGATGCATCGTCACCCTCGCCACCTTCATCACCACTTTCTGCTGTCACCTGTAAGAACATTATATTGAAAATTAAACACGGTTGCATATTTATATTAAAACTTAAAACCAATGAAAGTTAGAAAACTAAATAATTTTGTTTTTTTTGTGAGTTACCTGCATAACACCAGTCGATGCACTACTACCGAAGGCATATCTACACATATGCTGACATATTTCAATCAACTCTTTATGCAAAGAAAATATCTGATCCCCCTACTGGTGAACTGTGTTTCATAGAGAAACAATCTATTTCTGAGCATCTCTGGGTATGGGCTGACTAAATACCGTAGTAGATGTCACTGTCATCCCTGTTGGCCTGCTAAAAACCTCAGATGGTACGGGTCCCAAACCCATCCCACGCACTCTACCAGGATGCTCCTTCCCTAGGACTTTACCAACCGGGTCATCCTGGGATACTGAGTAGGACTGTGCAGGATTGGCATCCCATAGTTCTTTAATTTTTACCTATAAATCAAATATCAATATATATTAACACAGTAAAAACTAATAATAATTTATTATAATAAAAAATTGACTTCATACCCCAACTTCTTTAGCAGGTTCATTAACAAAACTTCCATCTGATTTCTTGTGAACATCCAACCATAGTTCACTTCGGTATGCTTCGTGCCCTAAACTCTATGACTGAATTAACCAAAGATAAATCAACAATTCAATATATTAAACAGATAATACTATCTTATAAATATTTAAACTAATTAAAAGATTACCAATGTCATTCGGCTTCTAGAAAATCTTTTTGAGCCCGCAGTGTGAGGGATGACTTGCTTAGCCCGGTTTGAAGCATTATTTCTTGAGAGATCCTGAAATATATAAAATGAAATTTAATAGTAATGTCTTCAATGTCATGTCCTCTTCATATACATGTATAAATGTAAAATTAGGATAATATAATAATATATATTTCAATACCACATGCTTCTCATCACGATGTCTGTCAACAAAAACTTTCCACTGCTCTTTCTGTACCCCACTGGTTAGCTTCTCACACATTAATTGCATAGTCAATGAGGTATTGTTGACATCACACCATAATCTCCATTTTAAATCTTTCCCTTTATTACCTAGATTTTTCAATGTCCACTTCCGTGCTATCACATCAGCAACTGTGAAGTGGAAGAACATCTGTATACAGAAATTCATTTTGAACATATTAGTAACATGACATTCAATTAAACCATAATGTAATAAATTTACCTTTATTTCAGAATAAAAAACATTATTTTTCCAGCTTGGAGACATATGTCTCCAATCATCATATGAAATAGGAAGGGAAATGGGCTCTGCTGCCAGCTGGCCTAGAATCTGGCCAAGTAACCCACGGCGTCATCCATCAGGACCCCATAAGAATCAAATGGCACGACTATATTTTTTCCAGTCATATTAAAAACATCTGTACTTTTTATTTTTTTTCTCCATGATTGTATTTTTTCATCTTAAATGATAAAACAGTTAGTATAATCAAAATGCAATAAATTTATTTAATTAAAATTTGTACCTATGACAGTGACACTCCAGTATGCCCATGATGAACTGGAATGGTCATGTCGTTGCCCCACTGCTGAGGCTCCGGAAGGGGGAGTTGACACCTCACCCTCTAATGGGACATCCAAAGATGGTGTGATAGATGGTTCAGGGGGAGATGGTGTAGGAGTGTAGGCAGTTGGTGCCTCAGATGTCGTGGGGAGGGAGCCAGATGGATCGTCATTTGTCGCGGAACTAGATGAAATAGTATACCGCTTCTTCCTTGGCATTCCTTTCATTTAATCAAATAAAATTAAGTTCAGAATATATATTTCAAAAAAAAATATGCATAAAAAAAATTAAAAATGATAATAGATTCCCAGTACTAACAGAAAAAATATATATAACAATGATAATGAATGACTGCAGAAATGAAACAAGTAGTTGCTAAATAAATAAAAAATTGTACATACAATCATTTTCCCCTTCAATCATGTTGGTTTCCTACTCCATTGCTTCATCCACTTCATTCATCCTTGCTAGACTAATATTTTCAATATCATGATGGACAAATAATTTTGCTTCCTGTTGTTGATTAAATTCAATTTCAGAGGTCAAATTATCCACTTTATCACCCATATCATACAAATCTCTTTGTATTACGTGAGAAACTACACTCCACCCTTCATTGACAACATCATTCACATGATATACCATTTTTTCTTGTTATGCTAAGATATATGGATCATGCAATTCATGATCACCAACATCCATCAAGAAAGAAAAGTTTACATAAATAAATTGCAAGGAATCTCTTTTAACACCTCTGATAATATTGACCCATTTTCATTTGAATAAAACAACAGAAAAATGTCTGTGGTAGTTTAATTCAATAATATCATGCAGCTTTCCATAGTATTCCACTTCATAAAATTTAAATATACCACTATTCTGTGTTTTCAAACTCACTTCTCGATCGACTGTACGAAATCTAAAGCCATTCACATTATAAGCGTCAAACTTTCTAACTTGTTTTAGAGGACCTCTAGCAAGAAACTTCAAATATTCGGACACCTTTTCTCGAGTATCAGTATTCATGGTCTGAGAAAAGAAATATAATTTATTATATTTACAAAATGTATGTGTCAAACTAATATTCGTACTTATTTCAATATTTATGAACTTACACATCGTGCAAACCATTCTACAAGCTCTTTATTAATTGATTTCGTTTTATCTTTCTCATTTCATGTTCGGCCTCTCATTCGTCTCTTTGTTTATATCCTCAACTCTTCAATAAATGGATCTGCAATTTCACTATTCATCATCACATATCTATGTGCCTTTAATAATTCCAATTCAGTCAGTGTCACATTTGAGGTCCTCCCAACTGATCGCCCAATCGCAGGAAATATTTTGGATTTCTGATGTATTTGAGATTGAGTCGATGTGTCTTAAACACATGTAACTCGATTAAATCTTGTCTTAATATCATCCAAGTATCATGAACAAAAGGTAAGACACTCCTCAGCAAAATAGCCTTCAGTAATAGAGCCTTCTGGTTGAGATTTATTTCTCACGTATGATTTTAAATGCCCAAGATATCTGTAAAATAAAATAAACATAATTATGCATTAAATTAAGTACCAAAAATTGTTTACTTAACTTAAAAACATATAAATAAAGTACCTCTCAATTGGATACATCCATTGATAATGAACGAGGCCTCCTAATTTAGCTTCCTCAGCCAAATGCACAGTTAAATGCATCATTACAGTAAAAAATGACAGAGGAAAGATCATCTCCATTGCACAAAGGGTCAATAGAAACCTCTCCTAGAGGTTGTCAAGCTGAAATGGATGTAGAGATTTCTCACATAGTTGTCTGAAAAATGTGTAGAATTGGAGTACAACAGCAGTAATTTTTTCAGGTAATAATGTGTGCAATGCCAATGGTAGTAACCGTTGTAACAAAATATGTGAATCGTGACTTTTCAATCCATGTAACTTACGATTCTTCAAGTCAACACACCTCGAGATGTTACTTGAATACCCATAAGATACCTTAACATTCTTTAAAATTTAAAGGAATTTATCTTTATCCATATTTTTCATTGAAAAAATTGTCGGAGGATACTTTTCATTCTCATCTGTCCAGAGATTGCATTTTATGTTCATTGCTTGTAAGTCTTTACGAGCATTGATATGATCCTTCGACTTTCCATGCTCATTAAGCAATGTGAAAATCAAATTATCACAGAAATTTTTCTCAATATTCATCACATCAAGATTATTCCACAGCAAATTAAATTCCCAATACGAAAGTTTAAAGAATATGCTTTTTTTCTTCCATTGTTGCGTTCCGATTTCACTTGACGATGCACTTCGGACCCATTTTCTGCTATCATTCAAATGATGAACCTTCCCAAATTCTGTTTCAACATTTTCAAGATGTGTCAATATTTCAGAACCAGTTAACAACTTTGGAGGTGGTCTATGATCACTAGAACCATTAAATTTTGATCTGTTCAGCCGAAATCTATGAGATGCATCGAGAAATATTCGATGACACACGAGGCACCATTTTCTACTGTGAGGTAGCAATTTGGGCTCAAAATAAAAGTTACAAATGGGAAAAGCCAAACCCATGTAAGTTTTCCAACCAGATAAATTCCCAAGCCCAGGGAAGTCACTAATGGTCCACATTAAAGCAGCATGCATTTTGAACATTGTTTTAGAAGAAGCATCAAATGTCTCAACATTGTTTCTCCATAAATCCTGCAATTCGTCAATCAAAGGCTGCAAGTATACATAAATGTCATTTCCAGGCATTTGTTTTCCAAGAATAATCATCAAAAGGATAATAGATGTTTATTGCATACACATCCACGGAGGCAGATTATAAGGGATCAAAACAATTGGCCAAATGATATAACTAGTACTCAAAGTCCCAAATGGGTTAAATCCATCGGCATCCAATCCCAATTGAACATTCCTAAGATCAATTGATAAATCTAGATGTAATGAATCAAATGTCTTTCATGATTGGGAATCTCATGGATGTCTCATTAACCCATCATTGTAAGTATCTACAGAATGACACTTCATGTATTCAACAGTTTTCGATGACATGAATAATCTTTGCAATCGAGGATTCAAAGGAAAGTAACGCAAAACCTTTGCAGGTGTGTTCATTTTTTCTTCTCTATGAAATTATGTTCATTCAAACTTCCAACATCATCCTTTTCCTACCATCTAGAAGAAGAAAATTTCTTGAAATTCTGTCTACTTGAATCCCCTCCCCAATAAATCATATAACCATTGGGACACACATGTATTTTTGTATAATTCAGACCAAGATTGTTAACATCTTTTTTCATATCATAAAAAGATTCTGGGATTTTTGCTTCAGGAAATGCATTACGAATCAATTCCAATATCATGGACATTGCCTTATTTGTAATTCCACATAGACATTTGATATGGTACGACTTTAGAAGAAATGAATGCTTTGAATATTTCAAACACCCACTATAAAACTCTTGATTTCCATCGTCAACTAAATCATGAAATGCATTTTCCTCAGTGAAGTTTTCTATTACATTTGGATACACATAATCAAGAGGAGGATCCAATGATATGTTACAATCTTGATCTGCCTGTGTTACAGTCTCAAAAACATCACTTGTCACGTTGCAATTTGTAGCACCCTCTTCTGGTTGTTCTGATATGTTTTGATGCTGATAGTGGTGTCTTGCAGTGCCGAATGCATCATTTATGAGGTTTTCCATTTCATTTTCCATTTTCAACAAACTTGGGACCTCATTTTGTGGATTAACATCAGTGCTCAATCTTTATGTAATGTTCGATTATCCATGCCAAATCCAACACAAATATTGACCAGGGAATTGCTTCAGTATTAAATGTTCATAAACATCATCTCTCTTCAACCATGTTCTGAATTTACATTCAGGACATGGACATTTTATTCTCCCTCCAATGGATCAATTAGAAATTGCAAAATCTAAAAACTCATTCAATACCTTAACATACTGAGGTGTGTTCCTCGATAATGTGATCCAGCTTTTATCCATGTATATCACAATGTGCCTACACAAAATATACGATAGTGTAAGATTACAGAAACATAATATAATAAAGATGACCCATTGATCATAAAGTATGCATAATATAATAAAGATGATTCATTGATCACATTTACCACTTCATACCAACTAAACAAGTCTAGTCCATAGGAGACAGCGTCAACACCTCGTTGAGGAGCAGTAAGAATACTGGGTTACACACTTATCATAACACTGTCGATCACACATTTATGTTTCCTCAAACAACCCCCCATTGACGTGTGATTGAAACCAATCATAATGAATTTTAAACCTGAGACATTATGTGATTGTTTAGGCTTGACCTTAGATATCCTCCAAGAGGAATTATGTTTCTCAATGGTTTCATACACAACCAACCATATAAAAGTTGTATTTCTAAGAAATAACTGAAGAGATTTAAGACATGAGAGCTCAAAATAAATTCTAGAGGTATTTTTCTTTATTTGATATGTTTATGTTCAATTTTGTGTGTTTTAATTAATAAATGACTCAAAGTTAATGTTTTCAATTTAAAATCATATTTAAAAAAAAATAGGAGTTACATACTCTAAACTAATAAAATGAATTAATGATATTTTTATACTTTAAGAAAACTATCATAAGTCATTTTTTATGTCTATTAATCATCCACACCTCAATCTAATAAACAGTGTGATCGGTATGACATGAAACGTGCGTTTTTTGTGGAAAATTGAAATTTTTTGTTAAAAATGTGTATAAGTCACTAAAATTCAAGAAAAAACACTCTGGTTATCTTAATAATTTATTACAATTATGCATAAGTCATTTATGACATGTAAGAATCATCTTCACATCAATCCGACACATGATGGAACCAAAAAATGTTTTCAATTTAAAAATGAAATTTTAGTTAAAAAATATTTTAATCAATGAAAACCAAGAAAACCACTTTTATTTTTCTTAATACTTTAGGAAAATAATCCTTATTTCTTTTGTGACTTATAGGAATCAACTTTATGTCAATCTGATACATGGTGTGACTGATATGACTCAAAGGCCTATAAAAACTCAGTTCACCCATCAAGTCATTGATAACTCCAAAATGAATTATTTATCATTTTATTCATATATTTATTTTCCATAATATTTTCTATGTATTCATGGAAGTAAATAAGTTGTGGAAATTTATTCCCAATCTGGTCCAAAGAGTATACCATCCTTGGAACACTAATGTTGACTTCTCCAAGTCCCGAGCCATTTCACATCATTAGTGTATTTCATAATATCTTATAGGAAGTCAAAATTTTCCTTCAAATATCTGTAATAATCCATAAAATATATAACATGTTCTTTTTAGATGGAAGAGGAAGTCACATGCAACCAAAAATGTGAAATAAATTTGAAGGATGCATCCATAAATTCTATTATCACACCAATTTTCTTCAATTCGTTTTTGAGAGATAATATGTTGTTCAAATATAATCTAACATCTACCAAGGGAAATAAATAAAACACCTAAGGAATCCCTATTTTTGATAAAGAAGATAACATTTATCTGGTGAAAAATATCCATAGTTCAACATCAAGAATTTATTATTTTAAATTACTATACTAATCATGTTAGATAACCAATAATGTGGAATTTATTGTAGAATAAAAAAGAAAAGTGTTGGGTATAAAAAAATATTATGTAAGGTGAATATTTAGAATGATTAATAAATAGAAAATATTTTTTTATCAAATGAAACTGCCAAACCAAGAAACAATAGTTCAAATTTATATGAATAAATTTCTAGCCTATACTATTTATCAATAATGAAAGATACATCACTGATTTTGTTTTTTGGAAGTACTCCATCCCTGATCAAACAACATGGAATCTGTTGGGGATTTTTCAACCTTGGAAGTTCTCATTGACAAGATATAATCGTATATTCATTTTGGAGTCATTTAATTATGTATTATTTGTTTTTTACATGATAATTCACCATGAATGTGTTCATTATTGTAGAGAATTTGTTTCCAAGACTACAAAGGAAAAGTTGTGAAAACTGGCCAAAATTGATCATTAAACATCATGAAAATAACTTAAAAGATGTGTAGGAATCAATTAGGACATGTCAAAAGTCTCAAATCAAGTCCTAAAGAAATTAAAATTCATGAAAATATTACCTGACATGAATCTACAATACACGTCATGTAATATTCAAAGGCCTCTTCCCAATTAAATTTCAAGACGTGAGAAGATTCATATCATGAGTTTCAAGTACACATCATGAGATGCGTCAAATATCCAATACTAGAAGAATCGTGTAGAGATTCACACTAGAAAAAAAATTCAGATAAAACCATCGATCGAGATTATAATATGTGAGAAGTTTACACATCATGTAATATCCTCACTATTGACTTTCCAGTGCTCATACAACAACACATAACTTTATTTCATCACAATTTTCTCTTTTCCTCTATTGTTTTTTGACTTATTTACACAACCAACTAAAATCTATATAATTTTTGTTACTATTTTGATTAAGCCAAAGTTTCACTAATTTTTCTATATGTTTTATTTAGTTCATTCATCAATGTTGTTGTTCGACATCTATTTCACATTTTTTTCCTTTCAACATCTTTTTCCCCATAAGTTCATAATTTTTTATTATTTAAAGTAATTTGTTCATGTATTTATTACCTATTTTGATTGTGAACTACTTGAGTCTTGAACCCTTAACTGGGAACTGTTCTATTTCAACTTCCTTATTAATGTTCTATGCATGTCTTAAATTTTTTATTTATTATTGATTATTACCATCATGAGAGGCTAAAGCAATTAGGTTAGTGGTTGATATTAGGAGAGTTTTGAAGTTAATAAATCTATAAATGTTGTCTTTGTAACCCTAATTCTAGTAAATAGGTTACATAACAACTATTCATTCAATTATTTTCGGAATCCCTAACCACATGAAGTTTAAATGAATGAACCTGGCCTAATTAGAGTAGAGTAGGCTATGACCATTATCCTACAATACATTCTTCCATATAAGACATGATTAATTCATTTAGGTTTTTAGCTATATATGAACCAAGGATTAGTTTCATCTTATATATATCTAGTTGGTTTGACCATGATCAAATTGTTCTCTATGTATAGATTTGCAGCCTAAGCCATTTGAATATTCCAAGTTGGGATCAAGATTATCCTTTTTACCTGAATCCCAAAATTAAACTAGATCCATACCATATCCATAAATCCCAATCCAAACTCAATAGATTTATTCAGATATCAGACTCAATCAATCTCTTGATGACTCCTATAGAAAGGGTTCAATGTTATAGTCCCTTGTTACCATTTTTATTAAACCAAATTGTTGTTGATTGTTCTACGCACATTCTTCAGTTAATTCATCAATGTTCACCATTTGAAATTAACTTCACATTTGACTCTTCACTTTACAGCTACTTTACCATACGTTCTTACTTGTTTGTTGTTTCAAGTATGTGGTTGATTGATTTAATAGCTGTTTTGGTTGAGAACTACTTGATTCTTGAACCCTCAATTGTGAAATTTCATATTAAAACTTATTTATTACTATTCCAAGCATGACTAAAATTGTTTCTTTAATATTGATTATTACATTCATGAGAAACTAAAATAATTAGAGTAAGCTTCAGGAATCGGGGTGGTATAAACTTATTGAATATATAAATTGTAACTCGGTAACCCTAATCCAAGTAACCAGGTTATATAATAACTCTTTATTAAATTATTTTTGGAAAAAAATACCAAGATATGTTTAAATGAACAGACCATACCTGATTGGAGTAGAGTAGGCAATGACTATTAGAATGTGATATATTTTTACATAGAAGTTAGTATTAATGCATCTATTTTGTTATCTATATCTGGGACAATGAATAGTTAAATCTTATATAGATATTTTTTTCACCATGAATAACTATTTCTCTATGCACAGCTTTGCAGCCTAGGCCGTTAGACTATTCTAAGTAAGGATCAAGATAATACTTTTTACATGAACCCAAAAATTTACCTTGAACCCTACCATCTTCTTAAATCCTAAACAAAACACAATATCATTAATCAAATCCCAAACTCAATCCATCTAGAGGAACTATACACAAAGGGTTCAAAGTCCTAGTTTCATTCCCACCAAAACATTCCCCATGGTTTTGACCCCACAATATAACTATACTACTTCATTGTAGAACGTGTATATTGGGGTAAAAAGAAATTATAATATGACTGCATCCCATGATAATTAAACGATGTGCGTTGGTGTGTCAATTTTTTGCGCTATTTCTGGGATATATTTTAATGTTCTTAAGAACATGAAACATAGACACATCCCTTGGATTGCCTCACTCACCCCTTTATCTTTTCATTCTTTCATTCTTATTTTTGGATGAAGCATCATCCTTATTCTTCAGGCGTAGTGCATTCATCAGGGGCCCTTGACACATTCAAAGAGCCTTGATGGATTAATGCGATGTTGCTTCTTAGAAGATGAGATCCAAAGTGTTTTAGACATGTTTCACAATTAACCAACTAGACCGCATCATTGAATAGAATGAACATTAGAAAAAATCCAACCACATTTACTTTTTTTCCCACACTTCACAAAGATATTAGAATTTTTTGTCAGAGCTATGACCGGTGCCAACAAACTGGCACCATTGGAAAAATAAATGAAATACCCCAAAACCAGATCTTGGATATCTAAATATTCAACATTTGGGGAATAGATTTCATTGGGACACTCCCCAATTCATATGGCATGTTCTATATCCTTTTTGGAATTTACTAAATCTCTAAATGGGTAGAAGTTGAAGCTACCACTCATGTCACCAAAGAAGTAGTAATGAAATTCTGAAAGAAAAATTTGTTTTCAAGATTTAGATTTCCCCAACCACTCATTAGTGATCGGGGAACACTATTTACCAATAATTATATTAAAGGACTTCTAGGGAAGTATTGAATCCATTATAACATTGGAACTCCCTACCACCCTTAAAAAGTGGGAAAATTGAATTATCAATAGGGGAAATTAAAAAAAAATCCATGAAAATATTGTAAACTCATAACCAATTCCATTAACACATGGAATAAAAATTTCAATTAAACATAAAATAGGTATCAAATTAACAATTTTCTTCAAATTAACATGCTAAAACATCGAGTAACAAACATTCTAATCAAATAATAAACATATATTGCAAAAATATTGTAAAAAAAGATGAAAAATGTTACCACAACGGAAAACTCACTTTGGGGTCACGGTCACAGTGAGAAGGGTCGCCGGGAAAAGTGGGGTCACGGGTTGCTGGGGTCACCGGTCGCGGGTTCCACCATAGACGCTGGTCGCGGGGTCGTCGGAGACGGAGTTCGCATTCTCTGGAGAAGTCGCGGGATCGTCGGGGGCGTTGTGGGAAGAAGGGAGCATGAGGGGTCGGGGGGGTTGGGGAAACGGGGGTCGGGGTAGGGAAGTGTCGGGATTTTTTAAAAAACATATGGGTTTAGCGGTGGTTTATTAAAAAATTCCACGAAACCTTTTTCGGAAAACATTTAGCGGCGGTTTTGTGAAGCGCCGCCACAAAACCGCCACTAAACCCTATTTATGTTGTAGTGTAAAAAATGGTTTTTAATAGGTAACCATAAGAAAATCAAATATCATAAGATAACTATTTTGTAAAATTCCTTTTCCTTCACTTTAAATTAAAATAATCATTTTGATAACTATTCTAGGATTATTCTCCCATTATTTAAACACCAATTTAAAATCCACATTCAAAAACCCATTTGATAAATCCACCCTTTCAAAACACTTTTATAAAAACTTTAAAAACAAGCTAGAAATAGAAGAAACATAGATAAAATACCAAGTCACCACATCACAGATAAGAGAAGTCATGGGGCCATATATTTCAATAGAGTCAGGTAAAACAAATAAAAAGATTTACCTATAAAATTAAAATAGTATAATGGGTGAAAAACTAGGTACTATGGTGATACCAGTCCTAGAATTTCAAATATAGACCAACCAACTGGCCTCTGTTTCACCCTTAACATAATCCATCCAACTAGCATGCACCAAGCCTAGAATTGGGGGGACACTCCTCTCTAGTCATAACACATAATTGGAGGACACTATTCGTGTGTTACTATCTAGTGTAGTATAATTATAGAACCCTCACTCAGTGCCTAGTGAACCCATGAAAACAATAATAGTAGGTGATAAATAAATCAAGAATAATTTGATCAATATGAAAACACGTCATAAATATCAGCTCACCTTTAACACCCTTATAAGAAAGAGGACTAATAACATAATTCATATGAAATGAAATATAAATCATTCTCATTGGGCCACAATCCTTATCAAGAAAAATCAAATGGGGGATCAAGAGGGTCTCCCACACCCACATAATTTGAAAACCTATTCAAAGTGACAAATAAGCCTTCACTAAAATAGTCTTATAATGCAATGTTGTTTTTTATCATTTAAAATTTCATTTCAAATGATAATTTAAAATCAAAACATTAAAATCCATTTCAAAAACATCTATAAGACAATTCACAAAAAAAATATTTGAAAGTCTTCCATTAAATCAACTCACCTTTTTGTTAAAACCCCCTAAAGGTTCAGAACATAATTTTTAAAATTATTTCATGACCCAAATGGGTTCAAATCACCTTAAACCTAAAATGTAATTTTTAAATAACCCCTCAAAATTTTTACAATATTTTGAATTTCAAGTACCACTTGAAATGATATTTTATATCTTTAAAACATTTATAAAACTCATTCTAGATATCACTTAAAATTATAATTTGATAAACAAGGAACTTAAAAAGCATTAACTAAAAAATTTCTTTCTAAATAAAGTGAGTACAAAAAAAAACCTCAAATTAATAAAAATTGAGATGAAATTCAATACCTTCAATGGAGATAACCCAAACAAGTCACAAGGTTCCCTCCCTAATCCCTAGCAAGAAAAATCACTAAGAGTAAGCCATCCTGAACCCCGAATCCATCCATATAAGCCCCTAGGGTTTGTGGGAGAGGGAGAAATCAAAGGATAAAGGTTAAGGGGGGAGGAAGAAGGAATAAGAGGAGAGTACATTTTACCTCAAAGAAATATTCTTGGAATAGAGGTGGATGACGGTCTTCCCTATCGTGATGATGGTCAAAGTTACATTTATAAGGCCCAATATATAGAAAAGTGGCTAACCTTGGGGTCCCTCTCAAGGAAGAAATTTCAAGTGCCTCAGTGGTATTTTTGAAAATATTTTTTGTGTTTTTTAATATTTTGAATATGGAAAAATAGTGGTGAAAAACATAGAGGCATATTGAAGGGAAAAAAATTGAAAATACAAAACAACACAAAAAACACAATAAACATGAAAAATGACAGAAATACATAGAATAAGGTCAGTAAGAAAAAGGATAGATCTAAGTGGATCTACCCTTAACTTCCTATCATAGATCTACTAAGGATAATACCAAAAAGTATCAACTCACTTTGTGTATGGTCGATGGCTCGATGCACACACCTCTCTCACCCAAAACATTGATCGCTTGTGCATAGAATCACTTACAACACAAAAGTACTCTCCCAAAAGTGAAGAAATCACCAAATAAAATTAAACCAGTCAAGAATTTATCCTTGAAAAAAGTGACCATAAAAGTGTCACAAATCATGCAACCTTACTTAACCACTTGATCAAGTGAGTTAAGAGAAAAAGGGGAAAAGATGAAGGAAAATCAAGAAATAAACTGATATAACACAAGAATACACTCACACACACCCCAATTCACCTTCACAGTCTCATCAGAGTAATGAAGAGAAAATGATGATAGTGATGATGCTTGAGTCTCCAGGTTATGTTGGGTTTCTTAACCTAATTCAGGACCCGTGAATTAGTTCCCCATTTCTTGTGATTCCAGATCACAACATGAAATGAGGAATAATGAAAAAAAATCACAGTTGAAACAAAAACACAATTGAATTCAAAAAACACGTAGAATGATGAGATTTACATAAATGAAATAAAATACAAAATAATAAAGTTCAATATGAATGAGGAGTGGGGTTCCCATATCTATTAATTTGAGATTTTTCCCGTGTTCGGGGGTTTAGGTTTCTAGTTTAGAGAAATAGATAGGGGAATCCACCTCTTATTCAGAAAAAAAAAATAGAAGAAAAAAACACTCTACACTACTGGAAAGTGGAATTTTCCCAACACTTGTATACCAACGGTTCAAATAACCATTGGTAAATGTTGTATTTTGCCAACGGTTTTCATAAACCATTAGTAAATACCTTGAACAAGTGACTTTTCCCAACAGTTTGAGGAAACCGTTGGGAAAGATGGGGAAAATTTTAGTTTTCCCAACGGTTTCATAAAACCTTTGGGAAAGATTTAGTTTTCCCAATGGTTTTTAAAAACCGTTGGAAAAAAAATCCCCAAATTCTACAAATTTAGGCAGTGGCCTCCCCACGATTCCATAACCCTTCCGCTAGTCTCCAGAAGCGATTCCTTGGTAGAAGCACTTCCGAATCCCCACCTCTTCCATCGGATCAGCAGATACCAAGTTAGAATCCTTCCATATTTTATCAAGGGTATAGTTCCACCTCTTATAAATCATATCCTTCTATTCTCAACGATTTCTTTATTCCCAATTTTTGGGTTTTTTGTAAAATTTTATCATTGTTCCACGAATTGTGTACTCAAATCCCAATATCGGTGTATGTCCAATTAATGTTTTCATTACACATTTACATTTATAAGGGCTTAGTGTATCTTTATTGTGTTCTAATTTTGAAGATTCATAGTTTTTTTTAATATCAATGCTTCAAATATTATAGCTTCATGTATATGAACTAATAAGAAATTGTTTGTAATATTTATTGATATTATTTCATGAAAATCACTCCTTTCGTTAAGATCATGCCAAACATGAAGATCTTGTTCATCTTAATTTTTGTGCACTATGTGTATTACATAACAAGTATGTATCATGTTTCTATCAAAATCTATATATATATAATGACACATTGTTCACTTATCCTTTGCACAATAGAACATATGGAGTATCTTCTTGAGCTTTGCCAAATAGTATGTGGTCCCTAATTAGTACTTCTTCCTTCTTCATGAAACTAATTCACAGAATGTAAAATTCGCAATATTAGTGAATATTAGTTTTTCTAATATAACCATTAATAATTCTGCCTTTGACATCATACATCTTTTATTCAATCACCTTTTTAAAACACAATGACCATTTTCACTGATTTTGGGTTCCTCAAAATGCTTGGGAAAATCAGAAAAATGCATGTATTGAATTGTGTTTCTCATATAGTTTCATGGATACAATTTCATCTCGAAAATCATGACTGTGTGGTTCAAATATCATGAGGACCATGAGATTATTATTCTTCACACAAATGATGTTTTTTTCTACAACTATGTGTTTTTGTTTTCACTTTTAATTTGGCCGAAAGGGGAGCTTTGTGGTCATTAATCATGGTTGTGGGTGGTCATTTAGGATGTAAGATTGTATAAATTCATTTTACTTGATATATCCAATTTTATTATTTATTTATGTTCAATTTTATTATCTTTAACAAGTGATGTTATTTAATAAGTTGTTATTAATGGTTGTAATAATGATGATATGGTATAAGGGTTCATATGGTGTGTATAAGGGTTCACATGGTGTGTATAATGGTTGACATGGTATCATTGAACTCAAGTCATTAATTTAAGCATTCATTCTCACTAGAATGTAAGAAATTGAATGATGTAAACCCATCCTCACATGATTTCTTACCTTATATAGTGTCCAACATATGGAATACGAGCTTTTGAAATCATCAGTTAACCAGGATCATATATTCCATTTCCCCCAAGAGGACTGTACTAATATAACTTTAGGGTCAACTAAATATGATTCTCATTGTATGTTGTATATTATGTGTTCTTCTTGGCCAATACTCACTTTTATGAGGGTGGGGTGATTTTCACTACCCATTCTGGCATGTGTAGATAGCCATAAAAATGTTAGATAAGTCACAAGTTTAATTCAGCAATGTTGTTATCATTGACATACTTTATTAAGAATTTCAAATTTAAAAATAAATTTTTTTGTCTATACTTAATGAAATTAAATCTTTTTACAGGCCATGAACAACCTATTAGTGTATAATCCTAACATTTATTCACCCATGGGGTGCGCTTGACTTGGGGAAGTAATTGGGTAATAAAATGTATGGTCAGGTGTCAATAATGAGTTATTGAACATGAGTGAATGATTTGGGATGCCTATAACATATGATGGGACCTAAGGCATGTGCCTCTTATATAACTAATGAAAATGAATATAAATAAATTTTAATTTAATTTATGAGTACTTGTTCTTTAAATTATTTTAATAGTTCACAACATCGACTAGAAACTTCTTCCTTTATCATTTACTTAAATGTATTTTCTATTAAAGTTCAATCCTATTTAATTTTTTATGACAAAATGACTTATATAAATTCTTTTTACAGAATGGACAGAAGTTGGATGTATGAAACCAATCAGATCTCAAGAAATTTTCCAAATAATTTGGAGAGCATTATAGATTTTTCATTTCACAATGCTTCAGATAGTGGTCACTTACACTGCCCATGTTCCAATTATGTTGGTAGACCTTGGTTGATCCGTGAAGAAGTCATCTACCACATAACCAAAAATGGATTTCAACCAAACTACTTTGTGTGGTATCACAATGGGTAGAAAATGAAATCTCAAATTGATGATGATCGAAATGAAAAGACTGGAATGGAGAATTTGTTAGATGGTCGGTTTCTGTTTATTCGTCATCATGAAAAAGAAAGTATTTCGACTCAAGAAGACTTCGATATGATCACAGCTGATGCATCTAGTGAAAATGATGATATTGAAAGGGTGAAAAAATTGAATGATGCTTCCATGACTCTAGTATATCGACAATGCGATAAAATTAAAAAGCTGGAATTTTTAATCTGATAGTTTTATGGGAAAACTATGTATGGGATTTCAAATACAGCAATCGATTACATTCTTAACCTCTTAAATGATTTACGTATAGATGATGCAGATATTCCCTCAAACCACTATATGGAATGTAAGTTAGTTGAGGAACTTGGATTTTCAAGAAACAAAATTCATGCTTTCCTGAAATATTGTAGTTTACTCTGGTAGGAAACTGTTGAACGAAATGATTGTATAAAATGTGGCACATCCCACTGGAAGTCAAAATCTGATGGAACACCATCTCGCGTTCCACATAAAGTAATGTGGCACTTTCCATTGATCCCCAGACTCCATAATCTTTTTATGTCTGATGAGCTATCAATAAAAATGAGATGGCATGATACCGAGAGAAAGAAGACTAATGATGAGTTGGTTCATCCTGTAGATGGATTTGCATGGCATATATTTGATGCTCAACATCCTAATTTTGCAGTTGACGTGCATAATGTGAGGCTGGGTCTTTCATGTGACATCCCCCCGAACAACCCACCAGACATCCCCCACACCCTCTTCCCTGGACCCCAGACAGCCCCACCGGACAGCCCCCCACACAGCCCCCCGAACAGCCCCAGGACAGCCCCCCCCCCCCACCCTCCTCCCTGGACCTCGGACAGCCCCCCAGACTTCCCCCCATATAGCCCCTCGGACAGCCCCCCACCCTCTTCCTTAGACCCCGGACAACCCCCCCCCCCCCCCCCGAACACCCCCGGACAGCCCCCAGACAGCCCCCCAAACACCCCCGGACAGCCCCCGGACGGCCCCCTGAACAGCCCCCCAGATAGCCCCCCCCCCCCCTCCTCCCTAGACCCTGGACAACCCCCAGAAATCCCCCAGACATCCCCCTGGACAGCCCCCCCCCCCCCCCCCCTCTTCCTTAGACCCCGAAAAACCCCCCAAACACCCCCAGACAGCCCCCAGACAGCCCCCCGAACAGCCCCTCACCCTCCTCCCTGGACCCCGGACAGCCCCACGGACAGCTCTGCCAGACAGACCCCCAGACAGCCCCCCCCCCACCCCCTCCTCCTTGGACCCCGTACAACCCCCCCCCCCCCCCCGAACACCCCCCGCACAGCCCCCCGCACAGCCCCCCACCCTCCTCCTTGGTCCCCGGACAGCCCCCCGGACACCCACCGGACAACCCCCCGGACAGCCCCGCCGGACAGCCCCCCTACCCTCCTTGATTTCATTTAATATATAAAATCTATAATATATATTTTATTTATTTTCATCATGATAATCAATGTAAATCGCATTTACACATCTAATAAATATCCTAAATTTTTGGTATGTTATAAAAGAGATGTATTCATTGGGCATGACATTGTTAGTTCCGAAATGTTTCATAGCATGATAAACTAAAATATAATCCATACTAATAATGATATAAAAATATTTTATATGAATGTCCACATGATTTTAAGTAAATATCATTCCACTAATAGACATAGGAGGATTCTCATAAAATGGACAATATATTAAGTACATAAGGGAAACGGACCAAATGCATTCGGTTTCCATTGAAACTTTAAGAGAATGATCCATGGGTCATATGTGACGTGTACAAATCAACCCTGCCTCAATCTGAGATGTGGTGTGGCCGGCACCACTAAAAGTGTCTGTCTTCTGTTTCAAAAGGACGTCATTTTAATTGAAAAACATCAACTGGCATAGGGAAAACCGACCAAACGCATTAGGTTTCCGTTCAAACTTTAGGAGAAAGATTCATGGGTAATATGTAACGTGTACGAGTCAACCTTGCCTAAATCTGAGACACGGTGTGGCTGGAACCACTCAAAGTGTCTGTCTTTTGTTTCAAAAGGACATCATTTTAAGTGAAAAACATCAACTGGCATACAGAAAACTGAACAAACGCATTCAGATTGTGTCGATACTTTATCACAATGATCCATGGGTCATATGTGATGTGTATGAGTCAACACCTCCTTAAACTGAGGCATGGTGTGGCCGGAATCACTCTAAATGGCTCTCTTTTGTTTAAAATGGACAACATTTTAAGTACATACGAAAAACCGACAAAACGCATTCGGTTTCCGTTGAAACTATAGGAGAACGATTCATGGGTCATATGTGACGTGTAAAATTCAACCCTGTCTCAATCTAAGACGTGGTGTGGTCGGCACAACTCAAAGTTCCTTTCTTCTGTTTCAAAAGGACGTCATTTTAATTCAAAAACATCAACTGGCATACGGAAAACCGACCAAACGCATTCTAATTGTGTCGATACTTTATAAAAACGATCCATGGGTCATATGTGATGTGTACAAGTCAACCCCGCCTCAATCCGAGGCGCGGTGTGGCCACCACCACTCAAAGTGTCTGCCTTTTGTTTCAAAAGGACGTCATTTTAATTGAAAAACATCAACCAACATACGTAAAACCGACCAAACGCATTCGGATTGTGTCGATAATTTAGAACAACGATCCATGGGTCATATGTGACATTTACGAGTCAACCCCTCCTCAATCCAAGGTGCGGTGTGGCCGTCACCACTCAAAGTGTCTGTCTTTTGTTTCAAAAGGACGTCATTTTAAGTGAAAAACATCAACTGGCATACGAAAAGCCGATCAAATGCATTCGTATTGTGTCGATACTTTAGAAAAATGATCCATGGGTCATATGTGATATTTATGAGTCAACCCCGCCTTAATAGGAGGCACAGTGTGGCCGGAATCACTCTAAGTGGCTCTTTTTTGCTTAAAATGGACAAAATTTTATGTACATATGGAAAACGGTCCAAACGCATTCAGTTTCCATTGAAACTTTAGGAGAACGATTAATGGGTCATATGTGATGTGTACGAATCAACCTCGCCTCAATCTGAGATGCGGTGTGGCCGGCACCACTCAAGGTGTCTGCCTTTTGTTTCAAAAGGACGTCATTTTAATTGAAAAACATCAACTGGCATACGGAAAACTGACCAAACGCATTCTTATTGTGTCGATACTTTAGAAGTACGATCCAAGGGTCATATGTGACATGTACGAGTCAACCCCGCCTTAATCTGAGGCGCGGTGTGGCCTCCACCACTCAAAGTGTTTGTCTTTTGTTTAAAATGGACAAAATTTTAAGTATATACGGAAAACCGACCAAACCCATTCAGTTTTTGTTGAAACTTTAGGAGAACGATTCATGGGTCATATGTGACGTGTAAAAATCAGCCCCGCCTCAATCTAAGACGTGGTGTGGCCAGCACCACTCAAAGTGTCTGCCTTTTATTTCAAAAGGACGTCATTTTAATTGAAAAACATCAACTGGCATACGGAAAACAGACCAAACACATTCAGATTGTGTCGATACATTAGCACAACGATCCATGGGACATATGTGACGTGTACGAGTCAACCCCGCCTCAATCCGAGGTGCGGTGTGGCCACCACCACTCAAAGTTTCTACCTTTTGTTTCAAAAGGACGACATTTTAATTGAAAAACATCAACTGTCATACAGAAAACCGACAAACGCATTTGGATTGTGTCGATACTTTATCACAACGATCCATGAGTCATATGTGACGTGTAAAAGTCAACCCCGCCTCAATCCGAGGGGCGATGTGGCCGCCACCACTCAAAGTGTCTGTCTTTTGTTTCAAAATGATGTCATTTTATGTGAAAAATATAAACTGGCATACGGAAAAGTGACCAAACTCATTCCGATTTTGTCGATACTTTAGCACAACAATCCATGGATCATATGTGAGGTTTACGAGTCAACCCTGCCTTAATCTGTGGCACGGTGTGGCCACAATCACTCTATGTGGCTCTCTTTTGTTTAAAATGGACAACATTTTAAGTACATACGGAAAAATGACCAAAAGCATTCAGTTTCCGTTGAAACTTTAGGATAATGATTCATGGGTCATATGTGACGTGTATGATCAACCCCGCCTCAATCTAAGACATGGTGTGGCCGGCACCACTCAAAGTGTCTGCCTTTTGTTTCAAAAGGACAACATTTTAATTGAAAAATATCAACTGGCATACGGAAAACCGACCTAACGCATTCGGGTTGTGTTGATACATTAGCACAACGATCCATGGGTCATATGTGATGTGTATGAGTCAACCTCTCCTCATTCCAAGGTGCGGTGTGGACGCCACCACTCAAAGTGTCTATCTTTTGTTTCAAAAGGACATCATTTTAAGTGAAAAACATCAACTGGCATACGGAAAACTGACCAAACGTATTCGGATTGTGTCGATAATTTATCACAACGATCCATGGGTCATATGTGACATGTACGAGTAAACCCCGCCTTAATCGGAGGCACGGTGTGGACATAATTACTCTAAGTGGCTCTCTTTTGTTTAAAATGGACACCATTTTAAGTACATACAGAAAACCAACCAAACGCATTCCGTTTTTGTTGAAACTTTAGTAGAATGGTCCATAGGACATATGTGACGTGTATGAATCAAACCTGCCACAATCGGAGATGCAGTGTGGCCGGCACCACTCAAAGTGTCTGCCTTTTGTTTCAAAAGGACGTCCTTTTAATTGAAAAACATCAACTGGCATACGGAAAACCGTCCAAACGCATTCGGATTGTGTCGATACTTTAGCAAAACGATTCATGGGTCATATGTGACGTGTATGAGTCAACCCCGCCTCAATCCGAGGCATGGTGTGGCCAACAGCACTCAAAGTGTCTGTCTTTTGTTTCAAAAGGACGTCATTTAAAGTGAAAAACATCAACTGACATACGGAAAACCAACCAAATGCATTCGGATTGTGTCTATACTTTTGAAAAATGATCCATGGGTCATATGTGATGTGTACAAGTCAACCCCGCCTTAATCGGAGGCATGGTCTGACCCAAATCACTCTAAGTGGCTCTCTTTTTTTTAAAATGGTCAACATTTTAAGTACATACGGAAAACCGACCAAACACATTCGTTTTCTGTTGAAACTTTAGGAGAACGATCCATGGGTCATATGTGATGTGTACGAATCAACCCCGCCTCAATCTGAGACGCGGTGTGGCCAAAACCACACAAAGTGTCTGCCTTTTGTTTCAAAAGGATGTCATTTTAATTGAAAAACATCAACTGGCATACGGAAAACCGACCAAACACATTCGGATTGTGTCGATACTTTAGCACAACGATTCATGGGTGATATGTGACATGTAAGAGTCATTTCCCGCCACAATCTGAGGCGTATTGTGGCCTCCACCACTCAAAGTTTCTATCTTTTGTTCAAAAGGACGTCATTTTAGGTGAAAAACATCAACTGACATATGGAAAACCGACCAAACGCATTCGGATTGTGTTGATACTTTAGCACAACGATCCATGGGTCATATGCGACGTTTATGAGTCAACCCCACCTTAATCGGAGGCATGGTGTGACCGAAATCACTCTAAGTGGCTCTATTTTGTTTAAAATGGACAACATTTTAAGTACATACGGAAAAACGACCAAACGCATTCGGTTTCCATTGAAACTTTAGGAGAACGATCCATGGGTCATATGTGATGTGTACAAATCAACCCCTCCTCAATCTGAGATGCGGTGTGGCCAGCACCACTCAATGTGTCTGCCTTTTGTTTCAAAAGGATGTCATTTTAATTGAAAAACATCAACTGGCATATGGAAAACTGACCAAACGCATTCGGATTGTGTCGATACATTAGCACAATGATCCATGGGTAATATGTGACGTGTACGAGTCAACCACGCCTCAATCCGAGGAGCGTTGTGGCTTCCACCACTTAAAGTGTCTGGCTTTTGTTTCAAAAGGACGTCATTTTAATTGAAAAACATCAACTGGCATATGGAAAACTGACAAACACATTCGGATTGTGTTGATACTTTAGCACAATGATCCATGGGTCATATGTGACGTGTACGAGTCAACCCCGCCTCAATACGAGGTGCGGTGTGGCCGCCACCACTCAAAGTTTCTGTCTTTTGTTTCAAAAAGACATCATTTTAAGTGAAAAATATCAACTGGCATACGGAAAAGTGACTAAACGTATTCGGATTGTGTCGATACTTTAGAACAATGATCCATGGGTCATATGTGACGTGTACGAGTCAACCCTACCTTAATATGAGGCACGGTGTGGCCGGAATCACTCTAAGTGGATCTCTTTTGTTTAAAATGGAAAACATTTTAAGTACATACGGAAAACTGACCAAATGCATTCGGTTTCCGTTGAAACGTTAGGTGAACGATCCATGGGTCATATGTGACATGTACGAATCAACCCCGCCTCAATCTGAGACGCGGTGTGGCCAGCACCACTCAAAGTGTATGCCTTTTGTTTCAAAAGGACGTCATTTTAATTGAAAAACATCAACTGGCATATAGAAAACCGACCAAATGCATTTGGATTGTGTCGATACCTTAGCACAACGATTCATGGGTAATATGTGACATGTACGAGTCAACCTCGCCTCAATACGAGGCGCGGTGTGGCCGCCACCACTCAATGTTTTTGTCTTTTGTTTCAAAAGGACGTCATTTTAAGTCAAAAATATCAACTGGCATACGGAAAAGTGACCAAATGCATTTGGATATTGTCGATACTTTATCACAACGATCTATGGGTAATATGTGACGTGTATGAGTCAACCCTGCCTTAATCTGAGGCACGGTGTGGGCGAAATCACTCTAAGTGGCTCTCTTTTGTTTAAAATGGACAACATTTTAAGTACATACGGAAAACCGACCAAACGCATTCGATTTCTGGTTAATCTTTAGGAGAACGATCCATGGGTCATATGTAACGTGTACGAATCAACCCTGCCTCAATCTGAGATGCGGTGTGGCCGGCACCACTCAAAGTGTCTGCCTTTTGTTTCAAAAGGACGACATTTTAATTGAAAAACATCAACTAGCATACGGGAAACCGACCAAACGCATTCGGATTGTGTCGATACTTTATCACAACGATTAATGGGTCATATGTGACGTGAAAGAGTTAACCCTGCCTCAATCCGAGGCACGGTGTGGCTGCCACCACTCAAAGTGTCTGTCTTTTATTTCAATAGGACGTCATTTTAAGGGAAAAACATCAACTGGCATACGGAAAACTGACCAAACACATTCATATTGTGTCGATACTTTAGCACAATGATCCATGGGTCATATGTGACGTGTACAAGTAAACCCCGAATTAATTGGAGGCACGGTGTGGCCAAAATCACCCTAATTGTCTCTATTTTGTTTAAAATGGACAACATTTTAAGTACATACGGAAAACCGACCAAACGCATTCGGTTTCCATTGAAAATTTAGGATAACGATCCATGGTTTATATGTGACGTGTACGAATCAACTCTGCATCAATCTGAGATGCGGTGTAGCTGGAACCACTCAAAGTGTCTGCCTTTTGTTTCAAAAGGACATCATTTTAATTGAAAAACATCAACTGGCATACGGAAAACCGACCAAACAAATTCAGATTGTGTCGATACTTTTGCACAACGATTCATGGGTCATATGTGACATGTATGAGTCAACCCCGCCTAAATCAGAGGTGTGGTGTGGCCGCCACCACCCAAAGTGTCTATCTTTTGTTTCAAAAGGACGTCATTTTAAGTGAAAAACATCAACTGACATACGAAAAATCGAACAAACGCATTCGGATTGTGTCGATACTTTATCACAACAATCCATGGGTCATATGTGACGTGTACGAGTCAACCCCTCCTTAATCGAAGGAACAGTGTGACTGGAATCTCTCTAAGTGGCTCCCTTTTGTTTAAAATGGACAACATTTTAAGCACATACGTATAACCGACCAAACGCATTCGGTTTCCATTGAAACTTTAGGAGAACGATCCATGGGTCATATGTGACGTGTATGAATCAACTCCGCCTCAATATGAGACGCGGTGTAGCTGGAACCACTCAAAGGGTCTACCTTTTGTTTCAAAAGGACGTCATTTTAATTGAAAAACATCAACTAACATGCGGAAAATTGACCAAACGCATTCGGATTGTGTCGATACTTTAGCACAACGATTAATGGGTCATATGTGACGTGTACGAGTCAACCCCACCTCAATCAGAGGTGCGGTGTGGCCACCACCACTCAAAGTGTATGTCTTTTGTTTCAAAAGGACATCTTTTTAAGTGAAAAACATCAACCGGCATACGGAAAACCGACCAAACGCTTTCGAATTGTGTCGATACTTTAGCACAACAATCCATGGGTCATATGTGACGTGTAAGAGTCAACCCCGCATTAATCAGAGGCATGGTGTGACCGGAATCACTCTATGTGTCTATCTTTTGTTTAAAATGGACAACATTTTAAGTACATATGGAAAAATGACCAAACACATTCGAATTCCATTGAAACTTTAGGAGAACGATCCCTGGGTCATATGTGATGTGTAAAAATCAACCCCTCCGCAATCTGAGATGTGGTGTGGCCGGCACAAATCAATGTGTCTGCCTTTTGTTTCAAAAGGACGTCATTTTAATTGAAAAACATCAAATGGCATACGGAAAACCGACCAAACACATTCGGATTGTGTCGATACTTTAGCACAACGATCCATGGGTCATATGTGACGTGTACGAGTCAACCCCGCCTCAATATGAGGCACAGTGTGGCCGGTAGCACTCAAGGTGTATGTATTTTGTTTAAAATTGACACCATTTCATGTAAAAATATATGGTATACAAAAACCGATAAAATTATGAATTGACTTCCAGATTCCACATATAATTGTCATCTAAATTTTGAATTGAATTATAAATGAATTACGTATGTTTATAATTACGTTATGAATTCTAATTTAATTATGGATGTGTATAGTTCCAGCAATATATGTTAAATGTGTATGAATTTGTTCTCTATATGTATGTGTTAGTTGGTTATTGTAGCTACAATAATTATATATGTATATGTTAGTTTATTGCAGGTATAATAATTGGATTGAAAATGGGAGGGCACAAAATGAGGCATGCTATGCAAATTGCAGACCTGCTGTGCAAATTGCAGGCTACTGTGCCATTTGCACAGCATAGGCTATGTCAACTGTTCAAAACCGTTGGCATAGCATCTTGGTTCCTGTTTTTACCAATGGATCATTGAACCGTTGGTAAAAACCCTTTCCCGACAGTTCAGTGAATCGTTGGGAAAGAGGGGAATCCTTGGTATTTCCCAACGGTTCAAGCCAACCCGTTGGGAAAAACTATCCCAACGGTTTGGAACAACCGTTGGGATAGGTTAGGCTTTCCCTACCCAATCCCAACGGTTCACAGTAAATCGTTGGGAAAACCTTTCCCAACGGCTTACTTCCCTACGGTTTGCAGAACCGTTGGTATAACATAAACCAACGGTTCTTCAGCCTTTCCCAATGGTTCTGAACCGCTGGGAAAGGATGTATTTTCAGTAGTGCTAACTAATAGGCAACATATTTTTCCACATGGCATGCCTTTGATATTCTTGTCACTGCCTTCGAGTGAACTCCAAGTGAGTGAAACTATCCCCTTACAATGATCGTGGCTCAAACAAACCGTGTAGTGCCCACGATTATAACCTTTAATCATCAACCAGTTTTTCTAGAAAGCCAAAAGTGGCATAAGACAATTTAAAGAAGGCTATTATTATTATTTATAGATATGTGTATATATATTTTTATATTAATATCATTAATTTTAGAAATATAAAAACAAATAAACTTATTAAAAAATAAATAAATATCGACAAATACCTATAGTTATTATTATTAATATTATATATATATATATATAGAGAATTAAAATTATACATATATTATTAAATTTAATTATATAATTATATACATAAATATATACTTAAAATAAATATTCTATTTAAATTTATTTATATTATTATTATCATTTTAATTATATTAATTTATTATATATTATGTTATTATATATAATTATATAATGAAAGGAAATAAAAAAGGATATAAGAAATGGGGAAAGTCGAACATAGGAGGGAACATAGGGTGTGGTCTCACTGTAGAGATCAAAAAGGGGGTAGGGGGTTTAGCGATTTCAAGCGGAAGAGAAGGGTTGCGGTGTGTGGTCAGCGGAGGTAGGATGGATCTCAGTTCTGGATTGCAGGTGGGTGCTCCTCCTTCTACTGATCTAGAAAGTTATGTGGTGTGGGTAGTTTCTAGACGATGACCCTGAGTGGTGGTTGGTCCTCTTCTACAGATCTGGAAAGTCATGAAAAATCGGCGATCTCTAACGGAATGAAGGGGGTTTCTGGAGTATCGACCATCATTTCTTCAGATTTTCTTTTTTATATTTCAATGAGTTTGGATCTGGTAGTGATTTTAGATATTTTGATTTGAAATGATTTTCTTCTTCATCTAAGCTCGGTTCTTGCATTAATTCTTGCAATAGTTGAATTGATTATTGCTACCGTTGAATTTTGAATTGTGTTGTTGTTGGATTTTTGTTCTGTTTTTGGTTCTCTTCGGATCTGGTTGGGACTAGTAGAAGGAAACAGTGATTGTGTGTGTGACTCTAACGGTGAGTTGAGAAGCACATAGAAAAACAATAAATTAATTAAATGAATAAAAAACCACAAAATTAAATCACCAAAGTGATAATAAATTATTTTCAAATAAAAAAATTTAATTAATTTTATACAATAAAAAATAAATTTAAAACTGAATTAAAAAATAATGAATTTAGTAATAGATTAAATTAAATTTAAATAATATGAAACTTATGAAAAACAAAATTAGTTCTAAATGATTAAATTTTCAAAAATAGAAAATTATTAAAATAAATTAAAATTTATTAATTTGAAATAAAAATTGATTATATAATTAATTAAATTAATGAATTAATTAAATTAATGAATTAAAAATTACTTAAATGAAAAATAATTAAAAAAGAATTAAATAAATAAAAGAATAAATGAAATAGATATTTTGAAATAAAAATGAAATAATTAATGAATTAAAAGAAAGATAATGAAAATTTATTATTTAAAAAAATTAAAAGTTAAAACAGAATTATGAATTGAATTTTAAAATTATTAAAAAATAAAAAAACAAACATTAAAATAAGGATTTGAACAAAAAAAATCACTATTTTACTAATACTATACAAAAATACAGAATTTTGATTATTATTAATTAAAATACATTATTTTTTTAATAAAAAGAGAATTTAAATGAAAAATGATGTGGCAAAGAGTGTGAAAACACAACTACATTAGTGGAGGATCTCAAAAATCATATAGAAGGATGAGATGAGCTCCCTTACATGTTCCCTATCTCAGAAAAACACAGGGGAAAGGAGGGAAATGACCCTTAAAAACGTGAAAGCGGAAAAAAAGGAAAAACGAATTTTTAAGAATCAGGGTATTTTTCACGATTGATGAATAGTTTCCCATAACCATGAAAACCCCATGTTTCAAAAAACTCCCATAGAAAGTGTTGGTTAGAGTGGATACTCAATAAGGGGGTTAATTGAGTTCCAATTAGAAATTTCTGTTAAAAATATTTCTATTAAAATCCCCCAAATTAAATAAAAAAATTAAACTGTGGTGAATTTATAAAGATTGTAAGTTTTCAATTAGTTTCTCAAGAGATTGATTATTTCTCAGTTAACTCAATCTGAAGATTGATTAACTTTTGAAACTAACTTACTGGCTTACAAAAGTTATAAACACTTTCTAGTTTAACTATCAGAGTTACTTTAAAATAGATTTGTATTTAAAGTACTTAGCAGCGGAATAGAATATAACTTAAACTAAAACTAAGATGCATAGCACATATAACCAAGATGTTCAGTCTCAAGCCGAGACTTAGTCCTCTCAAACAATTTATATAAATTTTGATCTACACCCTAGATCGGGGTAAACAACAGTACAAAGACTGTCCAGGTACTGAGACCTCTACCACAGTTCTTCATGGGAAAATAAAACAATAGCACACAGGATTTCCAGGTCACACTTGAACTCTACCACTAACCACAGTGGGATATAAGAGTATAGGGAAAGACGGAGTGAGGATTTATAAATCCTCCAGTTCAGCATAGAAGACAGTGTGTCTAAAAATACAGAGCACATGCACTGCTCAAAATATAAATAAAAGAATCCCTGAGAAAGAGTAGATATGAGTTTAGAATGCTCTAGTGATTTGAAGTTCACCTATGAACTCCTTTTGATTAAACAGAAATGCTTCTGAGTCCTTTTCTGGTTTTTTTCTGGAAAACAGAGTGTCATTTGCTTCCTTGATTTTCAGGTTCAGTTTGATTAGATTGAGTGTATGAATATATCTTTGTAGTTCTTCACTCCTTGACTATGGTACAGCTTGTGTTCTCTTTTTGTATGAATGTCCTCGTGTATGTCCAGTGTTCTTCAAGTAATAATGTGTATGGATTTCACCTCTCTATTGTGTATATTTCTCTATATTTTTCTTCATTAGCTTGATCTTCCTTTTATACCTTGAGCTCCGGCAATGAGAATGATTACTTTATGGCAGTTACGAAGTATGGTTCCCTAAAATGCTAAGCACTATCATTAATTAATATCAGATTCATTAAAAATATCAAATATGACCGTTGCTAAATAAACAAATAAAAATAGAATTTAGAGATACGATGACTGCTTTCCATCGGTATCTCTTAGTATCAGTGAGCTTGTATCGGTAGCTCTTCTATATTAGTGGTTGTTATCCTTTATAACGGTAGCTCGCTTGAATCGGTCTCTCTTCTATCGGTAACTCCTTTTATTGGTAGATCCTTCTATCAGTAGCTTCATCTATCGGTAGATCCTTCTATTGGTAGCTCCTTCTATCGGTAGCTTTGTCTATCGGTAGCTTCTTCTTGTAACAGTAGTCATCTATCTGTATCAGCAGACATGTATCGGTAGACTTTGTCTGTCTGTATTGGTGGATTTCGTATCGGTAGCTTGTATCGGTAACTATATACCAGTGACCCTGTCTCACAGGAAGCTTAGTCTATCAGTGACCTTTACTTATCGGTATACTATGTATCGGTAGGTCTGTATCAGTCGACTTGTGCATACCAGTAGACTTGTTCTATCAGTATCTCTTCTTCTATCGTTAGCTTTTATGCATACCGGTAGCCTTATCCATATCCGTAGACTTCTGTACCAGTGTACTTAGCCTTATTATTAGCTGTGTATACTGGTGAATTTATGCATATCAGTGGACTTAACACTTATCTGTTCTATGCAAAACATATCCAGATTGAGTTAGAATTATTTCAAAGTATTTATAAACATAGATAAACATTGATTAACATATTCCAATGATTATTTTGATATTTTATTAACGTAACAATATGATGTCATAGATTGAACAAATTATTATAAAGATAAACATTATTTGGGATTATCAAAGCATATGGAAACATAACTGAGATTATCAAAATAGGTGAGGTCAACAATCTCTACCTTTTTTATAATCATAAATTATGATATTATAATCCAAAATAATTAGTAATGTATCAGTATAAAATACAGTGGGTTTTATTTCTCAGTGTGAGTAATGAAATTTTCAAATGTGAGATTTTAAATGTATCAGAGGATATAGTATTAAATGCAATTGTATGAGAGATAATAACAAAAACAATGTACTAGAATTTTAAAACAAATGTATCAGAGGCAAAATTATAAAATAAATGTACCAGAGGTAAATGTATTATACTCATAAATATTAAGCTCATATTTCTCATATTTCTCATATTTCTCCATATCAGTTTCCCCTTTTTGTATTATTTATCCCCTGTTATATTAGTTCTCCTCCGTTATATTAGTCCCCCCCCCCTTTGTGATTAAAAAAAATAAGGGAAGAAAGGATGAAAAAAGTAACAGAAGTTAAGAGAGAATGAAATCATGAATATATTAATTGAGGCAAAAACACATAGAAATACAAAATTGAACAAAAAAGAATACAAGTGATTCCTGTCAAAGGTCATAGACACTAATCAATCCACCTCCTAAATGTTCACTTTGGATTTGGATTTGGGTTCAGAGGAAGACTCAGGCTGGATAGCTTCAGTAGAAGGCTTGGGAATTCCAGAAAGCACTACTGGAGGTTGAGCAACAGATATTGTTCTTGGCCTGTAGTGGGTACTCCTCAGAGTAATCAGAGGTGTCGTGCTTCTGATGGCTTGAGCTGGTGTCATCTGAGGAATGGAGGCAGATTGAGCAAAGGTAGGTAGAACTGGAGGTGCAATGATAGGAGTACTATCTACATGAAAAAATGGCAGCAAAAAATTCCGAAAGTCCATAATGATTCCTCCGCCTCTTTCCATAGCAGAAATGAAGTCATCATTGTTCTCCATAAATTTGTCTAGAGCAGGGGTCAACTCCCTGAGCTTGTTAACTTGTTCTTTGAAGGCTTGATTGACTGGAGGTAACTTCATGTTTTCTAACATAAGCTTGAAATGGTTGTTGAGTTGATTCCTGGTATAGACCCTTTGGAAATAGTAATCCACTTTTTCTTTTACCTATTTCTGAGAAGCAGTGGCTTCTCTCATAAAATTCTGAACAATTTCCCCTATATCCCTGGTGGTAGTCACCACCTGGGTCAAGGCAGAAAAGTCTACAGAGCCACTGGTAGAAGACTTTCCAATCTCCTCTCTCATCATAGTTCGAATCAGATCAATATCCAAATAAGGGTTGGAATAACTCAAAGGTGCAACAGTGAAGGCTACAGTTTCCTTAAATGATTTAGTCAGCCCACTTATGAGATTTTTCACACGGGAGTCCTGGGTGCTGACTTGCTGCTCCATGGATTTATTGAATCCCTAAAAAAAATAAACAAATTGCTTTACTACACTTTTAATGTAATTTATATCAGTATTCATTTGAGCTTGAGAACCACTCAAGGTAGTTAGAGAAGCAACAGAGTGCTTCAGGGCAACAACAACTCCTGTCTATCTCTCAATCTGAGAATGACATACTCTTATCTCATTCATCATTTCTGTCATAGGGCCTGACACTATACACCCGAGAGAGAGTTCTAAAGATTTTTCCATATCACTCAGTTATTAAATAAGATAGCGCTTTAAGTCTACAACAGATGCAGTCCAGGTCTCCTTCAACTCATCCTTTAAAGATTCAAGATCAGTCTTAGTAACCAGATTTTCAAGCACAACTACAGGTGATCTTTCTGTCACAAGACTAGCCACAGAGTCATTCATAACAGGTTGAATGGATGATATCAATGAGGTTTCCATTCATCTTATCTCTTCCACAAATGATGTCTTAAGATCATACTTCACCTGGTATAGATCATATTTTCTTACTACATCCTCAGGTAAAAACTCAGAAGAGATATTATAGTCGACATGAGGTCTGCTGACAGGTGTCTCATCCTTAGAGTCAGGGTAGTCCAACCCACAAACCACAAAACCTGGGTCTTTTTCCCAGTCTTCAATTCCATCAGCTATTGAAACATTTCCAAATCTAGTAGGATGCTCCCCCCCAACTGGTGCATTCTCCTGTATATGTATAGCAACAACACCCTCAACAGTTCGGTCTTCCTCAGAAGAATTTTCCACAACCATCTCCATTTCTCCAATAACATGAGGTTCCTCAGGAATAGGTGCAGGTATATCTACTTCAACAATAACAACCTCTATATGCACATCAATACTTCCAATCAATGGACTCAAACTCAATTTGGAAGAATCAGATGCTTCAGATTCAGATTTCTCTTCCTCCCCATTCTCTGGAGATGGCTGGTCTCCCTCATCAACATGTTCTTCATTATTTCTCTCTTCCAAGACTGTTTCCTTTCCAGATGATACAAATTCAGTAACGGGACTTGGAGGCAAGTACGGATCCCTTCCATCAGCTATAGAAGTATCCTCCTCATCAGTATCATCACTATACCGAGGTTCCTCTTCATTAGGTCCTAGACCTGGATCCCACACATCCTTAAGCCTAGAAGGATGACCCACAGGATTAAACTTATCATACAGTTTCTCATCATCACTAACCCATTCTCTTCTCCACGTATTCCAATTGATCTTCATGTACTTACAGATAGTTTTGGTAACACAAAAGTTGTCTTTCATAACCACTGTCTCATCCTAAGACTTAGCCACACCTCTTACCTTGATCATCACAAAGATCAGTTTTACATAGAATAGAGCGTTGGTTTTTGACATTGTCATGTTCATATCCTCAATATGAATCATTAAAAGTCTATATAGATTCCCATTAACACCATGCCTTAACAGATGCAACAAATAAATATCTTGGTATTTCAGATTTGCAAAGTCCCCTCTTCTTGGACTTATCACATGTTGAATGAACTTGAACAACAACCGGTTCTCTCCATCCATTTCTGTAGAAAATACCTTTCATGGTGTACCATCCCCTGTTAATTCTTCCAAAGAAGCTTCATACTCAAAGATGTCACTGGTAGAAGGAATTTATTTCGATAAATACCCAAAAACTCCTTCATGTGGGACTTTCAAGCATTCAGCCCACTCAACAGAGGAAAAAGATATTTCCTTTCCATTCACAACTGAAGCCATTCTATTCTCAGCTTCTAATTTTTTCAAAACGAACAAATTCATAGAAATATTTTACCAGCTTCGGATAATAGGGGCCATTGTTATTCGATGCCATTGTTATTCGAGAAGCATTCTACCCATTTCTGGTCCTCCAACACCTCTAGAACTAAAGACTTAATGGTCATCAACCATTTAGCGCATCGCTCTTTCTCAACTACT
The DNA here is from genome assembly GCA_963277665.1 of Viscum album. Taxonomy (NCBI): domain Eukaryota; kingdom Viridiplantae; phylum Streptophyta; class Magnoliopsida; order Santalales; family Viscaceae; genus Viscum; species Viscum album. Next base: position 709,350 of record OY728152.1, on the reverse strand, counting down.
ATCTCCCTTTGAACGAGATGTGGATTAGTATGTTTCTTCAATTCACTTCCACCACTAGACTCTCCTTTGAGTCTATTTGAATTCATCTCATCATCCTTTCCGCTGACTGATGGTATCTTCACTCTTGCCATTCTGCGAATCGTGAGGATTAGGGTTTGAAGATTTGGGAGTTGAGGCTTAAAGGTACAGGGTTTGAGGTGGATCGATATGAGTTCAAGACTTATGTTTTATCATTTAGGAATCACAAAATAAATAAATAAAACATAATAAGTATAGTATAAATGATACAGATTCCGACGGCTAAAGACACAGAAGTTTAAAAACAGCACAACCTAACAGTAACACATGCCAGTGAGGTATTCCTAATGGTGAGGTATTTTTATCGGTGAGGTCCACTAACAGTGAGGTATAATAGTGAGGTTCATACCGATGAGGTATTCCTAATGGTTATGTTTCTAATGGTGAGGTTTCTAACAGTGATGTTTCTAATGGTGAGGTTTCTAATGGCGAGGTTTCTAACGGTGAGGCTTCTAACGGACAGATTCTATCATTCCTAAATCATGTCTAATGTAAATTAACCTATCCGAACTTAAAGGATTGGTAAAAATGTCAGCTAATTGATGTTCAGTAACTATAAATTCAAGAGTAATATCACCCTTTTGGTAATGATCTCTCAAAAAGTGGTGACTTACATCAATGTGTTTGGTCCTAGAGTGAGACACAATGTTCTTAGAGATGTTAATCAAACTAGTGTTGTCACAATTTATAGATACATGTCTAAACTGATATCTATAGTCCAATAATGTATGTTTCATCCATAGAATTTGTGCATAGCAACTACCAGCAGCTATATACTCTGCTTCAGTAGTAGACAATGCAACAGAGTTGTACTTTTTACTACACCACGATACCAAGGACTTACCTAGAATATGACATGTTCCAGAAGTTATTTTTCTATCTAACTTGCAACCAGCAATGTCAGTATCTGAATAAATTATTAAATCGAATGATTGTCCTTTTGGATAAAACAAACCTAAATTTGCAGTATGTTTAAGATATTTGAATTTTTTTTTAACAAAAAGCAAATGGGATTCTTTAGGATTAGCTTGAAATCTTTCACACATACACAAAATAAACATAATATCTGGTCAACTAGCAGTAAGGCAGAGTAGGCTCCCAATCATACCACTATATTTGGTTTGATCCACTGGTTTTCCAGTTTCATCAGCATCCAACTTACAAATAGTACTCAAAGGTGTATCACTTTTCTTAATACTATCTAAACCAAAACGTTTTAAAAGATCCTTTGTATATTTATTTTGATTTAAAATAATTCCATTTTCATTTTGAAAAACTTGAAATCCAAGAAAATATTTGAGTTCTCCCATTAAACTCATTTCAAATTCATTTTTCATACTCTTTGAAAAATCAATACACAAAGTGTTTTTAGAAGATCCAAAAATAATATCATCAACATAGATTTGTACTGTCAAAACATCTTTAGAAATTATTTTAATAAAGATAGTTGGATCATCAATCCCTTTAGTAAAACCTTTTGAAATAAGAAAATTGATAAGTCCATCATACCAATCTTGTGGAGATTGTTTTAAACCATATAAAGATTTAGAGAGATTAAAAACTCGATTTGGAAAATGAGGATTAGTAAATCCAGGTGGTTGTTCAATAAAAAAATCTGCAATTATAAAACCATTTAGAAAATAAGTTTTAACATCCATTTGATATAACTTGAAATTCAGATGAGTAGCATAGGCAAGTAAGATCCTAATAGATTCTAATCTAGCTATAGGTGAAAATCTTTCCTCATAATATATTCCTTCCTCTTGACTATACCCTTGTGCAACTAGCCTTAATTTGTTTCTAACAATTTTTCTAGACTCATCAACTTTACTTCTAAAAATCCATTTAGTTCTTATGGTCAAAGTGTCTTTAGATCTGTCAACTAATTCCTAGACTTCATTTCTTTCAAATTTATTTAATTATTATTTCACAGCCATTACCCAAAATTCATCATTGATTGCATGATTGATATTTTTAGGTTTTAACTAGCTTGATGTTCAACCTGCTTTCTTAGAGAAGCTCTTGTCTGTGTACCTCTATCAAGATTACCAACAACAACATCTAAAGGATGATTCTTTAGAATCCTAGTTGATCTAGTAAATGAAGGACTAGAAATTTCAGGTTCTTCTCTATGTTCGGGTTCACCAGAAGCTGATTCTGGAATATTTCCAGAACTGGTTGTCTTTACAATAGGTTCATTGATTTTATCATTGAGGTCTAGAATATACAGATCTTCTTCAAGATTTTCAAGAGAAGATTTAGGTTCATGAGGATCATTTTCATCAAATTTTATGTGAACAGATTCTTCCACACATTTAGTTCTTTTTTTAAAGACTCTATACGATTTACTAGTTATAGAGTAACCTAGAAAGATTCCCTCATCACTTTTAGAAGAAAACTTGTCAATATTATCCTTAGTATTGAGAATAAAGACTTTGCAACCAAAAACTATGAAGTAACTAACTTTAGGCTTCCTATTATTCCACAGTTCATAAGGGTTCTTTTTAAGAGTAGGTCTAATAAAGACTCTATTAATAATATAAAAAGTTTTATTCACAGCTTCAGCCCAAAAATAAATAGGTAAATCATATTCATTAAGCACAGTTCTTGAAAATTCCTAAAGGGTTCTATTTATTCTTTCTACTACACCATTCTGTTGAGGTGTCCTACGAGAAAAAAATGTGACTATAGCCATTGTGTAATCAGTAAGATTCAAACTCATGCTTTTCAAACTCACGACCATGGTTACTTCTCAAGGTCTTAATTTTAAGTCCACTAAGGTTCTCTACAAACTTAGAATATTTCATAAAATAGGAACAAGATTCACTTATGTGAGCAAGAAACTATACCCAAGTGTATCTAGAAAAGTCATCTACTAAGACATAGACATAGTGCTTCCCATTTAAACTAGAAACTCTATAAGGTCCAAACTAGTCCATGTGAACCAACTTGAGAGGTTGAGAAGTTGAAACTTCTTTCATTGATTTAAAAGAAAATTTATGTTTCTTTCCCTTTTGATAGGGATTATAAACTTTATCAGCTGGGAATTTTAGTTGAGGTATGTGTCTAACTAAATTTTTCCTAGTTAGTTTCCAAAGTGAGTGAATGTTTTAATGTCCTAATCTTCTATGCCATAGCCAAGACTCTTTATGAAAATCATTTAAGAAAGTGATGTTCTATTTATCTAAATAATTCAAATCAACTGCAAAAAAATTTTCATTTCTCAAGGAATAAAATACTAAAATATTTTTAAAATTAAAAACATTGCAAGAATCATTTTCAAATTTAACATTGAAACCATCATCACAGAACTGAGAAATACATAAAAGGTTATATTTTAATCCATCAACAAGTAAAAATTTAGAAATTAAAATTGAATCAGTGTTACCAATCTGGCCTAAGATGATGATTTTTACTTTTGAATTATCACCAAAGGTGACATGTCCTCCATCAACTTTGATTAAACTCTTGAAACATGAGTAATATCAAGTCATATTCCTTGAACATCCACTGTCCAAGTACCATGTCTTCTTATAGGAACTTTTCAAGCAAGTCTCCTACAAAACAGCTTTAAACAGAAAATGATTTTGGTACCCATATTTTCTTAGGTCCAGAAAGGTTAGCAAGCAAAACTTTCAGTATCCAAATTTCTCTAATGGGTCTCATATAATCAGTAGATCAATATATTTTGAAAAATAAACTTTTTTTGATCTATAACTATGTGAATAGTTGGTTGAGGCATATGAATTTCCAGAACTAGAAATAGCATTATTCTGTCCAGATTTAGGAATAAATCTATTTTTAGTAATCTGTCTCTGTCCAGGCTGACAACCTATTCTAGTGGTATATTCTGGTGCCACTTGTTTTCCTAGAATTTGATATAGAGTATTCTTTCCATTTGTGAATTTCTTTAAGTCCTTACTTAATTGATCATTAGACAATTTCAGTTCAGTATTTTCCTTATGTAATTGAGCAATATTTTCCTTTTCTATATCAAGTGCAGATTGTACATTGCTAGTTAAAGCATGCTGTTTCTTCAAGGTATTATACTTATCCTTCAGCTCATTGTAGGTATCTTCTAACATATTACATTATTCAAATAACTCTTCACTATTCATATTTTCAGATTCAGAATCAGAATCAACTCTAGAATAATATGAATTTAAAGCAGGAGTATCCAATGTTACCTCAGATGTGTTTTTCATGAAACACATATTAGCTTTTTGAGATTTCTCATCCTGAGAAGAATCAGAATCACTTGAACTATCTTCTGAAGCTCTCCAAGTTTCTTTCATTTCTTTCTTATAATTGTTTTCCTTATAATCATATTTCTTCTTGAACTTTAACTTCGGGAAGTCTACATTCACATGTCCTTTTCTCTTGAATTCATAATAGAAAATTCCATCACTCCTATCAGACTTTTTTAAATCCTTCTTCCAATTACCTCTGTTTTCATATTTTCTATTGTAGTTTGATTTTCTGAAGAATTTCTTCTTCCAGTAGAATTTCCTGAATCTCCTAGATATTTGAGCCATCTTTGCATTACTGTCAGATTAACTCTTATCACTGATTGAACTATCACTTTCACTTTGAATTTTAACTTTTTCCTTGCTCTTTGAGGCAGTAGACTTAAATTCCATTGAATTCCTCTTTGGTTCATCATCATCTTCCTTGTTTACCTTCAGTTCTTCTTCATACATAATTAACTTACCAATCAGCTCCTTAACAGGCAGTGAACTTATGTCACATGATTCTCTTATTGAGACTGGTGTGCCTCTCCATCTTTCTGAAAGACATCTTAGTATCCTCATAATCTGCTCCTTTGTAGGAATATATTTTCCAAGTGAGCTCATTGTATTTACAATCTCATTGAACCTGAGATACATTTCACAAATAGGTTCATCGGGCTTCATTTTAAAATTATCATACTTAATAGTGTAGGTATACAATCTCATTTCTTTAACATTGGTTTTTCCCTCATGGGAAATAGCTAAAGTATCCTAGATTTCATAAGCAGTTTTACAAGCAGATATTCGATTAAATTCTTCATCTTCTAAAGCATAGTACATGGCATTCATTGCTTTACAATTATTATTATAAGATGTTTTGGTAGGTTCATACTAAGTAGTTATTTCAGTTTCTGTAATCTTATATTGAGTCTCTATAATAGTCCATATGTCGAATCCCATACTTTCTAAATGAATTTTCATTTTCAGTTTCCATTGGGAATAATTAACACCATTAAAGAAAGGTGGCATATTGGTAGCAACACCTTCTAATCTATTATCCATAAGTAGATTTTATAAAATATAATTAAATAGATAAAATATAGAACTAATATAAATTTAAGATCTTTAAGATACAACTAAAATCACAGTTGAAAAATAGAGTATTCGGAAATCCTTTATTGAAAACTAACAATCCTCTGATACCAAATGTTGGCCGGAGTGGATACTCAAGAGGGGGGTGAATTGAGTTCCAATTAAAAATTTATGTTAAAAATATTTCTATTAAAATCCCCCAAATTAAATAAAAAAATTAAACTGTAATTAATTTAAAAATATTGTATGTTTTTAATTAGTTTCTCAAGAGATTGATTATCTTTCAGTTAACTCAATCTGAAGACTGATTAACTTTTGAAACTAACTTACTAGCTAACAATACTTATAAACACTTGCTAGTTTAACTATTAGAGTTACTTTAAAATAGGTTTGTATTTAAATTACTTAGCAGTGGAATAGAATATAACTTAAACTAAAACTAATATGCACAGTAGATATAACCAAGAGGTTCAGTCTCAAGACGAGACTTAGTCCTCTCAAACAATTTATATAAATTTTTATCCACACCCTAGATCATGGTTAACAATAGTACAAAGACTATTTAGGTACTGAGACCTATACCACAGTCCTTCATGGAAAAAAAAACAATAGCACACAGGATATCCATGTCACACTTGACCTCTACCACTATCCATAGTGGGATATAAGAGTATATGGAAAGATTGAGTGAGGATTTATAAATCCTCCAGTTTAGCACAAGTGACAGTGTGTGTCTAAAAATACAGAGCACACACACTACTCAAAATATAAATAAAAGAATCACTGAGAGAGAGTAGATATGAGTTTAGAATGCTCTAGTTATTTTAAGTTAAGCTCTGGACTCCTTTTGATTAAATATAAATGCTTCTAAGTACTTCTCTGGTTTTTTTCTTGAAAATAGAGTGTCGTTTGATGCCTTGATTTTCAGGTTCAGTTTGATCAGCTTGAGTGTATGAATAGATCGTTGTTGTTCTTCACTCCTTGACTATGGTACAACTTATGTTCTTTTCTAGTATGAATGGCCTCCTGTATGTCCAGTGTTCTTCAAGTAGGCGTGTGTATGGATGTCGCCTCTCTATTGTGTATATTTCTATATATTTTTCTTCATTATCTTTATCTTCCTTTTATACCTTGAGCTCCAGAAATGGGAATGATTACTTAATGGAAGGTACGAGGTACGGTTCACTGAAATTCCAACCGCTATCATTAATTAATAGCAGGTGCATTAAAAACATCAAATATGACCGTTGATAAATAAACAAATAGAAATAGAGTTTAGAGATATAATGACTGGTTTCCATTGGTAGCTCTTAGTATCAGTGAGCTTGTATTGGTATCTCTTCTCTATCGGTGGCTGTTATCCTTTATAATGGCAGATCACTTGAATTAGTCACTCTTCTATCGGTATCTCCTATCATTTTATATTTAGCTCCTTCTATCGGTAGCTCCTTCTATCGGTAGCTTCTTCTATCGATAGCTTCTTCTTGTACCGGTATCCGTCTATCTGTATCAGCATACTTGTATTGGTAGACTTTGTCTGTCTGTATCGGTGGATTTCGTATTGGTATCTTGTATCGGTAACTATGTACCAGTGACCTTGTGTCACAGGAATCTTCGTCTATTAGTGACTTTACTTATCGGTAGACTATGTACCGGTAGGTCTATATCAGTCGACCTATGCATACCTGTCGAATTGTTCTATCGGTATCTCTTCTTCTATCGGTAGCTGTTATGCATACCGCTAGCCTTATCCATATCAGTATACTTCTGTACCGGTGTACTTATCCTTATTAGTAGCTATGTATACCGGTGAATTTATGCATATCAGTGGACTTAACACTTATCTGTTCTAGGAAAAACATATCCATATTGAGTTAGAATTATTTAAAAGTATTTATAAAAATAGATAAACATTGATTAACATATTCTAATGATTATTTTGATATTTTATCAACTTAACAATATTATGTCATAGATTAAACGAATTATTGTAAATATAAACATTATTTGGGATTATCAGAGCATATGGAAACATAATTGAGATTATCAAAATAGGTGAGGTCAACAGAAAGGAAACTCACATAGTCTCCCTTGAACCTCACACGGTTTACCCTGAACCATGTGCTACCTATATAGACTTACCATGCATTTTTAGAAATTAACTGAGGAGGCCCTACATAAGGGTAACTCATATGGTTTATCCTAAAGCATTCATACTAAACCATGTTTCTTAAAAGATCCATGAAAGGGTCTTACACACATGTTTTTCTAACCATGCAATGACCATGTGAGAACCATGAATAGAAGAAAATTCCTTAAAAATTAAATATTTAAATCCCAAAACTCCAAAAAAAATAAAGGGCATTAAAAAGAATAATATAATATTAAATATATAGCTATTATAACATGCGGGAGTGGTAATTATCCCCACCATGCCACTTTATTCCCACAAAAAGTCCTTGTTATGAAATGAAGGAAAAAATAAAAATGAAGGAAAACATTCCCCATGATCCATAACCAAAACTATCCATCTGAAATCCTCAAACAACACATGCATCTCTAAGCATAGACAAACAAAAACTAGCTAATCAAAACAGCTATACGAATAGATACTGAGCATAGGTCGCCCCACCATTTAGATTTAATAAAAAAAATTAAACAAGAGGAAGACACACTAATATACCAAACATCATTCCAAAGAAAACATTCCCACAAAGGGTCCACACACCACTACCAAACCCAATGACCATCCAGATATCAAATTCTAAAATATGAAGAAGTATATAACTCATGGGACATTAATATCTACAAAATTAAACCCATTTTTGAGATCAACATGCATCTTAATAACAAAACTCATAAAGGAAAAACCATAACCACACCTCAAAAATAAACAACATAGGATTAGAACTAGATCATCATACTCAAATAGGTAAATTAGGACCCTAATCCCTAAACATCTCTCCATAAAGAACCCAAAAAATATAGTACTATCAAGTGGTCAACTACCTAAAGGAAACACTCATCCCAATTACCCAAGTATCAACCCTAAGGTATCCCATGTTCATACCATTAAGAATACAATCTCAAATAACCACAATATGATAATGAACACAAATCCCTAAGACAAAGAACCCAAAAATTATAATTCATGTAAAAAAATCCAAACACCTAATATCATCCACAAAATACAGATCAAGAACCCCAATACACACCACATAAGAGTCCAAAAATAACTAAAGCCTCCCAAAACATGATTCTAACTAAGACTTCCAATTATTATAACTTAACTTAAAAAACATACAAAGGTGACCCAGGTGACCACCCCAAAAACAATCCCTGGGAGATTTTAGGTGATAGGGATAAAAGAACTCATAGAACCAAAAATCTCATAATCCAGTCTAAACACTCTACTATCATAAGAAGACCCCAAACACTATGGACTTAATGGTTTCATTTTAATAAAACCCTAAATATAATCCAAAATCTAGGGGGTTTTGGCTCTACCACACCATTTAGAGTTTTGGTAGAGTTTCCAATAGGAAAACTAAACATAAGGAGAAATAGGAAGCACCATGAGGTTCATCCCCTGAGACAGATCTTTCCATCATTTGTTTGAATACTTCATAGGATTCAATATCTACATAACATGAAACACATACTTGAACCTTCCATGATTCCCAAATTAGTCATGAAATTCCAACATAAACTAAAAAAATACTAAAAAACAACTCATCCAAACAAAACAGATGTAAAACCCTTCTTTAAAATTTTTACACACAATATAAATATCCAAAACACCCTTTAAGAAAACTCATTTCATTAGGTGTTTTTAATAAATACTCACTTTTAAAACCTTATCACACTTAACATAAGACTGTTTCCTTAATTAATTTGAGCTAAATGTATTTCCAAACATCTTCTGTCGAAACACTTTTCTCCATTTCATTTCAAAACCACACACCCCCATTTTTAAGATTTTTAAAAAACAAATCATTTTCCATGATGTGTAGGATAATAGTACAACCATAGTTTATTCACCACTTTCCCCTTTGAAGCTCTAGATGGACCCTAAGATCATAAATACACTCATTAGGGGTCAAATTATCGTCAAAACATATCAAAACCCATCAAATATACTCAAAATGACCTCAAAATCAAGACTCAAAACCAATAGCCCATAGTAACCTAAGATTTGGTTAAAATAAGAGATGGTCAGGAACTTTCCTATACTCTCCACCTGAGTTCGGAAGATGCTAAAATTCTCCATGCTTCCCAGAAACATCCCAAATTTCAAGAGGGTCCTTTTATACCATTTTGTTATGAACCAATCTAGGCCACCCATAAACCAGGCCCCTAAGCTAGCCCAGGATATAACTGTCATACATTCCTAATTTCCCTGTGCTAGGAACTAGTGTCAAGGTATCAAGAAAAAAAAACAGGGAATGATTTTACCCACATATTACAATAAGTAGAATAAAATAATTATATTAAACACAACATAAATGAAGAATATTTCACATGAACTACATATAATGAAATAAACATCTCATACTCCAAGCAATAATAACCATACACAATAATGATACAAGATGAACCAAAATAAAAAATAATAATTTTATACTTGAATTCCTTTCTCCAAGATACCTATGGACATGCTCCACATCCCATATCCACCAATAATGAACAACCTGAACACCCAATAAAAAAGATCAAATCCAGGGAACTTAAAAAATAAATATATTAGTTTCATACATTGAATAGTGTATATAAGGTGTGCATGAAACCAAGCCCATTAGGATTTCACCAAAGATTTTGTGAAATTAAATTATAAAAAATTTCATTTATTTTAAGGTCCCTAACCCTAATAACCTAGATTCAGTGGTTACTTTATTTCATTGTCACCATATACAAGGAATTGCATCTTGAATATCCAAATAGTTTAGTATTCTTGGAAAAATAGATACATACTTGAATCTCACATTATAATTGAAATCATAAAATATAACATAGTATTCTATTTTAAAACACCAGTATTTCCTTTAGCAGATCCCTACATATCAATTATAACACACTTCACGTGATCCTGGGGAAAGGAAATATAAGAAAGGGGTGAGATTAGATGCTTAGTAATTATTATAATATTTTCTTAATTATTATTATGTTTCTCAATGATTTCATCCCTCCCAATTAATCAATTTGATCTTATTTTCATCATTTTAGTATTTTTGGTGAATTTTGTGCTTAATTGTGGAAATTACTTAATTATGGAAAATTAACAGGTTTCTAAAACTATTGTATTTTGGGTGTACATTTTACAATTTTGATCCAATTTAAGAGGTTATTTTTTAGTATTCCTTTTTCATGGGATTCAACTATTCTTTATAGACCCAAATCCAATTTAAATCACACTATCCTAAAAATCAATCTATTGGAAAAATATTTTTGGCCAACAGAATGGAACCCACATCAGTAATTGAAGAATATCCTAGTCTAAAGACATCCAATGATGTTATTATTGTTGTATTGTACATATAACTCCTATAACCATGTCCAATATAGATTTCACTGATAATGTCTTTCATTAATACATCAATTTCATTCTCAAAATTGGAGGTATTTGAGAAGTCTCCTCGAGTAGAAAAAGTATTCATTTATAATTTTGGTATAAAATTTCTAAAAATTGTCCAAATATGTTGATGTTTTGTGTAAACATGAGAAAGAGATATGGGAAAAACTTTTATGAATAAACCTTCCCGAGATTATGCTCTTTATTATGTGAACTAAAATCAAAATTGCATAGGAGTAAATATGGGGGGAAATTTTTCCAAACCTCAATCCTATAAATATGAGTGTTCACTTACATTCAAAGGTATTGAAAAATGAGAAGGATGGGTTTTGATGAAGGATTGGAATCTTGAAGTGTTTTATATTTTATATTTTCTTTTTTCTTAGTTTCATTATGCTTTTTTCTTCCCCTTTCAATTATCTTACCCTTCAAATGGAGGGGTAAATCCTTTGAGTGAACAAGGAAGAGGGAGTTTAACTTTTGTAATGTAAAAGTATTTTTGTTTAATTTGAAACTCAATTTTTCTGTCGAATGATTTCTATTTTCGGTGGTGTCCAATTTTATTAATGCAATTTTATTTTGGGTTTTGGTTTCATTTTTTTTGAAGAAGGTGTTTCTTTGGTTAAATAACCAAAGAATTATTAAAATTAAAATTCAAGAATACATGAGCCGAAAAGATGAGAAAATATTACAATCTTTCACAAGAAGGGGGAGTAAGTCATCTAGGAGATCCTCTAGCCATGTAATTCCCAGGTTTACACCTTTATTGGAAAGACCATCTACAACAACATTCGCTTCACAGTAGGTATGTGTGATAATGTGGTTGATATCTTGGAGTGAACGGAGGCACTCAATCTATCGAGTAGTGATTGACCAGGCCAGATGAACCACCCCATTCCAAAGTGCTTGGAAAATGGTAGTCAAGTTGCTCTCAATACATATATTGTTCAAAACATGGTGTTTGGAATAGAAAATAGCATGAATGAAACTCATCATTTCAGATTCTGGAGAAGAGGCAATACCACATTATCTAAAGAAACGCCCAAGGATTTGAACAAGTTGATTCCGAATGATGGACCCACATCCCACAGGTCTTGGATTTCCTTTGGAAGCACCATCATCATTAACATGGATCCATCTAGTAGGTGGGGGCTTCCAAAAAACATCAAATGTGATTCGTGGTCGGTGAAAAATACCATCAACCTGTAGTCTTCTCAGAATCGTGAAATCCTTCATTTTGTTGTTGCAATTACCCTTCTCAATCAAGTCAGCTTCATGAATAGAAATGAGAATCTAAGTTTGACCTGCATTGATGTTGAGTGAGAAATTATTGTTAAAAATTTCATTTCTATCATACCAGATCACATGAAAGAGTTTAGCAATGATAGCATGGAAAATATTTTTTATTTTTTGAGAGCTATACATATCCACATAATGCTTTAGCTGAGCATAAACAGAGTCAAGAATCATCCATCTGTAATGAAAGATGTCAAAAATATAATTCAAAGAGATGTGATGGTGTCACATGAGAGAAATAAGTGATTGTTATCCTCTCTATTTTGATTACAAAGATGACATTTAGAAAAAGTTTCAATCCCAAAAGATTGTAAACATGCATCAGTTGGGATCATGTTATAGGATACATGTCAAATAAGAGTAAGTCATGAAGGTTTTATCCAAGGCTTTTCAAAAATCACGATCTAACTAAGTTCATTTCCATCATCATGGAAGTAATGAGTGTAATAATTCTTTGAGTCTAGGATTACATTATGAGTAGGCTCCCATATAAGAAAATAATCCATGTTTGAGAAAGTATAGTTTTCAACCACATGACTAACATTCATAGGGAGGTTATGAAAATATAAATTAATGACATCTCAAATTAACATATTGATATTTTCAAGGGTTTGATCCGGGATCAGAGTAGAAAGAGGGGCACCAGTCTAGTTGTCTAACCAGAATATCATAGAGGATTCCTTGGAGACCATCCATGTAGATTTCGTCATAAGTTTGGTATATGTTTTTTTAATGGAAGGCCATATGGAGGAGTTGATAAAATTCATGTTTCCTTTTTTCAGTTTATCAAGGAACCTATTTTTTGATAAAGGAAAAAGTAATAGAATCATTGTGAATAAAATTCCAAGTAATTTTGGCATGAATATATTCATTAAATAGGTTAAAATTTTTAATGACAATCCCCCCCTGTCAAGAGGTTTGCAACAAGTAGACCAAGTAAGAGTCACAAGATTCATGTCCAAAGTACTACCAGACCAAAAAAAATTATTTGAATATTAATTTTTTTTAAAGACCAATAGGCCATTTATAAACCATCATCGAGGAAACCATTTTGGAGATAATAACCGACTTCACAAGGTAGATTCTCCCCGCCATAGAGAGAGTCTTCCCTTTCCAAGAGGAGAGTTTATTAACAATTTGATCAACAATGATATTGAAATAGCTTGATTTGGGCCTACACCAAAATATGGGAACACCAAGATAATTGAAATGAAAATATCCTTCATTAATACCCAAATCATTGATAATATTAGTTTTCCTAGTTGTAGGAATGTTTCTTCCAAAGAAAACAGAGGATTTTTTCCAACTGATGACCTAACCTGAAACCTCTTCATATTGAGAAATATTATTTTTTAGAGTTTTGATGTTTATTTTGTATCCTTGCAAGAAAAAATTAATTTCTTCCTCATATAAAATATGTGTAGGTATTTTGACGTTCCTTGAAGCATGTATGGGTGTAATTTTATTCTGTTCTACCAAGCGAGTGAGCGTACGACTTAAATAATCCCCAGCAAAAGAAAAAATAATGGCAGTGAGGGGATCCTCATGTCTAAAACCTTTAGTGCATTTGAAATAGCCTTTGGTAGAGCCATATATTAAGATAGAAATAGAGGTTGAGTGGAAAAAGGTTCTGATTTTAGTGATGAAAGAGTTATTGAATCCAAAACCTTGAAGCACTTTAAATATAAAGTTCTAGTCCATGGTATCAAAATATTTCCTAATGTGAAGTTTAATGGCTATATTAACACCTCTATTTTTTTTTTTAAAGTGCTAATGGATTCAGAGGAAAGAAAAATGCAGTCCTAGATGGATCTTCCCTTGACAAAACCAAATTGATTCCAAGAGATAATTTTGTCACTGATTTTGGAAAGTCTGTTGGCAAGTATTTTAGTAATTATTTTATAAAGGGTGTTGATAGGGCTATTAGAAAAAAAAAGGTGAATCTCAGAGGCATTTTTGATTTTGGGAATCAAAGTGACGAATTTTTCATTTACCCTATGTGGTAGAAGACCACCAGAAAAGAAAGATCTCACTAGTTTGAAGACATAATGTTGAATGGCATCCCATTATTCTTGGAAGAAGACATTATTGAAACCATCTAGCCTAGGGGCACTATCAGGGTTCAAGGAAAAGGTAGTGTCTTTAATTTCATGATCAAAAGGAATTGTTAAAAGAAAAGTGGTATCCTACTTAGTGACCATAGTTGGAATAATGTCATGAAGGATATCTTTGCTGATGAAAGGTCCATTAAATAAGGATTCAAAATAAGAGACAACATGATTAGAAATGTCCTCGTCCTTATCCAAAATATTGTCTCTAACTTTGAGAGAGGTTAAAGGTCTGTAGGTTTTTCTAACTTTTTGAAGAGAATTATAAAATTTATTATTTCTATCACCATTAGATATCCATTTGATTTTAAAGGTGTGTTTATGCATGTTGTCCTTAAAGGAAAGGAGAGAGTTGAGTTTCACTGAGATGTTAATCTCATGGGTCTGATCAGAAGCAAAGTCTGAGTTGGTGTTCTTATTTTGGAGTTTGTGGGTTTCATCCATTATTTATAGCTTTGGTTGAAGAAATTTAAACTCCCTCTACCTAGTGTAGCTTTTCTCAATTGAGTAGAATGTGTTTGGTAGTGAATTTCTAAAGATTTTTGGCACGTGTGTGGAATAAGTGAACCTTTTCTATATTTATAAGTCGAAACAATTCAAAATTGGTACTTTACTTAGTTATTTGGGAATTTTTTTATGAATTTTCATGCACATAGGAGTGGTTTCCATTACTTCCTTAAACCAAGGCTAATCTATAACTCTATCGAGGATTCTTTCACTTTTTAATCAATAGAAAGAGAGGTAGAATTATTTTTATGACCATGATGACATTTAGAAAAGGTGATCCTACCCTGAACCCATCACTCTCTTCATCCACTTATGTTCAAAAATTATTTTTAATTTCCTACTTTCTTTTTAAACTCAAACAATTTCAAAAACAACCTCTACTTCTTTCACAAATTTAAGTGACAAACGTGATTGTTGTGCACTCATCTCTAGAGACAAACTGGGTCATCCACTTTACTATATTTTAACTTAGGAAAAAAAAATCACACCCCATGATATCCATGTGTCAAATATATAATTCATAACCAATATGGAAAGGTAAATAATTAAAAACAAATTTCATTTAATCAATAACTTGAGCACGAAGAATAATATAGCAGGAATAAATGATGATAAAATAATGTTATATAAATAATCAAATGATCTTGAAATGTATTCATGGATATCATAAATAATAAAATAATCACATGCAAATCAATAAATAATATCATAATGAGGGAATACATAATTTTGGACATCATAAACATAACATCAAGGCATCATGCCAAGAAATCTTACATAAATGGGTAAGGCCTTGTCCAAATACCCAATCTAGTTTATCTCATGATACCTACTGATGTAGAAAGAGGCTATAGTGGGTACCAAAAATCACTTACTAAGTCTAATTCATTCCTCCTATGAAATGGGAGAAACAAAATTTGTATAAACATTAATATTGAAAAACTGGCATATGAAATGTTAATAATTTCTCTAATCAATAAACAAAATCATAAACCGTCCGAAGTAATATGGTGAAAGGTATCAAAGTAGTAAATCCCAAGAAAAACTAATCATAAACCATCTAGAAAAATAATAAGGATGGTATCATTAGAACACATCCTTAGTGTATCACAAGTAAAATAATGTTTTTTTATCATTGATGAATATAAATACCATAAAATGTTCCCTAAGAAAGTTCTTGAAGAAAATACCCTTTTCACTTTCAAAAAAAAATTAAAACTAAAAAATTCCATAATATTAAGAAATAAAATTATTTTAAAATAATCATTGAAACATTTAAATGAATATTTAAATAAATGATTGTTTATTATGGTGGGAAATTATATTAATTTTGAGTACGTAAAAATAAAAATTCATCTCACATTTTCTATAAAAAGTAAAAAAGTACCTCATTTGGAAAATAAAAAGAAGATTCCATTTAAATATTTTTTATAAAAACATTGATAAAAATTACTTTTAACAATAATATGATAATATTAAAAAAATTAAAACATTTCTATAAAACATGGACATGGAAGAGAAAGATTTTTGACCGAAGAGAGAAATAATGTCGATTTTACTTAAAAAAATATTTCAGTCTCAAGAGTGATTAATGAGAGGAAATTGAAATTAAAAATTGTAATTAATATTAATAACCATAGTATAATAAATTAAATTGGGTTTAATGTAGAAATATATAATTATTTCCACAATGGTGATATAAACATAAACAATCCTGAATAACGATGAGATTGTGAAATAAACCCTTACCACTTTGGTAACTTTTGAATCATAAGACCCCCTGAAAGAACGAGACTTAAATGCATATTTATATACCATAATTTTAATTTTAATAATTATATAATAAATTCCTGGTCATTATATACACCACATAAAAGAAACAAGTGGTTAATATGGCATGTTTCCCACAAAAATAAAAGTGAGATGAAAATCTTTTACCTCAGGTATGACTTCCATCATATGTATCTGTAATTATTGAATAATAAATATATATTTATTTTAAATCTATTAAATAACCATAATAATATATATCATTCCTTATATGATTTACTTAGAACCTTTCATCACCCATTTATTGATAATTCTTTATTAAATCACTATTTCAGATGACAACTGCTTCATTTTTCATGTATGTTTTGTTTTGGTATTTTTAGTAATTAAACATTGATCATGGTTAAATAATATCAATAATCTTAAAAATTATATAAATATCACATATATTCATTATATAATTACTTATAGTTTTCCATAAAAGGTAGATATAGAAAAATGAGTTACACTGTTCATGGAGATGGTAGGTCGTATGTACGCATAAACACTATTTTCATTTTTTTACGGACTGAAAGAAAGAAAGGTAAATAATAATTTAACTTTTTAGAATAATTATTATATCATATATATCATATATATTTATTAAAAATACCATTATTACCATCCATGAAAAAATAAAATGAAAACATCTATCATCACTATGTAGTGTCGGTAGTCCACACAAAGGCATGAACGACAATATCATTTTCCAACGGATTGGAAGGTAAGATGTTAAATGTGATATTATAATTAATGAAATAAAATTTTGTCAAAAATAAAATATAAATACATTAAATACATCATTATATCTATTATAGGTGCTGATGGAAAATGAATTACATCGATTCATGTGGTGGTAGTCTGTCATACACACGATCGACGGTTTTGTTTCCCATTAGATGGAATAGAGGATGGATATAGGTTATTAAATTACCATAATAACGTTTAATTAGATTTAATATAAATATTTTTTTAATTTATATTAGTTTTATAATATTTTTAGGGGGTAGAAAAATAAATAAAATAATGATGCAAGGTTAAGAACTGTACCTCTTATTTGGAGGACCTCTTTAGGTTTATACCTAAAGTCTTCCTAGGATGGTTTTATGATCAAAAAATGGTCTCTAGTTCATGGTAAAGGATTTAATTAAATTATTTTTCAGGTTTTTTCTAAAATAAATGACTCTTTATGTGTGTAGAGTAGAGGAGATGGGTTGTGCTTTTATAAGTGGGGAGAAGGACACGCTTGGAATGTTTTATAGGAATAAATTATACCCATGATTTACTCACCCCAGATATCTCCAAAATGTACTATTAGAAAAAATTAGATGATATAAGGTCTAAATATGTCCATAAAATAGAAATTAGACAAGTTTTAAGGTCATTTTAACCCTTATTTTTTAGTTTAACCCCGCGTAAACTCGTTTAAACCTTATCTACGGTAATTAATTTTTACTATTGTAACTATTCATTAGGACCAAATATTAATTTGACCTTGTTAACTAATATTAATTATGACAATTCAAAACATGGAATTTTTTTACCAAACTCAATACATAGAAGTGTCAGAATTTAATTTAAAATTAAACCCACAAACAACTTAGAAAAACGGTTTTCCAAAGAAAAGTTTTCTCAAGTAGTAAAAGTTTTTGTATCAAAAATAAACATAAAGATAATTAAAATGACCTAAATTGGATTAATTAGAATAAAATTTAAATAATTTTACTTTTAAAAAAATTTAAAACAAAATTTAACTTTTTAAATTCTTTTAACAAAAAAGGCAGTTTTCAATAAAAATTAGCACTTTTCACTTTTCATCAAAAAATAATTTTTTCAGAAAATTATAAAAAATAAATATAAAATAATTTCAAAATGGTAATTTAGAAATTTAATTTAATTTTTTCAAATAAATTTTCTAAAATTGGAAAAAAAAAATTAAAATAAACGTTTAAAAAAACCCACTTTTTATAAAAATACACTTGTAAAGCATAAAGTTGGATTCATTATTATCCCATTCTTAAAAAAACTAAATGAATGATAAAAAATATTGAATATATATATATATATATCATTCAAAATCATTCACCAATAGTGATTAATTTAATTGTTTATGATAAAAACACATCACGCGGATAAAAATGGGTTTTCAGAAGAAAAAACATTTCTTTTACTTTTAAATGTTTTTTATCTTCATTTGTAATCAATTAATAACCAATTAATTTATTTTATATATGTGTAAACCATATAATTTTAATAATTTATTTATTTATATTCATACCTTGCAATTTAATAGCTAGGTTATAATGGTACACTAAATTATGATTCATTTAGGCTCAGGGTTGAATATATTATAAGCTATAGAGAGATTAAATTTATTTGAAAAGAAATATATCATAAAGTCTATGGTTGTTACATTCTTCCCTAATTAAATAAAATCATCCACAAAATTTCAAGATTGTCACCACATGAAAATATTTGGGTAGCTCTTCATCATAACTTCCTCAGGTTCCCACTTCATCTATTCTATCTTATGATTTCTCCAAAGTATCATTACTAAGTGATTCATCTAATTCCTCAACACTTATTCTCTATTTTCTAGAATCTAGATGGGCTCTTCATAGTAAGATATATCAGGTTCCAATTCTATTTATTCAAAGGCGATTACTTGTATTGGTTCTAATATATAATTATTTAACATAGATACATGGAACACATCATGTATTTTTGAGAGACTTGATGGAATTTATAAATAGTAATCCATGGATATAATTATTTACAGAATTTAAAAATATCTGATGTACCTGGGGCTTAATTTCAATTTCTTATCTAATCTTATAACAACCTTCCAAATAGATACTTTCAAGAAAATGTGATCTCCCACTTGTAATTCCAAATCATTCCTCTGATTATCATCATATCTCTTTTTCCTGATTTGATCTTCTTTGATATGGTTTTGAATATTTTTTACCGTTATTATTATCTCCTGCACAAGTTCTACACCTATAAGCTTCCTTTCACAAAATTCATCCCAATGGGTTGTAGTATGACATCACTTAACATATAATGCTTCTTATGGTTCCATTTTAATACTTTAATGTAAGCTATTGTCATAGAAAAACACTACCAAAGGTAAATATTAATCTCAAATACCTTGATAATCAATAAGGAACGACCTAAAAAATGTCTTCTAATGTTTGAATAGTCCTTTTGGAATGTTCATCGATTTGAGTGTGATAAGAAGTGATCAAATGAAGCTCTATATGAAGATCCTTCTGAAGAATTTTCCATAATTACAATGTAAATAATCTATCATGTTTTAATGAATAATATTTTCTACGAATTATTTTTGGATATTATATGGATTATTTTTGAGACTAGGCGTTGATACGACATGTGATTTTGAGTCCTGTTCCACCTGAGATAAATGTTTGAAATATAATAAATATATTAAATATCATGTGCACATAGTTTTTCTGAAAAATACGAATAACTCCCGAACAGAGGCCCGGATCAGAAATTGGAAGGCACTATTGTGTTTTGAATACGGGTTTTACCCGAAGTGTGATGTAATCTTTGTCGACATGAGTCGTTTGTGAAAAAGTTATTGTGGGTGAAAGTGAATAAAATAAATTTATTTATTTATTTTTTGTTTCAATTTAGTGAATGACTATCCTATAAGTATATGGTTATTATGATTTCCTCAGGGTTGGATGTTCAAACCCTGGAGATCTTGACAATCTATGGAGATCTTTCTTGGAAAATGACGACAAATTGGGACTAGATTGTGGATCGTTCTCCAATGGAGTTCATAGATATCATGAATGAAGTAAATGTGGTACTATTCTTTATCATTTATCAATAAAAAGTCTAGGTAAGATGTATGATTCTGTGTTTTCCATCCCATTTCTTAATTCCAGACAAATGCGGATCAAGTCGATGAACAAAATTTATACGTGTATCTTCAATAAATTTAAATTGATTGTATTTTATATTTGTTTATTTTTTATCTATCACTATTTTATTATCTTCTTTCAATGAAAAAAATAAAGGCTGAATGAATAAATTCTAAGGCCCATTCCTTACCTTTCATGGCTTATGGATTTCTCCCCCATTTCTTTGCTCAATTGTTGTTGGTATTTTCCTTGGATAACGGTTTGACCAATACTCAGTATTTTATCATTGCATAACCATTATTTAGCATAAAATATTATTTTCATTGGTATTAATCATGATAGTGGTTGTGTTTTTGGAATCGACGAGGATGGTGGATAAATCAAGGGAGAAAATGACTAAATCAAGAGTTCTTCATTCTCCCTAAGCGATGCATGGTGTTGTGATGATTGGATCAACAGAGGAATTTTACAAGAAGATATGAACTCAGATCCTAACTAGAAATAATGGTTGGCCTTGAATGACCATGTATCTATGTTTTCTTTAAAGGGTGGAGGCTCTAGAGATACAGAGAAATGTGTGGAGGAGAATCCATGGGATCTATAAAATCCCAGGTTACATAGCACGTAATATAGATTTACACACATGTGGGACCCCTGGCTTTGAAGCTAGGGTTTTAGATGGAGTTAAGTATCACACATCATGTGACATGGTCACATGATGTGTCACCCCTCTGTAATGGATCAGAGTTACTTTGTAAAGTACATGGACACAATTAGAAGTACATGGCCAATGGGACTCCATGTACTCGGACATGGGCACGAACTGTTGTATACGGGTCGATACACAGACACAACCCACAGTATATGGACACGGCCATATGACATAGGTAATGTGTCATTTGATCTCTCCACACTATGTAATATCCCTACACGATGTTTATTTTGGATATTTACATGTCATTTGAGGCTTTACCATATGGGAATACTTGGGGATAACTGGATGCACCATATACCCCTAGCACACACTATGTACCCCTTGAAGGGTGTTTAGAGCCCTTTATTTCTTTAAACATGACTAGTCTTGGTTGAGTGTGTTCCCTTGGTCCATTACCTCAATGGTACAGTGAAACATTACTTCCACATCAGAGGATTATGATCCCCTAGGGAGGATGAATCTCATATAGATTTCATGGTGTCCCTCTTTGAAACTGGAGTGTGATCTTCTAGCATCCTTATAACCTAGGTGGGATTTGGTGAATTATTATGGACTCCTTGAGTAGGTAATTGTACCTTAATATGGGAGGTAATATTGGTAGGGTTTGTGGTATCATTTCCATATGATACCCTATGTAGCTGATTGATCTATATTAGGTTCATGGCACCCCCGATGTTTCTGTGTGTGACCCCCTATCTGAGTATTAGGGTCTTCTGATACCAGTGATATTTCTTAGACAGGCTCTAATTATCTTGACCTGTTTATTGAGTATCTCCAGTGTAGCATGGTTCATGGAGTGGACTCTCCGAAAAAGAGCATTGCTTCGAGCAGAATAATGTGGGTGGCAGTTGGTTGGGACTATTTAGTGGTGTGGTGTCCTTTCTGATTATATCTAGGTGTTTCTATTATACAATGACTGTTATATCATTTATTGAGCTTACTATACATGTTGCTTCATGTTTATTGATTTCGAGGTGTCCTACTGGGTATTGTTATACTCACCCATACATGGGATCTTCTCGCTTGTGTTGTGTCTTGTGAAAATGATAACCCTTTTGAGGGTGTCATGGGTGGCCAAGGAGCGGGTGGAGCATAACATGATATTTAATGACCAAGGTATTGACTAAGATCTTTCATTTTTCCTTTTTTACTCACCCTTCGATTAATTTGGACTCTTTGTAGTTTTAGGTTGGGCTTGTTTTGTCCCCTTCTATGTTTTTAGTACTTTACAATCATACTATGTTTTGGGATGTTAGATATATAAATTTATTAATTTTAGTTCTTTTACATTTCTTCATTTTGTGGGTTTGGAGATGTGTGCATGTGTTAAGGTACATTAGTATAATTCCTAAAATTTGTGGGATATGCCTACTCCACACTGGTCACCAGCACCTGGCCTATTGAAGGTGGGATTGGGGTAGTCATGGGTCAGACCCTATTGGGTCAGTTCATGATAGAGTGGTATCATAACAGTCATTTCTATCTTTGGACTAAAGCCATTGATTTTGGTTTGGGGTAATAGTGTTTAGTGTTTTGATTTTTTAATTTAGGACAGAGACTCCAGTTTTGGTGTGGCAGTCAGTGTATCCATAAACTAGGACTCTGATTACCTACCTTTCAAATTGATACATGTAAACATTAGTTGTGGGGAAAATTTTGTTACATATATCATATAGGAATGGGTGGTGTTTTCCATGTCCTTTTTAAGTCAACTCCCTAGATATAATCTTTTGTCCATGGATCTTCTTATTTTATTTCAAGATATCTTCATGCAGACATCCATCTGGGATTCCACTGCATGATCACGAGGATGATCCACCTAATGAAAAGGATTTATTGTAGGGGACTTTACCATAGATAGAACCTATGGGTGGTTTACCAGCTATACCACAACCTGTTGAGTAGAATCTAGCATTGGTAGTTCTAGTTTAATATTCTCATAGGTAGAGTGAACTGCACGAGTTTCATAGGAAATGGACTCCCATGTTTTGAGGTGATCCAGAGCCCCATGTGGCTGAGGACTAGATAGAGGTAGTTACTCATTATTTCCACTATGTAAGGATGCATGTAGATCAGATGTCAGTCCACGACGTGATTCTTATTTAGTGCCCCATTGGGTGATGGTGGAGATTAGTGACCTAATCACATGGAAAGATAGCTCTCTCTTGGTCATACTATAAGAATCTCTTCAGGTTGGAGTTCTATCTAGAAACATTGAGATTAGTGCACATTCAATATCTTCTACAAATTCAGTAGGGTAGTTTGATTGTGGAAGCATACTCAGT
Organism: Viscum album; assembly: GCA_963277665.1. Lineage (NCBI taxonomy): Eukaryota > Viridiplantae > Streptophyta > Magnoliopsida > Santalales > Viscaceae > Viscum > Viscum album. The sequence continues at coordinate 685,769 of OY728152.1, read as the reverse complement.
GAGATTTACTGATATCTTGTGTTTTTCCATGGATTTGGTTCAGGGTCCATTCTTCAGAGCATAGAACTTTGAGACGGGCTTACACTAGGACATCAGGGCTTTGTGAGACCTAGTGTTTCCCACTATACATCTCCAGTGTTGTTCTCCAAGATGGAATTTGAGAGATTGAGGTTATGTGTGGACTAATGATTCTTGAACCAGATGAACATGAAGAATAATTATCCACTACCAAGGATTGAAGAAATATTTTATCAATAGAGAGGGGTATGAGGGTTCTTGAAGATTATCCTGAGATTAGGTTATCACCAACTGTGAGTATGGGATGAGAACATGCCGAATATGGCATTTAGATATCGTTATAGTCACTATTAGTACTTAGTTATATTTTTCAGCATGAATAAAATCCCATTTGTGTTAATGGGAATCATAAAATGGATATTTTATCCCTTCTTAGACCATTTCATGGTGGTTTTAATCGATGATATCCTAGTTTACTCCCTCTCTAAGGAGTATCACATGAGACACTTGAGGATGGTCCTAAAAACACACCGAGAGCACCAGATTTATAGGAAAATATCAAAGTGTTAGTTTTGGATTCTAGAAGTTCAAATTATGGTACGCGTAATCTCATAGGTAGAATTAGTAGTGGACCTACTGAAGTTTGAGGCAGTTCTTTCTAGGGATCTGCCCAATAATGTTATTGAGCTTCATAGTTTCCTTGCGTTGGCCAGGTACTTTTGGAGGTTTATATCCAATTTCTCTAGAGTGGAAGAACCATTGAAATATATCAATAGGAATGGGTAGACTTTTCTCAGAAAAAAAGGTTTCATATGTGATTTTAGTAGTTGATGTAGAGGATGAAGATCACTCCGTATTAAGATTGATAGAGGACGGTGTTAAGTACGTGGTGTTTTATGATGCACGAGGGACCAGTCATGGTTTTGCTCTGATGTAGAGGAATGATTTCATTTCCTATGGTTCATTTTAGGTGATACCACATGAGAAAAACTACATGGCCCACAATCTTGAGTTAGTAGCATTAGTCTTTGTACTAAAGATGTGGTGACACTACCTGATGGGAGAGTGGTGTGTTGTTTACTCTAACTACAAGATTCTCAAGTATATCATATATTGGAAGGATATTAACTTGAGAAATAGGAAATGGGTAGAGTTACTCTAGGACTATGACGTTAAGATTTTCTATACTCTTGGGAAGGGGAATGTGGTGGAATATGCTCTCAGTAAGAGATCTTATTCTCAGTTATGGGTCGAGTCATCAGAGTAGTTAGCTTCGTTGAAATTTTCCTTAGTGGAAAATTATGGTGATTAATATCTATATCGACGGTTATTACCCCACCTATTTTATAGCATTTCATGGATTCTCAGTGTGGAGATACTGACTATGACACCTTAGTTATTCTGATATCTGTTGAACGTGATCCTGATGGATATTCTGAAGGTTGGAAGCATGCTATCCTTTTCAAGGGACAGATGATGGTACCTTTGATGTTGTAGGAAGAGTTTATTCAATAGTTTCATACATCCCATTTGGAGGTACATCAAGGTGTGTAAAATATGTAACATGATCTCTGATGATAGTTTTAGTGGATAAGCATGAAGTAGAGAGTTTCATAGTTTGTATCTCAATTCCTCATTTGTTAGTAAGTGAAGCCTGAGCGCTAGGTTATAGTAGGATTATCTCAACCCCTTGAGGTTCTAGAGTGGAAGTAGGATGGTATTTACAAGGAATTTATGATAGGGTTACCACGTATATCCATGGGACATAATTCTATTTGGGTGATTGTAGAATGACTCACCAAGTCGGCCCACTTCCAAGATTTTGAGAGTAGAGTTCAGTATAAAGATTGGGATGCCTCTATGTGTAGGAGATAGTCTGACTCCATGGAGTAACCTCATTTATCATTTCATATCATGATTATCACTTCACATCACGATTATGGAGAGGATTATAGGAGGCCTTTGGGACTTAGGTACACTTAAGCATAGTGTTTCACCCCCTAACTGATGGCCAGACATAGTAGCAAATTCAAGTCTTAGAGGACATGATGCGGGCTTGCATGTTGGACTTTGGCCATGGATGGGAGGATCATCTACCCTTGGTGGAGTTTTCATACAACAATAGATAAAAATACACCATTGGTATGGCACCATTCAAGGATTTGTACAGTAAACCCTAAAGGTAACCACTTTTTTGGACTGATCCAGGTGAGTCGGTACTCATGGGCCCAAAGTGGGTGGAAGTTTCTATAGTGAAGATGCATAATATACAGGAGTGTATGAGGAATGCACAGATCCATAAAAAGTCTTATGTGGACCGATGATGGAGACCATTGGAGTTCTAGGAGGGAGTCCTTGTGTTCCTGAGGGTCTCACCTTAATAGGTATTGTGGAGATTTAACGGTAGTGGAAAGTTATCTATGAGATTCATTGGTCCTTTCCAAATACCACATAGAGTTGGAAAGGTGGTGAATCTCTTGGCTCTACTTCCATAGTTGGACAAGGTAAATAACGTCTTCCACATCTCAAGGAAGAGGATATATGTTCATGACCTATCACATGTTATTGATTAGGGTGAGTTGTAAATCAAGGATGGATCTACCTTTGTTGAGTACCTGATGAAGATCAAGGATCAACATGATAGGATCCTTCATGGGTGATCAATTCTATTGGTGTGTGTCTGATGGTAGCACAAGAATCATCTAGAGAGAACCTGGGATCGTGAGACCCAGATGCAACCCCAGTACCCTCATATTTTTTAGAAGGTTTTCCATTTTTTGGGATGAAAATCCCAAAGGTAGGGAGAATGCAATGACTCATATTTTAGTTGTATTATTTTTTGATATTATATGGATTATTTTTTAGACTAGGTTCTAAGAGGTTGTATGATTTTGAGGCCCATTGTTCCTAGAATAAATATCACTTGAGTGTATTTTTCTTTAAAAAGTGGAATAAATCCCGAACATGGGGAATGTATCAGAAATATGAGGGCACTGTTGAGTTCATAGTGTAGGTTTTACCCTAAGCATGACATAATCTTCTTCAGTGTTAGGTATTTTTTAAAATGTTGTTGTGATCACAAATAAATAAAATAAATTTATTTATTTATTTATTTTACTTGTTTCGACGCAACAAACAACTCTCCTATAAGTATAAAATTATGAGTATTTCCTCAGGTTTGGATTCTCAATTCCTAGAGAACTACACAAGTACTGAAGATATTTCTTAGAGAACAATGATGGATCGGGATCATATCGTGGATTGTGCACCAATAGAGTTCGTGGATATCATCAACGATAGAAAAAAACCATTATTTGTCAATGATCAATCCACAATCAATTTAGGATGTTTAATTCTATGTTTTCTATCCTATTTCTTAATTTCAGATGAATTCAGATCAATTCAATGAATAGAATTGATATAGGCATCATCGGAAGATTTAATTTGATGGAATTTTATATTTATTCATTGTTTATATATCCCTATTTGATTGTCTTTTTTATACGAAAATGAATCGAGGTTTAATGAACAAAGTCTGATTTTCTTTCCTCACTTTTCAAAGCCTATGGATTTTCCCCCATTTCTTTGTTCAGTCATCATTGGTATTTTCCTTGGCCAATGGTTCAAAGAATACTAGGTATTTAGACTTTGTGTGACCATTCTTCAACACAACAGATTTATGTCATGGGTACGAATATCTATGGAGGTTTTGTTTTGGGAATCGACTGTGATGACAGATATATCAAGGGAGAAAAAGACCAAATTTGGAGTTCTTCATTCTCCCCAAGCGATATATAGTGCAGTGACAGATGGCTCAATACATGTGTTTTACAAGAAAATTTGAACTCGGATCTGAGCTAACGAAGATGGTATATCTTGAATGACCTCCGTTCTATGTTTTTGGTGAGGTTGGCGGTTAAAATAATGTGGAGAGTATCATGGAGGAAGAAATTCTTGATCTAGAGAATCCTGGGTTACCCGGCATGTAATCTGTCATTAAATTCCATGTGGAACCCTTTGGATGCAGTGCTAGTGTTTTGGATGGAGTTAAGTATCACATGTTGTGTGACATGGTCACACACCCTATGACCCCTCCGTGATGGCTGAGAGTGTATTTTATAAAGTACATAGGCATGTCCAAAAGTACACAGCTAGTGGCGCACCATGTACTCAGACACAGGAACGACCTAATGTACATGGGTTGGTACACAAACATGGAATGTGGTACATGGACATGGCCAAGTGATATAGGAATGCTTTCGTGCAATCTCTACATGCAATGTACTATCCCTACATTCCATTTATTTGTATATTTACATGTTGTGTGAGGATTTACAACACAGGTATACCTAGGGATAACTGGACATGCTATGTAGAACCAGTACGTGCCATGTACCCCCTTCAAGGGGGTTTATATCCCTTTATCTATTTAGTCTAGACTAGTCTTGTTTGATTGTGTTACCTTGGTCCATTCCCTCAAGTTTAAAGTGAAACATCACATCCACATCATAGGATTGTGATCCCCTCTAGAGGAAGAGTCTCAAATAAAGTTCATGGTGTCCCTCCGTGTGATTGGAGTGTGATACTCTATCATATTTATACCATAGGTGGGGTTTTTTGGAATTAGCATAAACTCCTTGATTAGGGAATTGACCCTCCATATAACATGTCATATCAGTAGGGTTTGTGCTATTTTTGGCATACAATCCCTTATGTATAAGGTTGATCCAGATTGGGTTCATGTTATCCCCTACGGTACATGGTGTGACCCCCTATCTGAGTATCAGGGTATTCTAAGACCATTGAGATTTCTTGGGTGGGGAATAATGATATTGACCTCTTTATTCAGTGTATCTAGATATTTCATGTCTTGTGGAGTTTATTCTACCATAATGAGAGTTTCTTTTAGAATAATCATGTGGCTATTAGTTGTTTATGACCGCCTAGTGGTACAATGTCCTTCTTGAGTATATTTGGGTGTTTCTATTATAAATTTATTGTTATATCTTGTATTGAGATGAATATAATTGGTTCTTCATGTTTAGTGTTTTCAGGTTTCCCTACCGGGTATTTTTATACTCACACCTACACGGGCTCTGCCCGAATGTGTCATGTCTTGTGCAGAAGACGGACCTTTTGACAGTTTCCTTGGAGGACAAGGATTAGGTGGAGCATAAATGGATCCTAACTAATTAAGTTTTTATCATGATATTTAAATTTTTTTCTTTTTCCTCACCCTTAGATCATGTTAGAACTTTACAACTTTGGGTTGGACTTTTATTTGACCCTTTTCCATTTTCTTTACTTCACTATCATAATATGTTGTGGGATATTAGATGTATATATACATAACATTAATCTATTTTACATTTCATAATTTTTTGTTCTTATAGATGTGTGTTTGTGTATAGTGACATTAGGATAATTCCTCCCACTTGTGGGATATGACTACTCAGCACTGGTCACCATCCCCTGGCCTATTATAGGTGGGCTTGGGGTAGTCATGGGTCGGACCCTAATGGGTAAGGTCATGATTCATGATTATAAATAATTGAAAGAGTATCCCCATAAAGTCTTACAACATTATTAATATAGGATTTTTTAAGGAACCTTATAGGTAAATATTATCTTAAAGTAAAGGAATGTTCATATTTTGTGCGTTGATTAACAATAACCCATATTCAATCACTCTATCTAGGATTCTTTGGTAATCTAATGACAAAATCCATAATAATTTCATCCCATTTTCATATAGTGAAGTTAAAAGTTGTATGAATCCTCCTGGATGATATCTACTAGCCTTGACCTATTAACAAACCATAAATATTGACACATAATTAGAAATTTCCTCCTTTATATTATCCTACCAAAAAACTTCCTTCAAATATCTATACATCTTAGTTCTTCTAGGGTTTACAAAGAAATTTGATTTATAAGCATCATCCAATAATTCCCTATTCAACTAAGGTATATATGGAACACATGGCCTCTTTCCAAATTTTAGAATTCCATCTTCACAAATGAATTATTCTAATTTTCCATCATTCAAAGATTTAATTTTCTTTTGAAAATTCTCATCATCAGGTTGATAACTTTTTATCTTTTCCAATACATATGGTTTGGAAAAATTTTGTAAAAGGAGTTATGTCTCCCCTCCATTAATAATTATCATATCCATCTTTACTAGATCCATGAACATATGATCAATGTCGATCCTCATGTTGATATCGTTCAATGAAAAGATGTATTTCCAACTCTTGTGATCCATGTATATCTCACATCTTTCACAATAGAGATAATTACTATATATATTCAAATAAAATATTATGACTGCCAACTCAATATCATGGGTTTGATAGTTTTTTTTATGAATATGTAACTTCCTTGATGGTTAGACAATAACTTTATCATTATGTATAAGTACGAAACCAAGTCCCTTTTTTGATGCATCATTATATATATAAAATCCATCATTTCCTGATGGTAGAGTAAACAGTTGGATCATTTACAAATCTCTTATTCAATTCCTCAAAACATTCTTCACATTCCTTTTTCTATAAGAACTTGATCCCTTTATGAGAAATCTTGGTTAATGGGTTAGCTAATCGGTAAATTTTTGGAAAAAAATAACTAATAGTAACCTACTGAACCAATGAAACTATGCACCATGGTTATGTTCATTGGTGTGGGCCATTCTTTGACTACCTTTGTCTTCATTGGATAAACTAATATTCCATTCATAGAGAAAATATAGACAATAAAAAAACATTTTTAAGCAATAATTAATACTTAATAATTTTATCATATAACTATTTTATTTTAAGAGTATTAAGAATAATACAGAAGTGATTTTAATTGTCACCATAGCTCTTAGAATACACCAGGATATCATTAATAAATACAACAACAAAATATCAAGACATTCCTTGAATACTATTTTCATTATATCCATGAAGATAGAGGGTGGATTATTCAATCCAATTGGAATTACTATGAAATATTAATGTCTATACCACATATGAAAAGTTTTCTTTGGAATATATTCCTTCTTTACTCGCAATAGATGATGCCTATAACAGAGGTCAGTCTTTGAAAAAGATTGATCTTCATGAATTTGATCTAATAAGTCATCAATTTGAGGTAAAATATACTTTTTATTTATCATAATATCATTTATTTTCAATAATCAATGCATGGCCTCATAGATACATCTTTCTTATTAACAAAAAGAGCATGGAATCCCCAAGGTGAAACATTAAGGTATACAAATCCATTATCACACAACTTATCTAGTTGTTTCTTCAACCCCAAAAATTCCACAGTGTCTATTATATAGGGAGTCTTTGATATTGGTCCTTCATCAAGGATTAAGTTAATGGAAAAATCAATTTCATTTTTTGGTGGATTTCTAAGTAATTCCTCAGGAAACACTTCAATGTATTCCTATATAATTATTACATACTCAATTTGAATATTAGATTTTCCTTCCATATATTGTGTCTACTATTCTTCTACAAAAATTCAATTCATAAGAGTTACTAGGGGTCGATATAGACATGACTTGGATGGTGAATTATACCCTATAAAGATTAGGAATTCCACATATTCATCATGAATCATAATTTCATTCTCAATGCAATGAATTTTTTAACCATATTTTTAAACTTATTTCATATGAAGGATTATTTAAAAATAAACCATAGGTATAATAATGAAGTTAGAAAATAAAGAATGTTAATGTTTCATGATGGGAACTGACTGACACATCCTTATTATGGTGAGAATTACACTATAGGTCTTGACTAAAAACTCCCTTAGAAATTTTATAGAGAAATATCTAATTTTCTTAGAAAACTTGGATGACACAAAAGAGTGAAAATATCAAAAATAAAATAATGAATTATCTAAATTTTAGTATATGGTTAAAGTACCTACCACCACATCATTAGGAACTCCAACCTCAGTTTTTGTGATTTCATAAGCTTAACCTTTCTCCCTTGGACTCTTCTAGAGAAAAATTACCCTGACACCTCGGACAATCATCAAATAGAGTCACATCTTCTTAGAGTTGAATCATTGCACTTTGGAAGCTTATTTATTTCCATTTAAATCCTGATCATGGTTTCCTTTCTCTCCACACTTATATAAAACTCCCATTACTATAAATCAAGTTCTATAATGTTACTTTCGACATTTATTACAAACTAGAAGTTCAACTCTTCCCTTTTTCCCTTTTTCTATATTTTCTTTTCTAGAGTGATAATCAGCCATTTTCTTATCTTTATTTATTTAAATCATAAAACCTGGAGAATTATTTATTTTTCTTGATAGAACATGATATTATATCCTTATATTATGAGAATATTTGGGATACTAGTTCCCTTAAAAGGATTGGCTTAATACCATCATAGAAATGATCAATATTTATCTTTGGATTAATTATGTAATCTACAACAAGATTTTATAACCTTTTAAATTTGGATAAATTCTTATAAGCCTTTATATCTTTCTTTTGTCTTAGACTTAGTAATTGTATCTCCATAATTCTTCATTAATCATAAGAAAAATATTTTTCCAAGAAGAGTAACTTAAAATTTTTCTACTCCATGTTAGTTATTTCTTATTGATACTTAGTGTTTTGAATCAATGACCACCAATGATCTACATCCCCCAAGATATGATAAACTTCTACAAAAACCTTAACCCTTTCATTAATTCCCAAATAAATAAATAGATTTTATAAGGAAATTATCCATTTCTCAGCTATAAATGTATTTTTAGTTTTATTGAATGACGGAGGTTGTCGATGCATAAAGGGATCTATCATTGTTATATTACATTATGGATCAATAAGATGCTCTATATGGGAAAGGTTATTGGTCATAACTTGAGTCATCTTCCCCAATATAGTTATAACTTATTCATATCTAGCTATATATCCTAATCTCGCTTTATTATCTTTCCCATGAGGGAAATCCCTACATGGATTATGTACATGATACAATTTTCATTCCTTCCACTATGAACCATTTCTAAACACTGGAATATAATATATTATCTCATAACATTATGAATCATAATTTATAATTTCAAAACTAGTAAAACACTTAACATAAATTGAAAATTTGTGTATAACTAATCTCAAAATCATAAAATTTTTATCTTTGGTAATTTTATCAGGTCATAAAAATACTTTCAAATCCTTTATAATGTTTTCTAAGTAAAATTTGAATTAGCCCAATCATATCCCCCATGAGTGTCAAACTAGGTGTGCAACAAGGCCTATTGTTCTACACTAGGTGATGATCAAGTAAAACTCCAACACACCCTTTTTAGAGTTATTAACCCTAACTATAATAGTTTTAGAGCCACATCCAATTGTAGTCTCTAGATAAGGATGTATTTCATGGAAAAAAACATAATATCTCCCTTACCAAACCTTTAATATGTTATCCTATACATAGAATTATCCTTAAATTCAGTCATAGTTCAATATTTCCTAATCTATGTTTTTGAAAGTCTAGTTCCTAATGTTTATACTAAACTTTATATGATACAAATTATAAATACCCTAAACCTAGAATCCCAGAGTTGGTGGTTACTTTCTTATATTGGTTCTAGACACAAGTGATGACATCCCAACGGACCTAAGAGTTTAGTGGTTTTAGAAAATATGGTACATACTTGAATCTTACATTAAAAATAAAAAATAAAAATGAAACATAGTATTTTCTTTTAGAACATTGTTACTCCCTTTATAATATCCCTTCATATCAATCACAATACACTTCCTAGGAAATTTGGTAAAGGAAATATCAGAAAAGGTGATCTTATATGCTTAGTAAATTTATGTGTACAGAGGAATATATCATTAATAAATAAATCATAATCAGTATGAAAAGTTAAATAACTAAAAACTCATGTTATTTAATCAATAACTTGATCATGAAGAATAATATGGTAGGTATAAATGATGATCAAATAATTCCATATAAATAATCACATGAGTTTGAAACTTATACATGGTTTTCATAACTAATAAACTAATCACATGGAAATTAATAACTAATCTCATAATGAGGTAATTCATAATTACAGACATCATAAACATACCTTCAAGGACTCATACCAATACATATTATATAAATGGGTAATGTCTCAACCAAATACCCAAGTTAGTTTGTCCCATGAGGCCTATTGATGCATTGAGGGGCTATAGCGGGTTATGCCCATCACTTACAATGTCCAATTCATTCCTCATATGAAATAGGAGAAACATAATCAGTATAAACATTCATATTGAGAAACTAGAATAATAAATGTTAATAATTTCCCTAATCCATAAGCATAATAATAAACCATCTAGAGTAATATGGAGAATGGTATCATAGTAGTACATCCCCAGCCAAACTGACCATAAACCATCTAAAAAAATAATAAGGATGGTATCATTACAACGCATCTCTAGTTTAGTATAATTAACATAAGGTTTTTTTGTTGTTTATGGATAAAAATACTAAAAAAATACCATTAATAACATTCCTAAGGAAAATACCATTTTCACTTTGAAAGTTACTTTTAAAAACTATAAAATTCATGAATATTAGGAAAAAATATTTAAAAAAGAATAATGGAAAATTTTAAAGGAATATTCAAATAAATGATTAGTTTTGAAGGTAGTAAATTATATTCATCGCATATAGCACCCTGAGATTATGTGAAATATTTTTTTGAATTAATTTAATCTTTTTTATATTTTTCAGTTTGCACAACACTAAAATAGTTTTTTTATATTAAAATAATGAGTATGGATTGTGTTAAATAAAATATAAATTTAATAATTCACTACATGCAATATAAAGTTTATCTTACTCTATATGGAACACTGATGTTATCTTACATTACACACAAGACTGACTTTCCTCGATGGCATGCGTAACACAGAAGACCGAGTTTTACCGAACAATAATATATTATTAAAAATATTATTATTTAACATAATAATATATAACCTATATGCTAATTTGGAGTTTATGAATACTATTAATTAACTTATGAAAATACATGGTTGAATTCATTGGTTAAAAATTAATTATAAATGAATATAATAACCAATTGAATATAAAGGGAATATTTTTATAAAAACTACTTTTATGCTCATAAAGTAATTTTATCCTAATAAATTAAATTAATTAATACTAGTTAATGATATTAATTAAATACATATTTTATATATTCAAACAAATATTTTTTACATTCATCAAATATATTGGATATGCATAAAATAAGAACAAACCCAATATTATATATAAAAGCCTATATTTTTATAAAAGTAGTATTACCGCCTTTTAATGAAAAACTGATTTTAAAAATAAATTTTGGAACTCGTAAAAAAATTATAACTAAAAATAAAATTCCTTTTTTGAAAGTGAAAAATAAAAATTAGGTTATGGTGATTTTTTTTTCATTTTTCTGTGGAATTTCGTTTTTTAATGAATAGTTAAAAATACTGAATTTGAATTCATAAATTCTTTTTAATCTAATTTAATTATAAGGTAAAATTATATTTATAAATTATTTTAAAGACTAATTATATAAATTATAAATAAATTAATCCAATTTAATTCATTGGTATAAATTTCACTTTGAAATTAGATATAAAAACTTACGAAATTTTAAAACATTTGTATTTTAAATACCCACTTCGTCGTTCTATCTGCGGGATTAAATTTGAATTAATTTATGCCACTTATGTGATTGGAATTTAGAAAAATGGAATCCATATTTGGAATCATAATAATATATAATTTCAAGTATGTTCATCTTAGTTTTTGAAAAAAAATATTAGTGAAAGTAATTAAAATTAATTATAATGGTTAAAAGGAAAAATAGCTTAACAAGAGACTAAACCTTACACTTAAGAGGAAAAATTACCTATAAACTTATCCAAAATCCATTTTATGGCCATATTTTACCCTATACTCCATTTTTTGATTTTTTTATATTATTGGATCAACTTTTCATAGGAAAACATGGGTGTAATTCAAGTTTCAAAAATTTACAAGAATGGCACTCCTCCTCAAAAATAAAAAGGCACTCACCCCTTCCACTTATTCACAACTCTAAAGACCTTTGTCTCACCCAAAATCTGCCAAAATAATCTCCCAACATTCCTAAATTCATACTGTAGTCCTTCCTTTGGGAATAAATCCAACCAAACAATCCCTTTTGTACAAAGTAAAAGGAGTTTCCCAAATAAGAGGTAACATCCTTCCTCAAGCTCCTTTCTTTTTTTTTATTTCTAAACCAACTAAATCATCATTATTCCATGATTATATAATAAAATATTTATCCTAAATATACTTATATTATTTTATTATATGAGTTACACCTACACTTACACAAACTTTTATCTAATTGGTATCAAATTTACCGTTCTTGTGTATGGTGAACTACCACCTCACGAAACGAAGTTTTTTTATTTTTCCTTTACCACTTATCATGGTTTGTAATTATGATATAAACTGTATTTTATATGTTATATATGATATTTATTATTTATTTATAATTATTTAATTCTTATATAACATATACCTTCATCATTTGAATTTTGTGTAAGTACAATAATTTCGTTTGTGGAAGTGTGAACTACCGCCTCCTCAAAGCGATGTGATTTGTTCACACCTTACATGGAATGTATTAAGGATGATTTTAGTGAAATTATATGATATATATTAAATAATAATTATAATTTAATTATAATATATATATATATATACATATATTCCATTTACTTTCTTTCTTTTTAATATGCCAATAAAATAGAAACCACGTTCATGCGTACGTGCAGCTTTCCGTCTTCAGGAATAGTGTATTTAATTTCTTACTTTTATATTATATAGATCATTATAAAGAAATATATAATTAGTATATATGATACTTATACCATGTTTTAAATTATTTAAATAATTAAATCATGATATATTTAATGGGATAAATAATAACTAGTCAAAACATATACGAAAAATAAAGCAGATATTACTCAAAACATAACATTAACATGGAGTTGTTAATAAAAATGTAATATAAATTCATAAAAAAATAATATATGGTATTAAATATGATAATATTGTTCTTAATTAGATGTATAATAAACTTATATTTATTATACATGATTTTTTAATGTTCATGATTAAATTCAATACTTAAGGTACGAGAATTTCATCTCACTTTTTATTTTCGTGAGATACATGCCTTATTCACCACTCATTTAATTTGTTTGGTGTGTATAATAACCATGGATGTATTCTATGATTCTTATACTTAAATTTTTGGGTATTTAAATATCCAGTTTAGGATCTTTCTTTCATGTGGGTTATATCTCAAAAGTAACCAAATCTATAGATGAATTTTGTCTCAATTTTCCTTCTTTGAGGCACATTCCATGTTATGCACCTATATTTTACAATGAGGTGTATATAATTACTTTTGAAAATTTTTATGATGAATATTCTTATTTTTCAGGATATTATAACTTTTATATAATGTTATTATTTCCATTTTATTATGATTTAAAGTTACAAAAGTTGAAATGGTTTATTGCTTCAATCTCATCATTTATCAAGTTTATTTATGATTAAGCTTCCATTGATGAAATATTAAGATCCATATCTTAATAACTCTCATAAATTTTATTAGCATATAGATATTTATTTTATATCCAATTAATGGTACAATTTTACCACTCTTTGATACTTAAGATAATTAAGAAAATGTTTTCATAGAAACTTTAATTTATTTCTAATTTCGGTCGGAAATCTATATTCTTTCAAAACCATGTTTTCTAAAAAATAGTTTTCAAAAAAAAATTACTATTATAATATTATGTTTAAATGAAATTTTAACCCGTGTATTACCTTTTTAAAAAAAAATTTAAAATGAACCTTCTTGTTATTTTTCGATCAAGGCAATTTTCGAAAAATTTAAGGTATAAAAGGAATGTTCGACATGTATAGACTTACCCTTCATCATTTCATTGATGATTATCTTATAAGTTTATAAGGTTATTTTTTAAAAGATTTTTTCCCTAATATTCTTTAAATTTATTGATTTTAAAATATTTTTTCAAAGAAAATGGTTTTTAAAAATTAATTTATATTTAAAAAGTGTTTTAAATTATTTTCAAAAATTCATTTATATGTTTTTAAAAGGTTTTTTCAAAGAAAAGGATTTAAATGATCTAAAATATTATTTTATAAGTTTCAAAATTATTTTCAAGGAAAAATGTTTTCAAAATTTTCTCTAACTTCTTTTATAATTTTCTAGAAAAAAGGTTTTCAAAATATTTTCAAGCTTCCTTTATATCTTTTAAAATTTATTTTAAAATAAAATGATTTAAAAATGATTTATGTTTTAAAAAGTTTTTTTCAAAGAAGGAAATATATTTTCCTCAAGAAATGTTTCAAATGAAATTAAAAATATTTCTTTATAAGAAAAGGATTTTTCAAATTGTTTTATGAAAATAATTTTCAAACAAAGGCTATTCTCCTTAAAGAAATGTTTTAGATGATCTTTAAAAATCCTTCTCAATATAATATTTAATCCTTTTTATAGTTTAAGCTTTATTTGGGACATTATCCATGAATACCATTTATATTCTTCATTTAATGGTTTATGTTTTAATATAATGATGTTTATGACACCCGTTTCTATTCCATGGTTTATATCCTTTTGTAATCATATCTTTTCATGGGTTATGCTTTGATGAAATGACTGTGAAACCTATCTATTTTCCATAGGTTATGATGTGATGAAATTTTTATGATACCCATTTCATTTCATGTATTATAATATGATGATTATGAAACCTATATATTTTTATGGTTACTGATATGATGAAAGTTGTATTATCTTGTGGAACATGCATGAATTATTTATTATGTGATGTGTGGGACCTATATCTCCCTCTAATTCATTTGGTAATGATTTATATATCATGAGATAATGATGGGAATAAAGTCTATGGCCTTTATCCACTATGGGAAGATGGGGAAACCCAATCCACTATAGAAAGATAGGGAAACTTGATCCACTATAGGAAGATGGGGAAACCCGATCTTTTGTGGGAATATGGGGAAAGCTGATCCCTTATCAGGAAAGTAATGTGACTAGGGATGGTGGTGTGTCCCTCATATTTGTTATAGTCCCCATGAAGTTACATGATAAGTTTTTGGAAACGATCCTTGACCTTTAGGTAAAGATATTACATATTTTTATGTTTTCCACAAATTTTATGTCTTATGTCTATGATATTATCACATGGTTAATGTTCTTGATTATCTTATGATTCATTTCTTATGAACTACCAATTTTTATGTAATGTATCATGTTTCTGATCATTGATATGCAAGTTAAGATTTTAGAATTTAATGTCATGTTCTCATACCCTTATGCTCATGTTATGCTTACGTATTTAATATATTTACCCTTACTGAGCATTAAATCTCGTAGCTTTATTATTTTTCCTTTCCTCAGGTCATGAATAATATTTTTTTATTATAATTACTAATGGGTAATATCTTTTTGGGAAACATTATTGATCTTTCATTGAGTTAGAATATTTTCGTTCCAAGCTTCCAAAAGCACTAAACTAATATGGTCTTTCAGAATTTGTTTTTATAATGTATTAAGTATTATGTAAAAATTATATAATTTATATGTATGTTAATATTGTGTTTTTATATGTAGATTAAATTTAAATAAGGATTCATTTCACATTTTTGGTAAAAAGTCAAAAAGTGCCTCATTTGGAAAATGACAAGAAGATTATTTTTAAAATGTTTTGTAAAAACATGGGTACAAATGACTTAAAAATCATAAGATAATATTAAAAACATTATTTAAAACATTTTTAGAAAATATTTACATGGAAGAGAAATGATTTTAGAGAAAAAATTCAAATGAATTTGATTTCCCTTAAAAATATTCTTTCAGTCTCATGTGTTCTTAAAGAGGGGAAATAGAAATGAAAAATTATAATAAATAAAAATATCTAGATTATATTAAAGTTTATTAGGTTAATATAAAAAGATATAATTATTTCCCCAGTGGTGACATAAACTTAAAAAATCTCAAATAATGATGAGATTGTGAAATAAACCCTTACCATTTTGGTAACTTTTGAATCATAAGCCCCGTGAAAGAAAGATCATTATATGGATATGTATGTCCCATAATTTTCATGAGAATAATCCTAAAATATATTCATTTTCAGTATATATACCACATAAAAGAAACAAGTGGTGAATATGGCATTTTCCCCACTGAAATAAAAGAAAGACGAAAATCCTTTACCTCAGGTTTGACTTCATTCATATGTGTTAGAAAATCTCATATATTAAATATATACTTGTTATAAATATATTATAGAACCATATTAGTATTTATAATACCTTATATGCATTAACTATAACCTTTTATTACCTATTTATTAACAATTTCTTATTAAATCACTATTTCGGGTGATAATTGATTCGTTTTTCATGTATGTATTAGTTCAGTAGTTTCGGTCCTTATACTTTGATCATGGTTAAAAAATATATATAATTTTAACCATAATATAAATATCATATATATTCAGTATATAAGTATTTATAATATTCCATAAAATTTAGAGATAGAAAAATGATTCACACCGTTTGTAGAGACGGTAGGTCGTACGTATGCATGAACAATGTTTACTTTTTTTGACGGATGGAATGAAAAAAAAATTAACAATACTTAAACTTTATAGAATAATTATTGTATCATATATATCATAAATATTCATTAAATATACTATTATTACCATTCATGACAAAATTAAATGAAGAAAAAATTCACATCGCTTTGTGGAGGTGGTGGTCCATACGTACGCATGACCGATGTTATCATTTTACAATGGATTTCAAGGTAAGAATTTGGATGTGATATTATAATTCTAGAAGTATAATTATTTCTTAAATATCATATATATATATATATATATATTAAATCCATTATTATATCCATATTTGAGAGGTGGTGGTGGATAACGAATTACATCAATTCCCAAGGCGGTAGTTCGTTGTACGCATGATCGACAGTTTTTTTCTCATTTATGGAAGAAGGGATCAATATAGGTTATTAAATTAACATAATAAAATATTAGTATATTTAATATATTTTTGTTATTATTTTTCATATTTTGAGAATATTTGGTGGACTTATAGGAAGAAGTAAAATGAAGATTCCTTGTTAAGAACTATACCTCTTTTATAGAGAACCTATTTAGGTATATACCTAAAGCCTTCCTAGGATGGGTTTATAATCAAACCGGGGACTCTAGGTAAAGGGAGGGATGTAAGTAAATAAATATTTTATGTATTATCTGATCCAAAGTGATCTTGAAGTATAGAGGGGACAAGATAAGGGATGTCCTTTTATAAGTGGGGGGAAGAACATACTTAGAAATCTTGAAAATAATAAATTATACCTTGGTTTCACATACCCAAAATGGATAAAAAATGGACCATTTGTGAACCTAATATGATAAAATATCTAAATATCTATATAAAATATAAATTATACATGTTTTTAGGTTATTTTAACCCTTATCTTTTTAGTTTAAACCCCTGGTAAACACGTTTTATCCTTAATCATGGTAATTAATCTTTACTATTTTTACAATTCATTATGACCAAAAATTAAGTTACCTTATTAACTAATATTAATAATTAAGATTAAAAAGGTGTAATCCATTTTACTAAATTTTATTGATAGAAGTGATATAATTTAATTAAAAATTAAATCTGAAAACCTATCGAAGAAATGTTTTTGACAAATAAATTTTCTAAAAGTGTCAAAAAATAATTTTAAAATACATTTGGAAAATATGATGAAACCAATTTTCAGAAAAATATAGTTTTTAAGAATAAAAAAATATTTATTATCATCTCATTCTTAGAAAAAATATTAGATAAATGAAAAAAAAAATTATCAAATATATATTATATATAAATTTCATTCAAATCATTCACCAATAGTGATTAATTTAATTCATTAAGATAAAAATTCATCGTACGCATAAGAAAAAATTAGAAAAATATTTTTTCTAATTCTAAATGACTTTTATCCTAATTTCTAATCAATTGATAAACAATAAATTTATTTTTACATGTGTCAAATATATACTTTTCATAATTTAGTTATTCATATTCATACCTACCAATTTAACAGCTAGTTTCTAACGGTATACTATATTAGGGTTCAATAATATTTTGGGTTGCATGTATAGAAAGCTATCAAAGTGATGAAAGTTATATAAAAATAAATATATTATAAGGTCTTAGGGTGTTATAGTAATTCTAGATTGAAATATATTTGGAAAATATATTTCATGGGTAACCACATGAAAACCAAAATAATACAAGAGAACAATTTTTAAAACATCTATTTCATTCTCATTAAATGAAAACAATAACTTTGAAAACTTTTCCAATATTATGCACCCTTTATTTAAAAACTCATTAAAAATCCAATTTTAGAAACCCATTTGATAAATCCACCCTTTAAAAACACTTTTAGAAATACTTTAATGAAACAAGATAGAAACAGGATCGATACATATAAAACACTAAGGCACCACATGACATATAATAGAAGTTGTGTAACAGTAGATTTCAATTGAGTCAGAGAAAAAAAGAATTGGAGTTACATATATAAATAATCTATTATAATTTTCAACACACCAGGTTCTATATTGAGAGCATTCCTAGAATTTAATACACACTGACTAGCCTATCATTCTATGTTGCATCCTTAATATAAGCTACTCAAATAGCCTAAAATAATCTTAGAATTAAGGGAACTACCCACAATCCCTAACACATAACCAAGGGAAACTAGTATAATTTGACCATCTTGTGTAGAATATGTATAGATCCCAAACTCAGTATCCAGTGAATCCATGAAAATAACAACATGAGGTGAGAAATAAACCAAGCATCATTAGATCAATATGAAAGTATATCATAATTATCACCTCACCTCCAACACCCTCGTAAGAAACATCCCAAATAACATTATTAATATAATATCAAATATAAATCATTCCACTCTAGAAACAATACATATCATCAAAATCAGACAAGGGATCAAGAAGGTCTCACACACCCACATCATTTGAAAACCATTTCCAATTACCAAAAATCCTTCACTTAAATGGGATCATAGTGCTATGTAATTTCCCATAATTTAAAATTTCATTTAAAATTAAACTATTTTAAAACACTTAAAAAATATTATATAATGATTCTTAACACCTTTAGATTTTAAGAAATATTTTTTTTCAAAAAAAAATTAATTTCTTTGATAGCTTTCATTACACGCAACACTAGGTTTTAACGAACCATGAGATGTAATTATTATTATTATGTAAACATGATTGTTATAACCTAGCCATTAAATATGGAAGTACAAATATGAAAAAAAATTAAAAAATTTATTATAATTTTTTATATGAATAAAATATATTTATAAAAAGTTAATTAGATTTTAGTAAATTCTTTATATGCTTCAAAAATACAATTTTATCAAAAATTGATTCTTATTGTTTTTTGTGAAAAAAAATAATAAATGTAATTTTTTGAAATTTTAGAAAATTTATTTTACAAAATATACTTCATTTTTAATATCAAAATTTCAAAAAAAGGTGAATTTTTGTGATTTTGTTTTGAAAAGTTCAATTTTTTTATGAGTAGTAAAAAAATACAAATTTTTATTAAAAACCGCCTTTTTGTTTATAGAATTTAAAAGTTTAATTTTATTTTAAGATTTTTTTAAAGTAAAATTACTTTAATTATATAATAATTAATACAATTTATTTCATTTTAATCAATTTAATATTTAATTATGATATTAAAACTTTATATACTTATTAAAACTTTTTTTCTTGGGAAAATTACCTTTTCGTCACATTAGTGAGTTTAATTTCAAATAAAATTCTTCTAATTATATGAATTTAATTTTTAAAAATATATTAAATATTTGGAATCATTATAATTAATATTATATAATAATGTCAACATAATTTTTTAGTCAAAATGAATAGTAAAATATTAAAGATTAATTACTACAGTTAAGGTTAAAAAAGGTTTACTAGGGGTTAACCTAAATATATAAGTGTTAAAATGACCTAAAATATGTAAAAATCATATTTTAAGATCATATTTATACCTTATATCATCTATTTTTAATAATTTCCCATTTTTTATCCTTTTTAGATGTATAAAACATGGGTATAACATTTTCTTTTCAAAAATTTCAAATGTGTCATCTCCCCCACTTATAAAATGGAACCCCCTCTCCTCTCATTTTTACACTCCCAAATACTTTTGGTTCAGAAAATACCAACCCAAATATATTCTTTAATTACCTCCCCATATCTTAGTTCCATTATTTTTATTATTAAACCCTCATATGATATATTTTCAGGAAAACCTGAGGAGGTTGTTTGAATAAAAGGTATAGTTCTTAACTGAGCATTTTTTTTATTTCTTCTTCCACCACTTTCAAATCTTCTTAAAAAATTATAATATAATATAATAAATATATCTCATATACTGATATATTATTATGTTAATTTTAGAACCTATATCCATATCTTCTTCCATTCAATGGGAAATGAAACCGTCAATCGTGTGTAAGGAGGACTACCACCTCACGAACTGATGTAATTCATTTCTCATCATCATCTCTCACGAATGGATATAATTATGGATTTAAATTATATATATTATATTTATGAAATAATTATATTAATGTAATTATAATATCATATCTACCTTTTGACCTTCGATTCTATTGAAAATTTGTAGTGTTTCTCATGCGCATGTGTGGACTAACAAATCAACGAAGTGACTTGATTCTTTTTTTATTTTATTTTTACATGGATGATAATAGGGATATATTTAATGAATATATATGATATATATTATATAAGAATTATTCTATAAATATTAATTAATATTTATCTTTCTTTCATTCCATACATCGAGAAAATGGAAACAACGTTCATGCATACATATGACCTACTGTCTCCATGAACAGTGTAATTCATTTTCTATCTCTAAGTTTAATGGATTACTACAAAAATATATATAATGAATTAATTTTATATTTATATAATTATTAAAAAAATTATATTATTTAACCATGATCTAAGTAAAATGATCGAAACTACCAAACTAAAACATAAATGAAAAATGAAGTAGTTATTACCCAAAATGTTATTTTAAAAAGAATTTCTAATAAATGGGTGATATAGAGTTGTAATTAAATCATATATGTAATGATATATATGATTATATTTTATTCTAAAATAAAATTATTTTTATTATATAGTAGGATCAAAACATGTACGAATAAATTTGATTTTTGTGGTAAGATATTTCTGTCTCGAATTGACTTCTTTGGGACATATCTTATGCACCTGTCTTCTTTTATGAGGTATATATACAACCACTTTGAAATTTTATATATAGTTAATTTATTTATTATCATGAAATTTATATTTTCATTTAAAGTTATTCTTTCATGGCTATTATTATTCACAAGATACCAAAGTAGTAAAGGTTATAAATTATAATGTCATTATTTATCAGTATTGTTTATGATTAAGTTTTTGATGATGAAATATTATGATATTTATCTCAAGAAACACATTAATTTTATTCTCCTATATTTATATATATATAATACATGCTTACATTTAATTTTACTCTCTTTAAGTACTCAAGATAATGAAATAATATTTTTAAGAAAAATCAACTTTATTTCTCTCTTTGACTGGAAATAATTTTTCTTTCATGTCCATTTTTTCTAAAAATGTTTTAAAGAATGTTTTTACCATTACCTAAATAAATTTTAAAGTAATTTTTACCCTTTTTTATTTTATTTTTTTTAAAATACAGGGAATATTATTTTCATTTTCTGAATGAGGTACTTTTTACTTTTTACCAAAAATGTGAAATGAATCATTATTTTAACGTGTACGTAATAAATTAAATTTCCCAATATCATGGATACTAGATGATTTAAATAATAATTTAAAAGTTTCAAATATTTTTTAAAATAAAATTCTTTATTTAATATTTTATAAATTTTTAGATTTTAAATAATTTCTTACAAGTGGAAAAGATATTTTCCTCAATAAATGTTCCAAGTGGTCTTTCAAAATAATGTTTCATATAAGATTACATACTTTAATATTACTAAAGATTTAATGGGTATATGATTCAATGATAAAATCCTTATTATTTCTCTAGATAGTTTATTTTTGTGATGAAAATATTTTTATCAAACCCACTCCTTTTCATAGGTAATGTTGTGATAAATAATATGAAATGTTTATGAAACTTGTTTCTTTTCCACGGGTCATGCTATAATGAAATGTTTATGAAACCCATTTCTTTTAATTGGTTCTGATATTATGAATTTTATTGATCTTATGGAATATATATTTAGGACTTCAATTATGTGATGGGTGGTCCTAGAATTATATATCCCTCTAATGAATTGGGTAATGATTAATGATCTTTGAACTCAAAGGTTACATGAGTGGTTATACCAAGTCTAAAAATGAGGGTACACAAGAGGTTATCAAACCCAAAATAAGAGGCTACATGTGAGGTTATCCTAATCCAAAAAAAAGGTACATGGGAGTTTATTCCTAATATTGAATTAGGTATATAGATGGTTGTCCCAAGCCTAACATGTTATTAATGTCTTGGTGGATATCATTGACATAAGATTTTCTATGCTCATGTGTATGCCACAAATTTATGTCTTATTCCAATATTATGATATCATGGCTTATGTTCATCTATTCATTTATGATTCATGACTTATTAAATGATAATATTTATCCCTTTACTCAATTTTATGATCTTTGATATGAAGGGTATGGTTTTATAATATTATTCTCATTTTTTCATACCCTTATGCCCATGTTATGTTGATATCTCTCTTATTTACCCTCACTGGGTATCTAATATCACTATTTAATATATTTCCTTTCCCCAGGTTATGAATAAATTTATTATGTATGATATTTATAAAAA
The DNA here is from genome assembly GCA_963277665.1 of Viscum album. Taxonomy (NCBI): domain Eukaryota; kingdom Viridiplantae; phylum Streptophyta; class Magnoliopsida; order Santalales; family Viscaceae; genus Viscum; species Viscum album. Next base: position 662,613 of record OY728152.1, on the reverse strand, counting down.
ACAATGATAGTTATGAATAAATTAGTGGGAGATGATGTAGTTCACCTATAAAACATTTTTTTATGTATCCATGTTTCCAAAGGCATTGGACCCATATGATTATAGCATGGATCATTTTATTATGTAATTAATATTCATCTTTAAATATGTAATATCTATGTATGGAAATTGTAGTTCTTTGTTCAATTCACCAAAGTAAACATGAAATCCCATCATGAAATCAACTCACTAGTTTATTAAAAACCCTTAATGGTTTAAAACCCCACTTTTAAATTTATTTATTGATACAAATGGGATAAAATAACCTTAAACATCACATTTTATTTTTAATAAATACCTTAAAAATTTTACCAATACTTTTTATTTAAAATATCACTTGAAATTTAATTTTATGCCATTAAAACATTTACAAAATTCATTATAGTTATCACTTAAAATTCTAATTTTATAAAAAAAAGATGCATAAAATAGTCGAGAACAGAATGACATGACAAATAAAGTGAGTTCATAATAGTACCTAACTCAAATTGATGAAAATCGATTTGGAAGTCATCACTTTTTATAGAGACCACCCAAACAAGAGATAAGGGACCATTTACAAGACCTAGTAAGAAAAACCTATATAAGTAAGCGATCACAAATACATAATCAAACCCTATAAATCCTTAGGGTTCATGAGAGAGTGATAAACTAAAGTGGAAAGTGAAAGAGGGGGGAAATAAAAAAGGAATAATAGGAGAAGAGGATTTACCTTGGATAAATACACTTGAAATGAAGGTGGAGGAGCTAAAAAATCATCGAGGTGGATGGTAAGAGATACTCTCATATACCATAGCTCAGATGAACTAATAAGAAGAAAAAATAGTGGATATACCTTCAAAAAATGGATGGGTAAAAAAAGGAAAAAATCAAGAATCTAGTCAATTCACATAGTTACCATATGGTTTCAAAAATTATGGACCAACCCTGAAAAATAGATTTCTTAACCTGAAGAAACCCCTTGCATGGTTTTTAATGGCTTCTTCTAACTATGTGAAAACCATGTGCCAAAAAACCCCTAAAGAAAGGCAACTCATACGGTCACCCCTAAGGCTCACATAGTCCGCCCTAAATGGTGTGCTACCAATATAGAATAATCACGCACATTTAAAAATGAATTGAGGAAGACCTCTATATAGATAACCTGTACAATTTATCTTAATTCATGTGAATTGAATCATAAACCTCAAGAGCACTACATATAGATTATCCACATAGTTTTTTTAATCATGTAATGAATATGTTATAATAATTCACATAAGAAAATTTGAGATCAATCAAATACCAAATGAAGAAGACACGTATGTTTGAAAAAACATATTTCCTTATAGAAGGTTTATTTCTACATTATTTGATACTCTATCAACTATCCAAATTTGAGATCAATCCAAGACCAAATGAATAATATATGGACCAAAATTGGAATTGATGCCCATGATAATGAGTCCAGTCCAACTTTAACATCATTTCCCATTTTATACCAAAACATGTGTGATCTATTGAGGATGTTCCAAATAAATATTATGAACCATATTTAAAGAACAATTTTATGAAATTTCAAGGCCAAATAAGATCTATAAATATTTATGTAAAAAATACTAGAGTGTACTTTTAAGGTTTAAAAGTAGAATTTTCATAAAATTTTCAAATTCATGATTCAATCCCATTTTTTTATAAATAAACATATTTGGGACAATTTTTGGAAAATATATCAATCTTTATTAAAAAAAATATTCAATTGAAAATTGGTTTATCAACTCACATGAACTAGCCCATTTTCACACCTCAATAAAGTTACATGAAAATTATTATATAATAATTTTGATAATATATGCTTGTTGAAATTTATTAATCTATGATAAAAAAAATGACAAATGAAATAATTCCATCAATAATTCCATCTCAATAAATTTTAAATTCATTGTCTCATATATTGTTTTAAAATAAAATATAGTGAGATCAATGACACTAATCATAGTGAAACAAGTTATGGGTTCATTATTACACAAATTCCTTATGTGTGTCTATGATAACCATTTCAATATTATCCTTACATACTTTATTTAGTATATTTAGGTCAAGTAAAACACTTTTTCTTACATGGTTATTTTCCACTAAAACTATTTTATTTCTGTTCCAATTAAATTTCAAAACCCACTCACTTAAACATTCCTAAAAGTCAAACCTTAATCTCCCGAAAAGGATATCCCCATATGTAGTAAATTCCATCACTCCCATATTTAATTTTATATATTTTTTTATTTTATTTTTTAGTTTGTACAACTATCTAATATTAGGTAGACATACATAAGTCAATTTTTTATAGTGATGAAATTAATAGAAAGAGAAACAAATATATGGAAATACCATTCGTGTCAAATAAAAAAATACTTCACTTGACTATACCTTCAATTGAAAAGTAATAATTTCAAAATTCATAGTTCTGTGTAATTTTGTGTGGAGAAATAAAATGAAAGAATTTACCATAAACCAATATCACAAAGAATGTTTTCATAATCTAAATGGTTTTATAATGATACAAATGATTATATAATTGAAAACTTTTATTTTTTACAAAATTATCCCTTAATGAATAAATCTTACCCATGATTAACATAACACAAATTATATTAGAAAAATAAAGCATTAATTTTATATAATTTCAACACAAAATTTTCCACATGAATTGATTCTTTTTCTAAAAAATAACACAAAACACATGATTAAAAATCCTAAAGAAGCCACCCAAAATGTTTTCCCCTCCCCCACACTTATAATGTTACATTATCCATATGTGACACTATTAAATTATATATATTCATGGAATGAATAATTTTAAATAGGAAAAATAACATAAAATTGAAAAGGTTTGGGAAATTTTCATGTTCACATGTGATTATTGGGGCATGTAGTGCAATGACATGGATTACATGTTTGGTAAGTACCTAAATATGTTGCTTCAACAAATTCCTATTGATTATAAATCTCATTCATGTGGTATATTTTGTGATATACACTAAACAATAAGTAAAAACATGAGATTCAACATAAGTTACTAACCATCTAGAATTTAAATTACTAGGCATCAGATTCATTCATGAACTATAGAGAATGACTTTTTATATCTCAAGAAACACCCTCTCTTGGATAATCTTTTCATGGGTTTATTTTTCTCTCCCTCTTTATAGAACCTTAATTAATCATATTATGATAATAATATTTTTTTGATCTCTTGAAGTTTTAGATTCATTTGATCTCCTACTTGGGCTAAATCAATATTACATTTCATTATTTCACAAAATGATCGATGCTCAACCTCCATAGAGAGATGAAAAGCCTTCCCAAAGATAGTTTGACATAGTGACATATTTATGGGATTATTTTACCCAAATTGAATCATCTAATATTTCTCTCTAATCATTTCAATTTGGCTATATATTTTTCTCTAACATCTACTTCAAATCCCAATTCGAAACATTGGCCTGACCATTCATTTGGGGGTGGTAAGGAGTTAATGTTTTGTGCTTAAAACCAAAATTCTGAGGGTTTAAAGACAAATTTTGGTTCCAAAATTTTAAACCTTGATCAATGATGATATAATTTTATATTCCAAACCAAAAAAATATGTAAGCCCTGTAAAAATACACAACGTCATGTGAATCTTCAATTAGGGGGGCCTTAGCCTTCACCCATTTGGGAACATAATCAACAAAAACTAGAATATATAAGAATCAAAATGATCTTAGAAAAGGTCCTATAAAATGAATTCCCTATTCATTAAATATCTAACAAAACAATATGGGTTATTTAGACATCTCATGTCTCTTAGAAATGATACTTGTGTATTGGAAATGTGAGCATCACTTACAAAACACATGGGAATCATAGAACAAGCTAAAATAATATAATATAGATTCTAAGACGTTAATAATTATCCTTATAGAAGGATTATTTTTGAATAATTGTATCCTATATCAACTACATAAATTTGAGAAAAATATAAGCCTAAATGAAGAAGATATGACCAAAACATTGAAGTGTTGTCCATGTTAATAAGTCTAGTACAACTTTGAATTCATATACCATTTTATCCAATCAAATGTTATATCCAAAAATTATAGTCGAAATTAACATTTTAGACCATATAGTGACTAAAAATTTCATGAAATTTCAAGTCCAAATAACATTCAAAAAATTATTTATGTCAAAAATACTAGAAGTAATTAAAAGGGTTAAAACTTGAATTTTCAACAAATTTTCAAATGCATGATCTAATCCCATGTTTTTCCTAAATAAATAAATTAGCATAATTTGGGGAAATATATATATTTATTTACCAATAAAATATTCAATAAAAATATGTTTTTATCAAATTTAAATAAAGTATGATTAATTATATAGTGTTTATAATTTTTTATTTTTTTTATTTTGTTGGTTCTCAAAATTTAGTGTGAAATTAACTAAAATGACCATGATATAGTCCTTAATTGAATGATGTTATTTGAGTTTAGGATGAAGGATTATGTCACTCTATAAATAACAATTGAATGATATATTTGTGTGTTGTATTATTTCTCACACACCAAGGGATTAATTTTATCTTAAAATGTTTCTCAATACAATGATGTAGTGGTGAGAACATCCCACTTAGAGTAGGCCACATATTACATCTGTTATTAGAGAAACAATTTATATAGTCATCAAACACGTTTCTAGACCTCTTTTAGCCTAAATAAACCTTATACATGTAAACCTTATAGAAAGAGTCATATATCATTTTTAAATCTTTCAATTAACACATTATAGATATAAAATGGACTTATGAATCAAAAGTTATGGTTATTTGAATTTTTAATTATAAATTATTTCTTCTAAAGTATGTTCTCATGTCAAGACAAATTCTTTTTTTATCTGATACCATGTGTTCACACTGACTTATTTGTAAATACCCACATATTTTGGGGTTATTGTGTTTTGGAGAAAGATTGAGTTTTTGTTTTAATAAGGGGTTTGTCTTAAGAACGAGGACTAAAATTGAGAATATAACCATTTTTATGTCTCAAAATAATGTTTTCTGGATGTGTTTTTAGGATTAGTGGAGGCCTAGAGTGATTGGGTGGACATCAAAGAAGTGTCGTGTTGCCTATATGACTAAATTTTAGCATTCTGTAGCCATTCAGACTATGAATAATGGTTCATGCTGTGGAAGGGGATAGACAAGGGGAGAACCCCATGGCTTAAACATTCAACACTGTGAACTAAGGGCTCATACTATGAAAATTTTGTTCTAGGTTTTGGTTATATATATCATATGGATTTCATGGCATGAACTAGGTGTTCATGTCATGAATCATGTCTAGTAGATATTTTTTTAGCATGGGATTTTTTTTATTTTTGGGGGGTCGGGTGTCTTGTGATTTAGGTTAGAGAGGGATATCAAGGGGTCCATTTTTGGTCAGGTCCTCCCATATTTAAAATCTACTAAATCTCAAGGGGGTTTATTTTTATGGGGTCCAGTGGTGATTTAAGGTGATTACCTCCCTCTTTTTCCCTTGATTTTAGTTTCCCCTTTATTGTCGCTAATTTTGTGAAAACTAGCTAAGGTTTCAGTTCCAATTCCATATGATTATGGTGGGATAGGGTGAAGATGTTGTGGACTTTGTGCACAATGGATATAAGAAGGCCCAGGGATGTCATTTCAAGTTGTATTTAATTTTTTCAGTCATGGTGAGTCATTTCACTAATTTATTTAGGTATGTTTCCAAAATTAAATGAAATTAGAAATTATCCGAGTGTCGTGTGATAGGTATTTTGTTTGTGATGGTTCCAAAGGTGTTCCAAGGACCTTTTACAGGTGTTTAATTGGGGTTCCAGTGTGATAGTGGCACTCGATAAATTTTTCACCATTTATAACTATTTGTTTTAAATTAAATAATTAATTATAATTGATTATAATTATTTATTTTTGTTTTCTAGAATGAGGAAAGAGATTGAGAGGTGGTTAGGATTAAAAGAGGCACAAACAGGCTTAGATGAGGTTATACTATGTTTCTATTGGGTGTTAACTCATTGATAGAGGTATGTGATCCATTTAATACAAAACCATATGTTTTTTTATGCATTAGTCTACCTGGAGCATGAAAGTTGTAATGGTTTGGGTAGAATGGATAGGGACTAGGAGTGTTTGGGAAGAAGATATAGGTTAGTGTTTTTCCTCCTATACTTGGAATGAGTAATGATTAGAACTTTGGTGAATTTGGGTCACCTGGAGACTATGTCACCAAGGGATGACGTAACTACCGGACCTAATAGGGCCTTCCTGGACAAAAGAAGGTCGGTCTGCCACAACACCATGCCCAACTCCAATAGATAAGGGGCTGGTGAAAAGTTACACTAGGGAACAACTATAATGAGATTGATTTTCCTATTGAACCTATACACATGCACCCAATCATATCTATGATATAGTGCAGAGTAATATAAAGTAAAGATTATAAAATCTAGATATAAACTATTCATGTAATAACTCTAGGGAATAAAAAAAGTATAAAAGAATACAACCATAATGTAAAGTGAAAAAATACATGACCAACTATAAATTAAGTCCCAAGATAAAAAAAATATAAATGAAAAAAGATGAGCCTGAACTACAATCCCAACAACCATACATGGTCAACGCACCTAGGTATCACTATGCTCCATCGAAATCATCACTGGTTTATCCATCATTTTCATAATACATGTAACGTTCAGGAAAATCCCATGTATTTTGAAAATATACATACCCATTAGGATGCACCCAAACAAAAAGGGATTGATATAGAGATACAATAATAGTTAGCTCAACCCAATAAAGAGGGAAATGAAATCCAACAGATACACATATATATGATCATAAGGAAACCCAAATGAGAGAGAAAGTGGATATCCATATCACATCCTAAAAATTTTATGAGTAATAATATAGCCCCATAATTATATCATCAATTCCTAGTATCAAATAAAAACTCACAGGAATATGAGTGGAGGGGGCCACACCATGAAACTATGCTCTATAGCCGAGGGAGAATAGATCTCTTGTGGAGGACCTATACACTGTCAGATCTCAAAGACTAGGGAGTACCACTCTGTAGGTAGAGAACCTACACCCTTTAGTAAGAATATTACTAACCCTAGATATGTAAAGAAATGGAGAATAAACTACATTGTGTGAAAGGGGAGTAATGAACCTCAAATATCTATTATATCCTAAGAAACCTCCACCCTAGTAGGAAAGGGGAGTAATGACCCCGACATTTCTCTAGTATCATGGGGAACCCTCACTCTGGTGAGACATGGGAGTAATGACCATATAATAACAATTATAGTGTTCAGAACCCATTCCCTAGTGTAATAAGGTAATACTGACCTTATTATATATTTGATGATCCCTCTTGATCACTATTATCGTCGAGCATCACCTGAATAAGAATCACACAGAGAACATCTCACATCATATCTCAAAAATTCACTATGAAGGCCACCATCATGTTCTATATGAAAAAAACACTAAATATTGGCTACTCTCAGAAAAAAAATGTGAGTCAAAATAAAGAATATATGATAGGTTAAATATTCATCTAGTAGTACACATCGTGTATGGGGAACACATGGCATGTTGACTCACTTCTCTATCTAGTCGTGTTCTCCCTTGACATGGCTCAGGAATCCATAGCTATTTACATGGAATGTCCTTTGGGATACATGGTTTTTATAACCACCAGGGTTCTTGTCCATGAATTTCAACTTGTGCTGATGTATTCCTTCCCATGTCCATATACTCATGTAAATGGTGTGTCCTCCCGCACAGGGTCTTGGGCATGTTCCAACTGGCACATGAATTGTCTACCTAGGGAGAGTCACACAATATATAGGCCCTACCAAATGGTGTGTGATCCAAAACTTGTTTGGAACCCCAGATCCATATCTAGGGTTACAACACATAATATTTTCTTCATAGTACACACCATGTAGTAATATTTTCTTCATTTGGATCCTAGATCTACCACTTCTACCATGATATTTATATGTTGATCACTCCAAATCCACCATATTCAAAATTAATGATGACAGTCATATATTTCCTAGCCTTTGGTGGCTAGAAATTAAAATCTATCCATTCACATGAAGTCCATGGTGTCATTCTTCGCCTTTCATCACCACTCTGGATCTTGGATCCATGGATCTCTCACCTACATCCTGTAACTTTTCTTGATCCATCTGCAAATCATCATCCCAATCATCATTCACCAATCCATTATGAATATGGGGGTTCGATCACACTCGAACCCTCCCCAAAAATGTCAAACCACGACCCTAAAGACCAATAGTGAAGAACGTGGATAAAAATGGTGGGAAATACACAAGAATGAAGTAATCCTTCATTGGCCAAGAATATTTGGTCAATAGTTTCATAACGAGGATATACATGGGATATAGCATATAATATCAAAAATAAATTGATTTAAACAATTTAAATCTATGGAATAATATCATGTGAAGATCAAAAAAACACAGAATAAAAAATAATAGATAAAAATTATGCTCAAACTTTTAATCAAGGGTGGAAACCATAATTGAAGATACCTACCTCAAATATGGATCGATCATTGGTGAATGACATGTTCACTAGTGATGTGGGGATCCCAATGTATTAACTATCTTTTGATCCACCTCAATTCGATCAGTGTTCATCATCCAATTCTAATTATCCAATGAAGAGTGCTGAAAATATCCTATCTAAGCTTCTAGGGTTATGCGGCTAAACCTGGTGAATTACTATAGAAATAATTATATAGAGGAAATTTAGTTTTTGGTATTGAAATAATTAAATATATAATTTAATTAATTAATCTACTTAACGTAACCATCAATAGTTGCCTCATCCGAGTGTCCATCATCGACCAATATTAGGTATCTTATAGGGTAAATCTTGTATTCCAAACTCAATTGTGGTCTCAGATTTATGATTTGAGGCTCCATTCATGATGTATTCCATTATTCCTCAAAAATTATACACAAGTGATAGTGATATATTTAATAATTTTTTATAATATAAATTACGATCTCACCAAGCCTCATAATCTTAGGTCACCTCAGCATCTATCTCGTAAAATACTCCTTAAAATATTTCAATGTCTCAAAAGGTAAAAATAAGGTCACTTCATTATTCCCCCCTTCAAGGATTTTTATCCCCAAAAAGATCAAACTAAACAAAAACATGGAGATAATGAGACCTCATCAAGATATCCCACTCTCAGGAGCTCTCCTTCATACTCACATGCCACTAGAACACATGAGCCAAGGGAATGGTCTTTCCTTACAGGATCCACTCTTGTCGATCCTTGATCTACACCATGTACTTTTTGAAGGTGTCTCCATCCTCGATGTTCATATCGCACTAGTCAATGATGTGAATAAGATCATGAACGTATCTCCTCATCCATAACACATTGAAGATTTTATTCATTTGATCAAAATATGGGGTTAAGTATTGGTGGTAAGTAACCTCACCAACCCTTTTTAGGATATAGAATAGCTCGATAAACCTCACGGATAACTTTCCTTATAACACCCTAAGATTTTATAAAATATTATTTTTCAAATTAAGTTAATATTTTAAATATGTTTATTTATATGAAACACTATGTTTATCTTGAGTAACACACAACACTGAGTTTGTATTTTTTTACAAGAAAAACCAAACTTATATTTCATTACATGCAACACTAAGTTTAAATAAAATGTGGCATATTATTAAAGTATTATTATTTAATATGATATATGTCATCTAGACATTGGAGTGGAAGTTATGAATAATATTAACTAAATTTTAAAAATATGGTTTACAAATGTATATTAAACGAATTATTTAGTGACCAATTAACTATAGCTAAAAATAAAACCCTTTTAAAAAAAATTCTTAAAAACTATTTTTACGGACAAAAGTGTGTTTGATATCAATAAATTAACAAAATAAATTTTGTTTAATTATTTAAATAAAATTTATATATTATATATTCAATATAATATTTACCATTCATGTTACATTTTTTAGATAATAAATAATAATAAATCCAATTTTAAGCTTAAAACCCGTATTTTTCTAAAAAACAATTTTGTCTAATTTTTGTGAACTTATAATAAAATTAATTCTAAACACATTTAGAAAATAAATTTTATATAATAAAATTAATTTTTTAAATAATAATGTTAAAATTATCTTAGGGTTCATTTTTTGGATTTTTCTGAAAAACTTCATTTTTTGATGAATAGTGGAAAATACTGAATTTTAATTGAAAACTATATTTTTGTATAAATTATTTATAATGTTAAATTATATTTTAAATTAGTTTTAAATTAAAAAAAATTCAATTTTATATCAATTAATCTAATTTATTTCATTAGAATCAATTTCTTATTTAATTTTTATATAAAAACATTTCAAAATTTTGAACTTTTCCTCTTTAAAAACCCACTTTCTCATCATGTCTATGGGATTAATTATAAATTAAAATTTCCCAATTAAATGAATATAATTTGGAAATATGGATTAAATAAATTTAATCAGTATAATTCATAATTTAAAATAATTTCATCTTAATGTTTTGACAAAAATTAGTAGTGAATGTTGTAAACATTAATTATCATGGTTAAGGTAAAAATGGTTTTATCGAGGTTTAAACTAAAAATGTAAGGGTAAAACTAAACTATAAACATTTCTAAAAACTATTTTTGGCCATATTTATACCATAAAACCTCTAAGGTTTCCAAATGGTCCATTTTGGACCATCTTTAAATATTAAAAATGTGGGAGCACTTGATTTTTTTCAAAAATACCAAGTGTGTCCTCTCTCTCACTTATAAAAGGCCACCCACCCTTTTCTCTTACTCACACCTTAAAACCTATTTAGTTTGAAAATTACCTACCCAAATCACTTTCCAAATTACCTCACTCATCCTAGAAACATTAGTACATATAGAAATCTAACCTAGGAAATCTTTTAGAGAAAACAAAAGGATGATTCCTGAAGAAGAGGTAACGTTCATCAATGAGCATTTTTGTTTTTTCCCTCCACCCCCTTAAATTATTATTATAACATGATTATATAATAAATTAAATATATTACATATAATAAGATTATTTTTTTAATTTCATGACCTATAACCATATGAAATTCCATAAAATGGGTTACAAAATCATCATTCACGTGTATGGCGTATATAGCCTCACGAACCGAAGTCATTCTTTTTTCGATTACCACCTATCACAGTTTGAATTAATAATGTTTTACTATTTATATATTATATTCGTTATTTTAATATGATTAAATAATTTTTATATCATAAATACCTTCATTATTTCCATTTTGTGGGAACATGATAATGTCACTCATGTGTACAGTGGACTACCACCTCGTGAAGCGATGTGATTCATTCACACATTATATGAAATGTATTAAAGATGGGTTTGATAAAAATATGTGATATGTATAGAATAAAAATTATTATAAAATGATAATATATATCATTTAATTTTCTTTATTTCAATATGACAAGAAAATGGAAACAACGTTCATGTGTACGTATGGCCTACCGTCTCCATGAAGGGTGCATTTCATTTTTTATCTCTAAATTTTATGGACTACTATAAATAAATATATACTGAATATATATGATATTTATATCATGGTTATAATTATTTATACTATGGAACCATGATCAAAGTAAAATTACCAAAAATATAACAAATCGAAACATATAAGAAAAACAAAGTGGTTATTGCCCGAAACAAAACTTTAAAATGGAATTGTTAATAAATGGGTAATAAAAGTTAATAATAAAATCATATATGGTATGTTATTTATGAATATGGTTCTATAATATATTTATAATAAACTTAAATCAATTTTACAGGAGGTTTTAATGAGTATGATGGTAGTCAAGACTTAAGGTAAGGGATTTCTAGTCTCTCTTTTATTTCTGGGAGACATATGAAAATTCCCCACTCATTTCTTTTATGTGGAGTATATACTTCCCCTTTGAGATGATATATCATTAATATCCTTATTTTAAATATTTTTTATGTTTAATTTTATTTACTTTTTTATTAGGGCTTATGATTCAAAATAATACTAAAGCGGTAAGGGATTTTTGTCTCAATTTTCCTTCTTTGAGATGTACGTTATTTTATGCACCTATATTCTTTCATGGGGTGTATATACAGACCCTTTGACATGTAATATCATGAATTTATTTATCCTCATGGTATTTTAAGTTTAATTTTATGTTATTTATTCATTTCTCTTATGATTCATGGTTTCCAAAGTGGTAATGGTTTTATGTTACAGTCACATCATTTATCATGATTATTTATGATTAACTCTCCAATGTTGATATATCATGATATATGTCTAAATAATTTTCATTAATTTTTTTCTATGGTTGTTCATGATATATTCAAGTAATATTACCATTTTTCCACTATTTGTTACTTAATATAATTGAGAAAATGGTTTTTTTAATAAAATTAGACTTTATTTCTCTCTTCGATCAGAAATTCATTTTCATCCAAAACAATATTTTCTAAAAATGTTATAAAAAATGTTTTATTATTATAATATGATTTATAAAATAAATTTCTACCCATGTTTTACCTTTTAAAAAAAGGAATGTTCATTTCATTTTCCAAACAATTCCCATTTGATTTTTATCAAAAATGTAAAAAAGAATATTTGTTTTTAACATGAACAACATGAATAGTATTTCCTAATGTCATGACCACTCAATGATTTTAATATTAATTTAAAAAAATTTAAAGTTATTTTCAAATAAAATTCATTCCTTAATATTTGGTAAATTTTTATATTTTAAATAAATGATTTAGAAGTGAAAAGGATTTTGAAAGTGTTTTATGTTTTAAAAATAATTTATAGAGAAGAAATGGTTTTTCCCTCAATAAATGTTTAAAATTATTTTAAAATTATTCCCTTATAAGTTTTCAAGGTTATTTTCAAATAAATATATTTTCACAATTTTTATGTTTTAAAATTTTATTTTCAAATAAAATCTATTTTCCTCAAGAAATGACCCAAGTATTATTTCACAATTATTTTCCATCTAAGATGAAATTATTTGAGGATACTTATGATTTAATAGGGATATGATCCAAGGACACCATTATTATTATTTCCCTAAATGATTTATTTTTATGAATAAAATATTTTTATAAAACCATTTTTTCTTCCCCGAGTTATACCATGATAAAATGATTATGAAACCCACTTTTTTCCTCTGGTTATGATTTGATTAAATGATGAAATGATTACGAAAACTATTTATTTTCCACAAGTTATGTTATGGTCAAATGTTTATGAAACCCATTTCATTTTAAGGGTTATGATATGATGAAAATTTTATGATATTGTGGCACACATATGTATGATTTTTATTACATGATGGTGGTTACTTTATAACCAAGTATGATGGTTATGTTATAACCAAATATGAGTGGTACCTATATATCCTTCCAATAAATTTGGTAAATATTTATATTTCATGAGATATACAAAATTATAATGGAGGGTTAAGTCATTTCATTAAGACAAGACTGGAATGGGGAGTGAACCGAGTTCCGTAAAACATGACTATATTGAAGAGTAAACCCGATTCAGTAAGACAATACTGGAATGGGGAGTGAACCCAATTCAGTAAGACAAGACTAGAATGTGGGGTGAACCTAGTTCAGTAAAAAAAGACTATAATGGGGAGTGAACTAAGTTAAGTAAGACAAGGCTAGAATGAGGTGTGAACCTGGTTTAGTAAGGAATTTATTTGCTATGATAGTCTTGGGAGTTGACCATGACTACTATGAAGGTTTTTGGAGTGAAATAATTCCACTATATAGAAAATTACTACCATTTGGGATGGTGGTGTTTCCCTCCAAGGATGTGTAACCTCCCATAGAGTTCCCTTATATGTTTTGTAAATGAGCATTGACTACTAATAAAATGATTTTCTATTCTTATTTGTATTAAATAATTTTATATCGTATGTTAATTTTATTCTCTCATGGATCATGTTATTTTATTTCCTTATGATTTATGTCTTTTTAACTTCCAATATTTATTCCATGACTTGGGATTATGATCTTTAATATGCAGGGTATGGTTATCAAATGTTATTCTCATGTACTCATACCCTCATGTTCATGTCATACTTATGTATCACACTTTTTTACCCTTACTAAGAATCTGAGATCACCCTTTCTTATGTTTCCTTTTCCTAAGTTATGAAGAAAGTATTTATATAGGATTTTTATATGAATAATAATAAATGGTAAGATATTTGTGGTAAATATTAAAGATCTTTCACCATATTAGAATATTGTGTTCCAAATTTCCAAATTCACTAAACTATTGTAGTCATTGGGCATATATTTGTGTAATTTTTTGAATATTCATCTAAAAAGATGTAATATCCATGTATGAGAATCCCAGGTCTCTGTAGTTAGTATCATAAGAAAGGTTTAGTTATCCTTTAGAAACTAGGATGAGAACATGTCTAAGGATAAGTCTAAAGATGATTCAAATTATAAGAAAATGTCTTGGAATTTTAGTAAGGATAGAGTGAGTGGTTTCTAATAAATTAAATCTATGTATGGATACTATAAGAGGATATAGCTCTAGCACAAATTTACCTAGGGGTAATAACCCTGAAAACATATTATTGATCTAGAATTGATCAGGAACTAGTGAATAACAATAGTCCTCACTTCACACCTGGTTTGACACTCTTGAGGGATATGCTTTGGAAATTCACAAACTCTTTACAAAACATCATGAAGTATTTAAATATAAGATTACTATGAATGACCTAGAACAAATATAAGGTGAAGGTTTCATGATTTAAAAATAATTTAAGTGGTTTTCATGATTATGTGGTTCCCCACTATGATTATTGTTTATTACACTATTTTTTTGGTTTTAGTCAATGGAAGGAACCTGAAGTAACTGAGTTAACATTGAATGTTATGGAAAATTTTCTGATGAGAATCCAAATTGGATGACGACTAGATTTAAGGATATTATTTTTATTCCCAATAAGTTATCATAGAAAATGATTAACAATGTGAACCTTAACCGACTCCTATAATCACAAAATAAGAGAAAGATAGAGCTCACTCAGATTTTGGATAATGGAGACCATAGAAAAAAAATATTTAGTTTCCTATATCCCAAAAAATTGTGAAGAAGTATCATGGAAATTATTTAAATAGGACTAGGAGGTTCTTTAAATGTGGAAGGTTGGGTCATAAATCCCGAGAATTTAAAATTGTTTTAAATGGGTTTATTAATAAAATAGAGGCAAAGAGGACACCAAATAATTCATCACCTACGATCCAGTGTTTCAAGTGAAAGTAGTTTGTTAATTATGCAAATTTATTTACTAAGTGGAAAGATCATGAAGATAATCAACAAGGTTTAATGAGTAATGGTTTTTCAGTTGATGATGAAGAGACTACAAATGATATATGGAAGTAAAGAGGTATTAAAAAATAAGATAATGAATCCTAGTTAATAGTTTGAGAAGGAAGTGGTATGATTGAATCATTTTTGTATTGAGAACAAAAAATTATGAAATATGTAAGGATTTTTCAGTATTAGTTTTTAATTAAGTATTTGGAAGAGTATGTCGAATGATTCTGATGACCAAGAAAATCGATTTAATGGAAAGCTTTTATTTTATGGAAAACATGTGATTAAGGGAAGGTAATAATTAATATGTTTCTAAAGTTGAGAAAATGGTGTTTATTTTGGATAAAACGTTGTTGGGTAAGAATAAAGTAAATTGGATAGTACTGATTACCTTGGAACTCATTACTAATTTATTGAAAAAAGTGGTTTATACTATCATTTATGGAGTTTATAGCATTTATGAATTTAATAAATATATAAAATAATATATGTTTTATGTTAGGAATGTGGGGTCCTGTATGTTTTCAATAAGGTTTTATAGTAATTATAGTTTTAAGAGAATACATAATGAAGGTATTCACATGTTTGGTATGTGAAAATTAAGAGCTATTTCATTCTGTTTTGGGGATTAATGATAAGTTAATTTTGGAAATTTAGTGAACTTATTTATAATGTTTTTGATTTTAATATTTAGTAAGGTTAATGAGGTTAAAAATTTATGAAATGTTTTATATTGAACATTGAATGAGGTTTTATAGATTAATGTATTATTTCACCATATAAAGATTTATTCATATTGTATAACCTGCGTTAATCATATTATTGTGATGATAAATAAAGATAGATGTAACAGATTATCATTATATTTATAGATCTTATTATCCATTTGTTCATAAGGAATACCAAATTCACCTTTATTTCTTGGATCATGAGATGATGTGGAAATTTATCAAGGCAGAACCAAAGGGTGAGATTGTGCTTGTGAAATGAAATGAAATCAAGTAAGTGGATCTTATCATGAAAAATATTTAAAATTAGGAAAAGGATCTTGAAATAAAATGATACTATTTTATCTAAATTTTTAATGATATCAATTACCATTCTCACATAAATTTTTTCCATTTTTTTATGGTCACTAACCTTCTCTAGATCACCCACTTTCTTGTGATCAATGATCTTTATTTCTCTATAATTATTTATGTTTCTCTTCTATGACCAAATCTTCATTACCCACCAAAGCTATTCTATGTGGAAAATTGGTTATTAGTTACTTTAGGTAACATTTATGTTTCTCACTTTCCCTTTTTAATGGAATTATTATTATTCATTTATACAATGTGGTTTTCTATGAAGGAATTTTCAAATTTGAAAACATTGATGACTAAGATGAATTTTGAGGGTGAAATTTATTTTAAGGGGTGTAGAATCTAAAACCAAAAGATTTTATAAAATATTTTTTTTCAAATTAATTTAATCATTTAGATATGTTTATTTAAATACAACACTATTTCTAGTTTGAGTTACATGAAACAATTATTTTGGCTTGAATTACACACAACACTGAGATTATATTTCATTACACACAACACTAAGTTTAAATGAAATGCGGTATATTATTAAAATATTATTATTTAATATGATAGTTATCACCTAGCCATTGAAATTGAATTTATGAAAAAGACTAACTAAATTAAAAAAATATGTTTCACACATGTATATAAAATTAATTCTCCAACTATCAATTAACTATAAATGAAAAAACCTTTGAAAATAAAATAAAATCCTTCCCTGAAAAACTATTTTTATGCATGCAAGTGTGTTTCATGTCAATAAATTAACAAAATAAATTTTGGTTAATGATTTTAATAAAATTTATACATAATATATTCAATAAAATGTTTAACATTCATATTATATGTTTTTTAGAAAATAAATAAGAATAAATCCAATTTTACACTTAAAAACTGTATTTTTCTAAAAAAATTATTTTTTCACCTTTTTGAACACTTATAATAAAATTAATTTTTAAATAATTTAGAAAAAAAAATTTATAAAAAAAATTTAAATCATAATTTCAAAATTATCTTAGAGTGATTTTTTGGGATTTTTCAGAAAAGTTTCATTTTTAATGAATAGTGAAAATACTGAATTTTAATTGGAAACTGCCTTTTCATTTAAATTATTTATAATGTTAATTTAACTTTTAAATTTTCTTTAAAGTAAAATTAGTTCAATTTTATATCAATTAATCTAATTTTTTTCATCAGAATCAATTAATCCAATTAAGGGGATGGAAGAAGAAAGAAAACAAAAATGTTCTTTGATGAACATTACCTCTTCTTTAGGTATCCTCCTTATGTTTTAACTAAAATCCTTCCTAGGATGGTATAATGCACAAAATAATGCTTATAGGATGAAGGGAGGTAGTTGTTAATTGATTTGGGTAGGTCTTTGCTGAAAAAGTGGTTTGAAGGTGTGAGGAAGATATGAGATGCGGTGGCCTTTTATAAGTGGGGGAGAGGACACACTTTGTATTTTTGAAAATAATTGAGTACTCCCAAATTTTTCATATTTAAAAATGGTCATAAATGGACCATTATACAACCCTATAGGTTTAATTTTCTAAATAAGTCTAGAAAATAGTTTTTATAAATGTATATTAGTTATTTTTACCCTTATCTTTTTAGTTTAACCCCCAGTAAATCCATTTTTACCTTAACTGTAGTAATTAATTTTTACCTTAAATTACATTTTGAATTTGTTTTAAAGTAAAATTAGTTCAATTTTATATCAATTAATCCAAATTTTGGTCATTATAATCAATTTCCTATTGAATTTGGATATAAAATCATTTCAAACTTTTGAACTTTTCCTCTTTAAAGACGCAATTTTTCGTCATATCTACGAGATTAATTTCAAATTAAAAATTTACAATTATGTGAATTAAATTTAGAAAATGGATTAAATAAATGTAATAATAATAATTTATATAAAGTAAAAATTAATTTTTTGACCAAAAATAATAGTCGATGCATTAAAAATTAATTATCATGGTTAAGGTAAAAATTGTTTTATCAGGGGTTGAACTAAAAATATCAGAGTAAAAATAACTTATAAACTTTTATAAAAACTATTTTATGGAATTATTTATACCATTACACCTATAAGGATATATAATGTTCCATTTTTTAACCTTATAAATTATGAAAAAGGTGGGAACAGTAAATTCTTTTCAAAAATACCAAGTGTGTCTTCTTCCCCACTTATAAAAGGCCACCCCATCTCCTCTCTTCCTCACACCATAAAAACTATTTTTTCAGCCAATAACTAACCAAATAACTTACCAACTTCCATACCCTCATCCTATAATACTTATTTTTTGAATAAATCCATCATGAGAAGGATTTTAGTGAAACCCTAATGAGGATACCCAAATAAGAGGTAATGTTTATCAAAAAGCATTTTTTTTCTTCCTCCATCCCCTTAAATTATTATTATACCATGATTATATAATAACCTCAGTATCTTCCATATAATTTTATTTTTTTATTTTAAGGTAATTGCATACAACTATATCCACTTCCATCAAATGGGTTATGAAATCATCGTTCGTGTGTACGGTGGACTACCGCCTTGCAAACCGATGTATTTTTTCCCATTACCACCTATCACGATTAGAATTAATGATGGAATTGTTGTTTATATATTATATTTATCATTTTATTATGATTCCATAATTTTTATATCACACACACCTTCATGATTTCCATTTTATGGGAATACGATAATGTTGCTCGTGTGTACGACAGACCACTGACTCGTGAAGCGATGTGATTTGTTCATGCTTTACATGGAATATATTAAGAATGGGTTTAAAAAATGTGATATATTTGAATAAAAATGATTTTTAATTACAATATGTATCGTTTAATTTTCTTTCTTTCAATCTGACAAGAAAATGGATACAACGTTAATGCATACATATGGCATATCATCTCTATGAACATTTCATTTCATTTCCTCTCTAAATTTTATGGATTACTATAAATACATATATACTAAATATATATGATATTTATATCATGGTTATAATTCTGGATATGATTTAATCATTATAAAATTATGATGACCAAAAATATAACAAATCAATACATATATGAAAAACAAAACGGTTATTGGATGAAATGTAACGTTAAAATGGAATTATTAATAAATGGGTAATAAAAGGCCATTAAAATAATATATGGTATTATATATATTAATTTGGTTATATAATAGATTTATAATAAACCTACATTAATTCTAAATTAGTTTTAAAAGTGTAAAAAATAATTCAAGACTTAAGGTAAGGGATTTTTAGTCACTCTTTTATTTCTGGGAGACATGTGAAAATTCACAACTCATTTCTTTTATAAGGTGTATATAATACCCCTTTAAAATTATGTATCATGAATATAATTCTTTTAATGTTGTTTAATGTTTAATTTTATGTTATTATTTATTGGTTCTTTTGATTCAAAGAAATACTAAAGTGGTACGGGATTTTTGTTTAATTTTTCCTTCTTTGAGACACACATTATTTTGTAAAACTATATTTTTTTAATAAGGTGTATATAAAGTATTCTTGACATGTAATAACATAAATTTATTTATCCTCAATATATTTGAAGTTTCATTTTATTTTATTCCTTTATGGGTCTTATTACTCAATGTTACCAAAGTTGTAAGGGTTTTATGTTTTAATCTTATCGTTTATCATGATTGTTTTTTATTAAGTCTCCAATATTGTTATCTCATGATATACCTCTCAGAAGTTCTCATGATTTTTATTACCCTATATTTATTAATGATATATTTAAGTAATAATACTATTTTTTCACACTTTTGTACTAAAAATAATTCAGAAATTTATTTTAAGAAAACCTGACTTTATTTCTCTCTTTAGTCGGAAATACGTTTTCTCCCAAAACCATGTTTTCTAAAAATGTTTTCAGATTTTATTATTATTATTATATTATTTATAAAATAAATTTTTACCCATTTTTTACCTTTTCAAAAAAATTGAAAGTAATATTCATGTCATTTTCCAAATAATACCTATTTATATTTTTCTAAAAAGGTGAAAAGTATCTTTGTTTTTAACATGCACAATATGAAAAGTATTTTCTACTATCATGAAAACTCAATGATTTTAAGATTACATTAAAAATTTTCAAATTTATTTTCAAAAACAACTCTTTCCTTAATATTTGGGAAATTTTTAGATTTTAAATAAATTATTTCAAAATGAAAATGATTTTGAATGTTTTTTATGTTTTAAAAAGAATTTTTCAAAGTGGAAATGATATTTTCCTCAAGAAATGTTTTAAATGATTTTTAAAATAATTATTTATAATATTTCAAGGTTATTTTAAATGTAAATTATTTTCATAATGATTACATTTTAAAAAATTATTTTCAAAGAAAAGTTATTTTCCTCAAAAAATGGTTCAAGTAGTCTTTCAAAAAAAATTCTATCTAAGATGACATTATTTGAGGTTAATTATTCTTTATTATGGATATTATTCAATGATACCATTATTATTATTTCTATAAATGGTTTATATTTATAAAGAAAATATATTAATGAACCCCGTTTCTCTTCAACATGTTATACCATGATAAAATTATTATGAAACTTGCTTATTTTTACTCTGGTTATGATTTGATGAAATAATGAAATAATTACGAAACCTATTTCTTTTCCATAGGTTATGTTATAATTAAATGTTTATAAACCCATTTCATTTCATGTGTTTTGATGTGATGATTTTTTATGATCTTGTGGAACAGATATGTATGATTTTCCTTATATCACATTGGTAACATTATAACCATGGATGATGGTAACAGTATAACCAAGGATGGTGGTTATGTTATAACAAAAAATGGCTGGTACCTATATCTCCTTCCAATGTATTGGGTAAATATTTATATCTCATGAGATAGAAAGGACTGGAATGGAGAGTGAACTTGGTTCAGTAAGATAGGATCGGAAAGGGGAGTGAACGTAGTTCAATAAGATAGGACTAGAATAGGGAGTGAACTTAGTTCTGTAAGACATGAATAGAACATGGAGTGAACTTAGATAAATAATATAGGAATGGAATAGGGAGTTAACCTGGTTCAATAATACATGATTTGAATGTGGAGTGAACCTAGTTTAGTAAGATGGGTTTGGAATGTGAAGTGAACCCAGTTCAGTAAGGTAATTTCTCCACTATGATGGTCTTGGGAGTGAACCTGGACTACTATGATGGTTTAGGGAGTGAACCAATTCCACTATAAGTAAAGGTATAATGTTGGGGATGGTGGTGTGTCCCTCCTAAGATACTTATCAACCCATATAGTTCCCTTATAAGTTTTGGAAATGATCTTTGACTACTAAGTAAATGATTTTATATTCTTATGTGTATGCCGCAATTTTATGTCTTATGTTAATGTTATGATATTATGGATCATGTTTTTTGATTTCCTTATGATTCATATATAAACTACCAATATTTATTCTATGACTCGAGATTAGGATATTTAATATTTAGGCTATAATTATAAAATGTTATTCTCATTTCCTCATACCTTTATGCTCATGTTATACTTACATATCTCCCTCTTTACCCTTACTGAGAATCTAAGCTCACCCTTTCATGTAGTTCCTTTCCCCTGGTTAGGAAGAACGGTTTTATGTAGGTTATATATATGAATTATACTAAACGGGAAGATCTTTGTGGGAAACATTAAAGATCATTCAACATATTAGAATATTGTGTTCCAAGATTCCAAAGGCACTAAACTATTATGGTCCTCAGTCATGTTTTTGTGTAATGTTTTGAATATTCATATAAAAAGATGAAATATCCATGTATGAGAAGCATGGGTCACTATATTTCTCCCTAGATGAAACTCTTTAATCCTTATTGTGGGGATACTCTTAAGAAAACATGGTTTCCCTGGTTGAACTCCAAGGGCCTATGACATTGATATTTGTAATATTTTTATCAGGTTTAGGATATCCTCATACACTCACATATTCTTTAAACTTTCTTTTTATCACATGCACCATATCTGGCCCAACTAAAGATTTCCTATCAATCTGAGTCCCTTGCAAGGGTGACCTGCAAGGTCTCCCATAAAAGGACTAAAAGGTTCCATGATAATAGTAGAGTTATAGTTGTTATTATAAGAAAAATATACCAATGTAAATTGATCCTCCCAACTTCAGCTGAAGTCCAAAACAAAATCCCTCAGCATATCCTCTAACACATGGATAGTGTTCTCAGTCTGTCCATCCATATGGGGGTGAAACACAATAATAATCTATAAATGGGTCTTGAATTCCTCATGTATTCCTCTATACAACCATGAAATAAACTATGCATCTTGGATAGAGATGATCATAGAGGTTACCCCATGAATCTGGATGATATTCTACACATATAACTGTCCCAAACTCTCTATCAAACTCTACTCAATGATGGAAAGGAAGTGTACCAACTTCGTAAGTCAATAAACTATTATCCTAATGGAAACATGGTCTTTCACTATCTGTAGAATCCCTTTAACAAAGTCTATGGATATGTCATCCCATTTATACTATGGGATCTCAAGTGGCAGTGTCAAACCATTCAAAACCTGGTGCTCATCATTTACCTGCTGACATGTAAGATAATGAGAGATGAAATCAGCAACACTCCACCCCGTGATAACCCAATAAAACTGCCACTAAATGTATCTATAAATATTCCCTACTTTGGGATGTACAGCTAAAGTAGAAGTGTGAAACTCCCTCATCACCTCCTCTCATATTACGACTGGAACAACCATTCATCACTAGAAAATGATGAAATGTTGTGCTCCTTCAGAAAATCCATTTGGTGAATCTCCTAAAGATATATGGTCATGGAGAACATAAAATTCAATGTCTCCCAACTGAGCCTCCCTCACATGTTGGAGAAGAAAAGGAGTCAACATCATTTAATTAATATAATATGCACTCCTCTCCTCCTCCTGGGCCAGCTATAATTCTGGAAACTACTCAAATGTATCCTCCACCAAAACAATAATGGTAATTCCTATTAATAGAAACTACCACCACATTTCCCTTCCCAAGAGTACAAAATATATTGAAGTCATAGTCCTATAGGAAATCTGACTGGTGATTCTGTATCAAGTTCAAATATCTCTATGTGAAGATATACCTAAGACTCTGATGGTCAAAGTAAACCAAAAAAATTCTCTCCTAGATGGTAGTGCCTCCACATCTTCAGGGCAAAGAGTAAAACTGTCAACTCACAGTCATGAGTTGTGTAGTTCTACTCATGGGGTCTCAACTTCCTTGACCAATATGTGATCACTACCTACCTCTTTATCAACACACAGTTGATCCTTACTCCAGAGTCATCACAATACACTATATACTCTACACCCTCTTTTGGTATTCTCAAAATAGCTGCACTAGTTAACCTCACCCTCAAATCCTCAAAGGATCTCTTACACTACTTGATCCATGTAAAAGTATTCCCTTTCCATGTGAGGGTAGTAAAGTGGCATTAAATATTATATAAATTCACTATGAACCTCATGTTTTACCCTACCAAGCTAATAAAACTCCACACCTATAACACGCTCCTGTGTGGTTCTCAAGAAATCACTACATCAATCATTACTAGGTCCAAAAATAATCCATGATCATCAATGAAATTCCCCATAAAGGTAACCTTTGGATCCATAGCTTTCACTTAGATAGATAACCGTAAATCTATTTCTCCCAGAGTAAGTCTAGAACCCTCCTCAAGTGCTCTTCATGCACCTCCTCTAATGTAGAGTTGATGAGTATGTCATCAATGAAGATAACCAAAAATCAGTCCAAGTATGGTTGGAAAATCTAGTTCATCAAAGAAATAAATCTAGTAGGAGAATTTATCACACTAAAAGAAATCATTGGGGACTCATAGTTTCCATATTGACATCAGAATTCCAACTTTAGAATATCATCCTTGTGAACCCTCAACATGTGGTAGCTAGAATTAAGATCAATCTTCTATAAACAACCAATCCCACATAATTGATCATAGAGGTCATCAATCATTGGAAAGGGTTTCCATTTCTTTATCATAGCCTGGTTTAGGTGATGATAATAAAAAAATCCATAATATCTCATTTTCCTTTTTCACAAACAGCGTCAGAGCTTCACAGGGGGGAACAATAGGTTTGATAAAATCCTTCTCTCAAAGGTCCTCTAATTATACCCTCACCTCTCTAATCGTAGTAGGGGTCATATCATATGATGCAGAATATATCAACACTCTCTTGGGGTGAAAGTAAACATAGAATTCCATCTACCACCTCAGAGGTAGTCCCAAAACATACTTGGGAAAGGAATCCATAAATTCATCTACTACTGAAGTAATCTAGATGCCTAAGGATTACACTTTTCTAAGGATTAAACTCATCAGTTGATGGGTAATGGTATATATCCTTATGCATGCAAGTCCCACTCATTCCTCTATGACATCTCTCTCACCCACAAAATAGAATATCATACAATATATTCAAAGGCATCTGATCCATCTGTGATGATAGTTCATCTCATATTGAAACATAGACAAGAAATACATATCCATGGTGAAATCATAAAGTTTCATCATAATGACTAATAGGTCCCATGTGAAACTCTCTTCACCAAGTGATAACTCGTAATACCAGCAGATGAGTGATATATAATAATTTCTCTCTTTAGGAACCTCTATCCATAGCTTCTAGGATAAGGTATCAACTAAAATCCCCTTATCTCACACTAGGAATAAGGAGATAAAGTAATGAGTCACACCTGTGTCAAATAGTACTAAGGAAAGAATAGAATAAACACATATCATAATTTTTATCATCTCATGTGAAGAATGGTCATATCCCTCCATGGCCAACAACTTCTCACGACCCCAACTTCCAACTCTATGAGTCTGATGTGGTTCACATTATGCTGGTGGTGGTAGGAGCTCATAATGTCACCCTCCACCAATTGATCCTCCCTTGGGAGCTGCTACTGCTCCTTTACTAGCACCACCTCCATGAGGTCCACCATGGCCACATCTATAGGGTCCCTAATCATAGAAATACCTCTTCTATGGAGGTTCACCTACTATCTTTCGGTCTTTCTCAGTGTGATGGGTTAGACAATCATGATCTAAGTGACCACACCCATCACAATCATAACATCGCTAATCTCTAGGATGAAGGGATCCTTTTTGTGTTCCATGAGTCACAAACACATGTGTCAAATCCCTATAATGCCTACTCTAATGAGATCTTGTCATCTAACACCTGTTACTAATAGAAGACGACTCTACCCTATGATACCCATCATTGGCACCTACTACCTGATGCCCCTCTTCTAGGAAGATATTAATCACTAGAGATCAATATAACAGACCAGAATAAGTGGGTAGTTATAAGGAAACCACATTGGCTTGAATGTATCTATAGAGACCCTGCTCAAAATTTCTTGTCTAAAATAAGTCATCATATACCATATCTAGGGAGCACCATATAAGGTCAGTAAACCTCATGGAATACTCAGCTACTGACATACTACCCTACTACAACTTAATAAGCTTGTGGATTTTAACTGATTAGAAACATGATGGGTAATAATTATCATGAAAAAATATGATAAAATTCAAACCATGAGAGTTTAATCTCATCATGGGTATACATAAGTAAACTCCACCAGTGCCTAGCTACTCCATGGAAAATAGTGGCTTCCAGTGTAACCATATGATCATTTAAGGTCTGAACCAGCCTAAAGACTCATACCACTGACTTAAGATAATCCTCTACTACCAGGGGATCTGGCTCACCATGAAAACTCAGCAGTCTCTATTTCTAGAACTCATGAAGTGCACTAATCCTATGTTCATCATCAACCTAAACTTTTGGTACTAACTATTTCTCGATAGGCGAGGGTGATTCTACCTTCCCACCTGGAAGAAACACAACATGGTATTTCCCTTAAAATGAGGTCTTATCACTCATCAAATCCTTATCACAATCCTAAATTAGTAACCTAGATAGCTATATTCATGGAGTCATCTTGAAATTAATAAATACGTACCATGGTAATATAAGAATATATATATATATATATATATATATATGGGGAGTTGGATCAAGAATTAAATTCAAAGGACTCAATCCTATATGATGCATGTACCATTTCTCTCTGCAACCAATGTCTTGGTATACTGAGTCGAAAAGCAGGTAGTCAGATTCTTGGTGTATGGATACATCAGCCACCACATCAACATTAGGTTACCTTTCCTAAAATTCACACTTGAGACAATCCTACATTATTACCCTAAGTTCCCAAAAAAAATATCATAAGGGGGAAGCTCCAAACATCTTCTTGAGGTTGAACCACCTCTAATACCACTATGTAACTCCAATAAGTGATGGGCTGGTGAAAAGAACCAAGATGGCATAAATATAATGGGAGGCCTTTTCCTAATGAACCTTTACGCATACACCCAATCATATCCATTAAATAGTGAATATGAATATAAAGTAAAGACTATAACATATTGAGACAAACCATTTATGCAATAATTCTTGTGAATACAATAGAGTATAACATAATACAACCAAATTTTAAAGGGGAAAAATACTTGCCCAACCAGAAATGAAGTCCCAAACTAAAAACAACTAGAAATGAATAAAGCTGAGAGATCCTGACTCCTGATCTCCAAGCTTTAACATCATACATGTTCAATGCACCTAGGTATCCCTATTTTCCACCGCAATCACCGTAGGGTTGTCCATTGTCTATATAAGACATGACATGTGCGGGCAAATCCAATACAGGGGTGTATATATACACACCCAATAAGATGCCCCAAAACTAAAATAGAGAAATAGATACATATAATAATAGTCATCTCAACCCAATAAATAGGGAAATAAAACCCAAAAGATACATATATATATATTCTCATAAAGAAACCCAAATGAGAGAAAACGGATATCTCCATCTCACAGCCCATCCGAAGTTGATGAGTAAGCCTATAACTCCCTAATTATATCACCAATTCCCAACATCAAACAAAACATCACTCAAATATTAGTGGAGGGGCCCACACCTCACAACTAAACTCCACAATTGAGGGATTACACATCTTCTATGGAGGAACCACACACCACTGAAGCTCAAAGATGAGGTACTACCACTTTGTATGTTCATAACATGCACCCTATAGTAAGGGGAGTATTAACCCTACCTTTATAAATAAATGAGGAACCCACACCCTAGTTTGGAAAGGAAGTACTAACCCAATATCTCTCTAATATCCTAAAGAACTCGTTTCTGCAACACCCATAGATTTTATGAAACATTTTTTTGAATAAATTAAATTTATTTGATATCCTGTGTTACACGCAACACTTTGTTATAATGAACCATTAAAAACTATTAATATTATTATAAAAATAAGATTGTTATTACATAGTCATTAAACTTGGTAGAATGAATAGTAATAACCACATTTTAAATATTAAGTATAATGGTTTTATATAAAGAAAACGTGTTTTCAGTAAAGTCATTATATGTTTTGAAAATACAATTTTCCCCCAAAAATGTTTTTTTATTTATTTTTGTGAAAAAAAATAAAATTAATTTTTAAAAATTTTAGAAATTTAATTTGATAAAATAAACTTTATTTTTTAAATTATCAGGAAAAAATTAGCTTAGGCTGAATTATTGGGTTTTTTCTGAAAAGTTTAATTTTTTGATGAATAGTAAAAAATACTGGTGTTTATTAAAAATTTCCTTTTCATTTAAATAATTTATAATGTTTATTTTTGTTTTAAAATGGGTTTAAAATAAAAATTAGTTAAATAATATATAAATTAATCCAATTTAGTCCATTATAATAATTTTTATGTTTAATTTTGAAATAAAAACTCTTTAAACTTTTGAACATTTTCTATTTGGAACACCGCTTTCTTGTCGTGTATTCATGTTTAATTTTAAATTAATTTTTTTTCACATATGTTAATGGAATTTGGGAAAATGTATTTAATATTTGGAATCCTAATAAATTATATTATCTAATAATTCCAACTTAAATTTTTACTATTGTTTCATTCTGAAAGGTGAGAATAAAATGGCTTGACATGTGTAAACCTGCTATATTTTTTAACTGCAAGGTTCATGTTGGGTTCACCATTTTTGTTTAATGTGGTAAATCATGTGGGGTTTTAATGGAGTTTTTTGTATTGGTGGCACAACCCTTCACATCAGAAACACCTTTTTATTTCCATGTTCCTTCTATGCGGTTTCTAATAGGGTTTATTCATGGAACCATAAACACCCAATAGTTCCCTTATTTGTGATGTTTCATGAACTTGATTTCCAAAGGCAGGTGTTTATTGGGAAATTGTACTAAGAAAACTTAGGTAATCACATTTTTTGAGAATATGGGAGTTCGGATTCATCTCACCTTTTTTTTGAGGAATTATTTCCTACAATGGGACTCTCTTATAGATTTAAGAAATATTCATGAATCCTTTATTAAATCTCAAATATAGGATAGGTCACCCTTATATTAACAATAAATTTATAGAATTTATTGGATTTAGAATCATCTATATGTATCTAAGGTTCTCTATCGATAGAGACATATATATATATTGGTGGTTCTCCATCGATGGTACCATTTGTATACGGATTAGAGATTCTTATGTCGTTCATTATCATGATACTGGTTTTAATCCATGTAGTGGGGTGCTCTAGAATTTATCATTATCCAGGAAGACTATTGTTGTTTTGATGTTGGGATTGATCCCATGAGAAGGGATTCCAATGTATCCTTGTGAATGTAATCATAACCCACATAGTTCTATTCCACTTAATAGGACACATCATACCTTTTAAGGTCATGTAATGAGGACTAGACCATTTACTTTAACATCATGAGATAACGGAATCTAAGTAGAAGATTCATAGTAATGTATTGTGTAGGACATATACCAAAATTTTCTAGGGGACACGGAAGGGATATAGAATCATAGGTTGTATATGAACCTATAGGGAATATGGACCAATAAGGATGATAAATTTGGGGTAATGGGTTTGAACCTCAAGGAGGCTTCCTATGTATCTCATTTTTATAGTAATAAAAGACCAAATAGTTTAAAATGGTTGGGGATTACACTTATAGAGTAAGAATAAGGTTTTTTCATCAGTAATATGGCCCATTTAAGGTATTACTCACACTTTATATAGCCATTTGAGAGGATGATAAAATGGTTTTGGGGATTAAGCCTAGTTTGAGGCCTATTTGAGTGAGTATGGTTAGGTATTATATCGAATACGAGTCCCATGTTGGTGGCATTTGATTGTGATGATGACATGATTATCACTAATGTCTAACCCACATGATTCATGCTCAGTGTGAGAAATAAGAGGAAGAAAAAGATTTATAAATCCACATTATCTCTTTCATCAACTAGTAGAATAGTGGGTGGATATGGAAGGTGGGGGAATTCCCCACAAGAAAGACTAGGGTACTACTCTGGGTGGGATGCCCTTGGGTGGCCCTTTCAATAGGTGACTTCCCTTTTTAAAGGTGGAGAGGAAGACTATGAATTAACCCTTATGGAAGTTAAAATAAAGTGGTGTCCCCCACAATCTGAAATGGGGATGTCCCTATCACTACCACCACGATAAGGTTCCTGTTATTGAGATAATTCATAATTGTAACCATTATGATGACCCTACATATTTTATAGGCTTTGTGTGAGGAATATTTTACTAAGGGGACTTACAATCAAATGCGAGACACACTGGTGTGCCTTTTTACATGATCATGAAAATCATTAATCCTCAATAGAGGTTTTGATTTGTTCTCACATAGACAAGAGTCCCATAGAGAGGGGTTCCCTATCATTAGTGGTGAAGGAGATGGATTAGAGGGTGGCTCGTGCAGGGAGGACTTAGGAAAGCTAGAGGTGCTTCACCCAGGTAAGGCATGGGTGAGCTAGAGGTACTTCTCTCAGGTAAATCATGGGGGAGATATAGGTGCTTCACCCAGGTAAGGCCTAGTAAATCTAGAGGTTATTGGCCTAGGTAAGGCCTAGTTAAGATAGAGGTTCTTTTCCTAGGTAAGTCTTAGGAGAGCTAGAGGTGAATCGCCCATATGAGGAGTGGTAGAACTGAAGGTGATTCACCCAGGTATGGCCTATGTGAACTGAAGGTGCCTCATGCAGGGTGGACCTGGATGAGATAGAGATGAATCTTGGGTGATGAACAACCTAGAAAATGGTGCTTGGGTGAGGCCTTGATCTAATCTCCAAGGTTCTCCTTAGGTGTCTTTGCACAAATGGAACTCATGTATCGAGCCATGTAAGGGCCCTTCACCCTAGTAGTTTTAACTGTGGGTAATAGTAAATCTCAAGGTTCTTGGTATTCTAGAACTTAAGGGACCACAATCTAATGACTTTTGTTAATTACCACTTCTTTTATAGGATCTGGGAACTACCTGAGGGTTTGGAGGACTTGGTAAAGAGACTTGGGTGAGAAAATATTATAGTGGTCTCTTTGTCTTCCATTCATTTCAAATGAGGATCTCTATGGTTCTATTTATAATAAAAACTAAGGACCTTGGGAAAAGGATATCATCCACATAGGTCCATTATGTAGTTACTTCACACAACACCCTCATACAGGTATTGGATTCTCATCTAGTTTCACGTAGGTTGGGCATGCGTGAGCCTCCTAATGCATAGGTGGGGTCTATATGAGATCTAATTAGGAGAGTTCTTCGACTCAATTTTCTCCTCTACTAATTGAGATATTTTTCTATAATTCTTTTCATCCCCATGTAAAAAATGGTGTGTCAAAAATCCCCCCCCCCCCTCAGAACTGGGTCTGATCAAAAGAAGAAGATCTGATCCTGAGGTTGAGAGGAATATGGATGTTGATGAATCAATCACCAATTTCCATATGATTTCATACCCTCATGTTCTCTTTGAACATTTCTACTTACTTATTATGTGAAAGATAGATGGAATATGAAGTATATATGTCCACCATATAGGTTAGTTTCATAGGTCATTGACGTTGGTTAGCCACTCTAGTCAATTGTGTAAGTAATCGAGCATCTATAAATAGAGTTACCTTTCTAAATAATTCCTCCCCACATTAACACTGTTTTTTTTCTCTCACTATTATAGTCTTACATGAAACCCTACCACATTACTCTTTTATGATATTAATATTTCATACCTTTTTTATGTATGCTAAAATGACCATATAAATATATATCCCCTGAACCACTTGAGTGAGTGACCTACACAAGGTCACTTGAGCGAGTGCCTACACGAGGTCACTTGAACAAGTGACCTATGTGAGATCACTTGAGAAAGTGACCTGTGAGAGTTCACTTGAGCGAGTGACCTGCTCGAAGTCACTTGAGTGATTGACTTGTGTGAGTTCACTTGTTTGTTAAATTTTATCCTTTTTAAATAAAAATAAAAACCTAATCCTTTATGATAATGAAAATATTAGTGTTTCCTCTATATATTTAAAATGGAAACTCAAAGGATCTCTAATGAAAAATATATCACCCATTTTAAAGAAATATTCAATGTCATTGGGTGAAATTACTTTTAAATGTGTGACTCCACTCTTCCAAACATGGAAAAATACATGTAGAAGTGCCAACATGAGTACCCATTAAGAGATAAGCTTCCACTTTATGACCATAGAATTAAGAACAATGCATTTATCCTAAATCCACAAATCTATTTACTAATATTATGGTTCTAGGAGTACAAAAACTATCCTACTATCAATATCTTTTCTAAAGGTGTGTTCATCAATGAGGGAATAATACCCTTTTCATGCATCATGGATTACATTTTATGTTCTCGGATCTAAATCATCACACCCATGAGTCAGAACCTCACTAGTATCCATTGATATTTCATGATTCCAAGATAGATCATCCAAAAGGATAGAGGAGGATTGGGACTTCCATTCCAGGGGGTAAAACCTAAATGGATATGGACATACTGGGTTCACCAAACATGTACAGAATTTGGAACTGAGCTAAAAGTAGTTGGAACTTATGAAGTTTTTTGAGTGACCCAGACATATGTGTATATGAATCCAGATATTATCCCTGAGATTTTGAGCTAATGGATCCCTCATATAAATAATTTTTATCTTACACATAATGAATTAAGCATTATTTTATGGGATTTCAAATAGATATCTGGAGTGCCTATATTTGAGTAATGTATAATGATTTTACGGAGCTTTGTTTGAGCATGGGTTGGGTGTATTGTATTATTTTTCACCTAAGTCATCTACTTCCAAAGATATTTTCACTACCTGGTGATTGGATTTCCATAATTCAGAATCTTTCTCAATATTTTCATATACTTGATTCTAGAGTATTTAAATGGATTTCTATTTCTGGACCGATGTCTTTGAGATTCATTCATGCCCAGTTTTTGTTAAGAATATCATCTATTGTGAGAAGATCCATTTTCTCTAAGCTGGCCTAAGGTAATGATGTTACTTGTTGTCACATTGGGAAAGCTTTACTAATCGGGGAGCGAGGTGAAATAAAACTCCCCATGTTCACCCCATCCACTAATATGAACACTGTATGGGGCATCAAATATCAGTTGATGCAACACTTTTAACACATTGATCCATGCATACTAAATGGATCCCTAATATTTTTCCAATCTCAAGTGTTGTGTATCTAGATAGTTTTCCAAGTCAATTTTATGATGCATCTCTTCTATTACCTTTATGTGAATTGGATATTCATCATAAGGGAATAATTTTGTTTTCTAGTGATGAAGATTAGTCTATAAATTTAGGTATATGTCGTGCACACATTCTTAAAAAAAAGCCTTTGTAATGTTGTATTGGATAGTCTCTAAATTCTAGAAAATCACTATTATATTTTCTTTAGACAACTATCTCCTCATGAAAAATATATATACTTTTTACATTGCAAGAGGTTCATCAACTCGATCTGAATAAAGTTTATGTTTACCTATTTCTTTATTGTAAATAGCAGGTTTGGAAGGGATTTCCTCTATCATATTGGAAGGAGTGAAATCCAAGGGTGGTTCGGAGAATGAGTGTTGCCTTGGGCTATCTTCACATTGAGAATGAATATCACTTTTCAATGATGATGCATCAGGAATGAGTAGAATCATTTTATAATGCACCTCATGATAGGAGTTATTTATCATATTTTATTTGGTAAGGGGAGGAGGTTTTTGACAAAATGAAGTGTCACTATAGAGAGGGCCTTTATAGTGAATACCATCATGGGGAGGACTATAATTAAGGCTTGACGCCTGACTGCAAGGTGAATGTATATATCATATACCCTGGGGAGGACCTTCAACGAGGATGATAGTAAGGGGAGGTCCTTTCTATTTTATATTCCGGCCATGAGGAGGGTTGTCACAACACTCATCAGGGGATGGGCTCATGGGATTGATCAAATTGGGGACATGAAGTAAGCCTTCATGGTAAGATTTTAGAGGAGGACCTTTGGAACTACTAAAAGTAATGTTTTTAGGAGGAAATTTTCAATTGATGATACTATCTCTATAATTTGGTAACATATTATTAGGATCCTGAGACTCTATAGATAAATATATGATAGCTTTAACAACACTAGAATTGATTAGAGAAGTATCTTATACCAGATCTTAATTTTCCAACCACCCTTGGTGAGGCTTCTTTTTAGATTTTCTCCTATAATAAAATGGGGTTTCCTACTGTGGATAGTGGATTTCATATATGAGTTCTTATTTGAGTAGCTCTCATTATTCTATTATAATTTTAAGATATATTTCTATAATTTTTTGGGATATATTCCTGCCTTGGAGTGGCCAATAGGATGAATCGATGACCTATAGTTGGAATGGGGATATGGTCCCAATCTAGTTGTCCATTTATCATGGGATCTTTCCAAAAAACCTCCTATATAAGAGCAGAGATATGATTCTGTTCTGAGGTAACCCTTTCATTATGTTGATGATTCACTCCAATTGCAGCGGTGAGGTTATGTGCCCTCCCATTAACCAATGTTTATGTCGTTACTATATCTTGTTCAGTTTTTAGTATGTGGGAAGGGATTTTCATCTTACCTTTAATCATTTTCAAGATATTTTGTGTTACTTCAGTGACCAGAATGGGGATATATGCCCATTATGTGGTTGGAGTAGGTATGTAGGCCTACTTCTATCCCCCATTTCCCATCAAGATATGTTAACAACCATTTTTTGTGGGGGAAGAGACATGGTTATGCCCATATTTTTTATTAGGATTTGCAAGCTGGTTTCTCATATTACTACTAATCTAGGACGGAAGGTTTAGTGGATGTGGGTAAGTGTGTGTGTCTGCTCATAGTTTTCTTCCATATTTTACTGGAGAGATTCTCTATAGGGAACATAGGTATTTTATTATTCCCTGTTGTTTGATCACTATACTCGGAGAGCTATCCTAGGTTCCCAGATCTGAATGACTTGTAATGGACTCTTGAGGGTGGCACCCTCATCATTATAATGGTTTGATGCTGCACAACTTTGGTGGTGGTGACTTTTAGTAGGATACCTTTGATGGTACTCATATATTTTTAGAATTAGGTTTTTTTTGACCTATTGACCCACCTCCCTAAGACAATGAAGGAACTTCTTATTATGTTCCTAAGATAGACTCTATATATGGGTTGAGGTAGTGATGGGTGTTTTTTTCTTATTTTCCACTACCCGGTGTTGGGTGGACGGTTGGTAGGGATTCATTCCTTAGAGGGATTTTTATGTAGCCTCTAGGGTCAATATAGTACTGTTGCAGTGGTACTCTCAAACTAGCGCATTTGAGACCCGACGTTGAAGACACCAGGTTGGTGACAATATCCTCTGATTTGAGGAGGATCATGCTTATGTGGTAGTGAATGCATAATTTTTGGATGGTTTTTAGGATTCCATTTGTATTTAATTGAGTTTTTATGAGAGTTACTGGGTATACATGAAAAACATAAACAATAAAAACCCATAAAAGCAACATCTCAATAAATAAACACATGTGTGATAGATTGTTTTATATCCATGTTTATCTCGTTTTCATTTTGTGAGATTGTGAAAGGGGCTTGAAATGTGGGTGACATGGTCATTTTGGTAAAGGATTAACATCAGGATCACTGGTTTTGTTTCATTTAGAAATGTGAGAATAAAATGGCCTGACATGCATAAACCTTTTTTATTTTGGGTTCACATTGAGTTAACCATTTTTGTTTCACATAGAAAATAAAGTGGGGTTTTAATGGAGTCTTTAAGTGGTGTTGGCATGACCCTTCATATCAGACACACCTTTTTTATTTCCATTCCCCCTTTCAGGTAGTTTCCAAAGGGGTCTATTCATGAAACCAGAAACACCTAACGGTTACCTTATTTAATATGTTTCACAAAAATATTTTCTAAAGGGAGGTTTTCATTGGGAAATGGTTACAACAACACTTTAGGGATCTCATTGGTTGAGATTATGGGATTTTGGGCTCTTCACAGCTTTTTGGGAGGAATTATTTCCTACTCTGAGACTCTCTTATAGATTTAAGACATATTCATGAATCCTTTTTTAAATCCCAAATATAGGATGGGTTGCCCTTATATTAACGGCCATTTGATATCATGTACTAGCTTTAGAATCATTTGTATATATATAAGGTTCTCCATAAATGGATAAATATGTATATATTTGAGGTTCTCCATTGATGGTACCATTTTTATATGGATTAGTGATTCTTATTTCATTTATTATCATAATACTAGTTTTAAGACACATAGTTGGACACTCTATAATTTATCATTATCCAAAGAAATAGGAGTTGTTTTGATTTCGGGATCTAGACCATGAGATGGTCTTCCTATGAATCCTTGTGACATGAATAAAAACCCACATAGGTTGATTCCATTTAATGGGACACATCATACCTTTTAAGGTAATTGGTTTAGGACTAGATCATTCATTTTAATTCCATGTGGCAAGGAAATCTAGGCATAAGATTCTTCCATCCAGCATTAACTTTTTATTAAAAATTCAAGATGGGCAGTGCCCTATAAAAAAATACTAAGGAGGTCTAAAATAATTAAGTCCCAATGCATCTTCCCTAACAAAGTGACTGCATTCCTGTGGAAGAGATCCCAAGGTGAAAAACAAAAGACTTTGATCACCGATTGTAATCCCAGAGGCTAAAAAATATGAAACTTTATTCCCATCACGCCAAGTGTGACTAAGTATCACTTGTGAATCCAAAAGACACTTGAATTTGAGAATAATGTAGCCAATGGTTCATAAAATGTGGAGTGTCCCTCTCATTGAACCGTGAGAAATATCCAAGTTAGTTTCCATCGATTGAAGCAAAAGTTTATGGGAATAGCATAGATTAATACCTTTCATCATTAGATAAACCTCTTCCATAAGAGAGTCTCCCACTCCAAATACATCACTAAAATCTAGTATCACTTCCCCTCAGGGGTCACGAACCACTCCCCTCCCTCATCTCATAAAACCAGACACATAGGACCCATCTACATTGATCTTCAGACCACTTCCCAGATGTTTCCACTACACCCAAAATCCCTTCCTTTTCACAACCATGAAAATGGGGGTATAAGAATTACCATCCATGAAACTCATTAACAAGGGGACGGTCTCCCAACCCTTAATGAGTGGGATAAAATCGATCCTGGTACTCCTAGAACAAACAACTAGAGATAGAAATGAATAGATCATACTCCCATGTTGCATCTATTTGTGAGTGCTCTAAACACTCCAGCATCCAACAATAAGAAACACCACCCTCTCCTTTATCTCAGAGATGTTTATTTCAGTTCCTCATAACCATGATTGAAGAAAAGACACAACTGAGACCACCCTAAATCCTTGTCCAAAGTCCTCACCTAGGAAACCCCAAATAGTGGCCACTCAGTCGCTGCAAAAGAAAAGTCGATCAGTCAACTATTCTATGGGAATTGTGAAACATAATCATTTAGATGCAAGTGAAATCCCCTTGTGCTTCACCTGATCATCCATAGGAAGAGACTGATTCTGAAGACACCAAATAAGAAAATTATATTTCACTGGAAGATCCTCACACGAAACTACTTCATTCCAGATATTTGGTAAACCATGCACCTGAGTCACCGAACGATACCCATTGTCCGAGAAAATCCATGAGGCCGACCCTATGAAAATAAGTTTATCAGGCTCATCATTCAAGATGATGCCCTGGAAAACCTTCAATTGATTGTGTGTGAGAATTTCTTGAATAAAGGGTATGAAATTGCTAGCTTGAGAAAAGGAAATCTTCGGAGTCAGACAACCTGAGAATCCAAGCACTGAACCTACCTAATTATCATTCCAGAAATTAATTTTCCCACAACCAACCAGCCATTTGGAGTGAGTACAAAGCATTCATAAGTAACTAGAGATCGTGATCCATAGAGGATAAACAAATCCTCTTTCACTGGTTAATTTGTTTCTATATCAATTATTAATAAACCTTTCCCATAGTGATTTGTTCTCAAGAAAGTCCCAAGAAATATTAGCTTTCATGCCTTGAATTTTCCCGCTTACACTTTGGACATTAATACCACCATCAGAAACATCTCTGTCCATCCATTCCCATGAGGTCTAGTGTATTATTCCCTCATTATGTGAATCTCATATGAATCTTTTCAACACTTTTTCAATATTGTTGAGCACCGCCTTTGAAATGTTGAGCACCGAAAGCACATGCATGGGAATAAAAGAGAGAACACAATTAACTAGTGTAATACACCCCCCAAAAGAGATGAACTAGTTCTTCCAATTTGTAATGTGATTTGTAATTTTCCCAATGATCCCGTCAAAGTGGTGAATCCAGACCCTACCTGGCATAATAGTAACTCCAAGATATTCCATTGGGAAAGATTTTTTTTGTATACCCAGCTCCTCCTCAATATTTTCCCCCCTCTTTTCAAACACTATTTCAATATAAACACACTATGTTTCTCCCTATTGATGGATTGACCACTCCACTTTCAATAGGCTTCCATGATCATGTTAAATTCTATAATGTTCTGCCTTTTACCATTCTAGAAGAATAACATGTCATTGGCAAAGAAGATATGTGAAATTTCACTGGAGTTCCCTCTACCATGATATGCCTGAAGCCTCCCAATAAGGATTTTCCCCCTCAAGATATCTGCTAAGAGTGTCCTGAACCAAACTGAAAATATTGGGTGAAAGAGGGCATCCCTATCATAGTCCTTGGTTGGGCTTGAAGAACCCACACTGCTTACCCATGAAAGAAATAGAAATCCAGGGTGAGATAAAAGTCCTAAAAAATATATCCACATCCCCTCTGGAAAACCCATGTGATCCAACACTTTAATGATAAAGTTACATTCCATTTTATCATAAGATTTGTGCATGTCCACTTTTATCACCACATTGGACCCAGGCATCTTAAGGTTGATATACCCTATAAAATCATGAACCATAGCGATGGCTGATTAAGTGGAACTCCCTTTGATAAATCCCTAATGGTTTTCCAAGACCCATTGAGGAAGATGAGATGCAAGTCTTCTATTGAGAATGTTTGTAAGGGACTTGAAGGGGAAATTACACATTCAAATTGGCCGGTACTGATTGAGAGAAGATGGGTCTTTCACTTTTAGAATGAGGATCAAATTCGACACACAAGAAACTCAAGGAAAATGACCCCCTCTGAAGAAGTCATGGATGAACTCAACTAGATCCCCTTTAACAAACTCCCAGAAGCTAATGTAGAAAGAACCTGGAAAACTATCCAGCCTCAGAGAAAACTTAGAATTAAGAGCCCTAACCGCCTCCCAAACCTCATCTTCATCCAATATTTTTTCAAGAGAGAGACTAACCTCATTGGACACCACCCTTGGGATAAAATTAAATAGATTAGTTTTCTATGATGGATATCCATCCTGTATATATGGATTAGGATCGGCCAACAATTTTTTGAAATATTAAAGGGCCATACCTCCCACAACCCCAATATCTTGAGTAAAAGACCCATATTTCATTAGAATATTGGGTACATGTGTGAACCTCCTTTCCTTGATGTAATCCTAAAAGTAGGAAATATTTAAATTTCCCTCCCTAATCCAAGTATCTCGGGATCTCTCATGAACAATCTTCTCTTTATACAAGAGTAATGTAGCAAGGTGGATTTTATTTCCTACTAGGGAACCAAAACTTTCCTCATCCCATCTATCTTCCAGCCTTATCTCATGATTTTCAATTTCAAATCTCAAATACTCCAAATTATCCAAAATAATGGGCCTGTTGGAATACCAGTGCTATAAATATTCTCTTAGCCATCTTAGTTTGTTATTTAATCCCATCCAACGTCCATCCTGCATGGGTTTTTCCCAAGACGAAAGCACTGTTGAATGGATGATGGTATCTGTTTTCCATTGTCTGGAGTAGAAGAAGCATATATTGTTCACCAGCCTATGATCCAAGATAATAAGAATAGGAGCATGGTCTGATAAATCCCACACCAAATTCTCCACCCTAGTGTTTGAAAAAGAGGATAAATTCGAAAGGTTTGTAAGAAATCGATCCAACCTACACCAAGTGAGTCGAGGACCTCTCCAATTGTTGCACCACGTAAATTTATTTCCCACAAACCCAAGTCCAGCAAACCATTCCGAGAAGCATAGGACACAAAGGCATGTCGATCACAACTATAAACTATTACACCACCTTTCTTCTCTGATGGATCCATAATGACATTAAAATCCCCCCCCAACAAACCATGCTTCATTTCCTTGGTCAAAACGGTCCAGACTCTACCACAAAGCTTCCCTCCCCCTGGCATCACACTTGGAATAGAAAAAAGAGAAAAGAAAACCCTGATGACCCTCATTGATTTTCATAGAAATGTACTGATTAGAAGTGTCCAACAGGTCCACTAGAATATTTCCCTTCAAGAAGACCCAAATATACTGGTTTACTATATCTATATTCAAAAATGACCTCATTCTGAGTCTCGTAGAAAAGCTGGAAATTTTAGAGCAGTGTTTCTTATGCTCAATAATCACAACCACGGACACCTTTGTATGTCAAAGCTCAGAAACCAGAAAATCAAAATTTTCCCATGATCCTAGGACACAGGAATTCTAAATAATTAAAGATATAATTGATACTGAGATCACCTAGATTTAGACCTAGATGGCACCTGACATTTTTTATTACTGGAAGGAGAACACTGAGAGAGCTTGGCACGAGCTCGGGTGGTGACGCCACTAACTGGGGAGGCTGGAACAGCCTCCTCCATAGAAGAGAAATATGAAACCAGTAATAGGACACTAAAGCTATTTGAAAGGGGTATAAAGGAATTACCAGGGGGTCCAGAACATCATGAGGAGAACTCAACTGCCAGATCGATTCAGAAAAACCACCCTGATTACAACCAGAATACTTGAGGGAAATTCTCGAAAATTGGGGATAATTTTTTCCCAGTACGGGAAGGCCATACTCCTCCCCCTCCACACACCACAACCCCCTTCCTATAAGAGAGTAGTAACACTACCAAAGACAATATGAGCCAGGAAATCCATCTAAAAAATAGGCGGTTTATCCAGCAAACCACAACCAGCAAACAACCTTGATATAACCCCAAAGCACAATGTAGCTGAGATCCTCTAACCCTAAAATAGAACATGGGTACTTGAAGATAATTGAAGTAGGTAAAACACATGATCTCTAGGCCCTAGGTAAACATGCATTTACTCGACCACGCTAGGGCAGGGAGAAGACCTGTCAACCAAGATCATTTCATCCTGGACAGTCGAGTGGGGATTTAATAGAGAGGTCACAGCGATGCCCACAGGAGGTCTGGATTGAAAAGGAGAAAAGGGGGAAAGTAATTTTGATGCCCCATCAGTGAAAACCATAGGTCCAAAAGTTGCGCGCTTCAAACACTGCCTACGATAGAGGGAAAAGGAGTTCCCTTGAAGCTGGAAGCCCAAGAAGAAGAGCGAGGAGGAAGGAACTGCGAGGGGTTGTAGACAATCCTCCATTCCTTCCACTATAAGAGTGATCTTCCCTTGTAAAGGGTTAGTGAGATCCAAATCGACACAAATCTGATACATCATCGCATCCTCAAGGAAAAGGGTTATCTTATCAGCACAAAGAAAGACACCAATCAAATTACCAATCTCACGTATAAGGTGGACATTAAAAAACTAAAGAGGTAATACTAGTAAATAAATCCATACCACTTCCCTCAAGTAATCTCTTTTAGATTAATAATCCATCAAACATTAGTAGAGGTGAAAACGCTAGTGCCCGAAAGACCTAGGGGAGAAACACCAAGCTCTGATAAAGTCATCATAAGAGTCTAAAGCCATGAATAAGATACTACAATTCATGGTCAAAATCTTGGACATAATAGAGATATTCCACAAATTCAAAAAATTATTAAACAGATGTAGATGAGGCTTGTCTCGGCTGAATCTTGAAACCAAGGTCCACATGAGGAACTCTAACGCTTCCCAAAAAGAAGTTGTCGAAATGGATAGCACTGGAGAGCCCCCTTCCACAAAGTACGAGACGTCAAGAAGGGACATGGGGAAAGAGTCTCTACCTGGGTCAAAGACAACCCACAAGCAGTAGAGAACCTATTTGAAGGAAAG
Organism: Viscum album; assembly: GCA_963277665.1. Lineage (NCBI taxonomy): Eukaryota > Viridiplantae > Streptophyta > Magnoliopsida > Santalales > Viscaceae > Viscum > Viscum album. Next base: position 620,272 of record OY728152.1, on the reverse strand, counting down.
TTGAGGAAGCGTCCCTAGATCAGGATAGGTAAGGGAGACATCCCATGAGGATTCAAAGAAGGATGAGGGAGGCCGGACATCTTCATCGGAACAAGAACTTGATGGATCCAAAGCAGCGGCAACCAGAAACCTAGGATAAATCCAAGAACTTGGCGGTCCTGGCGCGATGAAATCCAGAAACCCAGAAGCGGCATTTAGAGATGTTTGAAAATGTAAAGGCACATAGGGCACATTCTTTTCCATCTTTTGAAATTTTAGGCATAAGATTCTTATCCAATGATACTGAGGGACTTACACTAAAATGGCCCAAGGCACCTGGAAATGATATAGCCTCCCAAGTTGGATATGACCCTACTGAGAATATCGAACAATTAGGATGGTGAATTTTGGGTGCTGGTTTTGAACCTTAGGTAGGCTTCCTATGTATCATATTTGGATAGGAATCAATTCCCACATATTTTGGAATGGTTGGTGCTTACACCTATGGAGGAGGCCCAAGGTTTCTTTATCGATAGTATGGACCTTTGAAGGCTTTTCATATAGGTAATATAGACCTTTGAGAGGATGGTCACATGGTTTTGGCATATACACTTAGTATGAGGCACATTTGAGTGAGTATAGATTGGGATTATAGAGAATTGGAGGCCCATGTTGGTGGTATTTTATTTTTTTGATGACATGATCATCACTAAACTCTAAGCCCATGGGATTCATGCTTGGTATGAGAAACAAGCGGAAGATCTAGAAATCTAAAAAATATTCTTTGTCTTGGTGGATGAGAATGGGGATATGGAAGGTGGTGGAATTCCCCATAAGAAGGACAAGGGTCTTACTAAAAGAGTTTTTCCCTTGGGTGACCCTTTCTGTAACATCTTTAAATGATAAAGGGTTAAATGATTAAATGATATGACTCATGTCAACAAGGTGCATCTTCCTTTTCAGGAGCCTCTCAGATTAGAACCCCACAGTTAAGCATGCTTGGCATGGAGTAGTGATCAGGATGGGTGACCTTCTGGGAAGTTTCCCAGGGTGTGTGCGAGTGAGGACAAAGTACACTGGAAAGGACATGTGTTGGCCTGTGGGGACAGTCATTAGTCATATGACCCGTTCGGGCACGTGGGTGGACCCCGGGGTGGGCCCCATGTGTCTGTGGGGCAACTGGGGGTACCTGGTAGGCCAGGACCCGACGACCATGTTAAGGGAAGAGTGTTTGTGTTGTCACTGGGACCCGGTTGTTACATTGGTATCAGAGGTGGTACCCAGCCTTAAGTGCGGTGCACTGCCTAGGTCGTGATGTAGGGCCCACAACGAAGGGCGTTGTGCTCTAAAGTAGGGGTGATTGTGACAACCCCAAATGATAACGAGTTACATGACTAAATGATATGACTCATGTCAACAAGGTGCACCTTCCTTTTCGGGAGCCTGTCAGATTAGAACTCCACAGTTAAGCGTGCTTTGCCTGGAGTAGTGATCAGGATGGGTGACCTTTTGGGAAGTTTCCCGGAGTGAGGACAAAGTACACTGGAAAGGACATGTATTGTCCTGTGGGGACAATCATTAGTCAGATGTCCCGTTCGGGCACGTGGGTGGACCCTGGGGTTGGCCCCACGTGTCTGTGGGGAAACCGGGGGTACCTGGTAGGCCAGGACCCAACGACAATGTTAAGGGCAGGGTGTCTGTGTTGTCATTGGGACCCAGTTGTTACACTTTCGATAGGTTACTACCCTTTTGATAGGTGGAGAGGAAGACTAGGAATTTACCCTTATGGAAGGGAAAATAAAGTGGTTTCCCCCACTACCTAAAATGGGGAGGTCCTTGGAACTACTTCTGGGAAGTTTCAACGAGGGTGTTGTGCTCTAAAGGGGGGTGATTGTAACATCCCCAAATGATGTAGGGCCTTAAGTACGGTGCACTGCTTGGGTCGTGATGTAGGGCCGACAACGAGGGTACCTGGTAGGCCAGGACCCGACGACCATGTTAAGGGAAGAGTGTTTGTGTTGTCACTGGGACCCGGTTGTTACATTGGTATCAGAGGTGGTACCCAGCCTTAAGTGCGGTGCACTGCCTAGGTCGTGATGTAGGGCCCACAACGAAGGGCGTTGTGCTCTAAAGTAGGGGTGATTGTGACAACCCCAAATGATAACGAGTTACATGACTAAATGATATGACTCATGTCAACAAGGTGCACCTTCCTTTTCGGGAGCCTGTCAGATTAGAACTCCACAGTTAAGCGTGCTTTGCCTGGAGTAGTGATCAGGATGGGTGACCTTTTGGGAAGTTTCCCGGAGTGAGGACAAAGTACACTGGAAAGGACATGTATTGTCCTGTGGGGACAATCATTAGTCAGATGTCCCGTTCGGGCACGTGGGTGGACCCTGGGGTTGGCCCCACGTGTCTGTGGGGAAACCGGGGGTACCTGGTAGGCCAGGACCCAACGACAATGTTAAGGGCAGGGTGTCTGTGTTGTCATTGGGACCCAGTTGTTACACTTTCGATAGGTTACTACCCTTTTGATAGGTGGAGAGGAAGACTAGGAATTTACCCTTATGGAAGGGAAAAGAAAGTGGTTTCCCCCACTACCTAAAATGGGGAGGTCCTTGGAACTACTTCTGGGAAGTTTCAACGAGGGTGTTGTGCTCTAAAGGGGGGTGATTGTAACATCCCCAAATGATGTAGGGCCTTAAGTACGGTGCACTGCTTGGGTCGTGATGTAGGGCCGACAACGAGGGTGTTGTGCTCTAAGGGGGGGTGATTGTAACATCCCCAAATGACTCATGTCAACAAGGTGCATCTTCCTTTTCGGGAGCCTGTCAGATTAGAACTTCACAGTTAAGTGTGCTTCACCTAAAGTAGTGATCAGGATGGGTGACCTTCTGGGAAGTTTCCTAGAGTGAGGACAAAGTACTCTAGAAAGGACATGTATTGGCCTGTGGGGACAGTCATTAGTCAGATGACCCGTTCGGGCATGTGGGTGGACCCTGGGGTGGGCCCCATGTGTCTGCGGGGAAACTGGGGGTACCTGGTAGGCTAGGACCCGACGACAATGTTAAGGGAAGGGTGTTTGTGCTGTCATCGGGACCCAGTTGTTACACTTTCGATAGGTAACTACCCTTTTGATAGGTGGAGAAAAAGACTAGTAATTTACCCTTATGGAAGGGAAAAGAAAGTGGTTTCCCCCACTACCTAAAATGGGGAGGTCCTTGGAACTACTTCTGGGAAGTTTCAATGAGGTCGTTGTGCTCTAAAGGGGGGTGATTGTAACATCCACAAATGATGTAGGGCCTTAAGTGAAGTGCACTTCCTGGGTCGTGATGTAGGGCCCACAATGAGGGCATTGTTCTCTAAGGGGGGGTGATTGTAACATCCCCAAATGACTCATGTCAACAAGGTGAATCTTCCTTTTCGGGATCCTGTCAAATTAGAACTTCACAGTTATGCGTGCTTCACCTGGAGTAGTGATCAGGATGGGTGACCTTTTGGGAAGTTTCCCAGAGTGAGGACAAAGTACACTGGAAAGGACATGTATTGGCCTGTGGGGACAGTCAGTAGTCAGAAGACCCGTTCGGGCATGTGGGTGGACCCTGGGGTGGGCCCCATGTGTCTGCGGGGAAACCGGGGGTACCTGGTAGGCTAGGACCCGACGACAATGTTAAGGGCAGGGTGCTTGTGCTGTCATCGGGACCCAGTTGTTACACTATCGATAGGTAACTTCCCTTTTGATAGGTGGAGAGGAAGACTAGGAATTTACCCATATGGAAGGGAAAAGAAAGTGGTTTCCCCCACTACCTAAAATGGGGAGGTCCTTGGAACTACTTCTGGGAAGTTTCAATGAGGGCGTTGTGCTCTAAAGGGGGGTGATTGTAACATCCCCAAATGATAAAGGAGTAAATGAATAAATGATATGACTCATTTCATCAAGGTGCACCTTCCTTTTTGGGAGCCTGTCAGATTAGAACTCCACAGTTAAGTGTGCTTGGCCTGGACTAGTGATCAAGATGGGTGACCTTCTGAGAAGTTTCCTAGGGTGTGTGTGAGTGAGGACAAAGTACACTGGAAAGGACATGTGTTGGCCTATGGGGACAGTCATTAGTCAGATGACCCGTTTGGGCATGTGGGTGGGCCCCACGTGTATACGGGGCAACTGGGGGTACCTGGTAGGCCAAGACCCGATGACAATGTTAAGGGTGGGGTGTATGTGCTGTCACCGGGACCCAGTTGTTACACTTTCTATAGGTAACTACCCTTTTGATAGGTGGAGAGGAAGACTAAGAATTTACCCTTATAGAAGGGAAAAGAAAGTGGTTTCCCCCACTACCTAAAATGGGTAGGTCCTTGGAACTACTTCTGGGAAGTTTCCCAGGGTGTGTGCGAGTCAGGACAAAGTACACTAGAAAGGACATGTGTTGGCATGTGGGGACAATCATTAGTCAGATTACCCGTTCGGGCATGTGGGTGGACCCTAGGGTGGGACCCACGTGTCTGCGGGGCAACTGGGGGTACCTGGTAGGCCAGGACCCGACGACAATGTTAAGGGTGGGGTGTCTATGCTACCATCGAGACCCAATTGTTACACTTTCGATAGGTAACTACCATTTTGATAGGTGGAGAGGAAGACTAGGAATTTACCCTTATGGAAGGGAAAAGAAAGTGGTTTCCCCCACTACCTAAAATGGGGAGGTCCTTAGAACTACTTCCATGATATGAGTTATCATTACTAAGATAATTAAAAATTTTAAGCATTCTAAAGACCCTACCTATTTGGTAGGCTAAGTGTGGGAAATATTTTACCAGGGGAATGGATAATCGAATGGGAGACATGTTGGTTTATTTTTTCCATGATCATGAAAATATGGAGGCCTTGGTGGAGGTTTTTATTTTCTTTCCCTTATATAAGATTCCTATAGAGAAGGATTCACTATCATCAATGGTAAAGGAGAGGTCTTAGAGGGTGGATCGAGAAGGGTGGATTTGGGAAATATAGAGGTGCTTCTCCCAGGTAAGGCCAATATGAGCTAGAGGGGATTCACCCTGGTAAGGCTTGGGTGATATGATGGTACCTTATGTAAGTTGGACCTAGTAGAGATGGATATTCTTATTGGGATATGAACAATCTGGGAAACAACTCTTGGTAGAGGCCTTTCCCTAAGCTCCAAGGGTCTCCTCAGGTGTCTTTGGATGACTGGCTCACAAGTTTTGATCTACAGAAGGGACCTTCCCCCAAGTATATTTTTACTAGGGGTGTGGAATGGTTCTTATTTAGGTTCCTGTTATTCTATACCTTGAGAGATCTCAATCCATTAACATTTCTAATTCATTCTTCTTTTTCAGGCTTTGGTCGCTACTTGAGGGTTTGGAGGACTTGGGCGAGCAGAGCTTCAAGCGATCTCTTCATCCTACATTAATCCCAAATGAGGATCCCAAGTTTCCTATTAATAGGAAATAATTAGGAACCTGGGTTGAGGAGATCATCCTCCAAGGTCCATTTTGTAGGCACCTCATGCAGTTATTGGCTTCTCATGTAGGGTCGTGTAGGTTGGGCCTGCAAAAGCCTCTTGGTGTGCATGTGGGGTCTGTGAAAGATCTAATTGGGTGAGTTATTTGACTCCCTTTTCTCCTCTAATACATGATGTATTTTCCCCTAAATATTTTCATATCCAAGTAAAAAATGGATTGTCAACAATCATAATTAATAGTAAAAATCGTAAAGATTATTTATTGTAGTTAAGGTAAAAATGGGTTTATCGGGGGTTAAACTAAAAATATATGGGTTAAAAATGACTCAAAACATGTCCAACACCCATTTACTAGACATAGTTTGACCTTATAATGTATAATTATTAATAATGGTCCATTACTTATCCTTGTGTCAAGTGAAAAACGTGGGTAAACCTTTTTCTTTCCAAAAATTACATGTGTGCCCCTCACCTCACTTATAAAAGGTCACCCCTTATCCTCTCATCTTGACAGTTTAAAAACCATATGGATCATCCAAACCCTACCAAAATATATTCTTAAATTCCATCCTATAATTCTAGAAGTCTTATTTTTCTTTGAAATCCAACCATGAAATGATTTTTTTTGCAAACCTAAGGAGGTTACCCGAAGAAGAGGTAATGTTCTTAATTGAGCATTTTTATATTATTTATTCCCTTACCTCCTTAAATTCTTATTATAGCTACTGATATAATAACCTTAATATCATGTATATACTAATATTTTTCTATTTTAAGTTACTAACCTATATCCATCTCCACTTTCATCAAATGGGATAGAAAATCATCATTCGTTTGTATGTTGGACTACCGCCTCACGAACTAATGTTATTCATTTTATATAACCACCTTTCACAAATAGATATAACGTTGGATTAAATGTTTATATATGATATATATATGATATTATTATACTTCTGTAATTATTATATCACATATTCCTCCTTAATTTCCATTATGTGGGAATACGATAACATCACTCGTGTGTACGGCAGACTACTGCCTCGCGAAGCGATGCGATTCATTCACAGTTTACATTGTAGAAAATAATGAAATTTTTAATGAAAATATGTGATATATATGAAATATTAGTGATTATATAATTTTAATATTTTATTTTACTTTATTTCTTTCAATATTTTGAGAAAATGGAAACAACATTCATGCGTGCGTACGACCTACCGTCTCCATGAACAGTGCATTTCATTTTCCACCTATAACTTTTATAGATTAATCTAAATAAATATATAATGGATATATATTATATTTATATCATGTTTAAAATTCTAGAGAATATGTAACTATGATAAAATTAATAGGACCAAAAAAATAACAAATCAAAACATACATTAAAAACAAAGTAGTTATTGCCCAAAACGCAACTTTAACATATAATTGTTAATAAACAGGTAATAAAAGGTCATAAGTAAATCATATATGGTATGATATATATATATGTATGTATGTATTTATGTATTTATGTATGTTTATGTAATATATTTGTAGTAAACTTATATTTATTATACACGAGTTTTGAGTATGTATGAAGGAAGTTGAGACTTAAGGTAAGTGATTTTTGTCTCAATTTTCCTTCTTTGAGACATATGTTATGTTATACACTAATATTATTTTATTAGGTGTATTTACAGACCCTTTTCCATGTAATATCATGAATTTATTTGTTCTCATGATATTATAAGTTTCATTTAATTTTAATCTTTCATGTGGCTTATGATTTTGTGTTACCAAAGTGGTATGGGTTTTATGTTACAATCTCATAATTTATTGGTATTTCTCATGATTATGCATCCAATGATTAAATATTATGATATATCTCACAAGAAACTCATTTATTTTCTTATCCTTTTGTTTTTTTGAGAATAAATGTTTCGCTTCATTTTCCTCTCTTTATGTACTAAAGAGTTCAAAATTATGTTTTTATAAAAAAACATGTTTTTTTCTCTTCAATCGAAAATAATTTTTATTTCAAATCCATGTTATCTAAAAATATTTAAAAAAAAATTCAAAATTTTTCAAATGATTTATTAAATAAATTTTTACCCATGTTTTACTTTTTACAAAAAAAAATTAAAAGGAATCTTCTTTCTGTTTCCCAAATAAGGATCGTTTGTCTTTTACCAAAAATGTGAAAGGAATATTTACTTTAACATGTACACCATCAATTTAAATTTCCTAATGTCATGATAATTATTTCATTTATAGATTAATTTATAATTCTTCAAATTTATTTTAAAATAAAATAATCTTCACAATATTTTATGAATTTTAAATTTTAAAAAAAATTATTTTCAAAGAAATGATATTTTCATCAAGAAAATTTACAAGTGGATTTTATTTCAAAATAATTTTCCATCTAAGATGGAATCCTTTTTTGTTAGTTATGATATTCTAGGGAGATAATTAAAGGATAATATTCTTGTTCTTTATCTTAATGGTTTATGTTTATGATGATACGATGTTTATGAAATCTGTTTCTCTTCCATAGGTAATTTCTATGATAAAATTCTTATGAAACCTTATTATTTTTTCATGGGTTATGTTGTGATGAAATAATGAAATATTTATAAAACCTATTTCTTTTCCATAGGTTATTTTATGGTGAAATATTTATAAAACTCATTTAATTTCATGGGTACTGATATGATAAATGTTTTATGATCTTGTGGTACTAATTTTTATGATTTTCATTATGTATTGGGTGGGTCCTATATCTCCCTCTAATTCATTGAGTAAATATTGATATATCATGAGATAAACAGGATTTGAATGGGGAGTAATCCCAATTCAGTAAAGGACTATGTCTACTATGATAGTCTTGGGAGTGAACCTTGACTTCTATGATGGTTTTTGGAGTGAAATAATTCCACTATGATAGTCTTAGAAATGATCCTTTAACTACTAAGGAAATTAATTTCTATGCTTTTTTATATGCCAAAAATCTATGCCTTATACTAATGTTACGATCTCATGTAAGATCCTAGACTTCTCAAAGGTATGTAATTGTTTAAATTTCGGTTTGAAACTCTTAATTGTGGTTAATGAAATGTTTACCGGTTGTATAATGAGGTTCAGGAGTGTTTTGGGGGTTTAGGACACAAAAGAAAGGGGAATTATTCCATTCTGTGAAAGTTTCATGGTTTGTGTACGGTTAGTGAAAACCATGTGATGGGGGAACTGAACCATGAGGTTTGGGATAGAATCTTTCCCCATGGTTGGAACATGATTTTCTAAACTATTTGGATCTCTCTAGGTAACCGTGCAACTCAACCCTTCGTGGATAGTGGCAGGTGCACAGTTTGGAAAACTGTGCGGTCAAACCATGTGTCCCATTAAAAAGTGAAGAATTACAAAACAACCCCTTGGGATTCTATGTTTTTTACCTCCCCATTTCCCCCCTATCAACCCTATAGATGAACCAAACTATCCCAAGCTTCCAAGGGATCATTCTCCTTCTATTCTAGGCCATTTGGAGTATCATTGTTTGAGTATTGAAGCTTCGGATTAGGGCTTCAATGGGTGCTTAAATATCGATATAAGGAAAAGGTTAAGGCTTATTTCATCATTGTATTCGAGCTAGGTGGTCTACAAGTTATATCCCATAGTCTTTATGTTGATTAGTTCTTACATGGCTATGTGTTTGCTTCCTTCTTGTTGTGTGTTTAATGTCTTTAGTGAGATTTGGTAAAAATTGTAGTCTAATAGGGATTTGAACCCCTCATGATCCCTATAGGATGCATTGAGTTTGAATAGACCAATTTAGGGCCACCCATGGGGTGTGTCAATGTTTTAAAACATAGGAAATGGTAATGTTAAGCCCGAAATTGATAAGTGATATAGTATATCCCATGACGAACATGTTGGTATGTTAAATTGAATTAAAAGGGGAATTTGAATAGTTTTTTATAGACTTTGATAATGGAATAAGGGATTTTTTGGATAATATGAAATGGGTAATAGGTAATAAAGTAATTATTCTAAGTGAATTATGAATTGTACTTGAAATGCTTAAGTGAGTTAAAACATATTGAATGATAAATATGTTAAATGGGTAAATGTTGATGAGTTGGTATGTTTTTTAAATAGATAAATGGGTTATGCAATGAAATGGTAATGTACTAATGGGTTAAGGCATGATGTTAATCCAACATGTTGAATTATTATGAAATGATGATGTGATGTTACTGATTGTGTATGGTTTTTAATATGGTGTATGTGGTAATGGTTAAATAAGAATGTTCACATGGCTTGGTTGTTGTGGAGTATTGGACTTGAGTATCTACACCCACGAGTCAAGTTAAGACTGATGATCTAACCCCACCCCAAAATACATGGGTTAGGGAAGGGGACTGAGGATCTATTCCCCTAATAAATTCATTTGATGATACTACCTAGACTGAGGCTTCTAGGCAAGTGTATTTTATTTTTTGTGAAATTTTATTCCTAGAGAGTAAGGGAACTTGAATTAATCCCTTAGGCAAAGTAATTGGTCGGCTTTTGATATAGTGTTAATGATGTAATTCCTAACCCTTGTAAAACATGATGAAGATGAACTTAGTAATGAAGAAAGTGTAATTGATGAAATAGATCTAATGATGAAAATGGTTAAGAGTATATTGCTAACTAATGGATCCTGAGTTATCTTTTGCTTTACCTTGTCAATTATTTATTACCTACATACCATATGTTTTTAGAATGAATATTTTTGTCGACACAGTTGGTGGTGGAATATTGAGTTTCACTCACACCCTTCTCAAGCCTCCATTCATTACCTGAGTAGATTTCATGATTACAAGTCAGGGAAAGGGGAAAGGCCATATGCTATGGAGTTGAGTTGGTCTTGGGGAGTGAATTGATGAGGATCTAGACTTGGATTCAGGAATCATTTTGGGGATTTAGTTGTTGTTATTTATTTTGGGTTTTTCTTCACTTTCAGCACTATTATCATGGGATGACAGATTGACTATTTGGTTGAGATTTTCATACTATTTAGAAACTAGTTTGAATACATTTTTTTGGTTTTTAGCTTATTATTTTCTTATTTAATATGTTATAAATTGTGTCTTACTCTGGTAATTATGGTAAGGTTTCCCATGTGACTTACCAAACCCTCACCACTAGTCATTAACCTCTAGAATATGGGTAGGTGTGCTTGAGGTCATGTGGAGACTCAACTTAGAGAATTGGTTTAGTGGATCCCAGGTAAAGGATGTTAAAAAGTGGTGTCAGATGGGTTCTTTTCTATGGTCTTATTATTTGGGATGGTAGATATGAGGTTTTGAAGTGTTAGGCCTTGTAAATTATCTCATGTGTGGGACTATCTAACCCATGTATGAGAGAAACCTAAGTCATCAATGGTGGAAATTTTTGTTCTTGATGTGTGTTGTTGTAGTTGAATGGTTTTTCACCACTGGGTGATGCACTTGTTGTATGGTGTGACTGTTTCATGATATTTTTCTCATGTCTAGAATGACATGAGGTTTTCTATTCATGCATCATTTTAGGAACCTAGAGATATATGTGGAATGAATTATAATAGGTAGGCATGAGATGGGTTTGAGGGTCATGAAGGGTATGATGCATTTTACTTTCTCAAAAATTTGAAGAAAATTGTATCTAATACAGATTATGAAAATGAGTAAAAAGTAAGAATGTTAATGAATAGTTTGAGGATATTTCTTAGTAAAGGGGTATAAGTGAGATAATAATATTGGTTATAATGAGCTGTGAATAAGTTAAAAACATTAGTTGTGACGATCTTCAAAGAGAGAAATGTTCCTAACGAATAATGTTTTTCATTGTAAGTGAGAGAATGATTTTAAAAAGGTGTCTAATGAAAGGTTTATATTTGAGTATGTTGGTTTACCCATGTTATATATGAACCGTGATAGAGATGGTCAAGGGTAGTGTTTTAGGTGTGATGAGGTTCGTTGGAATAGTGCGTGCAGGATGAGTTGTTATGGATAGTGAAGATACTTATTTTATATAAATTTTGGAATCTTTATGTTATATGTTATAATACACATGATTGGAATTATAGGAAGATTCCACCATCTCGACGTGAGTCGTTCGGGTGATAAGATTAAGTCGTTGAGTATTCTCCTCCAGAAGTGGGGCATAGAGTTTTGGTAGTTCAAGGTAACCCAGGAGAGGAGCAGTTCTGAGAGAAATTTTCTCATTTTATGCAGATGATGGAATGGGATACAGAGAGGGTTGTGCGGAATGTGTTTTATCTGACCATAGAAATTCAGTTGCAACACCCTCCAAAATTTTCCAGATAGGGTGGACCTAAGGCTTTGGAGTTCTGGATAGAGTTCATCCAGATGATTTTGGTTCACTTAGAGACTACTGTAGAGAAGAGAGTCAAGTTGATAGTGTACATGTTACGGGGACCGGTGAAGTGCTGGTGGGATATCTTGGTTCATACCCAGCAGGCAGATGGTATTCTATGGAAGGACATTAAGGAAAAGTTTCTATAAAACTTCAATAAAAATAATTTGGGACAGGATAAAGATATAGAGTTTATGATTTTGATCCAAGGAACAATGTCAGTGAGGAATTATGTAGGCCGTTTCATGGAATTTCAACACTTTCTTTCAGCATTGGGGGGAGATGAGGTCGTGATGAAAAGATTCTTCCAAGATGGGATTATACATGAGATTAATTCTTAGGTAAACATCTTCCATTTAAATAGGTTTGAAGAAGTGCTGGATCGTGCCTTTATTTCAGAAGGGAATTTAAAGGAGACTTTAGTAAATGGGTTTTTGGCTCTAGTTTCATGGATTATTGGTGTGAATTATGAGGTAAGGAAGCATTGTTTTATAAATTCTCATCTGAGTGGAAGTGTGAAGAGTGTTCCAAAGAGATAACCAACCACTCAAAGTGGTAACCATGATTTTTTCTTTCAATGTGGTAGGTCGGGGCACATCCATGGTCAGTTTCCTTGACCACTAGTTGAGTGATGAGTATGAGCAAAGATGGGGAATGTGTATAGGTTATTCTAGAACCCTCGATAGCTAGGAGTAGGTGGAGTTCTCAGGCTCATTTTGAGTGCAGGTAGGGGATCTGTTACACCTTATCGGGCTCGAAGTTGGAGTTCGACTAGCCGTACCGGTAGAGGTAGTGGACATGGTACTCTAGGGTGAAATAATCCATGATAGTAGGGAAGTGAAGCACCGGGAACTTAGACTAAGGCCCAGGGAACAGGGGTAGGTTAGCTTCATGCAATTCAGTCTACACCTGGAGGTGGTGAGGCTGGTCCATCGACAGTTCTAGGTATAATCCTTGTAGCTTCACAATTCCCCATAATTTATTTGACATAGGTGCCTCACATTCTTTTATCTCTGCTCAATTTGTGGTTGTGTTGGGTCTAGTGGTGGAATGTACATGTGTAGTCATATCGATTGACACACTGTTAAGGGTGTTAGAGAAAAATATCTCGCAATGTAAGGGGTGTGCACTCAAGGTTGGTGGGTACCGTTTTCTATGGAACTTGTTCATTATTGAGATATTGGGTTTTGGTCTAGCTTTAGGTATGTACTTTATGATATTATACTAATCCCATATTTACTATTACCATTATAGGGTAACATTCACTTCTCTTGAGGGAGACATTTATATCCATCATGGGGAATGGGATGCTCGGGAAAGTTGTGTAAGGCTAGTTTGGAAACAGTTGGGTGAACTCATAGCCCAAGTGTATTGAATTATGATTGATGATAGGGAAGTATAGAATATTTTATTTCATCCTATGTTGGATCAGTTCTAGGATATGTTTCCTTAGGATTTCTCAGTGCTGCCACCCAAGAGGGATATTGATTTCATGATACAGTTGCTTCCAGGAGAAGAACCAGTTTCCATTCCACCATACGCAATGGAATTGACAGAACTCCAAGAGCATAAAGCTCAATTAGAGGAACTGGAGAATAAGGGTTTCATTATCCCTAGTACATCACCTTGTGGATCTCTAGTTCTATTTTACAAGAAAGATGATGGGTCATTGAGGTTGTGTGTCGATTATAGGAAGTTGAATCAAATGATGGTTAAGAACTGATACCCTCTTCTTCAAATAAATTATTTGTTCGACCAGCTAATAGGTGCTTCAGTGTTCTCCCAGATCGATCTGAGATCATGGTATTATTAGCTTAGGGTGAGACCTTCTAATATACCACATAGTACCTTCAGAAGTAGGTATGGGTTGTATGAGTTTTTTTATTCCATTTGGGTTGACCAATGCATTATCATTTTTTACAAACCTAATGAATAGAATATTTCACTGATATCTGGACTAGTTCTTAGTTTTATTTGTTTATGACATCTTAGGGTAGTCTAAAACTCATGATGATCATTATAAACATATTGAAATCATCCTGAGTACACTAAGAGAGCATAATATATATACACCAATCTATTTAAATGTCATTTATAGATTGAAAAGGTTCATCTATTTGGGCACATCATCTCTAAATAAGATGTATTTGAGGATCTAGATAAGTTTTAGGAATATTTGTATTGGGAGAATCCCAATAATGTTTCTGATATTCAAAGTTTTTTGGGTTTGTCCAACTATTACTAAAGGTTCATTAAATACTTTTATCATTTAGTAGCACCACTTTTAGGTTTGACCAAGAAGGGTATCAGGTTAGAGTGGTCTAAGGCCTATGAGAATGTCTTTTAGAAATTGGAGAGGTGGTAGACAACTGCACCGATTATGATCTTACCTCATTTAGGTAAGAAGTATACTTTTTTTGTGAGGCATCTGGTGTTAGTCTTGGAGAATTATTAATGTAGGATGATCGGGTTTATTGTATGGGTCATGATAGTTGAGGCCTCATGAAAGTAATTACCCTACACATGATCCTGAGTTTTCCATGTTGGTTCAGGACTTGAAATGTTGGCGGTATTACTTACTTAGAGAACAATTTACATTGTATACCGATCATAAGATTCTAAAGTACATCTTCTCTAAATGTGATTTGAATCTTCATCAATGAATATGGGTTGAGTACGTTCAATCCATTGACTTTGAGTTGGGTTATACACAAGGAAGGGGAAATATTTTTTCATATTCTTTGAGTCATAAGACGCATAATCAGGTGGTTCAGGAATCATGTTCGGAGTGTAAGATGATGAAATTGTTTTCTAAGATACATGTGGAGGTGTAGGATGACCAAGGGTAGATAACCCTTGAATCCTTCACAGTTAAGTCCATGCTTCTAATTCAAGTCAAGAAGAAAAAATGTGATGATTCATAGTGTTTGGTCATAAAGTAAAATCTTAAAGGTGGGGATTCACCTTCTAGTTGGACCGTTGGTGATGATGGGATTATTTATGTCCGTGATCATGTTATTGTACCAACATGTAGTCAAGAGTAGTTGATGCAAGAGTTCCATGCATAGAGGTTGTTTTTTCATCCTGGTCTTACCAAAATGTATTGGGACCATTGTAGGAAAATATTGGTGGCCAGGGATGAAGAAAGAGTTTACTAGATTCATGGCGTGATGCCTTACCTATCAGAAGGTTAAGGTTGATCATCAGTGACTGAGTGGTTTTTTGAATCCATTGACCATTAATGAATGGAAATAGAATGATGTGATGATGTATTTTTTTGTGGGTCATCTAAGGATGATTCAAAAGAATGATTTGATCTAGTTATTCATTGATCAGTTGACTAAAGTGGCTAATTTCTTTCCAATTTGAGAGACTTTAATCGTGGATCAGTTGTGTAAGTTGTATGTTCAGGGATAATATGGTTGAATGGATTACCATAGATGATATTTTCATATAAATATATACATTTTACATCATTCTTATGGAAGGGATTGTAGAGGGTTCTTGGTACTTAGGTGTTTTTGAGTATGGATTTTCACCTACAGATAGATGGGCGATCAGAACGCACCATTCAGATACTAGAGGACATGTTGAGAGCTTGTATCCTAGATTTTGGTGTATCATGGAAAAATCATCTCATGCTTGTTGAATTTCACTACAATAATAGTTATCAAGATAAAATTCATATGGAACCATTTAAGTTGATCTATGGTAGGTTGTGTAGATCTCCATTGTGTTGATTAGAGTCTGGGGAATCAAAGTTTTTGGGATTGAGTATCATGCCAAAAATGCCGAAATAGGTTTAGTTGATTTTTAAACGTATGTAAATATATTATAGTAAGAAAAATTCATATGTGGGTTGGAATCATTGACCTCATGAGTTCATGGTGGGTGAACGTCTATTTATTTGGGTGTTTCTAAGGTTCGTTCACCGTTGAATTTGGAAATAAAGAAAGTTGACACCCAGTTACATGGGGCCATTTGAGATCAGGGAGAGGATCAGACCAATTTCATACCAATTGGATATTCCACAGTGATATAATTGTATGTACAATTTTTTCATGTGTCTCAACTTTGGTAGTATCACACTGACCCATCTCATGTGTTTGATGTTGGAGATTTTGATCTTGAGTTCGATGCATCCTTTTAGGAGCATCTGGTTTGTATTATAGATCATGGAGAGAAAGTCTTGTGGGATAAGACTATAAATTTGGTTTGAGTTTTGTGGAAGCATGGTAATTTTCAGAAATAAACTTGGGAAAGGGAGTCATATATGTGGTCGGAGTGGCCTAATCTCTTTACTTCGGAAGCTCAATGATGCTTGGGAAGAGCGTCTTGAGGACAAGTCATTATAAGGTGGGGGAGGTTTAAGATCCCAGACATCTCAAAGGTATGTCCTTATTTAAATTTATGTTTTAATATATTAATTTTGGGATAATGAAATGTTTACTGGATGTATGAGGAGTTTTGGGAGTGTTTCTGGGGTTCGGGACCTGAAAGAAAGGGTAATCGGTCCATTCTGTTCATGTTGCGTAGTTTGTGCACTATTAGTGCAAACCATGTGTGGGTGGAACCAAATAATGTAGTTTTGGGAAAGAGTCATTCTACATGGTTGGAACATGTTTTTTCAAACCTCATAGAGCTCCCTAGGTAACCGTGAAACTCAACCCTTTGTGGAAAGTTACAGGTGCACTGTTTTCGCATGGTTTGGAAAACCTTGCACCCCATTAAAAAGTGAAAAATTACAAAACCTCCCCCTTAGGATTTTATGTTCCTTACTCGAGTTCTTACCCACTTATCCCCCTCTCAACCCTAGTGATGAACAAAACTCTCCCAAGATTCAAAGGGATTATTCTCCTTCGATTCTAGGACATTTGAAGCGTCATTGGTTAAGGATCGAAGCTCTACATTAAGGATTCAAGGGGTGATTAAATCTAGATCTAAGGAAAATTTCAAGGGTGTTTTCATCATGGATTCTAGGGATGTGGTCTATAATTTATATCCCATAGTCTTTATGTTGATTTTTTATTGCATGGTTGTGCATTTTCTTACCGATTTTTTTTTGCGTTTAATGTCTTTAGTGGGTTTTAGTAAAAACAATGGTTGTCTAATAGGGATTTGAACCCCTCCCAATCCCATTAGGATGCGTTGAGTTTGAATAGACCAATTTAGGGACACCCATGGGTGTGCCAATGTTTCCAGGCATAGTAAATGGTAATGTTAATCCTGAAATTGATATGTGATATAGTAGATCCCATGACGAACATGTTGGTATGTTAAATTGAATTAAAAAGGGAATATGAATATTTGTGTATAGACTTTGATAATGGAATAAGGGATTGTTTTTCTAGTATGAAATGGGTTAGAGGTAATAAATTAATTATTCTAATTAACTTATGAATTGTTATTGAAATGAATAAGTGATATAAACCATTTAAAACGATAAATATGTTAAATGGTTAAATGTTCTTGAGTTGATATGTGTGTCAAATGGATAACATGTAGGAATTTCTAATTATGTTAAATTGGGATAATACATGAGAATTGTGGAATATGCATAAATGGTAAAGGCATAAGGAAATGAAAATGTGTTAAATGGGCTATGTAATGAAATGGTAATGTAGTATGGGTTAAGTCATGATTTTAATCCTACACGTTGAATGATTATGAAATGTGAATGTTATTTTATTGATTTTGTATGGTTCTTAATATGGTATATGTGGTAATGGATAAATAATAATTTTCACACAGCTTAGTTGTTGTGGGGTATTGGACTTAAGGATCTATTCCCATAGGTTGGGTTAAGACTAAGTCTCTTACCCCACCCCACAATTAATGAGTTAGGGAAGGGGACTGAGGCTCTATTCTCCTAACAGATGTATTTGATGAGACTACCTTGACTGAGGCTTCTAGGTAAGTGTATTTTATTTGTTGTGAAATTTTATTCCTATAGAGTTAGGGAACTTGACTTATTCCCTTATGCATATTAATTGACCGACTTAGGATATAGTGTAAATGATGTAATGAATAACCCCTAAAACATATGATTAAGATGATTATTTTTAATGAAGAAAGTGTAATTGATGAAATTGATCTAATGATAAAAAAAATTAAGAGTATATTGTTAACTAATGGCTCCTAAGTTATATTTTTTTACCTTGTTAGTTATTTATTACCAGAATGCACTATTTTTTTAGAGTGGATATTTTTGTAAACATCATTGGTGGTGTCTTACTAAGTTGTACTCACACCCTTCTCGAGCCGTTGTTGGGTACCTGAGCAGATTTTATGATTGAAGGTCAGGACAAGGGAAAAGGCCATATGTTAGGGAGTTGAGTTAAGCTTGGGGAGTGCATGGATGAGGATTTGGACTTAGTGTCAAGACCTATTTTGGGGATTCAACTATGGGTTTTTATTTTGTGTTTTCCTTCAATTTAATCATTGTTAGCATGGCATGAAATATTGATTATCTGATTTTGATTTGTACCATGTTTGGAAACTAGTTGGAAAGCATGTTTTTAGTTTTTGGATTATTATTTCCATATTTCATATGTTATATATTGTGTATTACTCTTGTAATGAGGGTATAGTCTCCCCATGTGACTTACCAGACCCTCGCTGCTAGTCAGAAACCTATGGTGTATGGGCAGGTGTGCTTGAGGTCATGTGTTAACTCAGCTTGAAGCACTATTTTAGTGGATCCTAGGTTGGTGGCGTTACATCTCATGGTTCATGTAATTTGATTTCATTATTATTCATGTGTTATTAACTGCCAATATTTATTCCATAACTAAATTTTATGATCAATGACATTCAGGGTATGGTTTTTAAATGTTATTCTCATGTTCGCATTACCTTTTGCTCATGATATGTTGATATCTCCCTTTTTTACCCTTACTGATCATCTAATCTCACCCTTTATTATGTTTCCTTTACTTAGGTTGTGATGAAAGGTATTATGTATGGTATGGATAAGAAGGGTTCTAGTCATGAATAACATAGTGGGAGATGACATAGCTCTCTTATGGACTAGTTTTCTATGTGTCAAAGTTTCTAAATGCGCTATACCTTTACAATCCTCAAGCGTGTGTGTATGTAATGTAATGAATGTTCATCTAAAAAGATGTAATATCTATGTATGATAAGTATGGGTATTTAAATTTGGTATCAGAGGATAGGTTTAGTTAACATTTTTAAATTATGATATGAAAACTTTAGTGATAAATCTAAGGATACGTCTATGTATAAGTCTACGGGTGAGTTAAAGTATAGTAAAATAGCCTAGAATTTTGGTAAAGGATATAGTGAGTGGTTTCCAAGAAATTGCATCCCTATATAGATACTATAATTGGATGTGTATAGGGAATTTAGGGACCTATAGGTGGTAAATTTGAAAAGGTTTCATTGAACTAGACTCGATCATCACCTGGTGCATGATAAAGGGTCGTACTTCACACCCAGATTGACACCCCAGGGGAATATGGTTTTGAAATTCAAAAAATATTTACAAACCATCATGATGGATTTAAATAGATGATTAATATTTGTGACTTAGGATAAACTAATTGTCTCATAGATTAAAAATTAGGTTCCATGATTAATGCATCCTATAAGTGATTTTTAGTGATTATGTGGTTACCCACTATGATTATTGTTTATCATGCTATTATTTTTGGTTTTAGACAATGGATACAACCCAAATGAAGCATGTTAATTATGAGTGAGATAGAAAATTAAATTATTATACTCCTAAGTATCCAAATTTTATGGGATTTAGAAGAAAAAAATCTCATTTCAATGCTCATTCAACCTTCTCAATCTATAAATCATGCTTAACTTACAAATGAGAAAAGGAGGGAACAACACTCTATTGATTCCTTCATGAGTTAGAATCCATATTATTTTAGTGATTTTTCTGATCTAATAACTACTAAATAATGGATTAGTACCACTAAAAAGATATTTCCATTATCCAGTGTTTGGAACATGAAAAAACATTTTGGTTTTCTATCATTTGGAAGGAGAGGCATATCAATATTGAAATCTCATAATGAATACAAGGGAACCAGATGAAATTGATTCCATAGAGTGGGATGAGTTTAAAAGATTACTTTTTAATAAGTAAAAACCTAATATCCTTTATAAAAAATAGATAAGGAATTCCTTGAGCTAAAGCAGAAGGATGGTGAATCTGTCAGTGCCTATAAGGAAAATTTTACAGGACTTTCAAGGAATTCTTATGGTATTATCATCCAAATGGAAATTAAAGTTGATCAATTATTCGGTGTCTTAAAACCATGTATCTAAAGGGAGTTACCCATAATGGACTTTATTAGTTATGAATAAATTGTTTGATGTTCTCTTGAGGTGGAAATAGAGATTGAAGTTACCCATCAATGTCACGGTTTTGATAAGAAAATAAAGATAGAGTTCAAAGAAAACTCTAAAAAACATGGAGAGAAGAAGGTGAGCATTCCTTTATATAAGGCCCCAGCCTTAAACCTTACTTAATATTGAATTAAATGAATAATTCACATTGAGTATCTTTTCAGGTTTATAGTTTTAGAGAATTATAACATAACTACTACATCTCAAAAGATTACAAAGTAGACACTTCTACTAAGTTTCCATAGAATAAAAAAACTCTTAAAAAGAAACATGTCTAGTTCCATGTTTTATATAGCATGACTTTCCCTTGATCCCATCCTTGACCCTATTCCACATTAAGACCTGTGAAAAACATTTCAAAAAACTTTGGGTGAGCATAAAAAGCTCATTAAGGGATACACAAAGAATGAAAACTGTTAGTTTATCAAAACAACAAGTAAACCATGTATACTTTATCAATGTAATACCTTCACCTTCATGAAGTAGTAAAAACTCTTCACTGAAAAAAATATAATTACTTACCCTTTTGTAACCAAAGGATTACCATAAAACCCATATAAAGAACACATAACATATAAAGGTAACTTGAGACATAAACATACTTAAGTGGAATAACCATACAGTCGACTTTCACACATATCACTTAATGGAATATCCATTCGGCCAACTTCCATACATACTTAATGGAATATCCATACGGCCGACTTCCATACCCAATGCATTGGAGGTTATAACATAACCACCCATCCTGGTATTCACGGCACCACCCGTCATATGGTTTATCATGTAACCACCCGTCAAATGTCCAAGTACAAATATAAAATCATAAAACAATTATAATGGAAAGAAAAAATTTCCACACTTTGATCACAATATATCACATAAATATATTGACATAACAAATCCATTATAAAAACCATTTTCAATACCAAAATACAAAAAAGAGTATATGGTATTTATTTCATTTTAAAAACATTACGGCTTGTTGAGGAAGCCAATGACCAAATAATACTCGCGGCGGCGGAAAAGGTCATTGTCACCGCGTGCGTTAAAAGAAACATTCCTTTTTGTCGTTCTGTAAAAAGCTTCATAGAAAAAGATTCTTTTTGTATAAAAGTAAAATTCAAAGGGTTTTATACACCGTATAAAAGAAAGTTGTGTATAAAACGAAATATGCCTCAATGAAAGGAGATTGAGACGAAGTCCCTTACCTCAGGTCCGACTTCACTCGATCATTCTTTAACGTCCTGAATAATAAACTTGAGTTAATTTCTAGTTGCTTAAGAACCTTTTTCATGTTCATTATTACTTTACTATCACTTATTATCATGTTATAAACATTATGTAATCATTTAAGTTAATAATGTTTGTTTTGTCGATATTTGGTTCATCAGTCGAAAGTGGACTTCTTACAATTACATGTTGTTCGTGTGGTCAAAGGTTCTTTATATCCAGAATAAAAATCCTGATTTTGATATCATATATATCATATATATCTAGAATATACATGTATTTATAATATCACATAATCATTTAGAGGTAAGAAATGAAATGCACCGTTCATGGAGACGGTAAGCCGTACGTACGCATGAACGCTACTTTCATTTCTATGTCATATTAATGGAATTAAAACTAAATGAGAGGTATGTATATTTTAATTCCATAATTATATTAATCATTTATATGTAACATAAATTATATATATACATTATAAATATGTACTTATAATAGTACATTACATTTGGGGATAAGAAATGAAATGCACCGTTCATGGAGACGGTAAGCCGTACGTACGCATGAACGCTACTTTCATTTCTATCTCATACATTAATGGAAAGAAATAATAATTATATAGAGGTATATTATAATTCCAGTATAAAATCATATATAATAACTTTAAATCCATCCTTTATACAACCCACATATGGCATTAACGAATCACATCACTTTGAGGGGGCGGTAGTCCGTACTTCCTAAAATGAAATTATCGTGTTTACCCACAATGGAAACCATAAAGGTAACCCAAAAATGAAAAATAAAGAAGAATAAGAAAAATATAAACATAATATATATCATATATAAATATAGTTACATCTTAATGGCCACCATTAAAGGTGTTTAAAAGAATATTGAACAATCATCGTTTCGTGAGGCAGAAATTCGCCAACCATAGAAACAGTATGTTCTTTAACCATTAGATGTAGATGTGTGTAAGTGTAGCTCGAAATCTTATTATAACAACATCCTAGTATATTTAAGATACTGTAGTTGTTACAAAATAAATGAATAAAAAGATTTTAGGGGGTTGGAGAAGCAAAATAAAACAAAAGAACACAAGTGAAGACATCACCTTAAAATCGGGTAACTCTCTTAGATTTGAGCTCAAAGGCTTCCTTGGGAAGGCTTCTGCCCAAAGTGAGGCTTCAAGGAGTAAGAGAGGGATGTGGAGAGACAACAGGGGCAGGGGTTGGCCGAGCCAAAGGCTTTGGATGTGTCGGTAAAGTGGTAGAGGTGGGGGCCTTTTATAAGAGGAGAGGAGGGGCACTCTTGGAAAGTAAGGAAATGTTACTTTATTTTAGAATGAGTTTCGGATTTTAATGGTCCCACATTGATGTGTTTCGAGGATAAGGTGATAAGGGTTCACAATCCACCCATCCAATAGTTTTTGGACATGTGTAGGTCATAGATTTTACATTAT
The DNA here is from genome assembly GCA_963277665.1 of Viscum album. NCBI lineage: Eukaryota > Viridiplantae > Streptophyta > Magnoliopsida > Santalales > Viscaceae > Viscum > Viscum album. The sequence continues at coordinate 597,346 of OY728152.1, read as the reverse complement.
CATTTCATTTTATTTAAATCCTTTGCTAATGAGGTAATCGCTACATCATCATGATGTCATAAATAATTTAATTAATTTAATGTCTAAAAAATTATATAAAAAATACTATGATGTAGGAAAGCTTTTTATCTTTCCAATTACTATTTATAGTCAAAAATATGACTTGTATAACCCCATTTAAAAATTGTTTTAGTAAAACAACTCATGTTTGTGTCATTTTAATTTTAACATTAAACAAAAAGGTATTTATGTCATTTTCCAACCAATGTGGCTCCATGGGGTCCCCATGTTGAACCATGGATTGTCTTGGTCGGCCATGACTCATCCAATGAGGGTATTACATGTGTCTAGGTCATTTTATATTATTAAAACATTATTTTTACCTTAAACTACACTAATTACCTCTAATCGCGATTAAAAACATAAGAAGTTACTATTCACCAAAAAATTATTTTAATCCCATTGAACCACATTTTACTTATTAATGAAAACCATGTATGTAGGATTTTTGAAATTCAAAACACATAGGTGGTAAAATTTCATTTAAACGAAAAATCAGTTTTTAAGTACCACTTAGTGGTTTCACTATTCATCAAAAATTGAAGTCTTTCAGAAAAATACCAAAACTTCACCCTAATCTATATTTGATATTCCGAATTCAAAAATGAAGTCCACTTTACAATATTCAAAACATATAAGTTGCATTAATTAATTTAATAATTAATTCCCGCTGTCAGAACAAATAACGTGTTTTTATGAAACAATAAGTATCAAAATATTGACACTAGTTTAAGTCCGATTTCAAAGTGAAATTAATTCCAACGACCACTATTGGATTTAATGGTAAAAATATATTCTAATTTCACTTTAAAACCAATTAAAAAGATAATATAATCATATAAATAAATTTGATTAAAAAGAGGTTTTGAATTAAAATACAACATTTTACACTATTCATTAAAAAATGAACTTTATCGGAAAAACACCAAAAATTTACACAAAGTAAATTTTGATGTCCCAATTATAAAGAAGAGTTTTATTTGGTCCAATAGAATGTATAAGAGTGAACAAAACTATATTTAATGACGGTTCTCCATCAAAAGGTGATAAGTGAACCTTTAGTGAAAATTAGGGCATATACGCCTAAAATTGAATTCTTTCCGTATTTTAAGACTTTATCTTTTATTAGATAAAAGTAAAAACATTTAAAATATATATATAATCATATTTTAGTTATTTCTATCCATTTCCGCCAATACAACAGCTATGTGTTAACTACCATTTAAAATAATATTATTTTATTACTAGTGTGCAACGTAAGATTTCAAAGAAACTCTTTGTTGCGTATCGGGTACACTATCGAACATAGCAACCCCTTTAAAGTAAAATTAATATTTAATTCGTAAATATTAATAAATATTACAATGTTTTATTCATTATTTACCTGGGATGTTACATCCTTCCCCCCTTTTGGGAATTGCGTTCTCGTAATTTTATTCACTTATCAAAATAAGTGGGGGTATTTATCCCTCATAGAATTTTCAGATTCCCACGTTGCCTCTTCAACCATATGGTTTTTTCACAAAACCTTTACCTGGTGAATTACCTTATTTCGCAACACTTGCTCTCTTCGGTCAAGAATATGGACTGGTTGTTCTTCATAAGAGAGATTCTCTTCCAACTGAACTACCTCTGGGCTCAAAACATGAGATGAATCTGGCATATACTTTCTCAGCATCGAAACATGCAAAACATTGTGTACCTGAGATAAACTCGGAGGTAAAGCCACTTGGTAAGAAACTGATCCAACTCTCTCCATAATTTAATATGGTCCAATGAACCTTGGACTCAGCTTTCCTTTCTTACCAAATCTCATCACACTTTTCCATGGAGAAACCTTGAGAAAAACATGATCACCTACCTCGAAAGATAGATCCTTCCTCCGGTTATCCGCATAACTCTTCTGCCTGCTTTGAGCTGTTCTCATGTGTTTCTGAATCAACTGAACTTTTCCTGCCATCTCTTCTACCAATTCTGGTCCCATCAGCTTCCTTTCACCCACTTCATCCCAAAATGCTGGAGTTCGACACCGCTTCCCATATAATGCCTCAAATGGTGCCATCTGCATACTGGAATGAAAAATGTTATTATAAGAAAACTCAACCAAAGAAAGATGTTGGTCCCAACTTCGCTAATAAACCATCGAACAAGCTCGTAGCATATCCTCCAAGGTATGAATTGTTTGTTCTGACTTTCCATCTGATTGCAGATGAAAATCTGTACTAAAATTTAATTCAGTACCCAACGACTTTTGAAGGCCTTTCCAAAAGTTAGAAGTAAACCTGGGATCACGATCAGATACAATGGAGAGAGGAACTCCATGTAACCTGACTATCTCTTTAAGATACAAACGGGAAAGTTGATCTAGGGAAAAAGTATATCGTATATCAAGGAAATGAGTAGATTTAGTCAAGCGATCAACAATAACCCAGATTGCATTATTACCTCTAGATGTCTTTGGTAATCCCACGACAAAATCCATGGATATATTTTCCCATTTCCACTCTGGCACTGGTAAAGGTTGAAGCATCCCTTTCGGTAACTGTCGCTCTGCTCCAACCTACTGACAAGTCAAACACTTCACAGTAAAATCATCAATATCCCTTTTTATTCCATCCCACCAGTAATACTCCCGCAGATCTCTGTACATCTTAGTACTTCCAGGATGAACTAAAAACGGGGAACTATGAGCCTCACATAACAACTCATTATTCAATTGTGAATCACAAGGCACACATAATCTCTTCCCAAACCTCAAAACACAATCATCATCAATGTTGAATTCAGGCAACTTACCCTTCTGAACCAGCTCTACCTTTTTCTGCAACTCACTGTCTTGCTTCTGTGCTTGCTTGATTCTGTCTGATAGAGAAGATTTCACTGATACCTGAAACAGAACTGAAGAACATCCTACACCAACAACTTCTATGCCAATGTCACGACCCGTCCTCGGGGCCCGTGCTGTGACTACCCCAAGCCCGCCTTCCATAGGCCAGGGGCTGGCGACTAGCACCAAGGCGTAAATCCCAACAAAAAGGGAAGGCATTGCCTTTGAAAAGTAAACAAGCACCACAGAGCAAGCAAGCGGAAAAGTAAACACTAAGTAAAACTGTACAAGCTGTGATGGAAGTAAAAAGGGGCCGGAAATACAAGCCCAACTGTAAAGTACAACTGAAAGGAAAAACAGCAACTAAAAAGGGAAAACTGCAGCGATGAGCCGTCCTCCGGAAGTCCCACCTGAAGGGTGGGTACAGATAGCCTCCACTGCTCCTCGGGTCCACCTAACCGCTCTGAGTACGTCCCGCCCAGTGGTCCACCTCCAGGTACTGTCCTGCTCCGCACGCCTCCTCCACGATCAGCGCTGTCCGTCGTCTGTAACCAACACCACGAAGTGCGGGCATAGCCCGTGCAGGGGTGAGTATAAGCTACTCAGTAGGGACCCCGAGACCCCCGAAGGTCTCCCGAAATCCACAAAGGATAATCCACAAAGTAAAGATACAATCACGAAGTAACATCTGACACGGCTTAGGTATATGCCCATACATATACCTAAGTCTTCAATTCCCGTTCGGCTCCAACGTCCGAGCCCAAGCATAACCCAGTCCACACAGGAAAGCAAAACGTATACCCACGCAGGATAGAGAAACACAATCCACAAAGGAGAGTAAACAGTAAATCCACACAGGATAGCTCAACACAATCCACAAAGGAGAGTAACACAAGATTCAGCTCACACAGGTATACTTCTTCGGATGACGATAAAGATGATCATTGAACCATCTAAGTCGTCGGACCCACGAAGGATCGATAGGTACTAACCTTGCAGTGACCCACACAGGATCAGGCCCACACAGGACCTGTAGAAGTTGGCTCACACAGAACAGCTGAGAGATGACCCACACAGGATCGGGCCCACACAGGACCGGGCCCACGCAGGACCTGTAGGCGCTGGCTCACACAGAACCGCTGAGCGCTGACCCACGCAGGATCGGACCCACACAGGATCGGGCCCACACAGGACCTGTAGCACTGATCCACGTAGGATCGCTGAGTGCAGTAGTCGTCGCAGTCCGCTGAGGATCTCTGCACAGTCGTCGCCGCAGTCCACTGAGGATCTCTGCACGGTCATCGTCGGAGTCCACGGAGGATCTCTGCACAGTCGTCGCCGCAGTCCACTGAGGATCTCTGCACGGTCGTCGCTGTCGAAGTAGCAGTCGCAGCCAGCACTAGGGTTCCCGCACACAGCAAGCTCGTTCGGGAAGGTCCGCTCCACGAGCCGAGAGGCTGATACATCAACTGACACGAAGTCCGAAGTTGATGTATCCAAAAGTTCTGTATCATCAACAGGAACTCAACGTCGCAGTCGACGCGTCAATCGGACGCCCGGTCTGAGAGATATTGGCATTTTCGTCCCAGGGGCCCGGTTGGTTTTTAAGGCAAAACCAACCCGACCGCACTCCACCTACGTCCAAACCTCGGTCGGAGTATGCCAAAGGATCCGTCTCACTTAGAGAAATTCAACAAAGCAGACGGCACGTCAATCGGACGTCCGTAGATCAAGATATGAGCGTTTCCGCTCCGAGGGCCCGGTTGGTCTCGTGTACGAACCAACCCGGCCGAACTCAAAGTATTCCGAAACCTTGAGTGCGATATACCGAAACGACCGTCTCGATCCAAGGATCGCGTTGCCGCTGACGGCGAGTCATTTGGAGGCACGAAGCTCAAGATATGGGCGTTTGAACGAAAACGTCCGAAGATGGGGGGTACGGGCCCGGGCCGACCCGGCCCGACCCCCCCCCCCCTGGGTCGGCCCGAACCGGGTCGACCCGACCCGGGTCCGACCCGGCTGGCCCGGCCCGGCCCGGCCAGGGCCGGTCCGGCTCGGCCGGCTCGGCTTGGCCGAGCCGCGCGGGTGGAAGCCGCGGGCGCTGGCCCGCGGCTTGAGGAAGGACCGCGGCCCGCGTGCGGGCCGCGCTGGCGAGCCGCGGACGCGCTGAGCCGCGTCCGCCCGGATGAACCGGACCCGCGCGCCGCGGGTCCGTTTGGCCGCCGCCGCCGCGGCTGAAGCCGCGGCGGATATCGTCCGGCGGCGCGCCGGGGCGCCGCCGCGCCGGTGACCCGTGCCGCCGGCAACTTCCGCGGGCCGTCGGCGTCGCTCCGGTGGCCCGTTTTCTTTCCCGTCTGCGCCGTTGCTCCTCCCGGGATCCGTTCTTTATTGCGGGATCGTCAAACGTCCGCTGCGGCACGTTCCGTCGTCGACCGTCAAATCCGCACAAAATGAAGAACGGCGGAGGGTCGTCGGGCCGTGTTCGTTCGGCCCGCACCCTCCGCGTTAGAGATAAACAACCGGGAGAAAAACGATCAACACATGATCCAACAATTTTAATTAAAATAAAATTGTTCATTGAAAACTGGCTTTTTAATTTTCAAGAACGTTCATGAGAAAATTAAAAAGGGGTAATTTTCCAAAATGAATCCCTACCTTGATGAGCGTTGTGCGCGGGCGTTCTTCGCGGAAGAGACCGTCGCGAAAGAGATCGATCGTCGCGTCATCGCGGGGAGGCGTCGCGTCGTCGCGGATTCCGGCATTGAGTCGGCGAGCTCAACGAATCAAGAACAACAGATTTAAATTATTAATATTTAAATCTGTGTTTCGTTTAAAACCAAAGAAAAGAACTTGAGAGGAAATCCGAAAGCACTCACCTCGAATGGTCGGTGATCGGAGATCGGAGATCGGAGATCGGAAGAACGTCTCGGGCGACAGCGTCGTCGATTTCCGGGTTCGGCGTTCTTCGCGTTCTTCGCGTTCTTCACGTTCTTCGCGAGGGAGAAGAAGTTGCGAGGGTTCTCCCAAATCTTCTCAAGCGCAAATAACCAGAGGTTAAGCGTTGGTCTTATTTTATTATTACGCCAACGAATTTGAAAAACTGGTTAAGAAACGATCCATCAATTCATTGAATTAATTCAACGAAAGAAACGACCCATTTAATTCACGAAATAAACCGCCCAATTAAATGGTCTGTTAAGAATTTAGAAAACGCGTTGGTTGACTTTCATTAAGACGGGTTTTCACGGGTGCGTTTCTTAGCGGAAAGAAACGGCGGGGCTCGTGCGGGCCCCACCTCACAAATATCCTACCAAGGGGGTAGGATATTTCTGGATAGCATCCTATCCAGTTCAACTCAGTTCAAGCCTCCTTTAAGTGGCTTCAAGTGGCTTCCAAGTGGCTTAAGTGAAATAAAATAAAGTTGTCGCAAAATTATTTTATTTCTTAACTTTAAGCCCGAAAATTAAAAACCACACCCGAGCAAACGCAAATCCGGAAGAGGCATTTCTAAGCGAATACCGGCGCTGTGATTTCATCGGTGCCCTCAGAATTCGATTCCGGGCACCGGTTCAAAAGTTAGAAAAACCCGCTCGTCCGTTCACTGAACGTACCCGAGCCAAACTTCAGAAAATGATTCCGGGCACACCGGGCCTCGGAATCAGGCGCCGTCAGAAACTGCGTTCTTTTAAAATTCCAAAGAAAATTAAGAAAAAAAATTTCCTTGAAATTTACGGGTCTTTACAGCCAAAGTTCATAAAATCAAAAACCAAAGGATCTCGTTCCAAATGCAACATTGTTAATGAAGCATTACTTTTTCGACTCAAAGCATCAGCCACTTTATTTGCATTTCCCAGATGGTAATGAATTTTACATTCATAATCCTTGATTAATTCCAGCCATCTCCTCTGTCTCATGTTCAATTCTTTCTGAGTGGATATATAATTTAAACTTTTGTGATCAGTATATATTTCACACTTTACTCTATACAAATGATGCCTCTAAATTTTTAAATCAAAAACAATAGCAGCTAATTCCAAATCATTTGTAGGGTAATTTACCTCATGAGTTTTCAACTGAAGCGAAGCATAAGCAATTACCTGATCATTTTGCATAAGGACACAACCAAGTCCTTTCAATGAAGCATCACTGTAGATAACAAACTCACCATTCCTGGAAGGAAGTGCCAAAACTAGAGCATTCACCAATCTTCTTTTCAACTCCTGAAAACAATCATCACATTCTTTTGTCCAGAAAAACTTAACACCCTTCTGAGTTAGCTTAGTCATTGGACTAGATAACCATGAAAAATTTTCAACAAACCTTCGGTAATAACCTGCCAAACCAAGAAAACTACGGATCTCGGTTACATTTGTGGGTCTTGGCCATTCTTCAACAACTTTTTTTTTGGCAGTATCAACAGTTATGCCATTTTTTAAAACAATGTGACCCAGGAAAGAAATTTTTTGCAACCAAAACTCACACTTGCTGAATTTCCCAAACAATTTCTTTTCTTTTAAGGTTTTCATAATAACCCTTAAATGTCTTTCATGCTCCTCTTTACTTTTATAAAACACCAAAATATCATCAATAAATGCAACCACCATTTCTCACCTGATTCAACTGAGCCATCAGTGTAGTAAACTTCCCAATTCTGATTCCGACCATCTTTGGTTGCTGATTCGAAAGGGCATTATACTCTACATGTCTACCTAGAAAATCGTCTCTGTTTCCTCTACGTAAAACCATTCTTAACACAAAAATATCTTAGGAGAAGCAACATGGTAATCTTCAAATGCTATATCATTTCAATCTTACCATAAATTAACTTATAATTTTACACTTTTCTAACTCCTAAAGTTGTCTAAACCGACCTCTGATACCATCTATAAGCCCCCGGCCTTAAACCTTACTTAATATTGAATTAAATGAATAATTCACATTGAGGATCTTTTCAGGTTTAGAGTTTTAGAGAATTAGAACATAACTATTACATCTCAAAAGATTACAAAGTAGACACTTCTACTAAGTTTCCATAGAATAAAATAAACTCTTAAAAAGAAACATGACTAGTTCCATGTTTTCTATAGCATGACATTCCCTTGATCCCATCCTTGACCCTATTCCACATTAAGTCCTGTGAAAAACATTTCAAAAAACTTGGGGTGAACATAAAAATCTCAGTAAGGGATACACAAAGAATAAAAACTATTAGTTTATCAAAACAACAAGTAAACCATGTATACTTTATCAAAGTAATACCTCCACCTTCATGAAGTAGTAAAAACTCTTCACTGAAAAAAATATCATTACTTACCCATTTGTAACCAAAGGATTACCATAAAACCCATATAAAGAACACATAACATATAAAGGTAACTTGGGACATAAACATACTTAAGTGGAATAACCATACGGTCGACTTCCACACATATCACTTAATGGAATAGCCATTCGTCCAACTTCCATACATACTTAATGGAATAGCCATACGGCCGACTTCCATACCCAATGCATTAGAGGTTATAACATAACCACCCATCCTGGTATTCACGGCACCACCCATCATATGGTTTATCACGTAACCACCCGTCAAATTTCCAAGTACCAATATAAAATCATAAAACAAATATAATGGAAAGAAAACATTTCCACACTTTGATCACAATATATCACATATATATATTGACATAAAAAATCAATTATAAAAACCATTTTCAATACCAAAATACATAAAAGAGTATATGGTATTTATATCATTTTAAAAACATTACGGCTTGTTGAGGAAGCCAATGACCAAATAATACTCGTAGTAGCAGAAAAGGTCATTGTCACTGCGTACGTTAAAAGAAACATTCTTTTTTGTCGATTTGTAAAACGCTTCATAGAAAAAGATTCCTTTTGTATAAAAGTAAAAGTAAAAGGGTTTTATACACCGTATAAAATAAAGTTGTGTATAAAACGAAATATTCCTCAATGAAAGGAGATTGAGAAGAATTCCCTTACCTCGGGTCCGACTTGACTCGATCGTTCTTTAACGTCCTGAATAATAAACTAGAGTTAATTTATATTTTCTTAAGAAAATTTTTCATGTTCATTATTACTTTTATATCACTTATTATCATGTTATAAACATTATTTAATCATTTAAGTTAATAATGTTTGTTTTGTCGATATTGGGTTCTTCAGTCGAAAGTGGACTTCTTACAATTACATGTTGTTCGTGTGGTCAAAAGTTCTTTATATCCAGAATAAAATTCCTGATTTGGATATCATATATATAATATATATATATATATATAGCATATACATGTATTTATAATATCACATAATCATTTAGAGGTAAGAAATGAAATGCACCGTTCATGGAGACGGTAAGCCATACGTACACATGAACGCTACTTTCATTTCTATGTCATATTAATGAAATTAAAACTAAATGAGAGGTATGTATATTTTAATTCCACAATTATATTCATCATTTATATGTAACATAAATTATATATATCCATTATAAATATGTACTTATAATAGCACATTACATTTGGGGATAAGAAATGAAATGCACCGTTCATGGAGACGGTAAGCCGTACGTACGCATGAACGCTACTTTCATTTCTATCTCATACATTAATGGAAAGAAATAATAATGATATATAGGTATATTATAATTCCAGTATAAAATCATATATAATAACTTTAAATCCATCCTTTATACGTCCCACATATGGCATTAACGAATCACATCACTTTGAGGGGGCGGTAGTCCGCACTTCCTAAAATGAAATTATCGTGTTTACCCACAATGGAAACCATAAAGGTAAACCAAAAATGAAAAATAAAGAAGCATAAGGAAAGAATAAACATAATATATATCATATATAAATAGGGTGACATCTTAATGGCCACCATTAAAGTTGTTTAAAAGAAGATTGAACAATCATCGTTTCGTGAGGCAGAAATTCACCAACCACAGAAATAGTATGTTCTTTAACCATTATATGTATATGTGTGTAAGTGTATCTCAAAATATTCTTATAACAACATACTAGTCTATTTAAGATACTATATTTTTTACAAAAGAAATGAATAAAAAGAGTTTAGGGGGTTGGAGAAGCAAAACAAAACAAAAGAACACAAGTGAAGACAGCACCTTAAAATCGGGTAGCTCTCTTAGATTTGAGCTCAAAGGCTTCCTTGTGAAGACTTCTGCCCAAAGTGAGGCTTCAAGGAGTAATATAGGGATTTGGAGAGACAAAATGGGCAGGGGTTGGCCGATCCAAAGGCTTTGGAAGTGTAGGTAAAGTGGTAGAGGTGGGGGCCTTTTATAAGAGGAGAGGAGGGGCACTCTTGGAAAGTAAGGAAATGTTACTTTATTTTAGAATGAGTTTAGAATTTTAATGGTCCCACATTGATGTGTTTCGAGGATAAGGTGATAAGGGTTCGAAATCCACCCATCCAATAGGTTTTTGGCATGTGTAGGTCATAGATGTTACATTATCATTTCATTTTATTTAAATCCTTTATTAATGAGGTAATCGTTGCATCATCATGATCTCATAAATAATTTAATTTATTTAATGTCTAAAAAATTATATAAAAAATACTATGATGTAGGAAATTTTTTTATCTTTACAATTACTATTTATAGTAAAAAATATGACTTGTATAACCCTATTTAAAAAATGTTTTTGTAAAACAACTCATGTTTGTGTCATTTTAATTTTAACATTAAATAAAAAGGTATTTATGTCATTTTCCAACCAAAGTGACTCCATGGGGTCCCCAAGTTGACCCATGAATTTTCTTGGTAGGCCATGACTCATAAAATGATGGTAGGACATGTGTCTAGGTCATTTCATATTATTAAAACATTATTTTTACCTTAAACTACACTAATTACCTCTAATCGCGATTAAAAACATAATAAGTTACTATTCACAAAAAAATTATTTTAATCCCATTGAACCACATTTTACTTCTTAATGACAACCATTTATGTCGTATTTTTGAAATTCAAAACACAGAGGTGGTAAAATTTCATTTAAACGAAAAATCAGTTTTTAAGTACCACTTAGTGGTTTCACTATTCATCAAAAATTGAAGTCTTTCAGAAAAATACCAAAACTTCACCCTAAGCTATATTTTATATTCTGAATTCAAAAATGAAGTCCATTTTACAAAATTCAAAACATATAAGTTGCATTAATTAATTTAATAATTAATTCCCGCTGTCAGAGCTAATAGCGTGTTTTTATGAAACAATAAGTTTCAAAAGATTGACACTAGTTTAAGTCCGATTTCAAAGTGAAATTAGTTCCAATGACCACTATTGGATTTAATGGTAAAAATATATTCTAATTTCACTTTAAAACCAATTCAAAAGATAATCTAATCATATAAATAAATTAGATTAAAAAGAAGTTTTGAATTAAAATACAACATTTTACACTCTTCATTTAAAAATGAACTTTATCGGAAAAACACCAAAAATTTACACAAAGTAAATTTTGATGTCCCAATTCTAAAGAAGAGTTTTATTTGGTCCAATAGAATGTATAAGAGTGAAAAAAACTATATTTAATGACGGTTCACCATCAAAAGGTGATAAGTGAACCTTTAGTGAAAACTAGGGCATATACGCCTAAAATTGAATTCTTTCCATATTTTAAGCCTTTATATTTTATTAGATAAAAGTGAAAACATTTAAAAAATATATATAATCATATTTTAGTTATTTATATCCATTCCCTCCAATACAACAGCTATGTGTTAACTACTATTTAAAATAATATTATTTTATTACTAGTGTGCAACGTATTATTTCAAAGAAACTCTTTGTTGCGTATCTGGTACGCTATCGAACATAGAGACCCCTTTAAAGTAAAATTAATATTTAATTAGTAAATATTAATAAATATGAAAATGTTTTATTCATTATTTACCTAGGATGTTACACTTTATGCTTTAATTTTGAAAATAAACATGGATGAAATTTTATTAAGGGGACTATTAACTATTTTAAGTGTGATAAGAAAGTTCATCAAGAAATTGATTTCTAAAGTTATGGGAAGAAGTTAGTTAATGATTCCAATAGAGATAAAGTTATACAAAATACACCACTCATGATCTATAATTTAAAATGAAAAGGAGTATGAGTACTATGATAACTAGTGCCAAAATTTGAAGGTTAATGATGATGATCAACTTCAGTAACCTCTTAAGCTAAGGGAAAAGTAGAAATATCATGTGATCATTGTTTTTTATGAATGGTGTGATAATGAAATGGTAAAGGTACACTTACCATCCACTCTAGAACTTATAATGTCTTATTTTACTATGGATCTACCCATTATTTTATATCTGAAGAATTTTATAAGGGTATCAAGATTCTAACCAAATCATTCGATGTAGAGTTTTTAGTTAAAATACCTAATGTTATTATGATAACATCTCAAGTATAGTATTCCTCTTCATATGATTTTTTTGGAAGGTGCTTCTTGCAAATATTTTCATTCTCCATATAGTTTAATTTGATGTTATCTTAGGCATGGATTCACTTTCTAAACATAAATCCAACCTCAATTCTTACGGAGGGAATTAAATTTTGATATACAAAACCAATATATGATCATCTATCAATGTAAAAATAAGTATGAAATTTCAATGGAGATCACAGCTATTGTATGTGTCTTTATTACCATTAATAAGGGGTGTTTATCTTAGATGGTTGGGGAGTAGCTCAACATCAATGATATTTTTATTTTTTATAAATTTTATGATGTGTTTTTGGAAGAGTTTCCTAATCTTCCATAGAATCGTGAAGTTGAGTTTTCAATATAACTTTTACCTAGTTCCACTACAATTTAAAATATTACCTATAGAATGTACCTAATCAATTTGTTAGCATTGAAGAAGTAAATCTAGGATAACCTTGAAAAGGGATTCATTCTACTAAGTGTGTCACCTTGGGGTGCACCTATTATTTTTGTTAAAAATAAATATGGATCAATGCAACTCTACATTGATTATTGGGATCAAAATAAGATCAAAATCAAGAAACATTATCATCTACCTTGTATTCATGAGCTATTTGATCAATTTCTAGAGCTTAATACTTTTTCAATATTGACCTTAAATCTATATATCATAAATTGAGTTTCAAGAAGGTGGATATACCCAAGATAGAATTTTGTACAAGGTATGGACTATATGAATATATAGTAATGGCATTAGATCTTACTAATTCCCCTGTTATCTTCATGGATTTAATGAATAGAGTATTTAGAGACTACCTTTATCAGTTTTTGGTAGTATTTCTAGATGATACTCTTATATATTCAAAGAGTAAGTAATATAATGAATATCACTTGAGAATTGTACTAAATACCCAAAGGAATGAGAAACTATATGAAAATTTTACAAAATGTGAATTTTGGATGAAAAAGGTTTAATTTTTTGGTCATATAATCTCAAGAGAGGGTATATGAGTAGATCCATCAAAGATATAGGCTACCGAATTTTTTTATAGACCAAACACAGTTATTTAGATCTATATTTTTTTTGGTTTAGTTGGATATTATTTATGGTTTGTGGATAATTTCTCATGAATATCTAATATACTCACCAAGTTAGCTTAGAAGGGATCCAAGTTCCTCTGGAAAAATTAATGTGAGGTTAATTTCAGGCAATTGAATATAAGATTAGTCAATGTGCCTATGCTTACATTACCTTATAGAGGAGAGGGTTTTTAATCTATACTGATGCATCCAGGAATTCACTGGGATGTGTTCTTATGTATAATGACATTTTTATAGCTTATTCCTCCTGAAAATTGAAGGTTCGTGAGAAAAATTATCCAAATCATGATTTGGAGTTAGCTTTGGTAATTTTTTCATTAAAGATATAGAGGCATTATCTTTATAGAAAAAAGTTTTATATATATACCAATAATAAAATTTTAAAGTATATATTCAAATAGAAGAGGTTGAATATATACTAGATAATATGGCTATAATTGATTAAAGATTATGAGTTCTCAAAACATTACCACCCTAGTAAAGTGAACAAGGTGTCCAATACTTTTAATCAAAAGGATCATGATAGATTAACAATGAATGTGTTCTTGACATTCAATATTTAAAGAAGAATTTGTTATAGGAAGCTTGTAGTTTTTCATTCTCTATTCATCATATAAGTATGAATATATATAGAGATTTGAAAGATTATTTATGGTGGGGTGGAATAAAGATAATATGATAGAGATTTTATCTCTATGATTGGTATGTAAGTAAGTTAAGGTTGAGAGAAAAAATTCAAGGGATGTTACGTCCATTACCCATACCAGAATCGAAATGGGAAAACATCACTATGGATTTTTTTCATTGTTCTCCCTAAATTGTCTAGAGAGAATAATTTTATATGGGATATAGTCGGTCAGCTTAAAAATTTAGCACACTTCATCACTATCATAGAATATTTCTCTCTATATCATCTTCCTAGTATATATATTAAGGAAGTGGTAAGGATTCATGGAGTACCACATTCAATTGTGTCTGATTGGGATCTAAGGTTTACCTCAATGATATGGAGAAGTCTTCAGTAAGATCTTGATACCGAGTTGAGTTTTCGCATTTCATATCATCCTAAAATAGATGTATAGTCTAATATAATAATTAAAACCCTATAGTATTTGTTTAGATATTATTATTTTTGTTTTAAAGGTTTTTGGGATCAACACTTTCCTCTAGTGTAGTTTTCTTACAATAATATATTTCACTCAAGCAATCATATAGCTCCTTATGAATCCCTCTATAGAAATATGTATAGAGATCCAATGTTTTGGAATGAAGTTGGTGAAAGAAATATATTGGGACCTAATATATATGAGTAAATGGTAGATAAGGTTAGATTTATTCAACAACACTTAAGGGAGGCATAAAGTTGATAGAAAAGTTATGCTGATAATCCTTGACATGATCTGAAATTTGAAGTTAGTGAAAAGTTGTTTCTAAGAATTTCTCCATGGAATAAGGTAATGATATTTGGAAAGAAGGTAAATCTAATCCCTAGGTATATTTCTCCCTTTTAAATTCTTGATCGATTCGGGATATTGGCCTATCAGTTGGCACTTCCACCAACCCTCTCTCAAGTTCATGATGTGTTCCATGTATCTCTTCTGAGAAAGTACATACCTGATCTTTCACATGTATTGAACTCATAAGTCATAATCCTAGAGAAATATATTTCTTATGAGGAACAAACAGTGGATATTTTGTATGGTACATATAATTTTCTACAAAACAAGACTACTCACCTAGTCAATGTTTTGTAGTGAAACCACCAGTTTGAGGAAATTTTATGGGAACATGAGGATATGATAAGGAAGAATTTTACTCATATGTTTTTATTAGAGTGATGTAATTTCAAATGATAAAATAATATTAAGGGGGTTAGAATGTAACACCCCAATATTTTCTGAAATATTATTTTGAATAAATTAAATTTATATGATACCTTGTGTTATATGCAACACTGGGTTTTAACAAACCACAAAAAACTATTAATATTATTATTTTAAAAGGATATTTATTACATAGATATTAAAATTTTTGTAATTAATAGTAATAAACACATTTTAAATATTAAATATAATGGTTTTATATAAATAAACATATTTTCAGCAAAGTCTGTATATGTTTCGAAAATATTATTTTCTCAAAAATTAATTTATTTATTTATTTTTGTGAAAACTAATAAAATTAATTTTTAAATTATCATTTCAAAATTATATTATGGTGAATTTTTGGGATTTTTTGTAAAATGTTAATTTTCTAATGAATAGGGAAAATGATAGTTTTTATTTAAAATTTCATTTTCATTTAATGAATTTAAAAGTTTCATTTTTTAGAATGGATTTAAAATTGAAATTAATTAAATTTTATATAAATTAGTAGAATATAGTTTATTTTAACTATTTTCATATTCAATTTTGATATAAAAACTTATTAAACTTTTAAAAAAATTCAGTTTGAAAACCAGTTTTCTTGTCGCGTCTACATGTTTAATTTTAAATTAAAATTTTCCTCTTCTATGAATGTAATTTGGAAAAATGTATTAAATATTTGGAATCATCATAATTTATATTATATAATAAGTTCAAATTATATTTTTATATAATTAATAGTAAAAAAAATAAGAATCATTTTTCATGGTTAAATTAAAAATGGGTTTACTGGTGGTTAAACTAAAAATATCTGGGTCAAAAATGACCCAAAACTTGTATAAAACCAATTTTATGGAAATAATTTGAAATTTTAAAGTATAAATATTTATAATGGTTCATTTTGGATTCTTTTTTATGTAAAAAATCTAGGTACACCTTTTTCTTTCCAAAACTTACAAGTGTGCCACTCACCTCACTTATAAAAGGTCACCCCTTCTCCTTGCCTTTTTACAATTCCAAAACAATTTAGTTCAGCCAATAAATACCCAAATATATTTCCATATTCCCTAATATCATCATATAATCCTTATTTTGTTTGTAAATACAACCTAGTATGGTTTTTTGGTTCAGAACTAAGGAGGTTACCCGAAGAAGAGGTAACACTCTTCAATGAAAATTTTTATATTATTTCTTCCTCCACTTCCTTAAATTTTTATTAAACCATGGTAATATAATAAAAATATTATCTTACATATACTGATATTATTTTTATTTTAATTTAATGATCTAAAACCATCTCCACTTCGATAAAATGGGATATGAAATCATCATTCGTATGTACGGTGGACTATCGTATTAGGAACTGATGTTATTCATTTTCCATAACCATATATCCCGACTAGATATAATTATGGATTAAATGTTTATATATTATATTTATGATATTATTATACTTTTTAAATTATTATATCATATATACCTCCTTACTTTCCATTATTTTGGAATATGATAACATCACTCGTGTGCGTAGCGGACTACCGCCTCGCGAAGTAATGTGATTCATCCACACTTTAAATGGAAGATAATATGGATGATTTAAATGAAAATATATCATATATAAGAAATAAAAATTATTATTTAATGGTAATATATTATTTACCTTTATTTTATTCAACCTGTCGAGAAAATAGATACATCATTCATGTGTATGTACGACCTACCGTCTCTATGAACAATGTATTTCATTTTCTATCTCTAACTTTTATAGATTACTCTAAATACATATATAATGAATATATATGATATTTATATAATTCATAACATTATGGATATTATGGAACTATGATCAATGTAATAGAACCAAAAAAATAACAAATCAAAACATATATGAAAAACAGAGTAGTTATTTCCCAAAACATGACTTTAACAAGGAATTGTTAATAAACGAGTAATAAAAGATAATAAGTAAATAATATATGATATTATATATATATATATATTTATTTATTTATATTTATTTATGGTTTTTAATATATTTATAATAAACCTATATTTATTATACAGTAGGTTTGGATGTGTAATAATGAATTCAAGACTGAAGGTAAGATATTTTTGTCTCAATTTTCCTTCTTTGAGACATATATTATGTTATACACTATCTTATTTTATGAAGTGTATATACATAAAATTTTACATGTAATATTATTATTTTATTTATTCTTGTTATATTTTAAGTTTCATTTAATATTATTCTTTCATGGGGCTTATAATTCAAAGTTACCAAAGTGGTAAGGGTTTTATGTTACAATTTCATTGTTTATCGGGATTACTCATGATTATGATTCCAATGATGAAATATTATGATATATATCTTAATAAACTCACATATTTTCTTATACATTGGTTATTTATATAGAATACATGTTTTTTATTCATTTTACTCTCTTTATGTACTCAATAATTCAAAATTATTTTTTAAGAAAAATCATCTTTATTTCACTCTTTGGTCGAAAAACCTTTCTCTTCCAAAAGCATGTCTTTTAACATATATTTAAAAAAAATTATTAACTCCTCCAAATGATTTATTAAATTCATTTTTACCCATGTTTTACTTTTTGCAAAAAAAAATTGAAAGTAATATTCTTTTCATTTTTTAAACAAGTTATGTTTTCCTTTTACTGAAAATGTGGAAGGAATATTTGTTTTAACGTATACTAAATGAATAGAAATTTCCTAACATAATGAACGTTATTTTATTTGAAGATCCATTTTTAATATTCAATTTTATTTTCAAATAAAATAATTTCCACAAAATTTTATGAATTTTTAATTTAGAAAAACAATATTTTCAAAGAAAGGATATTTTCCTCAAGAAAAGTTTCAAGTGATTTTTATTTCAAAATAATTTTCCTCCTAAGATGAAATAATTTAATCTTAATTATAAATTAATGGGGAGATGGTTCAAGGATAACATTCTTATTTTTTCAATGAATGGTTTATGTTTATGATGATAATATATTCATGGAACCTATTTCTCTTCCATAGGGTATACCATGATAAAATGCTTATGAAAATTGCTTCTTTTTCCATGGGTTATGTTGTGTTGAAATGATGAAATAATTATGAATCATATTTATTTTCCACAAGTTATTTTATGATGAAATTTTAATGAAAACTTTTTCATTTGATGGGTTATAATATGATGAATATTTTATGATCTTGTGGCACATATTTGTATTATTTTCATTATGTGATGTGTGGGACCAATATCTCCCTCTAATGAATTGAGTAAATATTGATATCTCATGAGATAAATAGGACTTGAATTGGGATTGAAACCAGTTCAGTGAGGGAATCTTTCTAATATGATATTATTGGGAGTAAACCTTGAATACTATGATGGTTTGGGGAGTGAACCCATTCCACTATGATGGTCTTGGTAATGAGCCTTGAACTAGTAAGGAAATGATTTTCTATGATAATGTGTATAGAAAAAATCTATGTCTTGTTCCAATTTTATACTCTTATGGTTCATGTTATTTGATTTCGTTATGATTTATGTCTTATGAACTTCCATGATTAATGACATGAATAAATTTTATAATTATGATATGCAGGGTATGGTTTTCAAATGTTATTATCATGTTCTCATGCCCTTATGCTCAAGATATGTTGATATATACCATTTTTACCCTTATTGGGCATCTAAGATCACTCTTTATTATGTTTCCTTTCCCCGGGTTATGATGAAAGGTATTATATATGATATGTCTAAGAAGGTTGATAGTTATGAAGAATATAGTGGGAGATAATGTATCTCAATTATGGACCAGTAGTTTATGTGTATAAGTTTCCAAAGGCACTACACCTTTATAATCCTTAAGTGTGTGTTTGTGTAATGTAATCAATATTCATCTAAAAAGATTTAATATCTATGTATGTGAAGTATGGGTCTTTACAAAACCTAGATGTGATTGGGGAGTATTAGCCTTGAAATTTCTCTAGTATTATGGGGAACCCATTCCCTAGTATTAAAACAAAGTACTGACCCCAGCATATCCCTGGTAGAGTGGAGAACATTCACCATGGTGTAACAAGGGAGTACTGACCCTAGCATTTATCTGATGATCATTCCTGATCACCGCCATTGTCGAGCATTGCCTAAATAAGCTTCATTCTCGTAACATCTTGCATCATATTTCAAAATCCACTGTGAATTCCACTGTCACATTCTATGTGGAAAAACACTTAGGATAGGCTAATCGTGGGCCAAAATCGGAGTCAAAACAAAGAAGATGCGAGAGGTAGAAGATTCATATAGTAGTACATGATGTTTAAGGGGAACACATGGCATGCATTCCACTCCCCTTCATAGTCGTGTTCTCTCTTGACACAACTCAAGAATCCATGTCTTAATATACAACATGTCCTATTAGATAAATAGAATGTATGACCACCTGAGGTCTTGATCATGCATCACAACCAGCGCCCATGTATTTCTGCTCGTGCCTAATTACTCTTGTACACAGTGTGTCTTCATGCATGGGGTCCTGGGTGTGTGCTATCTATAACATAGCTTGGACACCCAAGGATTGTCACATAGTGTGTGGGCCCTGCCACATGGCATGTGATCCTTATCTCCATCCAAAACCCTAGCACCACAGCCAGGGGGTACTACATGATGTGTGTTCTTCATACACTATAAAAAAACAATTATTAGCGATATTTTGTTTGTGTTTGTGAAATTTATAAACATCAATAATTCATTTACTAATGTTTTGGGAAAAACATTTATAAATGACGAGTCACTAAATAGAAACATTTATAAACTTAAATATTTATTGAAACCTCATTTAGCAATGTTTTTTAGAAATTTTGGTAAATTAAACCTTATTTAGAAGAATTTCTAAAAAAAGTCACTAAATAGCGACACCTAAATTATAGACATTTTAATAATATTGAAATAAAAATTAGGAATTTCAAAAAAATCAATTTGAAAATAAATTTCAGAAATTTCTAAAAAAAATTGGTAATTTAATTTTGAATTGATTTTTTGAAATTTATAATTTTTATTTTCTAAGATTCTTTTTAAAAACTATATCTTTCCTCTCTAGAAAACTTTCCCTCCAGGTCCCCTTCTCATGTCCCCAATGTTCCCAACCCTACCCTTTGATGGTCAGGTTCCTCCCTCGCTCATGCCCCCCTGGTCCCCTTCTCATTCCCCCCAGTGTGTCCCCCAACGTGTCACCCTCCCTTTAACCATCACCAGAAGGAATAATTAAATTTCTCCCCCAAGGAGATTCGAACAACCAATAAATTATTCAAATTTATAAAAAAAACCAGTAATTTATTTTCAAATTTAATTCTTGAAATTCATAATTTTTATTTTTTAATCATCTTTTTAAAAAAATTATTATTACTATATAGAATTCCCTACCTCCAGGTCCCCTCCTCATGCCCCTAATGTGTCATGCCCTCCCCTTTGATGCTCAAGTTCCTACCATGCTCAGGCCCTTAGATCCCAGGTCTATCCCCCCCCCCCCCCCCCCGCCCCCACCCACAGTGTGACCCTAAGCGTACCACCTTCCCTTTTACAGTCGAGCCCTCCCTTTGACCGCCACCCACATGTGTAATAAAATTTCCTCCCAAGGGAGATTCAAACACCCAAACGGAGGAACAAAGGTCACTCGGGTCCCATCCACCTAACCACCACGACAAATGAACTTTCCTTTATTAACTTCACATGATCACATTTATATATATTTTATTTTATATATATTAATATACATATATTAATATATTTATACATGTTTGTATTTTATATTTATATACATATAGATTTATGTTTATAATATATATATATATATATCTTTATATTATATTATATATATATATATATGTTTATATTTTATGATTATATTTCACATATGTTTATATGTTTATATATGTGTGTGTGTGTTTAAATTAATAAATATATATGTTTATATCTGTGTGTGTAAATATATATGTTTATATGTGTGTGTGTAAATATATATGTATATGTATACATATATATAATTATAAATATAAATTTATATTATATATTATATAAATGTGTGTGTTTATATATATGTTTATATATTATATATTTGTGTGTTTATATTATATATATATATTTGTTTAAATATATATATTATATATATATATTATATGTTTGTATTAATATATATATATATATGTGTGTGTTTATGTTTCTGTATGTGTGTGTGTAAATATATATGTGTATGTATAGATATATATATATATAATTATAAATTTATATATATATATATATGCATACATATATATATATATAATTAGCCACGTTTTAAAACACTTGTAAAAATGTCATTAGAATAGCCACGTCTTCTAAAAAATGTGACTAAATTTAAAATATATATAAGTTTTTATATATAAATGTGTGTGTGTATTTATATATTTATATATTTATATACATGTGTGTGTGTGTGTTTATATATATATTTAAATATATATTTATTTATATATGTGTTTATATATGTGTATGTGTTTATATATATATATTAATCTATATATATCTAAATATATATTTACATCAATGCGGTTATGGGATATACAAATATATATATATATATAGAAACATTTCCTAAAAAATTCACTAATTTAGAAATGTTTGTGAGGAAATGTCACTAATTTAGCAATGTTTTTTAGGAAACATCACTAATTTAGAGATGTGTTTGAGGAAGTGTTGCTAATTTAGTGATATTTTTTAGGAAACATCACTAATTTAGAAATTTGTTTTAGGAAACATCGCTAATTGAGAAATATTTTTTGAAAAAAGTCGCTATTTTAGAAAATTTTGTTAGGAAACCTAGATAATTTAGCAATGTTTTTAGTAAACACTACTAAATTGGTACTGTTTTTAAAAAAACATTGTTAAAAAATGTCGCTAAATTCCGATTTTTTGTTGTGATAGTACCCACTGTGTAGTATTATTTTCTTCACATAGATCAAATATCACTTTCATTATGATTTCCAACCATTCAACACTCAAAATATGTTGTATTTAGAGATGAATATATTGTACATAGATTTACTAGCCTTTGGTGGCTAGAAATCAAAATCTGACCATCAACATGATACACGTAATATCGCTCATCCTCTGCCATCGCTGCTCTGGATCTTGAATCAATGGATGTCTCACCCACATCCAACTGCCTATTCTGATCCATATGAAAATAATCATATTATTCTTTATTCTCCAATACATCATGAATACAAGGGTTTGATCATACTCAAACCTTTTCCAGTAAGGTCAAACCATGACCCCATAGGCCAACGACAAAGAACATAAAGAATATTGGAGAGAAGTGAACAATAATGAAGTAACACTTCATTGGAAAAGATTTATTATCCAATTATTTCATAACGGGGATATCCATGAGAGATAACATGGAATATAAAATATAAATTGATTCTAACAATTTAAATCTATCAAACGGGCTCATGCGAAGATCAAAATATCACATATTAAATATTAATAGATAAAAATCATGAGCAAACTATTAATAAAGGGTAGAAACCGAAATTGAGGATCCTTAACTCGATTATAGATCAATATTTTGTGAAGAACACATTATCTAATGATGTTTTTATCCTATTACATTTGTTTCCTGTGGATCCACCTCGACCTGATCGTTGTTTTTCATCTAATTTCGATTCACTAATGAAGGATACTCTAAATATCATCTCCAAGATCCTAGGGTTATATGGCTAACCCTGGTGAATTTCTATAGCATTAATTATATAGATTAAATTTAGATTTGGGTATTAAATTATTTAAATTAATAATTTAATCAATTAATCCACTTAATGTACCCACTAACAGCTGCCTCATCTAAATATTATGTGCCAACCAACTTTAGGTCATGTCTAAGGTAAACCATGCATTCTGGACTCAATTGTGGTCTTGTATTTTTTATATGGGCCTCTTTTCAGGAGTTACTCCATTATTCCCAATAAATTGTATGCACATGATATTAATATATTTAATATTTTTTATAATATAAATTTTGGGCTCATTGATCCTTCTAATCACACACTGTCTTAGTGCCTAGCTCTAAAAAAATTCCTTAAAATATTTCAAAGTATTACAAGGAAAAAATAAGTTCACTGCAAGTGATAGTTTCAGTTGAAATGATATGAGGCCTTGGGTGGTCTCAGGATGTGAAATGAGATGTGAGTATCCTAGTATGAGTTATCTAGTGCTAGTTGGTATATAAGATAGGTTTTGTCTTAGTGATGGTGGGTGAGATGAGCATAGATCTCATTCCTAAGGAGTGACACCCTTCTGTGGGTGATTTAATGCCTAGAAAGAATTATGAGAAAGACATGTCCTCCAATACTAGATAGGGTGTGACAGAAAGGGTTACCTCTGGGTGATGGGTTGAGACATCCCATTAAGAGATGTGAGAATAGATCCATGTGTGAGTCAGGTGAGTTTTTTGAGACTTTCCATTATGATGCCAAGGGGACATAGAGCATGAGACTTTGGACAGTGGTGTCATAGTGGGGTGATGACTATGAGATGGTATTGATGAGAAAATACCGTTAATTTTTAGATGACTCACTGGGTGCCCTTATGTGTGGGGTGAGATATGCTTCGGTGAGGGGATAGGTCTTGGGTGACTAGTTCCCTAAAACCAGCTAGTGATTAATGTGATAGGTTGTGGGCCATGTGTGTTATTTCTTATTGTTTTTATGTGTGTGCATGTATATTCTTATTCTTGTGATAGGAAAAAAATTCTGGTGAGGGAGTGGATCCTAAGGCATGGCCTTCCATGAGTTTAGATAGGTGTTGGTCAAACTTCCATGGGAGAGACAGAGTCCCCATGTGATTGAAATAGTGCCTTGCCTCATGTACGCTTGGGTCATATGATGGATATTTCCATGAGTTCCTTTGGTCGATGACCATCTATGAGAGGGTTGGGTCATGGTATATTTCCAAATTTCTATATTAGACAATTTCTTGAGGAGGCTTGGGATGAGGACCACCAAGGGGGTGGTTCATGTGCTAGGTGGACCTTTCCTCAGTATGCTTGGTTTAGGGACTGCCTGAGGGGATGATTTATGTGCATGAATTTTGAACTTTCCCTAAGAAGATTTATTCATAGAATAGGACTTCTCATGATAGGGTCGAGTTATGTTGTGACATGATATATAGCTAACGAGCCTTATCTTGAGTGATAAGTCAATGGTTCAAGATATGGACGTATGACCATGCCATGTTCCTTCAGGTAGTGGGTTGAGGTTTGGATGATTCCCTACCCTGAGTCTTTAGGTATGGCTTATTAATCATGCATGATGGAACTGGAGGTGATAATGATAGGATTTTGAATTAGGTCAAAGAATTTAGGGTTGGGCATTGATGTGGCTTGACTAGCACATGATGAACCGATGGGTTTATGAACAGGAAACAAGGTGTATTTCAGAATGGAATTGTAGTTGGTATGATCATGTTTCATGATGGACTAGTTATCATATGATGACATGATGTGTAGGTAGTCATGGTGGCCTGGTTAGTACAAAATATCCAAGGTGCTTGCGTGACATTCTTATTTTATTCCTTTTCCATACATGAATATAATGGAATATAATACGAGTACTTGGTGAGACCGTATTGATATGTATTTATCACACCCTAAATGGGCACTCTAGTGTGAATGTAAATTTTTTGTCAAATTTTAGGTTCAGTAAAATACGTACAATAGATCAGGTTATTTCAGCTTGATGGGTGTTTAGAGATAGGGTGTGTAAGGCCCAAGGATATTAGTAGGTATAATGTGAATGTATTATATTTTTGGTTTATTTTTTATTTGAGATTATCCCAGTGGGTGATCAGTGTATATATGACTGTATGAATTCTACATGGCATTTATTACATCATTGTATTTATTTATTTATGCATACTCTGATTATGTGTTGTTGATGTTTTGGTTATTTTTTCATTATTTTATTACTATGACTATAGGGTATAGTCTCCCAACTATATGGATTAGGACCTTGATTCAAGATGTTATCCTTTGGAATACATGGAGGCTTGCCTGAGGTGTGTAACACTCTTTCTCAGATAGTGGTTCTGGGAAGGGGCATCAAAAAGTTGTATCAAAGCTTTTGTTTTGTCTTTCTATTTAGGGAGATGGTAGATAGGTGGTTTATAAATGTTTTAGATCTTGTAATGGACCTCATACTATTGATTCATGAATGCCTTTAAATTGGTAATTTATGGTTACTAGGGGTATGATACTTTTTTTCTTAGTTTTCATTATTATGGATGATATTTTTATTGAATATGATGGATTTAATAGATATTTTATTTACATTTTAAGATCTTGAAATATTGGTAAGAGGCTTGTGTACATGAATCATGTTTAGAATGTAGGACTCACATAACGTGTGTGTTCACATGTGATTGTTATTGATAAGGGTTCATTTGATTAAAGTGTAAATAAAAACTTATATTTCATTTTCCCATATAACTTGTTGGTGTCATTTTATTTGGATAAACCTTGTTATTTTATCTGATGATAGTTCATTTGGATCCTAGTTTATGATGTTCTCCATTAGTGTTTACGTAGTCCCTTGTGTAAGGGGTGTGTAAGGAACCATGGTATGATGGTATAGGCATTAAATTCCTAGGGAATGATCTGAGTATTAGCATGATTTTCCTTTAGTATGTGGCTTTAGTTTTTTCAAGTTTTAACAAAAACCTATAGGGTGTTTTCCTATATAGCTTCTTGTTGGCATTCTACTTAACCAAACCATGAAGTTGTGGAACAAAATATGAATACCTTGGGATTTCAAGGTGGGAAGTTCTTAGACCATTTTTATTTTCAAGTTTAGGTTTTGAGGGTAGGATCAATCAGATGCATGACCCTATTGGTTTAGGATGCACTTTAGGGTATCATGGTGGGATCATGGGTAAATGATCATCATTTTGGAATGATGCCCATGTTTTGGGTGATCATACGATTATCCTTTCCATTAGGGAGATTCCTTGGGATATTTGGTGAGCTTGACATACATGAGGGGAATGGTCATTGGGTTTGGCATGAGCCTAGAATTAGTGATATGTGACTCATTAGAGCATGATTTTGGTTGTATGGTCAGGTTGTATGGTCAGGTTGTATGATAGCATGCAACCATTATTTATGGGTGAGACTTGGTATAATAGTGAGCGGGGACCCATGAGTGGGTTCTAAGTGGATCACTCAGCTTATAATGGAGGCGATTGAGTGTTGGTAAGTATTTTTGGGAGAAGTCTCAGTGTGTGAGGGAAGGTGTACACTAGGTATGTGTAGTGCCTGATTGTGTTTTGGGTAGGTTAACGAGCTGAGTGTGGGTCCATTCAATTTTTTTCGGGTTATAGATGAACTCAAGTAGTGCTATGGTGGTAGTAAAATGGTGAGATATGAGCAGGAATGATGGCCTAGTGTTTTGGCCCTCCATAGGGGTATTTTCAGAGAGGTGTGAGAATAACATAGGAAGAGGCGTATGCATGCAGTGTTGGGATCCATTTTAGTTAGTGCTATAGGGGTGGTGTAAGGTAATCCATGTGGTGGGGAGCGCAACATTATTAGTTGGTGTTTTGTGTTGGATCTCAGTTATAAGTGGTTTGGACACATCCAGTCATTGTATGTAGTAATGTATGAGGAGTGGGTCATGAATATTAGTGGTTTATTAGAGATGATAATGATAAGTATGTGGTGGTGAGAATCATATCAGTCATGTGAGGTATAGAATTCATGTCATAAGGGTCATGGATGAGGTCAGACCAGTCAGTGGATGGTCGAAGTGGCACTAGGTTATCAGTGTGGGAAGGATTCAATGTGATTTGGTTTCTTGATAAATGTCATATTCAGAGTTTAAAAAATGATTGGTAGGTTGGTGATACATTAGAAGTGATCTTTTGGTAATTTGATTCCTATGGTGGGGAGAACCATATCTTGGAATCAACCTTTGTGAATTGAGCATTATGGTGGGGAGAACCATAATCCTTAGCATGAATCTGTTAAAGACACCTTGGTGTCTCAAGAGAGATAATTGTGGTGAGTGTTGTCTTTGTGCTGGAATTCATGGTGAGTAGGTGGCTCGACCCTTGGTGAATAGTGCTCTTTTGTGTTTGGAGTTGTACAGAAGAATCATGTTTGGAATTAAAAGGTGGAATGTGGTGATTTCTAGGGGAATTGACGATCATATTAAGTTGAGAGACATGGTTTGGGGATTACCAAAACTTCTCAGATATGATAATCATTATGGTGGGGAGTATGTAATACCCTGTATATATTCATGGCATTGAGTTTTAGAGAAAGTTTGAATTTTTATTTTTTGATGGGTTCTTCTTGAGAATAAGAAAACATATTGGGAATATGGGTACTTAGAAATCTCAAAATAATGGTTTTTGGATGTTGTTAAAGGCTCTATGGAGGCATTTGGTTCTCGGATAGATGTCATAGAAGGTTTAGGTGGTCTGATAGTCTGAATTTCAATAGCATGCATCCATTCATGCCATGAATAATGGTTCATTTCATGAATGGGGTTAAAAAAGTGTATAACCCCACTACCCAAACATTTCACATCATAAACTAAGGGTTCATGCTATGAAAACATCGATCTAGGTTTCAGGTCTCTCTAACTTGAGGATTTCATAGCGTGAACTAGGGGTTCACACTGTGAATCATGTCTAGTGGGAATTTTTTTGATCATGATATTTTCCTTCTTTTGGGGGGTTGGATGTCTCACTATTAAAGTGAGATAGGGGATTAGGGAGAATTGATTAATGTCCATCTCCTTTCCCATTATTCCATCGTTCAGTCCCCCTTTAAGGGAGATGGATTTTGATGTTATATGGTGGTGATTTAAGGTGATTTCCTCCCAATGTTGCCCTTGATTTTTATTTCTTCTTCATTATCATGGATTTTCTACAAATTGGAAAGAGTTTTAGTGTTGATTCCACTGAAGCATGGTGGAATTAGGTAAAGATGATTTGGATTTTGTGTGTGGTGGATAGAGGAAGACCTAAGGAGGTGATTGCACGCTTTTTATCATAATTTAGATCAAGGTAAGACACTTACCTATTTTATTTAGGGATTTTTCTTAACTTGGATGAAATTGGTAATTAACTGAGTCACTTATGATAGGAATTTAGACCAAGATGATTTTAGGGGTGTGCCATAGATCTTCTATGGGCAGTTGGTCATGGTTCTAGTGCGATGGAATTTCCCAGCGTGTTTTACATAATTTATTCCTATTTGTTTTAAATTAAACATTTAATTATAATTGTTTATAATTAATTATTTATGTTTTGTGATGTGAGGTTGGATCTCAGTAGGCGGTTTGTGCTTGAATGAGGCATAGATGGGCTTAGATGAGGTGTTGCAGATCATGGATTAGGTGGTAACTCCTTAAAATAAGTTGGAGGTCCCTTTAATAAAAATCCATGTTCTAGTTTATACATTATTGTTCTTGATATATGAAAATTACATGAGTTTGGGGAGAATGGATAGGGACCGGAAGTGATTGGGAAAAAGAGATAGGTCATTGTTTGGCCTCCTATGCTCAGATTGAGTGTTGTTTATCACTTTAGTGAATTTGGGTCACATGAAGACTATATCGTTAGGGGGAGGGAGTGAAGGTTGTTTTGAAATGAGGCCATGGGTAGTCCTGGGACATGATATGATAAGAAAGTATAACAGTATGATTTCATTATGTCTATTTAGAAGATGAGATAGGTTTCATCCCAGTGATAGAAGGTGATATGATCATACATATATTTCTAACAGAGTATTATGAGAAGTATGAGTCCTATGGGACTAGAAAGGATGTAATAGATAGGGTTGCCTATAAGTGATATGCTAAGACATCTCACTTAAGAGATGTGATATGATACCAATGTACGGATCATGTGAATTTTCTTGTTTTTAGCATCAGGATTCCAAGAGGACATAGAGCATAGTACTTGAGACAATACATGGGTATTGGGAACAAGAGTGTAGAGGGACTTGATGAGGTTGGACTACACTTTGAGGTTTGGGTTGAGTTGATCCTTTAGGAAGTGGTTTCATCATGGAGTGAATACTATGAGATGGTATTGATGAGAAGATGTCATAATGTGTCAAAGGACCCAGTTAGTGCCCTGATGGGAAGGGTGACATGTGCTTTGGTGTGGGGATAGGTATTGAGAAAATTGTGTCATGGGATCAACTAGTATGTTATGTTAATGGTTGTAGGCCCTATGTGATATTTCTTATTGTTCCTTGTGTGCATGAATATACAAGTTTTTTCTTGTGATAGGTGATAGATGTAAGTGGGGGAGTGGATCTTGAGTCATATCCCTCTATAAGTTAAGATAGACATTGGTCTGACTATTGTGGGGGAGAAAAATTCCTCATGTGCTTGAAATGGAATCTTTCCTCATGTAGGCTTTTTTTATGTGACAGACCTTATCGTGAGTGGATTGGGTTGAGGATCACCCATGAGATGGATAAGTTATGGTATGTTTTAGGATGTAGATATTGGACCTTACCATGAGGAGTCTTATATCAAGGACCAATTGGGGGGATGAGTCATGTTCTAAGTAAACCTTTTTGTAGTAGGCTTAGGTTGAGGACCGACCACCCAAGGGGCTAGGTCATGTGCATGAATTTGGACATTTCCCTAAGAGGCATTGGTTGTGGCAGAGGATCACCTATGAGAGGGATACATCATGATGATACATGAGACATAGCTAATGGAACCTACCTTGAGTGATAAGGTATAAGGTTGAGATGTATATATATATGATTGTGATATGTTCCATTAGATTGTGGGTTGAGGTTTGGAAAACACCCTACCCTTAGTTTTCAGGTATGGGATGGACATCAGGTGTGGTGGAATGAGATGATATGAAGATGAGATTATGACTTAGGATAAAGTACATAGGATTGGGAATCTAGGTGGTCTGGATGGAACATGATGACTCGATGGGTTTACAATTATGTAATGAGGTGGATTATTGTATGGAGTCGAAATATGTATGATCAGGTGTCCTGGTTAGCACATAGTGACCTGACGTATATGTAGTTATGGTGGACTAGTAATCACATTACATTAAATTCACCTATGTGGCATGTTTATTTTATTCCTCATGCATGCATGTATACGATATAGAATATTAGGGGCACTTGGTGAGACCCTACAAGGATATATTTATCACAACCTACATGGGAACTCTGGTGTTCATTCATACTTTATGTATGATTTTAGGTTCAACATAGGACATGAAATGGATCATGCTATGTCATCTCGATTGGTATTTGGAGATAGGGTATGTGAGTCTCAGAGATAGTAGTAGATCCATTGTACTTGTGTTATATTTTTGGTTTATTTATTTGATATTGAACCTGTATGCTATAAGTGTATGTAAGACTGTATGAAATCTATATATAATTTATTACATAATTGTGTTTATTTATTTATGAATACTCTAATTATGTGTAGTGGATATTTTAGTTATTTTCATACTATTTTATGAAACTAATGTATGGAAATAGTCTTCCCATTATATGGATTAAGCCCTCACTGCTAGTTGGAAGCCTCTGGAATATGGGAAGGCACACCTAAGGTGTATAAAACTCTTTCTTAGATAATGTTTCTAGGTCAAGGCATCACATTATACACCAAATATTTCACTCATATGGATCACACCCAGTCTGGCACCCTGTTTTCACACACATAAATGAAATCTTTCACACACAATCAATGTCGTGTGCATTCCCAACCATCTTTTCTCATGTTCCAAAATCCATAACTGGGTTTCTGAGTATTTATGAAGAAGTTACTATATGAGGGTAAGTTCCCAAGTTACAATATTATATAAAAGGATCCATAACCTCCCATTTTAAACATAAAGTGTGGGAAAAAGTGACACCTAAAGCACCTGAGTTCACAAAGCATAATCCTATGAAACCTAGACTCTATAAACACCTATTAGTGATTTATAGATGAATATATAAGGTAAATTGATTAATTTTCACTCTAATTATTCCTCTTAGAGTTTCATCCAAGTTATTCCACTTGGAGTCACACCCAGGTTTTCCTAAAACAAAGTTTTACCCAAGATCTCCCAATATAGATTCATGTCCAGTCCTTGGAGTCATTCATAATCCTTTCCATAATTCTCATCCCTCAATGTCATACCTAGGAACCCTATCCACCTAGGTCAAAATTGGGTTCCCCATTAGTGATGGGATATGGTAGCAGGCCTTCACCCCAATCCCCCCACTTCCATCACCAACCCCCACAAAATTTTATGAGTTGTACCATAAAATTTTCAGGCCAGGGTATGATAGTATTTGGGTCATGATACCTATAAATTTACACCTTGGTTAGAAAAATACCTTGATTCATTATTATACTTTTGGTTTATTTAAATAACTTGAGTTGAGATTCCTCTCTTGGTCTCCTCAAATGTTAGGAGTCAAGGTTTTCCTCATGGTTTCCTCAAATTCCTTGAATCAAAATTATTCACTTGGTTCCCTAAAATTCATTCACCTAAATCATTAATTAATTTAAACTAGAAAGGGTTGATCATGTGTAATTCCCACACCAAACCATATCTAGGTACCTTTCACCTAATAGTTTACTTTGATAAAATTTAAAATGCTTAAATTTGGTCATGTATGCATGACCTTAAAATTCACCATGATAGTCCTTATCACATGACCTTAAAAGGTTTGACATGACTCATTAAATGGAATTGAAATATGTGGGGCTTGATACCCTTAATTTGGATACGTAGGAAGACCCTTTCATGGTCCCAATCCCTCCATCTCGAAACCCCCCACTTCCTTTTATAGGATTCCAATGCCTCATTGGATGGTGATAAATTTTAGAGTTCCCTACTATATGGATTTAAACAATAAATAAACTAAATATTTAGATAAAATGAGAGAAAATATAATTATCCTTTCCAGTTTCCTCTTAAATTCATGTTATTAAGCAATCACTTTCTAAAAAATTGTAACCGGTATTGTTACAGGGAATGATGTTATGAATAGTTATAAATATATAAATTATTTATATTATGAGTCAACATCCCATCCTCTTGATTTATAAAAAGTTTTTTCAATTCATCTTGATGTTTCCTACCCTTGGAAAGCTGTAGAAACATGTGAGACCAGAAATAAGAAAAATGGGCATAAAAAAGAAAAATTAGGAAAAAATTTATTCATAAATGTTTATCTTATGCCTAAATTTATGAAATATCCATTAATTTAGTTTTATTTCCTAATTTATTTATAGATATAAATTATTTATATTATGAATTGATTCATGCTTTAGTTTAAATGTTTTTAAACTACTTCTTTGAATTAATATAAATTTATTTAAGGAGTTATATGCTTGGTATGATAATTGATACAACATTATTATTCCTTGAATTTGGATTTTTCATGAGTTATGATCTTGCATTCAAAGGTTAATTATAGTTCAAACATATTATGTGTTAAAATTTTGATGGAATTGAGGTATCTCTTGAGTAATAAACCATGGTTAATATGACTTTGGGCCGAACTGCTCATTAACCTAAGAGATTAGGATTAGTCTAGAAAATTGGGGGTTGGATACCTATTACACAATACTTTATCATGATGGTATCATTGATTTAATATGATTTTTAGCCTTTACATGAAATTTTTTCAGGCATCTTATGCACGTGATGCATTTTGATGTGTAAAAATAGTTGGAATTTTATTCAATTTAGTAACAAAAATTATAAACTATGTAAACAACATATTGAATTATTGGAAGGAATAGGGATTAAAAAATAAATAATTAGAAGAAATCATGCATGTAGATGTTAATACATGTGATAAGATGATGATATATTTAAAAATACCTTAAAATACTAAGTGTTTCATTCTTTTCAATGTAAAAATGTGTTAAGACCTAGATCATTAAACTAGGAAGGTTCTACTAAAGTAGGGTATACATGGATTATCTTGTGTAAGGAATAGTAAAAATGGATAACCCTAAGAGTTAGGTAACAAAATAACATTGTGATCTTTGGGTTACACTTAGTTATTAAACCCTTATATTCAAGATACTTTAGTAATAGAGTTGAGGTTATCCATTTGATTGATTTTGTTAAGGAGTTTTCCGGTCAAATATCCAAGAGAAATATATGATATGATTGGAATTATGGTCTTCCTCAATAACTAAGTGAAGATAGGAATTCTAAAGTAGACTCATTACCCAGTTAAATATGGATTTTGTCCTGCTACTAGATATGATTTATTTAAAATGGGCCATCATTTTAGTGGGAGAATATTTAATAAAATTCTTTGTCAAATGATTATAAAACATGATACTCTTCTGATAAACGATTATCTTATAAATTAAATTATATCATAATAATCAACCATAAATTTTTTATCAATCTTGTAAAAGGTTAATATTAATGGAATCAACTCTTTAAACTGGAACAAAACCTTAAGAATTTTTATTAAGAAAAAATAAAAAGTGTATATGTTAGATCAACCAATTATTGAGTAATTGACTTGTAAAGATATTCAAAAAATGAATCTAGATTATTATTATGATCATTTAAAGGATTAACTTTATGTATCTACCATTATTCTTATGTCTATGGATACTAAGTTAAAAAATCAACTTGAGAACATGGATGCATTCAAGATAATGTATAACCTGAAAAGACTATATCAAGAACAATATAGGTAAGAGATATATAAAGTTTTAAAGGATTTTTTTAATAAATATATATATATATATATATATTATTTTTAATTTTCACTCATTTACTAAATATGATTGGCCATGTCAATGACTTGGAGAGGCCGGGGTGTCCTTTAATGCTTGATTTGGCTACCAAATTCATTCTATAATCACTATTGGAAAGGTTCTAGTGGTTTATTATAAATTATAATATGAACTATTTCAAAAAAAATCACTTGATATCCTCAATATTTTGAGGATAGATGAGAAAAACTTGGGAGGTACATTCTCAAGTTCTATATTAATGGTTCAAGAGGGTAAAAGTCCATACCGTAAGAAGAAAAGTTTTATTGGAAATTCTATAATTCATTTTTCCAATAGCAATCCAAAGTCATTGAAACTTAAGGGGGGTTAATAAGAAGTGGTGGTGCTTACATTATATAAATTCAGTTAATTGGAGTATAAACTATGTATATTACTTCCATGGGTGAAAGGAACTCCATGGAAAGTAAATTTTGGGTATTAAAGTTATAGAAATAAATTATAAGATTTTAAAGGGTATATGACACCAAATATAGATTAAAAAAGTGTTATGAATATGCATAGAAGTTCAAAATTGATTAATAATTGATATCTTAAATCTTGGAATATGCATTCAAGTGATGAATAAATAGGTTGATACATAAAAGAGTTGGATGTTTTGGATTACATTAAAGACCTAGAGAATATAAATAAATATCTTGTATTTTTCATCTTTTTTTCTGCTTATCAAATAAGTGAAGTTTTTATAAATAATGATTGTTATAAATAAATGAAATGATTTTTTATACACATAGTGATGATCGATCCAATTCTATAATATAGTTTTAAAAGAATATAATAATAAATGGAGTTTTATCCATGATAAAAGATTTTATCCATGGTATTTGTTAAAATACGAGGGAAAAGTTATCACCACTTTCTAGTGACATATTTTTAATGTTGTAATCAGGTAATTGTTCATTAGATTTATTGAAAATAAATATTTACTATAATGGATTTAATAAAAAGTAGATCATATTGAATCCATGATTTTATGTGAAGGAACAATGTTTAAAGCTGAAGGGGCATGTATAATCATGGTGAAAGATAATGCATAGCTATGACATACTTAATATTGGTGTATAAATATGATCATGGTAATAGTTCTAACTAAATCCAAATGTGGATAAAAATTTAAAGAGGAATCTCAAAGGTTTTTTGTTTGAGAAAAGAGAATGTTGCAACCTTGGAATGGCTTTATAGATCAAAAGAGGGAGGATTAAAGTCATAACAATGTCTATATATAGTGAAGGAATATAAAAGAATACCGTAATAGATCTAAATGTAAAGTATAAGGAATATGGATATTGATTAATGTTTTAAGTATGCTAGAAGAGTTAAATATTGTTTATTATAAAATATTATTTCCTTATAAGGAGAGTGAGCATGAATGGAAGCATTTAGAGAAGGATATATTCTAATTTTGATGAAGGAATCCAAACCACAGTGAAACTAAAATGGGCACACTGTAACAGATTCTAGAAGAAAGAACCTATATCATAGAGCAAATATATCAATCCATAACAAAAGGAATGGAAATGTGGATTAAAGGATCATGTTTTGGTGAGGACCCCATTAGAAAAATGTGTTGTGTTATTTTCTAAACATTGATCACATTGAAACTAGTAGATGAAGAAGGGTGTGGAATCTGGATCACAATGTAATGACATATATTTCACCAAAAAGTGGATATTTCACCATTAAATATGAATTCAGGCAAATTTAGTGTTGATATAGAATTCAGTATAGCATCATAAATAAATAGGTTACACCACAACGTGTTATGGATAGACATATCTGAAAGGATTAACCCATTATTTTTATAATTTAAATATTAATAACCACCTAGTTTTCATAGGATCCCTAAATAGAACCACATCACACCATAATGAGGGACCCCACATTATAATTTGGAAAAATATAGTTTATTTTTAAGATTCTACTTGAATTAAAAAATTGGGAGATAAATTTTGAAATTTGGGAGATATTTTTAACCTATTTGGATGAAATTGTCCATATTAAAATTTTTGGTTTACATGTAATGATATTAAATCACTATAGGAACTTAAATTGTTCCCAATTTTTGTATTAAGGGTTGGAGTTTAGAGAGATTATTTAAAACTGCTGTGGAATTTTTAAATAAATAACAAAAGGAATATAATGATAGAGAAAGATCTGATGATACAAAGAAGAAGAGATAAGATATAACGTCCTTA
Organism: Viscum album; assembly: GCA_963277665.1. Classification (NCBI taxonomy): domain Eukaryota; kingdom Viridiplantae; phylum Streptophyta; class Magnoliopsida; order Santalales; family Viscaceae; genus Viscum; species Viscum album. Next base: position 560,952 of record OY728152.1, on the reverse strand, counting down.
ACAGATCTGGTTAATGTTAGTACAAAGGATCGAGACTTGTGTAATTCTATTGATTACATTCAGCTAGATGGAGAAGATTATATGTGATAAGGATAATTTTAGTGAAGAATTATTCTTAATATAGAGGATTTATTTTTATTTTTTTTGTGGTATTCATGTGTAGATGATATATTTAACTCTCAATAGATTCAATCTCATCTGGAAGTGGAGAACAAGATTGTAGTAAAGGTAGATTTCAACATTGCATCAAATCTATAGTTTATGATGCATAGTGAATCAATTTCATGTGCTAATTTGGAAGATACCTCCAAGTCTATAAAATAATTATTTCCTCAAAGTAGTTTATAAAGAAACAAATGGAGTGTATCTTGATTGAATAGTGAATGATCCTTAAATCCTTTATAATGAAAGTGGGCCTTGGTGTGGAGTGACCATGACTAAAAATTTGTATCCACCGAACAATGTGTAATAGTGGATTTTGGTACACCACCACATCATCATGTGTATTCTCCTTGGATGATGTCTAGTGTGGGTGAACCAAGTAAAAAAATATTCCTATGATTTATATATATGTATTTGTAATTTTTTAGTGAGATAAGATGAGGGACTGATAGATTAAATGTGTTCCTTTCAATGAGGGAACACAATCTAGTGATGGGTGAGGATTAAATTGTGGAAAATTTTAATTTATTCAATACCCTAATTTATCCCTAGATTGCCTTATGACTTATATCATAACCCATTGTTCCTTAAAAATTAATATATGTTCTTGTAGGTTCCTTCTTAAAGTTTAATCTAAAAATAATTTGGTTTAGATTTATTACACACAGGGATTCAATCTTGAGGTCTCTTATTTTTACTAGAACTAAATTTGATGGATGGAATAAATGTTTTATTTTATGTAGACTTATGGTGATGATGTTATGGAGTATATAAATCCTGATGGTGATTTGAGAAGGAACAATGAAAGAATTTATGATGAAATGACCAAAAATATATCTTGTTTAAATCAATGACTAAGGAGGTATACAAGAAGGCCATTCACTATAATATTATGTTTGAGAAGTGGAAAACTCTAGAAGAAAATTATGGGTTTTCCATGGAAACCAATAATATTGATATGTTTTCTTAAAAAATTGATTATGAATGTTTTATTGATGAGTTATCAATGGATAAATCTAGTAAAAATTTCCTAATATCAAAAGTCGAGAAGATGGGTAATAATAAGAAGACCCTTTAGAAAAAGGACATTCCCATCACGGTAAGTGTTGTTCGTTTTATTGATAAATATATTAATGATACAATTTTGGAATATCTGTGTGAATTTTTAAATTTATATCTCCCCATGGAGTCGAAATAAATTAACAATTATATATAGTTGAAAGGTGACATTAAAATCTAGTCATCAATCTAAAGAATGTTCTTATAGAAACTAGGGGAGATTTGATCCTTAAATGAGAATGTGGATCAATTAGATATTATTCAAGTAACATCCTCAATTTTAATGTGTTCCTTATTTATGTTTTTATAAATATTTAAAATTGTAATTAAATGGGTTGATGAGTATTATAGGTTTTCTAAGAATCAAGTGACTGAGAAGCTGGAATCTGGTTATAGGAGCCAGTTTACACCATGAAAGGATATTCATGACATAAACAATTTCTAGGAGGAATCCGTGAATTTTCATTAAGGGTGTGAAAACTCATTCACAACATGAAATTATATTCAAAGTTTGAATATGTTTTTAGGAATTTTAATCTGACGTGACTTGATTTTCAACATATTATCTATTTTGATATTTCATGATGTGAATACATAATTCACACCGTGATTGGAGTCTTTTCCAAAAAAAATTAATTGATTCAAGCATTGGTAATTTCTCATTTTCCTTCCTCCTTCTTCCATGAACCATAGGGCTTCATTGGATGATTTTGGAGATCCAATCCCCTCTAGATACTGGTGTTTTTATATATCTAAGTTCCTGACCTAGATAATTGGCCTCTTCTTCTCATTTTAACCTAGATCATTGATGAAAACAACTCTTCTTGCGGATCTTTGACATGAAACATGACTTGGGTGGAAATTATTGACATCATAAAATCATTGGTCTTGAGGTAGGAAGTCATTCTCATATAAGAACTATATATATAGGTATTTGGAATGATTTTGTGGTTTGCGTGTGTATCTCATGAGACTTATGATTTATATTATTCATATATGGTGTGCATGTGTAGCTCATGATACCTATGCTTGGTATGAATTTCATGTGGATGTGTGTTGTATATGAGACTCTTTCTTGACATGAAATGGTTATGAACTACCTTATTATAGAATTTTATATTACATGTTTATCTTCTTTTTCTCTATAATCGAGTGATCAGGTTAAGTTATATGTACTATTCTATCCCTTATATGGGGTGTGGATGATGTGATGTATTTCCCTAGATCTATGAGATTAATTCAACATGTGATGTAATGAATTTATTTAAAGATATGAGATTTGGTCGAAGTTTGATGTGTGGATTTCCCTAGAGCTGTGAATTGGATCAACATGATTATTTCCTAAAATTTGATTATGATTATCCCTTTATGGGGGATGTGTAAAAATTATTGGTTAGTTCAGTACATCAGGCCAACACACGACATTCCCTCTATCGTGGAGACAAATAAGTAGAGTCAGTATCCAAGGACCTGAAATTTGTGTGTTCATGTATAGTTAATTTTTTTACTTTTGTGTTGATTATTTATATGGAATACACTTGTTTATTTTTGAACTTATGATAAGAACCTTTGGTGATTTATTACTGGGTTTTATACTCATGCCCAACACAAGAATCTCGGTGTGTGTATATACTTTATAATTAGAGATCCGGTTAAGGGAAAGGGCCCTAAGGTGGGAAGTTGAGCATGAGTAACATGATAGTGTGACATGATGTCGGGATGAATTCTAGGTATTATATTTTTCACCACATTATACTTATTTTCTTCCCTACTTTAGTACATTGATCTACCATTTGTAAGAATCCCTTATTTTCCCTTTGGATACTATGATTTTCATTTCATATGGTTATAGCATGGGTTGATACACTTGTTGGATTATTGATTCCATTATTATTATTTTATTCAATGTCTTCTCTATAGTTTATCTGTTAACAAGGGAATACTCTCCCCATGATGTCTCTTAGGCCCTAACCACTAGTCAGAATCCTATTATGTATAGGGAGGCATACATGAGGTCATGTGTTAATTCATCCCGGACCTAGTGATTTAGGTAAGGGTATTACAAAATGTTATCAAAGCCTTGTTTCCTTTATTTTACCATGATTTGGGACATGGTAAATGATACATAATATGGTTGGGTCTTAGGAAGGTGAATTATGCTAGTGTGTGGTCAGCACTGTATAGTGTACTTTTGAGTTTCTATGAAATTAGGATTGATGTTCTTATTATTTGTTATTATTATTGACTTATTTCACCTTGAGTGATGCACATGATTTTTATATTTTGATTTATGGGATTTGGGGTGTGTTCGTGAATCATGAATAGAAAAATAGTATTATATGTCACATGCATGATTCATGCATTAGATAGGGTTCAATTAATTAAATGCCTATTACAATTATGTGTGTGCCTTGTTGGTATGTTATTGCTTACATTTAATTATCTGAACCTAGGAATATTATGCTTGTTTTGTATATACAACTATGAATAATGTGCAGGTACTAGAGACTTGGATTGGCCATGGGTAGTACTAAGTGGGTTGTACCTAGTTTTTTTGGATAGCCACAAGTATGAGTTTCTTTTTTTAATTTCCTTAATAGTTCTTGGAGGCTATTAAATGATGTTTTATACTAGATATTTCAGCCTTTCTAAGGGTTTGATTTGGAATTTATGAAAATTTCTCACAAAATATGTCTTATAGAACTTCTAAGAGAAGCTGATTGGTATACTCTCATAAAGGGGAATGTCCCCCTTGCACCACCTACTATACAAGAGGGTGCAGCTAGGCATACTATCATAAATACCCCAACAGTTTGGGGAATAGAACTGATCCAACCCAGAATCTTATGGTTATTTATTACTAGGGGAGGAGGAACTCAAAGTTAAATGGTTGACTATGATCATGAATTTCAACTTCATAATCCCTTATCCTTCTAGGGTACTAGAATCTCCTGGGATACTGAAGAACAGATAGACATCATTCGAGGGGATATTCAACTTAGTGGAGACTCTAAAATATTGGGAGGTTAAAGTTTCTAATTTTATGCTCTATGGACCAGCTAGGAGGTGAAGAGTCCTTATAAGTCATGTGAGAATACATGACGTACTAATGTGGGAAACCTTTAAGAGCCTATTGTTTGAGGAATTATTCCCTAATATGCTAATGTTGGATTGCGCTCATGAGTTCATGGAGATTCAGTAGGGAAAAATGTTGGTATTTTCTTAATCTATACCATTCACTGAGTTGCATTGTTTTTCTCTTTTATTATATGATAACAAGGCATAGAAGGCTTGAAAGTTTTAGATAGGTCTTTGGATGGATTTGAAATGTTATTTTGGGAATTTTTATTTGAAAACTTATGCTGAGGTGCTATATAAATATATGACTATTGAGAAGGTTCCAGAGGAATACAAACCTATAGATCTTCTTTTTTTCTTTTAGTGGACTGACTGGTGAATTTTATAGTGCTTTCCCAACTACCTAATTTGGTAATAAGAATAAATCAAAGGACATGTTCCATGTTGGTGGAAAATAGAAAGAGTAGATCAGGGGTTCATCAGCACCCTCTATGGGAGATGGTTAGACCAGATGCTACAATTTTATATAGAAGGGGAATTATATAAAATATTTTCCTAAACCTACTAATAATTTTCATCGATGTGGAAATGCAAGACATCTTAAGCAGTTTTGTGTGAAATCTTCCCTAATGGTATTAGGGAAGTTAGTCTAAGATGTGGACCTAGAGCTTTAGCAGTAGGTTTTAACTCCATAGGGTTCTGTGAATTTGGTGAATCAGGGGCCTATTGGGTGAGGCGGTGGAGATAACACATGAAGAGTTTATGTGGCTAACTGGGATCCAATCGATGGTGGAGAGGGAACTTTTATGGTTTGAGTTATTATTCTGATTATATCTAAACTCTTGGTTACTTTGTTTGATATAATGTATTCCCATTCATTTATATCGTATCAAGTCATTACTAGGTTAGACTTCCCAGTTGTATTATCTTCTAAGTTTCTCTTTATCGATACACCATTGGGAATGAAAGTGTATCATCTCAATTTTTTCTAGTGTTCTGTAGTAATTTTTGGTTATGAGCATATGTGGGATTTTACAATCCAAGAGATATTTGGTTTTGATGTGATCATTGGTATGAAATTTTTGACTAGTTACTATGCACACATCGATTGTTATCAGATATGGAAATCCTTTATGATGCCTAAGGGGGAGAATTTTGTGGTGACTGGTGGGTTAGATGTTGAATCAAGAAGAGTGGGACTTCACCATATTCAGATTGGATCCATTACAACATAAGTGGTGGGAATGATCCTTATTGTGGATCATACAGTGACTTCCTACTCTTTTGCTCCTATGGTGGACCTATAATAAGATTTTTCCTATAATATTTCTCAGGGTTACCTCCAAATAGGGGGATTTATTTTGAAATTGAACTTGTTCCTAGTGTGCGACATATATCCATTCCACCTTACCACATGGAACCTACTAATTTTAAATGTATTAAGGCACAAACTGAAGATTTAGAAGTGAAATAATTTATTTGAATAAGCACTTATCTATGGGATACCCTAGTATTGTTTGCTAATAAGGTGGATGGTATTATTTAGTTATGTGTAGACTACAAAAATTTGAATCAAATAACTATAAAAAATAGGTACCCTTTTTCAAGGTTTTCTAACTTCTTTGATTAGTTAAGGGGGTCCTATAGGTTATAAAATATTGATATATGATCTGGATACCATCATCTTTGGGTCACGGAGGAGGGAATACCAAATATGAGATTTATGAGAGGGTATGGGTTGTATGAGTACCTTTTTATGACTTTTGGGATAAAGAATGCTCTATCGGTTTTAATGTTATTCATGAATAGGATATCTCACCGATAATTGGACTCCTTCATATTTGTCTTAATTTATGACATCCTAATATATTCAAATACCCTGGAATCATATGCTACATATCTCTATATTGTATTGAGTATGCGTTGAGAAAATTTTATTTACTCCAAGATTTCAAAATGTCACTTTTTGATCCAGGAGGTTCATTTCCTTGGGCATTTTATTTCTAAAGTAGGAATTTGTATTTATTTGGAGAAGGTATAGGTTGTAATTTGTTGGGAATGACCTAATAATGTATTCAAAATTTGGATTTTTCTTATATTTTATGGGTATTATAGGTGGTTCATTCGAGAATTCTCCTATTTGGAAGTGTTTATGGCCGTACTTACTGATAAGGGGGTAAAGTTTTAATGGATAGATCATCCTTCCTAGAGATTAAGATAAAAGTAACACTATCTCTAATTCTAGTTTTTACAGAACCCAAAATCGAGTATGGAATGTATTTTGATTCTTTTAGGGATGGATTGGGATATTTCCTAATTAATAATGAGTAGGTGGTTTCTTATGAGTCTCACAAGATACAACATCATGAGTGGAACCATGCTACTCATGAATTGGAACTATATGATGTGGTTCATGCATTTAAGTGTTGGAAACATTACATCTTTAGTGAGAGATTTTTCATATATACATCCCACAAGATCTTGTAGTATATATTCTCCCAAAGAGACTTGGATATTATTTAGTGTCATTGGGTATAGTACCTACAAACATTCTACTTTGAAATGGTGTATTATCCCAGAATATGGAAAGTTTTCATAAATTATTTTAGTAGGAATAATTAGGAACTTAGAGAGAAAACATCAAAATCTGAGTGAAAGTTGATAGATTTTCTAGTATATTGGATGGTGGGAATGGATAAGAATCAGGGAACAATGTCTTATTCAACCTTTGGGATCACATTATCAATGGTCGATTAAATAAATTCTAGTTAGGAGTGGGATATATATTTTCTTGTGATTCATAAAAGGTTAGAAGAAGATGAATTTATTTCATAACGGACCTTAAATGGATGTGATGTGATCTATGTTCATGGAAGAGTAGTGTTTCTTATCCTATAATATATTATAGAATGATGGAATCTCATGCCTTATAGTGGTAAGTGCACCCAAGGTCAACCAATATGTATCATGATATCAAAAAACTATTCTGATGACCCAGAATTAAGAGGGGAACCATAGGCATTGTCTCTCATTATTTATCCTGTCAAAGAAACAAAGTTGATCCCAAGTGACCTAGTGGGTTGCTTCAGCCTCTTTTAGTTATATTATGGAAGTGGGATGAAGTGATTATGCACTTAATCATGGGTTTTCCTTGTACACTAATAGTATGAGATACAATATGGTTTATATTTTATTAGATGAATAAATTGTCTCATTTCTTATCGATATTGGAAAATCATTCAATGGATGAGCTAGAAAAGATCTATGTTCAAGAGATTATACGGCTGCATAGAGTGAATTTGGGTATATTGTCTCACATAGATGCTCATTTTACTTCATTATTTTAGAAAGTATTATAAAAGGTTATGGGGACTCATTTTAAGTTGAGTACAGTTTATCATCTAAGAACTTATGGTCAGTTAGAGATAATAATCCAAACTTTAGAGGATATTCTCTGGGCATGTGTTCTGGATTTTAGTGGAGTGTGGGGTGATAATTTAGACTTAATGGAATTCACATCAAAAATAACTACCATTATTCATTTCATATGTCTATGTTTGAGGAACTCTATGGTTGACCATTTTGTTCATCATTATGTTGGCATGAGGTGAGTGACTTCAAAATTATTGGTCCAAATATGGTGAAAGAGACCTCTGAATGGATATAGTTGATTTATAAGTGACTTGTTATAAATCAAATCATATAGAAATTTTATTTTTACCAGAGGAGATAAAAGTTGGAGTTCATTATATATGATTCTTTATTCTTTATGGTGTCTCCTCAATTAATACATCAGTGATTGGGGAGGCAAGGTAAATTGACATCAAGGTTTATTAGACCGTTTTAGATCATCAAACACATTGAGATAGTGGCCTATCAGTTAGACATTCCTCCTTGTTTATTTGTTTCAGAAGTATGAGCCCAATCTTATGAATGTGTTCATCAATGAGGATTTTGATTTGGAACCAGATGCATCATATGTGGAACAAATGATTCAGATTTTTAACAAAATCAATAATGTGTTGAAAGGAAAGACAATTCCTCTTTCTTGAGTTTTATAGCAGTATAGGTATATTCCAGAAGATACCTAAAAGAGGGAATCATACATTTGGGAATAATGGCCTTAGTTGTTTGACTAGTCCTCTATAGGCACGTCCTGTGTATAATAATTCATTAGAGGAGGATATTTATAATATCCTTAACTTTAAGTTGCACTTTGTTTAAATCTTTGACATATATTTAAAATTTAAATTAAATGATTTGAGGCATGTTAGATGTCTTCACAGAAGGAAGTGACTCCAAATATGGAATATGGATTCAGGAGATGGTTTATATCATGAATAGATCATCATAGCTTCAATGGTTTTTAGGAAAATCCATGGATTTTTATTCAGGGCTTGAAAACCCATTCACAATGTGAAATGTTATTCATAGAAAGAGTAGTATTTTCAAGATTTTATGATAATTAATTTTTTTTAGATCACATATTATGATATTTCATGATGTAAATAAATAATTCATACTATGAATGGATTATTTTTGAGTAGATAAATTTATTTGAGAATTGGTCCCCTCTCATTTTCCTCCCTCCTTCTTCCCGGAAACATATAGGGCTTTTTAGATGATTTTTCCGATTCAATTCCCTCCAGAGACCGGTTTTGTTTGATCTCCAAATTTTATACATAGATAATTGTATTTTTCTTCTCATTTGGACCTGGAATATTGATGAAAACATCTCTTCTCAAGGTTCATTGATGTGAAACTTGACTCGGGCGGTGATTCTTAGCATCAGAACATCGTTGCACTTAAGGGAGGATGTCCTTATCATATAGGCCATATATATACTAGTATTTGGCATGATTATATGGTGTGAGTGTGTATACAATGATACCTATGATTGATATGATTCTTAAGTGGATGTTTGATGGATATTTTTCTCTTACTTGATATGAAATTGTTATAAAGTGCCTTATTATAGCATTGTGTGTTACATGTGTAGCTTTTTTGCCTCTATAATAGAGTGACCAGGTTGAGCCATATAGGCAAGTTTCTACCTTATAGGGGGTGTGGATGATGTGATGTATTTCCTCAATGTTATGATATTGGGTCAACATGTGATGTGATGGCTTTCTCCAAAGCTATGAGATTGGTTCGACGAGTGATGAGTGGATTTCCTCTGAGCTATGAATTGGGTAAACATGAGTATTTCCCTTAAAGGTGGGAATAACTATCCCTTCATGGGGGATATGGATAGATGATCAGTTGGATGAGTATGTCCGGAAAATGTGAGACATTCCCTCTAGTTTGGAGATGATGTAGGTAGTGATGGTCTCCAAGGACCCGATATTTGTGTGTACACGTATAGTTTTTTCTTGTTTACTTGCGCATTGATTGTTTTGATAGAATAAACTTGTGTAAATTTTCAACTTATGATAATGATTTTTGGTGGTATCTATAAGGACACGACCATATTACATTACATAATCTTGAATTTTAGTCAAGAAATTACTTCCTTTCACATTAAGGATCTTTTCAAGTTTAGAGATTTAGAGAATTGGGACATAATAAATTCATAACATTCCACATTAATACAGAGTGGATACCAAAAAAATAGTATTCATTTCTTCCAAAATATTAAACATTTCAAATAAAACATGATTTCTTTGAAAAAACTTCATAACATTTAATGTGGCTTCCCTCTTTGTCTAAAACATCCTTATAACCTGTGAAAATAATTTAAAAACATGGGATGAACACAAAAATCTCAGTAAGGGATATAAAAAAATAAGGAAAGAACACATTATTTCATGAATACTTGTAATGTATGAAACCATTTTCAAAAAATCATACTTTTCACCCATATAAACTTACTTTGTGAAACTTTAGATTTACACGAGATTTACACCAAAAATATAGAACATAAAAAGAACCATAAAAGTATCTTGGGTAATTACTTACATAATCTTGTGACCCTCTCAGCTACCTTATAATTGGTAACCTTCAAGGCTATGTTACAATGTAACCCTCACTGCTATCTTATTGTGTAACCATCACAGTTACACTTGGAGTAACCATATAGACGATCTACAAATTACACATACCCAATGAATTGGAGGGAAATATAGGTCCCACCCATCATCATAAACAATTACAAATAATCATAACATAATCATACAACATGAATAATTCCATAAAAATATTTCTTTTAAATTTCGTAAAACAGAATATTAAAAGAGTATTTTTAAAAGAAAAGTCCCTTTCAAATATCATATAATTGAGGAGAGACTTAATAGAGTAGATAGAATATGTATATAAACTGTAAATAAAAATAATTAAATATAATATATAAAAAATTCATCACACAAACAAATTTAATACCACATAAATAATGAAGTAGAATGTTAACCAAAAGAATGAAAATCGGGTTAAGAATTCCCTTACCTCGGGTTTGTCATACTTAAAACTTGTTTTAAAACTCTTGTATAATGGTTAAAAGAGTGTTATTAATATATTAAAGAAACATATTCATGTTTATAAAACATTTTATGATCATTTCATAACATCATTTCACCCATTAATTACTAGTATTTTGTTCCTTACATTGTTTCGAGGGTGTTCTTTACATGATTTCCATGGCCAGTTTTGTATTTGATTTCCTTGTTGTATGGAAATGAAATTAAAAAAGTGGAATGAAATTGTATTAATATGTTTACAGAATATATAATGATTCCATAAATAATTTTTTTATCATATATGATGATGGATCATTAGACAAAACATTAATGAGGTTTGTTTAGATCATTTTTTGCAGTTCCTCGATAATCATGAACTTGTTTTATTATATAATTTATTTTCATCCATATAAGATAATTATAAAAAAATAAAAAAGGTTAAAAGATACTCATTAAATTATATTTCAACCATTAAAAGGGTTTTATGATCATATTTGAAGGATGTAATGGATATTTCAAACACATTGTCCACAATTTTGGTAAATCAACACATCGTGGATGGTGATTTTATTTTTAGAACAAGAGGGAGAGGAGGAGAAGGAAGATGATGAATATTTTACATGAACATGATAAAATAAACAATATATAAGATTATATAGATTTCATACCTCCTGTATAAGTGGATGTAAAGAAAGTATAAGAAAATAATGAAATTGGAAAGAAAACACATGAAAAAGGAAGAGGATTCTTACATCTTGATCTCTTCTCCTTGAGATCTTTCTTATGGCCTTTGGTTTTGCCATTTTGGTAATACCAGAAACTCTAGGACATGGATAAGATCCTTGGGGAGGATATTTTATAGAACTTAGACAATGACCAAGTCTTTTGAGGTGTTATATGAAGAGGATAATGAGGGTGGTATTTATAGTGGAGGAGAGAAGGTATTTTACATTATTTTAATAATTATTCTAATATTTTTGTCCAAGACTATGAATAGTCTTAATTATTGTGATAAAAAGAGTAAAGAGGGTATGTGATTTAGAAATATATGGGGTTAAATTACTTATGATGTCATAAATTGTGTATTTAATATATAATTTGAATATATGGTATTTTGCCGTATTTCACTTTTAATCAAAAATTCAATAATTTAATAAAAATATCAAAAATTCACCCTAACCATTTTTTGACATGCAGAATTCAAAAATGAACTCCATTTTTTGAAAATAATTTTCTAAATATTAATAATTTTATTTTTAAATAAAATCATAATTTATTCAAAAATAAAAATTTTAAATCTATAACTCATTTTTTAACACCTTGAAAAATTAATCAAGTTGTCATTATCTTAAATCCATTCGAAAATAAAATAATAATAAAATTTAATATTCATTACGTACATATTACTCTGCATATTACTATTCATATTTTTGTTCATAAGGGTATGTTATTATTCACCAAAAATTAAATTGGTTCCATTAGACTAGAAATAACTTACTGATAACAATTTTTGATGTTCGTTTTTTGAAATTCAAAACATAAAAGCAGAAAAATTATGTTTAAAGGATAGTTATAAATATCTACTTAAAACAAAGTTCGTGCATTTCAATTTATTTTTTAAAAAACTTGGGGTGTTTCATTATCCATACCTTTCTAAAATTGTGTCCTTATGATTTTATTTACTTATTAAACAAGTGAGGGTACCTTTACCTCATGGAATTTTCATACTACCATATTGCTTCAACCATTTGGTTTCTCCAAAAACCTTTACCTGGTGGATTAACTTATTCTGTAATACTTTTTCCCTTCGATCAAGAATATGAATCGGTTTCTCTTCATTAAGAAAGGTTCTCTTCAAGCTAAACTGCTTCTGGGCTCAAAACATGAGATGAATCTGGGAGATACTTTCTCAACATCGAAACATGAAAAACATTATGTACCTGAGACAAACATGGAGGAAAATATATTATGTAGGTGACTGGTCCAACCTTCTCTAGTATTTCATATGGTCCAATGAACCATGTACTTAGTTTTCCTTTCTTACCAAAACACATAACACTCTTCCAGGGTGAGATTCTAAGAAAAACTTGATCACCTACCTTGAAAGAAAAGTTTTTCCTCCTCTTGTCTGCATAACTTTTCTGTCTTCTCTAAGCTATTCTCTTTTGTTGTTGCATCATCTTCACTTTCTAATCCACTTCCTCTAATAATTCTAGTCACATCATCTTCCTTTCCCTAACATCATCCCAAAAAGATATTGTTCTATACCGCTTCCCATACAATGCCTCGAAAGGTTTCATCTGTATACTGGAATGAAAACTATTATTATAAGAAAACACAACTAAAGAAAGATGTTGATCCCAACTTCCCTGTTAGTCCATTGACCAAGATTAAAGAATATCCTCCAATTTCTAAATCATTTGTTCTGAATGCCCATCTAATTGATGTAATGAAATTTAATTCTGTGCCCAACAACTTTTGAAGGACCTTCCAAAAGTTATAAGTGAACCTGGGATCCTGATCAGATACAATATAAAGAGGAACTCCATGTAACCTGATAATCTCTTTGAGTTACATTTGAGAAATCTTATCTAAAGACATTTTATCTCAAATAGAATTAAAAGGTGCAAATTTAGTCAACTGATCAACAATAACCCAAATTTCATTGTCACCTTGAGAAGTCTTTGGTAGTCCCACCACAAATTCCATGGATATATTCTCCAATTTCCACTCTGGCACTGGAAGTGGCTAAATCATCCCCTTCGGTAACTACCACTCTACTTTAACCTATTAACATGTCAAAAATTTCATGGTAAAACTTGCAATATCTATTTTAATTCAATCCCACTAGTAATACTCTCGAAGATCTTTGTACATATTAGTACTTCAAGGATGACCTGAAAATAGAGAAATATGAGCTTCACACAACAAATATTTCTTAAAATGGGAATAACAAGGCACACACAAACTTTTACCAAATAATTAAACACAATCTTTATCAAGGTTAAAATCTAGAAAATTACCCATTTTAACCAATTCTACCTTTTTCTGTAGCTCACGGCCTTCCTTCTGTGCTTGCTTAATTCTATCTAACAATGATGAATTCACTAAAACCTAAAAAATAGAGGTATTTCCTACACCAAAAACTTCTAATCCAAAATTCATCAAATTATTAATTATGGGATCATGTTCCAAACATAACATGGTTAATGATACATGACGTTTTTGACTAAAGGAATCTGCCACTTTGTTTTCTTTTACCTGGCGGTAATTGATCATGCCATTATAATCCTTTATCAGTTCAATCCATATTCTCTACCTCATGTTTAATTCCTTCTGAGTGAATATGTACTTCAAAATTTTATGGTCAGTATATATTTGACATTTGGCTCCATATAAATGATACCACCAATTTTTTAAAGAAAAAAGCCACAACTTCCAATTCCAAATCATGTTTGGGATAATTTAACCCATGAGGTTTTAGTTGTCTTGAAGAATAAGCAATTACCTGATCATTCTACATCAGAACACAACCAATTCCCTTTAATGAAGCATCACTATAGATGACAAACTCACCATTTTGAGAAGGCAAGTCCAAAACTGGATCATTCAGCAATCTCTTTTTTAGTTCTGAAAAACAAACATCACATTCTTTTTTCCAAATAAATTTAACCCCTTTTCACTTTAACTTGGTTAGTAGGCTAGATAACCATTAAATTTTTTTAACAAACCGTCAGTAATAACCTATTAATCCAAAAAAACTACGAATCTCTGTAACATTTTTAGGTCTTGGCCATTCATCAACCACTTTTGTTTTTGTAGGATCAATTATTATTCCATCTTTATTTACAATGTTCCTAATAAAATAAATCTATTGTAACCAAAAATCACACTTGAGGAATTTTCTATATAGTTTCTTTTCCTTTAAGTTATTCTAAACAACCCTTATAAGTTTTTTATGCTCCTCTTTAATCATAGAAAATACCATAATTTCATTAATAAACACAACCAAAAACTTATCCAAGAACTCGTGAAATATTATATTCATAAGATCCATGAATAGAACAGGTGAATTAGTTAACCCAAACAAAATAAAAAAAGTTCATAATTCCCATATCTAGTATAAAAATCTGTTTTCAGAATGTCATCCGCTTTCAACTTTAGTTGATGGTATCCAAATCTCAATTCAATCTTTAAAAAGTACTTATCTCCATGGAGTTGATCAAACAGGTCATCATTATCAATAAAAGGATACTTTTTTTAACAGTAATTTTATTCAAGGATCTATAATAAATGAAAAGTCTCATGGAACTATATTTCTTTTTAATGAACAAAATAGGAGCACCCCATGGTGAAGTGTTAGGACGAATGAAGCCTTTATCAAGAAAATCTTGCAAATAATTTTTTAATTCAAGAAGTTCCATTTTATCCATTCGATATGGGGGTTTGGAAATTGGCTTAGCATCAGGAAAAAATTCAATTGTGAATTAGAATCCCCGATCAGGTATGACACTAGGTAACTCATCAGAAAAAATATCAAGGTATTCATTTACCACTAGCACATCATTAATCTGATTAGTTCCCTTGTTTTCAACAATATGAGCAAGATAACTTTTATTTCCATCTTTCAATAGTTTCTCAGCTTCCTAATATGTTATAAGTTTTATGGGTTTGTTCATGTATACATACTGAAACTAAATCTGAAAAAAAAACTTCTTTAGCTTTGCATTCAATCGTAGCATGATAAACAAAAATCCATTCCATTCCTAGAATGACATTAAACACTAATAAGGGTAAAACAACAAGGTTTTCAGGTAAATTATTTCCACAGGCCACAAAAGAAATATTCTTATAATTCCTCTTTACTATAATATTTCCCCCTGGTGTTTTAAAAATAAGTTCTTATCTCATTTATTGAGGTGATATTTCCAATTTACCAGAAAATTACTCAGAAATAAAGGAATGTATAGACCCTGCATCAAACAAAAATTTAGAAAAATCTGAGTTAACATAAAATGTACCTGATACAACTTCATTGGATAGCCTGACATCTACTGACATAGTCTTAAGGGATCTCACTACACCTTTTTACTTATATTTTGGCTTCTTTTCATCATTCATATCTCTCTTTCCGAAGACATTTTCATAATGACCCATCTCACCATATTTAAAACACTTAACAGTTTTCTTATCAGGATTAGTCTTAGGACCATTTTCATTAAAATATCAGGTCATATGTCCAAACATACCACATTAAAAACACTTCACATTTTTGGTAAGGCAATCCCCATGGTGCTTTTTGCCACACTTTTCACAAACTAGAAACTGGAATTTCTTACCATCAGATTTCTTTGGTTGATTCTTACCCATCGCTTTCCACCTAGACCTCTTATTCTCATTATTTTCAAATTGAATGTGATCATCAGAAAACTCCATATATACCCTCTCATAACATCGGACAAGTTTCTCATAAGTTTTGAATTCACAGGAGGCCAATTCCCTTTGATACCTTGGCTTTAATATGGAGTAAAACCGGTTGATTTTTCTATTAAAATCCCAAATAATATTTTGAGTATACCTCACTATTCGGGTGAAGTTCGCTTCATATATGACCACTGAATATTACTTATTATGGTTTAATTCAAGAAATTTCTTGTCCATCCTAAGTCGAACCACCTTTGGAAAATATTTTTCAAGGAAAATATTTTTTAATTCATCCCACTCTAAGGAATCAACATACTCTATATCCCTGATATTCTTGATCATTGAACACCACTGATCATCTTCACCTTCAAAATGATAAATGGAAATACATACCTTTTGATTATTTGAACATACCATAACATCAAATATCTTTTCAAGGTATTTAATCCATCCTTCAACCACTACTGGGTCAGAAGATCCATTGAAAGCAGGAGGGTGTTGTATCATAAAATGTTCCACTATCGTCATGTTCTTTTGCGGTAACTTTAGTTGTTCTATTTCATGGATTCCATCACCATTTATTACTTGAGTTAGCTGATATATTACTTTTACAAACTACTCTATTCCAATCCCTACCATTCTGGGCTACAGATTCAGAAGGATATCATTCTGTCGGTTCCTCTTCTCTTCAAATTCCCTATTTATTTTGCGGAAAATTATTCTGAAAAAACATATCTTAGTTAAAGAAACATGGTAATCTTTAAAATCTATATCATTTAAAATTAAACATAGAGTAATAATCATTTATGGTATTCAATTAACATCCTCCTAACCTCTAAAGTTATCTAAACCATCCTCTGATACCAATTATAAGGACACGACCTTATTACATTACGTAATCTTGAATTTTAGTTAAGAACTCACTTCCTTTTACATTGAGGATATTTTAAAGTTTAGATATTTAGATAATTGGGACATAATAAATTCATAGCATTCCACATTAATACAAATTGGATAACAAAGAAACAGTATTCATTTCTTCCAAAATAAAAAACTTTTCAAATAAAACATAACTTATTTGACAAATCTTCATAACATTTAATGTGGTTTCCTTATCTATCTTACACATCCTTATAACCTATCAAAATCATTTAAAAACATGGTATTATCACCAAAATATCAGCAAGGGATATAAAAAAAATAAGGAAAGAACACATTAGACCATGAATACTTGTAATTTATGAAACCATTTTCAAAAAGACATACTTGTCACCCATATAAACTTACTTCGTGAAACTTGAGATTTCCATGAGATTTACACCACATATAGAACATAAATATAACCATAAAGGTATCTTGGGGAATTACTTATATAATCTTGTAACCCTCTTATCTACTATATAATTTTTAACCCTCGTGGCTACCTTGCAATGTAACCCTCACAACGACCTTATTGTGTAATAATCACAGTTACACTTGGACTAACCATACGGTGGACCTACAACTTACACATACCCAATGCATTGGAGGGAAATATAGTTCCCAAAATTAATAATAAACAATCCCCAATAACTATAATATAATCAAACAATATTAATAATTCCATAAAAATATTTCTTTTTAATTTTGTAAAACATAATTTTAAAAGAGGATTTTTGAAAGAAAGGTCCCTTACAAATATCCTATAATTGAAGTGAGACTTAATAGAGTGGATGTAATATGTATATACACTATAAATAAAAATAATTAAACATAATATATACAAAATTATCCACAAAAACAAATTTAATACAACATAAATAATGAAGTTTAATGTTATCCCAAAGAAATGAAATCGGGTTAAGAATTCCCTTACCTCGGGTTTTTCTTACTTCAAACTTGTTTTAAACCTCCTGTATAATGGTTAAAAGAGTGTTATTAAGATATTAAATAAACTTATTCATGTTTATAAAACCTTATATTATCATTTCATACATTATTTCACCCTTTAATTATTAGTATTTTGTTCCTTATATTGTTTCGGGTGCGTTCTTTACAAGATTTCCATGGCCGGTTTTGTATTTGGTTTCCTTGTCGTATGGAAATGAAATTCCAGAAGAGGAATGAAATGGTATTCATATGTTTCTAAAATATATAATGATACCATAAATTATTATTTTTTGTCATATATGATGATGTATCATTAGACAAAACATTAATGATGTTTATTTAGATCATTTTTTGTGGTTCCTCGATAATCATGAACTTGTTTCATTATATAATTTAATGTAATGCATATAAGTTCATTATAGAACATAAAATAGGTTAAAAAATAAAGATTAAATTTTGTTTCATTCCTTAAAATGGTTTTATGATCACATTTGAAGGATGTAATGGATATTTCAAACACATCGTCCATGATTTTGGTATATCAGCACATCATGGACGGTGTTTTTATTTTTAGAGCAAGAGGGAGAGGAGTGGAAGAAAGATGATGAATCTTTTACATGAGAATGATAACATACAAAATATATAATATTATAGATATTTATTAACTCATGGATAATTGGAGGGAAAGAGAGTATAAGAAAATAAAGGAATTTGAACGAAAACATATGAAAAGGAAGAGGATTCTTACCTATTGATCTCTTCTCCCTGAGATCCTCCTGAAGGCCTTTGGTTTTGGACTTTTAGTGAGACCAAAATCTCTAGGACGTGGGTAAGAGCCTTGGAGAGAGGATTTGGAAGAACTTAGACAATTCCCAAGGCTTGTGAGGTGTGAGAGGAAGAGGAGAATGGGGGTGGTATTTTATAGTGGATGAGAGAAGGTATTTTACATTATTTTAATCATTATTATAATATTTTTGTCCAAGACAATGAATAGTCTTCATTATTGTGATAAAAATATTAAATATAGCATTTTAGTTTGAAAAAATTGGGCTTAAATCTCTTATGATGTCATAAATAGTGTATTTAACTGATAATTTGAATATACGATATTTTACCGTATTTCACTATTCATCAAAAATTCAAGAATTTCAGAAAATTATACAAAAATCACCCTAACCATTTTTTTATGTGTAGAATTCAAAAATGAACTCCATTTTTTGAAAATAATTTTCTAAAAATTATTAACTTAATTTTTAACTAAAATCATAATTTATTCAAAAATAACAATTTTAAATCTATAACTCATTTTTAACACCATGAAAAATTAATCAAGTTGTCATTATATTAAATCCTTTCAAAAATAAAATAATAATAAAATTTACTATTCATTAGTGTCATATTACTATTTATAAGGCTATGTTACTATTCTCCAAAAATCAAGTTGGTTCCATTAGACTTCAAATAACTTACTGATCACAATTATAGATGACTGTTTTTTGAAATTCAAAACATAGAAGATGAATATTATGTTTAAAGGATAGTTTTAAATATATACTTGAAACAAAGTTCCTGAATTTCATTTTATCTTTTAAAAAACTCTGGGTGTTACAGTATCCCCACCTTTTGGAAATTGCATCCTCACAATTTTATTTACTTATTAAACAAGTGAGGGTACCTTTCCCCCATAGATTTTTCAGACTGCCATGTTGCTTCTTTAACCACATGGTTTCTCCACAAAACCTTTACCAGGTAGATTACCTTATTCCATAATAATTTTTCCCTTCGATCAAGAATCTAAACTGGATTCTCTTCATAAGAAAGGTTCTCTTCCAACTAAACTGCTTCTGGGCTCAAAACCTGAGATAAATCTGGCACATACTTTCTCAACATCGAAACATGAAAAACATTGTTTACCTGAGATAAACTCGGAGGAAAAGCTACACTATAGGTGAATATTCCAACCTTCTCTAAGATTTCATAACTTCCAATGAACTGTGAACTCAATATTCCATTTCTACCAAAACACATAACACACTTCCATGGTGAGATTCTAAGAAAAACATGATCACCTACCTCGAAAGAAAAGTATTTTTGCCTCTTGTCTTCATTACTTTTCTGTCTTCTCTAAGATTTATTCATGTGTTACTGAATCATCTTCACTTTCTCAGCCACTTCCTCTACTAATTCTGGTCCCATCAACTTCCTTTCCCCGACTTCATCCCAAAAATCTTGAGTTTTACACTACTTCCCAAAAAATGCCTCAAAATATTCCATCTGTATATTGGAATGAAAACTATTATTATAAGAAAACTCAACTAAGGAAAGATGTTGATCCCAACTTCCCTGGTAGTCCATTTAACAAGATCTAATAATATCCTCCAATGTATGAATCATTCATTCTTACTGCCCATCTGATTGAGGATGAAAAGTTGTACTGAAATTTAATTTTGTGCCCAATGACTTCTAGAGTCCCTTCAAAAAGTTATAAGTGAACCTGGGATCCTGGTCAGATATAATGGAAAGAGGAACTCCATGTACCCTGACAATCACTTTGAGGTACAGTCAAGAAATATGATCTAAATACATTTTATCTCTAATAGAAAGAAAATGTGCAGATTACTCAACCGATCAATAATAACCCAAATTGCATTGTTACCTCAATAATTCTTTTGTAGTACCACCAAAAAGATCATGGATACATTCTCCCATTTCCCCTTTGGCACTAGCAGTGGCTAAAGCATCCCCTTCGGTAACTTTCGCTCTGTTTTAACCTGTTGACATGTCAAACATTTCATGGTAAAACCTGCAATATTCCTATTCATTCCATCCCACCAGTAGTACTCATGAAGGTCTTTGTACATATTACTACTACCAGGATGAGCTAAAAACGGGGAAATATGAGCTTCACACAACAAATATTTCTTCAATTGGGAATCACAAGGCATGCATAACCTTTTACCAAATCTTAAAACACAATATTTTTCAAGGTTAAAATCTAAAAAAATACACATTTTTACCAATTCTACCTTTTTCTATAGCTCATGGTCTTCCTTCTGTGTTTTTTTAATTCTCTCTAATAATGACGACTACACTGAAACCTAAAAAAGGGTATTTCCTGAACCAAAAACTTCTAATACAAAATTCATCAAATAGTTAATTAAGTTGTCATGTTCTAAACGTAACACGGTTAATGATGCATGATGTTTTTTACTCAAGGAATCCACCACTTTGTTTGCTTTTCCCATATGGTAATTTATCATGCAATCATAATCCTTTATCAGTTCAATCAATCTTCTCTGCCTCATGTTTAATTCCTTCTGAGTGAATATATACTTCAGACTTTTATGGTCATTATATATTTTACATTTGGCTCTGTATAAATGATGCCTCCAAATTTTCAAATCAAAAACCATAGCTTTTAATTCCAAATCATGAGTGGGATAATTTAACTCATGAGGTTTTAGTTTTCTTAAAGCATAAGAAATTACCTGATCATTCTGTATTAGAACAAAACCAAGTCCCTTCAATGAAGCACCACTATAGATGAAAAACTAACCATTTCGGGAAGGCAATGCCAAAACTAGAGCATTCACCAATCTCTTATTCAGTTACTGAAAAAAAAACATCACATTCTTCTATCCAAATAAATTTAACCCCTTTTCATGTTAACTTAGTTACTGGTCTAGATAACCATTAAAAGTTTTTAACAAACCATCAGTAATAACCTTCTAATCCAATAAATCTATGAATATCTGTAACATTTGTAGGTATTTTCCATTCATCAACCACATTTGTTTTGGCAGGATCAACTACTATTCCATCCTTATTTACAAGGTTTCTAAGAAAATAAATCTATTGCAACAAAAAATCATACCTGCTAAATTTTCCATATAGTTTCTTTTCGTTTAATGTTTTAAAGACAACCCTTAGATATTTTTCATGCTCCTATTTAATATTATAAAATACAAGAATGTAATCAATAAACCAAACCACAAACTTATCTAAGAACTCATGAAATATTCTATTCATAAGATCCATGAATAGATCAGGTGCATTAGTTAACCCAAATGGCATAACAAAAAATTCATAATGCCAATATCTAGTATGAAAATTTGTTTTTGGGATGTCATCCTACTTTACCTTCAGTTGATAGTATTTAGATCTAAAGTCAACCTTGGAAAAAGTACTAAGCTCTCTGGAGCTAATAAAACAAGTAATCTATATGAGGAAAAAGATAGTTGTTTTTAACTGTAATGTTATGAAATTCTCTATAATTAATTAAAAGTCTCATGGAATCATTTTTCTTTTTATCAAACAAAACAGGAGCAGCCCATGGTGAAGTGGTGGCACAAATGAAGGCTTTATCAAGAAAACCCTGCAACTAATTTTTCAATTCAAGAAGTTCCATTTGATCCATTCAATATGGGGGTTTGGAAATTGGATTAGCATCAGGAACTAAGTCAATTGTGAATTTGACTTTTTTATTATGTATTACATTGGGTAACTCATCAAAAAAACATCATGGTATTCATTTACCACTAACACAACCTTAATCTGAACAGTTCCCATTTTTCAACAATATGAGCGAGAAAACTTTCATTTCCATCTTTCAACAGTTTCTTAGCTTCCTGATATGTTATCAATTGTATGGGTTTTTTCTTGTATACAAACTAAAACCCTTAAAAACATCTTCTTTAGCTCTACAGTTAATCTTATCATGATAAACAGAAAGCTAACCCATTCCCAAAATGACATCAAACTATACTAAGGATAAAACAACAAGGTTTGCAGGTAAATTCTTTACACAGACCATAATAGAAATATTATTATAATTCCTCTCTACCATAATATTTCCCCCTGGTGTTTTAACAATAAGTTATTGTATCATTTGTTGAGGTGATATTTCCAATTTATCAGAAAATTACATAGAAATAAAGGAATGTGTAGACCCCACATAAAACAAAACTTTAGAAAAATAGGAGTAAACAAACAAGGTACCTAATACAACTTCATTGGATGGCTCGACATCTACTGACGTAGTCGCAAAAGATCTCACTACACCTTTGTTCTTATATTCTGGATTCTTTTCATCATTTAGATCTCTCTTTGGGAAAACATTTTCATAATGACTCATCTCACCACATTTAAAACACTTAATAGTTTTCTTATTAGGATTAGTATTAGTATAATTTATATTACAATCTCAGGCGATATGTCCAAACTTACCACATCAAAAACACTTCCCAGTTTTGTTAAGGCATTCCCCAGGGTTCTTTTTTCCACGCTTTTTACAAACTAGAAACTATAATTTCATACCATTAGATTTCATTGCTTGATTCTTACCCATCACTTTCCTCCTGGAGCTCGTATTCTCTTTGTTTTCAAATTGCTTTCCATCATCAGAAAACTCCATATCTACCATCTCAGAACATAAGAAAATTTTCTCATTACTTTTGAATTCATGGGAGGCCAATTCAATTCGATACCTTGGATTTAATCCTGAGTAAAAGTTGTTGATTTTTCTATCAATATCCAAAATAATATTTAGAGCATACCTCTCCAGTTGTGTGAAGTTATCTTCATACACGAACACTGAATCTTTCCCCTTCTTCTTCAATTCAAGTAATTTTTACTCCATCCTAAGTCAAAACACCTTTGTAAAATATTTTTCAAGGAAAAGACTTTTAAATTCATCCCACTCCAAGGCATCAACATCCTCTCTATCCTTGAAATTCTTGATAATTGACCACCACTGATCAGTTTCAACTTCAAAATGATAAATTTCAAGACTTAAATTTTGATTATATGAATATCCCAAAACATCAAATATCTTTTCAAGGGCTTTAATCTATCATTCACTCGCTACTGGGTTATAAGATCCATTAAAAGTAGGAGGGTGTTGTCTCATAAAATGTTCCATTTTCATCATTTTTCTTTATGGTACCTCTAGTTGTTCTCTTTCATGGATTCCACAACCATTTATTTCCTATGTTAGCTAATCCATTACTGTCACAAACTTCTCAGTTCCAATCTTGACCACTATGGGTTGTAAATTCGGAAGGATATTGTTCTGTTGGTGCCTCTCTTCTTTAGCTTCCCTATTTCTTCTGTGGAAAATCATTCTGAAAAAAAAAACATATCTTAGTCAAAGAAACATTGTAATATTTAGATGATATATCATTTCAAATTATCCATAGAGTAAAAATAATTTATGTTATTCTATTAACATAATCCTAACTTCTAAAGTTATCTAAACCATCCTATGATACCAACTATAAGGACCCAACATTATTATATTACATAATCTTGAATTTTAGTCAAGAACTCACTTCCTTTCAAATTGAAGATATTTTAAAGTTTAGATCTTTAGAGAATTGGGGCATAATACATTCATAATATTCCACATTAATACAGAGTGGATACCAAAAATAGTATTCATTTCTTCCAAAATATAAAACTTTTCAAATAAAACATGATTTATTTGACAAATCTTCATAACATTTAACATGGATTCCTTCTTTGTCTTACACATAATTATAACCTATGAAAATCATTTAAAAACTTTGTATGAGCACAAAAAGATCAGTAAGGTATATAAAAAAAGAAGTAAAGAACACATTAGTCCATGAATACTTTTATGTATAAAATCATTTTCAAAAAGACATACTTGTTGCCCATATAAACTTACTTCGTGAAACATGAGATTTCAATGAGATTTACACCAAAAATATAGAACATAAATAGAACCATAAAGTTATCTTGGTTAATTACTTACATAATCTTTAACCCTCTCATCTACCGTATAATTTTTAACCCTCACAACTACCTTACAATGTAACCCTCATAGCTACCTTATTGTGTAACCATCATGGTTACACTTGGAGTAACCATACTACCAACCTCCAACTTACACATACCCAATTAATTGGATGGAAATATAGGTCCCACCCTTCATCATAAACATTTCCCTAATAACCAGAACATAATCATACAACATGAATAATTTTATAAAAACATTTCTTTTGAATTTCGTAAAATGGAATTTTAAAAGAGGATTTTTATAAGAAAAATCCATTACAAATATCATATAATTGAGGTAAGACTTAATTGAGCGGATGGAATAGGTATATACACTGTAAATAAACATAATTCAACAAAATATATACAAAATTAATCATAAAAACAAATTTAATACCACATAAATAATGAAGTAGAATGTTAACCCAAAGAATGGAAATCAGGTTAAGAATTCCCTTACCTCGAGTTTTTCTTACTTCAAAACTGTTTTAAACCTCATGTATAATGGTTAAAAGATTGTTATTAATATATTATATAAATATATTCATATTTATAACACCTTATATGATTTTTGATAACATCATTTCACCCTCTAATTATTAGTATTTTTTCCCTTCCACTGTTTTGGGTGCGTTCTTTACATGTTTTACATGGCCAATTTTGTATTTGATTTCCTTGTTGTATGGAAATGAAATTCTAGAAGTGAAATGAAATGGCATTAATATGTTTACAGAATATATAATTATACCATAAATCATTTTTGTGTCATATATGATGATCGATCATTATACAAAACATTAATGATGTTTGTTTAGATCATTTTTGGTCGTTCCTTGATAATCATGAACTTGTTTCATTATATAATTTAATGTCATGCATATAAGTTCATTAAATAACATAAAATAGGTTAAAAAATAAAAATTAATTTTTTTTCAAAAATTAAAATGTTTTTATGATCATATTTGAAGGATGTAATGTATATGACAAACACATCGTCCACAATTTTGGTAAATCGGCACATCGTGGACAATGTTTTTATTTTTAGAACCCGGGGGAGAGGAGAGGAAGGAAGATGATGAATCTTTTTCATGAACATGATAACATACATAATATATAAGATTCTTAATATTTTATACCTCCTAGGTAATTGGAGGGAAATATAGTATAATAAAATAATGAAATTGGAAAGAAAACACATGAAAATGGAAGAGGATTATCACCTCTTGATCCCTTCTCCTTGAGATCCTCCTTAAGGCCTTTGGTTTTGGCCTTTTGGTGAAACCAGTAGCTCTAGGACGTGAAGAAGATACTTAGGGAGGGGATTTTTTATAACTTAGACAATTCTCGAGGCTTTTTTAATTTTGAGAGGAAGAGGAGAAAGAGGGTGGTATTTATTGTCGAAGAGAGGATGTATTTTACATTATTTTAATCATTATTGTAATATTTTTTTCCAAGACTAGGAATAGTCTTATTTATTATGATAAAAAATAAATATAGAATGTAAGTTCGAAAAAATCAGTCTTACATCACTTATGATGTCATAAATAGTGTATTTAACTGATTATTTGAATATACGGTATTTTATCGTATTTCACTATTCAAAAAAAATTCAAGAATTTCATAAAAATCCCAAAAATTCTCCCTAATCATTTTTCAAAGTGTAGAATTAAAAAATGAACTCCATTTTTTTGAAAATAATTTTCTCTGTATTATTAATTTAATTTTTAACTAAAATCATAATTTATTCAAAAATAACAATTTTAAATCTATAACTCAGTTTTTAACACCTTGAAAAATTAATCAAGTTGTCATTATCTTAATGCCTTTAAAAAATAAAATAATTATACAATTTACTATTCATTAGGTTCATATTACTCTTCAAATTACTATTCATAAGGGTATGCTACTATTCACCAAAAATCAAGTAGGTTTCATTAGACTCCAAATAACTTACAGAAGCGGGAAAATTATGTTTAAAAGATAGTTATAAATATCTGCTAAAAAAATGTTCATGAATTTCAATTTATCTTTTAAAAAACTTGGGGTGTTACAGTATCATACTAGGTTTTATACTCACACCCTAAATGATCATCTCATTGTAAGTGTATAATTTATGAATAGGGTCCAATTAAAGGTAGGGGCCTTGCAGTGGGAAGTTAAGTAGGATGGTGTGAGGATATATCAGGATGAAATCTTGGTCTTATACTTTTTTCCACATGTTACTTATTTTTTCCCTGCATTATTACATTGATCTTCCATGTTTGGGATTCCTTTATTTTTTATTTGGATATTATGATTTCCATGTCTTATTTTTATAACATGGTTTGATACTCTTATTGGATTATTGATTCCAATGTTATTTTTATTAATCTTTTTGTTTATTCTGTGTATTCATTATATGTTGACTATTACCGATTTCATAGTCTCCCCATGATGCCTCTCAGGACCTCTCTACTAGTCAGCAGTCTCTTGCATATGGGAGGTGTGCATGAGGTAATGTGTCACTCCATCACAAACCTGTTGATTTGGGTCATGTGTTATAATTCATGGACTTGATTATGAATTCATGGAAAAGAATGTGTAGGAAAAAAAATAGTTGACAAAATAGTAATTAGACTTGAAAGAATCTATTAGAAGAATTGGTATGGGGATGAAAGGTTAATGTGATCTACTAAAAGAAGTTTTATGGAAAATTAAAGCTCAAATGTCCAAGGAAATGGAATTAAAATATTATTTTATTACTCTAGAAATACATCTTGAAGATATGATAAAATATATAAAATATTCTTGTTTTTGGTTGGAGGATACGAATGTCCAAATGAAAGAGAAGGATGTGAAAATCATAGAGTTTAAAATGAGTATGAAATCCTCAAAAGTAAATTGGGTGATCTATCCCATGGAAACCTCAAAAAGTAAATAATATAAAGTTTCAAATCTAGAATCTATGAGAAAATTCAATTTTCATGCTAAACCCAAAAGTAAAGTCCCTCAAAAGAAGGTAGCATTGGATTTTTATTATTGTGGAGGTATGGGGCACACCACAAATGTTTTTAAGAATTTAAAGCACTCAATGGAAGGAGGAAGTCTGTTTCATTATCTCCACTAATGTGTGGCTATACAAGGTATGATTTTATCTAGATATGTTTTATATGTATTAACTGTAGTGATATTGTAATATATTTTAGCAACACATGATTTAGAGGTGTTAAAAGTAAATCTCTCATTATTGTAATGAAATTGAAGAAAGTTTACATTGAAAGAATGCATGTTATGTTGAAAAAATATATTTATAGAATTTTATGATCATGAGGATGAAAAGAAATGATGAGTATGCCATGATCCATTGGATAATTTCATATAGTAACCATTGTGGATAGAAAGAAATCAAATATGGAGGATGTTGGGGAAATCTACTCTTGTTAAAAGAAATAAGTATGGATGTTTGAAGAAATATTATCCAAGGATAAATAAGTCTAAGGTGGTTCAAATAGATATCAAGGAGGAAAATAAAAAATCATGCATAAGAGGTTTTAAAAATTACACCAAAAGGTATGAGAAGGATACTAATAGAAGACCCCTCTTATTGAAAAGGAAGTATTAAATGGGATGTAGGGATAATGCTTTGATGGAGGAAGCAAGAACAAGTGGTATTAGTCTCACATTGAAGTTGAACACCAATCTAAGAGCGATAGAGTACCTATAAGAAATATCCAAAATAAAGTTTGTACAAGTGGTGTTTCTCAATAGAGAACTATAAGGGAGGCTTGAAAGGAAGTTAAAAGAAAAGAGTTGGTTCATCATGACCAGCCACAATCCACTGTTTGAGGATGTTTGAGAAGTACCTCTCTCCCCATGTGTTTAATTGTTATAGCTCTTTTTAGAGTAATGTAGGTTTAAGGGAGAGATATGATCCATGGGGTGATTTCATTAAAAAGAGTGGATGCATTAAATAAGGTATAAATGCATTGAAAGATATGAATATAACAAGCAATGTCGGAGGAATCACTAGTAGTATCAAGGGACAATCTGAGTTTACAAGAGGTGTCATATAAATTCCAATTAGTATAAACATCCAATTTAAAAAAACATGATCAATATCTTGATAATTCTATAATTGTAAGTGGTGATGAAAAAGATATAGTGTTATTGAGCCTGATATGAAATTAAAGGAGGTAAAAATCATATTCTAAGGTATCCAATGGTATCAAGCTAGATATTGTGATCCACAAAGTGGTATCAAGCCCTGTAAACACTATGTAAAAAAATGTAATTTAGTGGAATTTTTAACCACTGTGAAATGATATATGATGGTTTCCCAAAATATATATGTATTTCTATGTTGCAAATCATTTCATGATGATTTTAAAAAACTATTACGAATCATTTCATATCGGTTTTTAGTAGTTGTCTTTAATGTTCAGTGATAATTTTTTTTTTAAACTTTTTTAATGAAAATGTTAATAAAAATATTTGATGGTAGGTTTGAGAACCGTCGTTAAATAATTAGTCGTGTTTTTTATTTTTTTTAAATATTATTTATTATTTAAAATGTTATTTATTACTTACTACTTAAGAATTAAGTATAAATATGTGTATGGTGTGATTTGAACCTCTTACCTTTTAGTTATTCTATAATGCTTTTACCACCCCACCAAGTCTTTCATGTAGTGACAAAGAACACTTTAATATACTAATATATGTATATATATAGATAGATACATGTAAATACATATATATTCTTATATATATTTATTCATAATGAATGTATACATACATATATCATAGTCGGAAGCCTTCCTTAATGATAAAGTCATCCCATAATTCCACATATGATCAAGGTTCAAATCCTATCAGCCCCTCTTAAGGGGATTTCTAGACCATTTATGGCTGACAACGCAACCTCTAACGTGGGAAGGAGTGCATACTCAGGTACACACTGACACAATGTAGGACTTAGGAAGGGGGCCTTTGGGCTAGGAAGATGTGAATTTAGGCCATGTGATGACTTCCATGTCACATGTCCTTCGACTCATAAAATTATAATGGGTCAACTATGGAATGCGTCGACCCTTGAAGGGGGGTGTGACTGATCATTGTCGGTCTAAGGGTGTGTGTGTGTGTTGTTTCATATTCTTGTAACCTCCACAACCTTAATAAATAAATACAAAAATTAAAAAATATGGCATATAAATTTATATAAATATAGTTATATATAAATTTATAAATATATGAAAAAATATATATATATTATATATAATTAAATATAATTATATGCAAATATAGATATATATATATACACACATATGAATATATTTTTATATATACTGACATAATATATATAGATATATATAAATGCATATAAATAAGCATAGATGTATGTAAATACTCATAAATAAAAATAAATTTAAATAAATATATATAAATACATACACATGTGTATATATAAAACTAAATATAATAGTATATAAACATAAATATATAAAAATATATTAACACACACACACATATATATATATATATACCCACATAATATATATAAATACGTACACACATATATATACATATAAACACACATACACACACATATATGTATAATTAAATATAATTATATATAAACATAAATATATATAAATATGCATATAAAAACATATAAATATATATATATATACCCACATAATATATATATATAAATATATATGTGTGTGTGTGTGTAAATATATATATATATATAACCACATATAAATATACATATATATATACATAAATACAGATAAATATTTATAATTATAAACAAATATACATAAATATATACAAATACATACACATATATATGTATAATTATATATAATTACACAAATATATATTTTTTTATATACATATAAAATTTTTTAAATACACATAAATTTATATACACAAATGCACACACATATATATACCCACATAATATATATAAATATATATTAATATATATTGATATATGTAAATATACATAAATATTCATTAATAAATATAAATATATATAAATATATATAACTATAAATAAATTTACATAAATATATTTATATATATATATATAATTGAATATAATTATATATCGATATATATAAACATATATAAATATACATAAATATAAATATGTATATATATCCACATAATATATAAAAATACAAATAAAATTATATAAATATATATAAATACACACACATATATATAATTAAATATAATTACATATAAACACACACACACAAATAGATATAGATAATAAATACATATAAATTATATAAACAAATATACATAAATTGATATATATATATACAGACATATAAATATCTATAAATACACACATGTGTGCATAATTGTTAACCTTGAACTTCCCACCATAAGGAATAACCTTGAATTCTAAGTTTTAGCCTTGAATTCCATCCAAATTCAAGCCTAATCATTCCCATAAGAGAAGTAATTAGGATTAACCAAGCTAATAAAATCCTTAGCATATACGATACATCATAAAAATAAATCACTAAAAGAGAAAATAACACTACAATTTTTTCACTGTAATATCAATAGGAATTTAAATCAAGGGAATAGATTCATTCATCACCCAGAAAAGATACTAATACCCTCCTAAAGGAAGTAAAAATACCATCAAAAGATCTAAAATTAGGATACCTTAACATAAAACTCAGTTTTAGTGGCATTTCATATCTATATTGAAAAATAAAAAATAGGGTAAGTGGTTTCCTAATTACAAAAAATCATAGAAAATAATATATGTTTCTATTTTATTGGTTGTTGAGCCCAAACGGGCACCTAAATCAGAAGTCATGATCTTCTGAAGTTGAAGTCTAATGTTCAACATCTCTTATAACTTTAATAAAAAAATTATTTTTTATTATTACCAAATTTTTATCCAATATGATCACAGTTATTTTTATAATTTTCTCTTTGATAGGTCATGAAGCAAAAATGGACATCTAGATCAAATTTTATGGTCATTTCAATTTTGATTTTGATTTTTAACTTCCTATAGAACATTAGTCAAGTAAGTAAGTTCTAGGCATTGTTTGAATCTCTCTCTCTCTATGTTTATATGTAAATATATACATATATAAATAATTAATAATTAATAATTTTCAATTAATAATTATTTATTAGTAAATACTTAATAATTAACAGTTTACAATTTATTTAGTATTTAAATAATTACTAACAAATAATTATAAACAATTAATATTTTAAATAATAAATGATAAATAACTACAAAAATAAATAATTATATTTATTAATTATTAATTATTAATTAGTTACATGTTATTAAAATTTTCATTAATTAATTATTATCATTAATTTTACAACAGTTTTCAATAAACCATCATGAATTATTGGTGGTTTTTAATTTGAAAAAATAAAATTTTAGATTTTGCAATGGTTTTAACCATTTTTAAATGAATATGATTTTTAATAATCCATCGTGAATTAGTGATTATTTTTAAAACCAATACTAAAATATAAAAAACTGAATTGGTTAACGTTGGTTTTCAAAACGTCAACTAAATTCTCTTTTTCTTGTAGTGAAAGTGGTTTCAGACTTAGAAGATAGAGGAGGAAGACTTTATGGTTAAAGAACAATATTCACTGATGAATTCATGTTTTATTTGATCTAATAGAGTAGTGTCATATTATTTTTTTAGGATATAAAGTGTTAATGCAGGTAATTTATTTTTATGATGATTAAAAGTAATTTATAATAAGTTTTTGATAAAGATTCAAATATTGATTAAGACTTTTATGGAAAATAGAGAAGCTTGTGAATAAATGAAGATCATGGATTACAAGTGGTATCATGATTTTTCTCTAATAAGTGGGTTAAATTGGTTAAACAGGTGTTATGGTAAAATATATGTGATTTAATTATTATTTATTGATGACCTTATGAATGAGTGATTGAGAGAATATGGAAGTAATTTAATGAAGTGAATAACCAATGATTCATATATTTATGGAAATGAGTGAGTGAAATGAAAAGAATTGAAGTTATTAAATTAAAATCCTTTTCCCCAAACTAAGTTATGAATTGATAGACTTAGATAATTTTTTGATGACTCTTTGAAAAATGGTAAGTTCACTAACTGAAAATCTTTGAGAATACAGATATATTTGGAATAGATTTTTGAGGTTAAAAGATAAATCTGGAATTATTTTGAAGATTTTGTGATAAAATTAATGTTGAAAAAACTTATAGTATCAATCATGGGGAGAATATGGAAAGTAAAGGGTCTAGAATAAATGAGTGATAAATCATATTCAAATATGTTTTATGAGTGGTTAAAATATACTAAATAAATTAATAGAAAAAAGAGGTATAAGGTGATAAAGGTTGTGAGATAGTTGTTTGTCGGGGGGGTTCAAACTCTCTAATTATAAATTTTTGGGAATGTTTTGATATATATAGAGTTTACTCTTATCTAATGAGGGATAAAATGAAAACAAGTTAGATTTGATTAGATCCTTGAATTTAATTTCAAAGGGTGATATTTGACTCTTTGAATTTTTAGATTCATATGATTTGATGTGGAGAAGTTTTTTCTAGAAAACTTGGTACAAGTGTGGTATTATCAAAATTGGGAGAATATTTGACGTTGATAACCCTATACATTTCAATGAAAAAATGGGTAAATAGAAAATGTAGT
Source organism: Viscum album (assembly GCA_963277665.1). Taxonomy (NCBI): domain Eukaryota; kingdom Viridiplantae; phylum Streptophyta; class Magnoliopsida; order Santalales; family Viscaceae; genus Viscum; species Viscum album. Next base: position 527,420 of record OY728152.1, on the reverse strand, counting down.
GAATAAACCCTTTTAATTTATTATTAAGGGGGAATATAGGAAGTTTATAGAATTGGAGCTTAGATTAAAAGTGAAAGTGGGAGAAAAACTCTAATTCTTGGAGATTAATAGATTTATTTGTGTATTTTCAATAAGATCCAAAGGGGGGATGTTTCTTCCAGGTAGTTGTTGGGTTTTTTGATAATAAATGTTGATAATAAATAATGGTTATCAAGGATTTTATAAAAGGGAGAGAAATTTTCAACCAATAGCCCATGTAAATAAATTATACCTTAAGACATCATGGTCCACGTATGAACACCCATGAGAATCTATATTCACTATGACTAGATACAAGAATACACTATACCTCAAGTCGTTACAGCCCACATATAATTGTATAGTCAAATTGAGAGTAATCATATCCCAGATTGGAAAACACTGTATACCACAATCCAATACATCCCTTGATATATCTAATCATATGTATGTCTGAATGTAGAGTGGGGGAAAGGGATAATTTAGCCATATATTCCCTCTCTAACATAGATGTTGGAGAAAAAACCCCTAAACATTTGGGTATTATTTTCCCTACCAACGTCGGTGGGGAAACATATGAAATCATAAAATATAAGATAATACCACAAACATCCACTCTAAGGGAAAAACATAGCCTTAGACCCATTTTCCGCTATAGTCACACAAAACACCTAGTTTCCACTGCTGATGTAAAACCTTTATATTTATGATTTTTTTAATTAATTTAATTTCTTCAGTAGTTTGTGTTACACATAACAATAAGTTTTAACAAACCATGATATACTATTAATATTACTGTTTAAACATTACCATTATAACGTAGCCATTCAACTTGGAAGTATGAATATGAATAAAAACTATTTGAATATTAAGTATAATTGTATTATATAAACAAAACACATTGATAAAAAAATTACTTAATTTTTTAGTAAAGTCTCTATATGTTTCGAAAAAACTATTTTATCAAAAAAATGTTTTTATTAACAAATAATAAAAGTAATTTTTTCCAATTTTAGAAAAATTGATTGAAAAAATAAAATTCATTTTTTAAATAGAAATATAAAAATTTTCTTTGAGTGATTTTTTGATAATTTTATAAAAATATTAATTTTCAATGAATAGTAAAAAATACTGATTTTTATTAAAAATTGCCTTTTCATTTAAATAATTTACAAGATCCATTTTATTTTAAGTTGGTTTAAAAAGTAAATTTAGTCAATTATATATTTATTAATCCAATTTAGTTCATTTTAATCAATTTTATATTGATTATTTATATTAAAACATTCTATACTTATGAAAATTTTCTCTTTGGAAAACTGCTTTTTCATCACGTCTATAGGTTTTATTTTAAATTAAATTATACTAATTATTTTAATTTATTTTGATAAAAATTATTTCATATTTTTAATAATAATAATTTATATTATATAATAAGTTCAAATTAATTTTTTTTCACAAATATTTGTAAAAAAAATTAATGTGGTTAAGGTTAAAACAAGGTTTTGTGCGTTACATACACATGTGTTAAAATTAATTTTCAACACACATTGGATCATTATTTAATAAATTATATTTAATATTTAGAATAATTGGGTCCAAATTATATAATAATTATCATTTTAATTTTATTCTTAAAGGATAAATTACCTAGGTAACTAAAAAGAGACTAGTTACCTTGGTGAAAAATAAAATGGTAAAAGTGAGTAAACTTAGATATGATAGAAAAACATGTTTAAAACATGTGATTTTTTTATAGGTTTTGATCAACCATATAATCCCTTAACCCCTTTATTTATCAAATTTCAAGTCACATTTCATGTTATTGACTTCCTATTATTGAATAGTTTTGGGTATTTACAAAACTGTTACTCCTCATTTATAAAAGGGGACCTCCTACCCTCACTTATTCACACCTCATAATCCATTTGGCTCAACAAAAATGTAAAAAAATCTCTCCCCAAAATCCTTTTCCATGTTATAGATATTTTTTTATTCCCAAAAAACCAATTCTAGGGTCCTTAAGAAGATATCCAAAGGAGGTTTTTCTAAGCAAAGGTAATTGTCTTCACTGAACTCCTTTTTAATTATTATATTAAGACCTTGATTAATGTCCTAATAATTAAAATATAGTAACACTATTATATAAAATACACTAATATGTTATTTTTATTATTTTATAACCTATATCCATCTCCTCTTCCATCAAGTGGGAAATTAAATTGAAGATCGCCTGTATGGCGGACTACTACCTCGTGAACTGATGTAATTTTTTTTCCATCATCACCTCCCACGGCTGGATATAATGACGGATTTAACGTGGATATATAATATTTTATATATTATTATATTTCTATAAATATAATACCACATATACCATAATAATTTCCATTTCATTGGAATACGATAATGTTGCTCGTGTGTACGGCAGACTACCACCTCACGAAGATATGTGATATGTTTTTCAATTACACATTACATGGAAGGTAATAAAGATAAATTTAATTAATATTATATATATATATATATGACATCATAATTATTCTATAAATTTTAAGTATTATTTACCTTTCCTTCATTTCGTCCATCGAAAAAATTAAAACAACGTTCATGTGTACATACAACCTACCATCTGCATGATTAATGTAATTAATTTTATATATACATGTTAATGAATATATATGATATTTATTTCATTATTAACATTATGGAGATTATGGAACCATGATCAAAATAAAATTATCAAAAATACCAGACCAAAATATACATGATAAACAAAGCAGTTATTACTCGAAATGTAATTTTAAAAAGGAATTGTTAATAAATGGGTAATAAAAGGTGATAAGTAAATAATATATGGTATTATATATATTATTATAGTTATTTAATAGATTTATAATTAACCTATATTTATTATACAAGGTATTCAAATGTGTAAAAAAAAATTTGAGATATGAGGTAAGGGATTTCTAGTCTCTCTTTTATTTATGGGAGACATATGTCATATTCACGACTCATTTCTTTTTTTGTGATGTATATACTACTCATTTGTCATGTTATATTATAATTATACTTATTTTAATGATATTTAAAGTTTCATTTTATGTTATTATTTAATGGTTCTTACAATTCAAAATTTACCATAGTTGTAAGGTAAATTTGTCTCACTTTTATTTCAATGGGACACATGCCTTATACACCACTTGTTTATTTTATGTGGTATATATATATACTATACATGAATATATTTTATGATTAATATAATTTAAATTATTTTATATACATTTCCATATAAGTTTATTTATTTCATGGTACTTACGATTCAAATGTTACAAAATGGTAAAAGTTTTATGTTACAATCTCATTGTTCATCAGGATTGTTTATGATTAAGTTTATGATGATGAAATATTATGATATAACTCTTAAGAAACTCATGTATTTTATTATCCTATTTTTATTTATATTTAATTCATTCTTTACTTTCATTTTTTCTTTTTAAGTACTAAAGAGGCCAAAATATGTTTTTAATAAAAAAGACAATATTTATCTCTTTAGTCAAAAATCATTTTTTCTTCCATGTACATGTTTTATAAAAATGTTTTAAAGTAAAATTTTAATATTATAATATTATTTTTTGAATAAATTTTTAACCATGTTATAATTTTTACAAAATGGTTTAAAATTAATATTCTTTTCATTTTCTGAATGAGGCAGTTTTTACTTTTTACCAAAAATGTGAAAGGAGTCTTCATTTTAACATGTATGACATGAATGGAAATTTCCACCATCATTACCACTCAATTATTTGAAGAATCCATTAAAAGTTTTCAAGGTTATTTTCCAAGAAATTTTCCTTCTTAATATTTGGGAAAATTTTATATTTTAAATAAGTGATTTCAAAATTTAAATTATATTTTCTTCAAGAATGTTTCAATGAACTTTGTATGGAATTTTTATTCATCAACGACAAAAACCTTTAGTTTTGCTTATGTTTTAATGGGGATATGATCCAATGGTACCATAATTATTCTTTATTTGGATGGTTTATGTTTATTATTATTATAAAAATATGTTTTTGAAACTCTTTATGTTTCCATGGGTTATAATATGATGAATTGATGAAATTTTTATGAAACTTGTTTCTTTACATGGGTTAAACCATATGAAATGTTTATAAAACCCACTTATTATTCATATATTATGATAATGTTAATTTTTTATGATCTTTTGGAATTAAATTTTTTGGATTATTTAATATTTGTGACCTGTATCTACCTCCAATAAATTGTGTAAAGTTTTATATCTCGTGAGATAATGATAAGAAACAAGTTGATGTAATTAATCTTATATGGGAAAAAAAATTTATGTTCTTGATACACTATAGTAAATTGGTGTTGATGCCTAATCCATTATGAAATATTAAATATGTTTTTATGTCTGATACATTATGATTTAATGGTCTTAGATATTAACTTTTAAAAAAAATGGGTTCTAAACTTATGACAGTGCCACACTTATATGACATAAACTTCTGGTTCATGATTTATTTATGATGATTTTCACACATATGTTTCATGTATTTTTATATGATAATGTTTTATTCCATGGATCATACTTAAAATCCATGATATATTGGGTATGAACTTTGTATGTTATATTTATAATCTCACACCCTTATACTTATCTTATGATTTCATATGATCATTGACTGATATCTTCCATGTATACTCTTACTGAGTATGTAATCTCACCTTTTCTTAGGTTTCATTTCCCTAGGTTATAAATAATGGTTTAAGTAGGTTATGTTTATAAAGTTTACAAAATGGTAATATCTTTATGGGAGATGTTAAATATCCTTCTTGAATAAGAATATGGGGTATCCAATTTCCAAAGACAAAAAACATTTATGATCCATGAGCATTTATTTTCGAAATTTATTGAATATTCATCAATTAAGATATAATATCTATGTATGGTTATATTGGGTTATTATAGTTGGTATTATAGGAAATATTTAGTTAACCTTTGGAAAATAGAATGAAAAAGACTTTAGTGAGATCCCAAAGTATATGTATAAGTATAATTATAAGGATAAGTTAATGATAATTCAAAGTTTATAAATATGTCCTGGAATTTTGGTGAAGGATAGAGAAAGTGGATTCCAAGAAATTACATCCTTGTCTAGATACTAAAAGTGGATGTGGATCTAGAATAGTTTAACCTAGGGGTAATAAATTTGAAAAGGGTGCATTGAGATGGACTCAATCATCACCTAGTGGACAACAACAAGCCTTGCTATACACTTGGTTTGACACTCTTAGGGGATATGTTTTGTAAAATCACAAAATATTTTTGAACCTTCATGAAGGATTTAAATAGATAACCATGATAACCTAGTTTGAAACTAAGGTTTCATAGATTGAAAATAATTTTTCATGATTCAGACATCATATGTATGATTGATCACTCTAATCAAAGATTCTTTGTGGTCATGCTAACCATTTTGGTTTTACTAAGGGGTTAAATATAGAATAATGAAGTTGATGTGGTAATAGCTAAGATAAAATATTGATGTACCCTATTTGAGATTAGTTATATGAATTCATATATATTAGGAAAATTTTCAAGGAATATTAATTCCCATCCTCTAAGATTAGATGTTGATTTAGTAGTGAAATAACCCATAGTGGTATGATAATCACATCTCATGTCTATGATTCTTATCAAATTTAAGTTTATGGGAATGTGATTCCTAAAAATCATATTATTCTCCCTATATTTTAATTTTATGTTACCTTAGGCATGGATTGAATTTCTATAAATAAATTCTACATCAATTTATGAGGATGAGAAGTCGTGTTTGATATTCCAAACCAACCTATAATAATTTATATGTGCAATGATAGATATGAAATTCTGATGTAGATCACATCCATTTCATGTGTCTTGATTCCTATTAAAAAGGGATTTTTATCTCATATGGTTGGGAAGAAACTCAACATCGATGATATTACTATTATGTGTGAGTTTTTTTATGTCTTTTTAGAATAATTTCATAGTCTTTTACCAAATCATGAAGTTTAGTTCTCAATAGAACTCATACCTAGTACCACACCCATTTCAAAAAATCCATATAGAATGGACCCGATCGAGTTGTAGTAATCAAAGAAGTAACTCCAGAAGAAAATAAAGAAGGGATTCATTCATCCAAATGAGTCACCTTGGGGTATGCTAGTTTTTTTGTTAAGAAGATAGATGGATAAATGCGACTTTGCATTGATTACTGGGAACTGAACAAGATCACAATCAAGAACAAGTATCATATACCCCATATTAATGTGTTGGTTGATCAACTATGATTCTTCCCTTGGATTACCTCGCCCCTATTAATCGCTTCTCCCTTCTCGGTGTTACTTATTTGGGTTTCAATCCCGGCTTCCCCTTTCATCCTGTATCTATTAGGGTTTTAGCCCCACTTTCCCTGTTTTCGTTCAAGGATGTGGTTCTTTTTTTAGGGTTTTATCCCCTGTTATCTCTTTCAAACAATGGTTCTCTTAGGGTTTCATCCTCAGGTCCCCCTTTCTCGCTCCATGGTGGTTCATGCTTCATGGATTTGTTCTAGGTTTTTCTTTCATCGGATTGTTATATCCCCCCTATTTTTCGTTCCACTCTACTCTGGATTCCTAGTTCTTTTCTCCCTCCTAGGTCGGTTGGGTGTGAAGATTACTAATGGAAGTTTTGGGATGTGTATGAGGAGCGGTATGAGGTTCCAAGCAGTGCAACCTGCGGAAGATCTTTCCAGTTTTGTTGGCTCTTCTGGTTATGGTACATGCGGTGTTGGTTGGAGTGATCTCTGTGGAAGACTACATATTTTGGTTCTGATTGTCCGTGTTGATGTTGTTTCATGATGGTGATGATTGTATGTTTGGTTTTTTTTTCATTTTATTGATTTTATTAGGATGAATTTATTACGGATTGTTTTTGGAATGGTTTTGTTGGGCTGGTTCCTGGTTGTTTCGATGCAGACTCTATGGATTGTGGTTCTGACGATGATGTTGTTGTTGATGTTCATGATGGTTAATGGTGTTGGCTTATGAATACTACGATGGTGAATTTTGGCAATGGGGATTCCAGTGGGCCTCACCGGCGTGGTGATGTTGGGGAGGCAAAATGAGATGTTCAACGGGATATGTGTGCGACTCTAGGTAGGTGCTGGGACTCGAGATTCATAGGAAACGATATGGGTGATGATGTTTTTTGAAAGTTGTAATAGGAAAGTGAATTTTGTGGAATCTGGAACAACTTTTGTTTGAAATATAAGGTTTTCTGCTAATCCTAAAGTGAATTTTTGAAAATGAAGAAAAATATATTTGGATGGGAGTCTTTAGATATTACCTTTATCAGTTTTTGGTAGTATGTATAGAATATATTCTTATATATTTGAAGAGAAAATAAGAGCATGAATATCCCTTAAGGATTATATGGAAACCCTAATGATGGACAAATGTATGAAAAATTTAAAAAGAGTGGATTTTAGCTACAAAATATTTTATTTTTGGGTCATATAACCTCAAGTGAGGGTATATTAGTGGATCCAACGAAGATATAGGCCATTGAATGTTGGCCTAGACCAACCATAGTAACTGATATTCAAAGTTTTCTTGGTTTGGATGGATATTATCAATTTTTTGTGAATAATTTATCATGACTATATAATCCACCCATCAATTAAACTTAAAAGGGAGCTAAGTTCCTATATATGGATGAATGTGATGAAAATTTCATGAACTAAAGATAATGTTAGTTAGTACACATGTGATTACATTACCCTGCAATAGACAAGGGATTATAATCTATAGTGATGTATCTAAGAAGGGTAGGGATGCATTCTCATGCGGAATGACATGATTATAGATTATGACTTATGGAAATTGAATTTTAATGAGTAAAATTACCAAACTTGTGATTTAGAGTTAGCGGTGGCAATTTTTACATTAAAGATATTGATGCATTATCTTTATATAGAAAAGTGTGATATATATACTGATCATAGAAGTTTAAAGTATATATTCACATAGAAGGATTAAATCATGTAATAGAGAATATAGTTAGAGATTATTAAATATTATGACTTCTCAATACATTACTACTTTGGGAAAGTGAACAAGTTATCCAATGCTTTGATTCAAAAGGATCATGCCAGCTTATCCATGATGAGGATCACAAAAGATCCAATATTTCAAGATTTAAAAAGGATGGATATAGAAATACTTAAGGAAGGGGATAAATATTATCTTTCTAAAATGAGTGTTCAACCACCTATACAAGTGAAGATTAAAGAGGTACAAAAAGAATATGTAGAGCTAAATAAGAAGGTGAGAAATGTTCCTAAGTTTAACCTTGATTGTGATGGAATTATAAGGTTTAGGAACCATGTATGTGTTTCTAGAATACCCAATTTTGAAGAAATATGTTCTAGAAGAGACTCATATTTCTTCATTATCTAATCATCCTTTTATTATAAAGATGCATAGGGATTTGAAAGAGTATTTATGGTGGTATGGAATGAAGGGGGATATCATAGATTTTGTATCTCAGTGCTTGGTATGTGAGAATTTTAAGGCTAAGAGAAAAAATTCCAAGGGTATTCTATGACCATTACCCATACCAAAATGGGAATGGGAAACCATCACTATGGATTTTGTCATTGGAATCCACACAAATTCTAAAGGGTATAATGTTGTATGGGTTATAACTGATCTTCTTACAAAGTCATCACAATTCATAATTATCATAGAGGATTTATATCTGAACCAAATTTCTAGAATATGTATTAAGGAAATTATAAGTTTTCATAGATTACCACATTCTATTGTATCTAATCAGGATTTGAGATTTACCTCAAAGTTCTGGAGAAGGATTCCACACGATTTGGATACATAGTTAAGTTTCATCGTAGCTTATCATCCTTAGATAGATGTTCATTCTGATAGAAAAATTCAAACCCTATAGGATATGATGGCATCTTATTATATGAATTTCAAAGGTGGTTGGTATCAGCACTTTCCTCTAGTCGAGTTTTCTTACAACAACACCTTTCAGTCAAGCATTTAAATAGCCCCTTATAAAGCACTCTATGGAGAGAAGTGTAGAACTCCAATGTACATGGATGATGTTGTAGAAATAAATCCGTTGGGACCTAATCTAGATAAATAAATGGTATATAAGGTTATATCTATTTAGAAATACATAAGGGAATCAAAAATTCGGCAGAAACATTATGCTAAAAACCGATGGTATGGTCTTGAATTTGAAGTTGGTGACAAGGTGTTTCTAAGAATTTATATATGGAAGAAGGTAAGGATATTTATAAATAACGGTAAAATAATCCCTAGGTATATCATCCCCTTTGAAATTATTGATTTTATCAGGATGATATCTTATCTATTGGTGATTCCACCGAACCTCTCTCAAGTCGACGATTTCTTCCATGTATCTCTCCTGAGGAAGTACATACCTGAACCATAACATGTACTGAACTCATAGTTCATATCACTAGAGAAATATTTTTTTACAAGGAAAATTTTTTGTATATTATATATCTTAGAGATAAAGTTCTATGAAACTAGGTCACTCACCCGATCAAAGTTTTGTTGTGAAACCACTAATTTGAAGAAGCTATGTGGGAACCTAAGGAAGTGATGAGGAAAAAATATCTTGAGTTGTTTTTACCAAAGTGACAAGATTTTGAGTGGAAAATTCATTTTAAGGGGGTATAATTTAATACCATGAGTTTTTATGAATTTTTTTTTTCAAATAAATTTAATTTCTTTGATAGCTTGTGTTACACATAACACTGAGTTTTAACGAACAATGATATACTATTAACATTATTATTTAAACATGATCGTTATAACATAGACATTAAATTTGGTGGTGTGAATAGGAATAAATATTTTTAAATATTAATTATAATGGTTTTATATAAGGAAAACATATTTATGAAAAAAAGTAATTTATTTTTTTATTAAAACCTTTATATGTTTTGAAAATACTATTTTCTCAAAAAATGTCATTATTAAAAAATAATAGAAGTTATTTTTTCAAATTTTATAGAATTTATTTGAAAAAATAAAACTAATTTTTTAAATCTACATGTCAAAATTATCTTTGAGTGAATTTTGGATAATTTTCTAAAAAGATTAATTTTTTGATGAATAGTAAAAAAACTGATTTTTATTAAAAACTACTTTCTCATTTAAAGAATTTATAGGATATATTTTATTTTAATATAGTTATAAAAGTAAAATTATCTCAATTATATATTTATAAATCCAACTTAGTTCAATGGAATCAATTTCATATTGAATTTTGATATTAAAACTTTATATACTTATAAAGATTTTCTCTTTAGAAAATTGCTTTTTCATCGCACCTGTGGGTTTTATTTTAAATTAAATTATTCCAATTATGTGAATTGAATTTGATAAAATATATTCCATATTTGTAATCATAATAATTTATATTATATAATAATTTAAAATTAATTTTTTTTTCTTAAATATTAGTAAAAATAGTAAAAATTAATTATTGTGGTTAAGGTTAAAATAGGTTTTTGCACATTACATATGCATAAATTAATTTTCTACACAACTATAATTTTTATTAAATAAATTGGATTTAATATTTAGAATTATTGGGTCAAAATTATCTAATAATTATTATTTTAATTTTATTCTTAAAGGACCCAAGTAAATAAAAAGTGACTAGTTACCATAGTGAAAAATAAAATGGTAAAATTGAGTAAACATAGAGATTAAGGAACAACATGTTCAAAAAATGTGTTTTTTTCGTGGTTTTAATAGACCATATCATCTTTGAAATATTTTATTTATTAAATTTTTAGTCACATGTCATGAGAGTGACTTCCCATTATTGAATAGTTTTGGGTATTTACAAAAATGTCGATCCTCCTCAATTATAAAAGGGGACCTCCTCCCATCACTTATTAACATATCATAAGCCATTTGGATCAAAAAACCCTTAAAAATATCCAAAACATACTTATTCATATTATAGATCTTTTCTTCTTCCCAAAATACCAATCCTTGGGTCCTTAAGAAGATAGCCAAAGGATATTTTTCTAAGCGAAGGTAATTGTCTCCACTAAACTCTTTCTCTTTAATTCTTCTCTTACCGCATTCATTCATGTACTGATAATTCAAATATAATAACACCGGTATATAAAATATACTAATATATTTTTATTCTGGTTTCATAACCTATATCCATATCCTCTTCCATCAAGTGGGAAACAAAACCCTAGATCGTGTGTACGGCAGACTACCGCCTCGCGAGCCGATGTAATTCATTTTCCATAACCACCTCTCACGACTGGATATAATGATGTATTTAACATATTTATATAATATTTTTTAAATTATTATACTAATATAATTATAATACCACATATAACTTAATACTTTCTATTCCTTTGTAATATGATAACATCGCTCGTCTATACAGTGAACTATCATCTTGTGAAGCAATGTGATTTGTTCTTCACATACACTTTACATGGAAGGTAATAAAGATAAATTTAATGAATATATGTGATATATATGACATAATAATTATTATTAAAAGTTTTATTATTATTTACCTTACCTCTTTTTATCCATCTAGAAAATGGAAACATCGTTCATGTGTACGTATGACCTTCCATCTCCATGAATAATATAATTTATTTTATATCTTTAATTTTTTTGTATTACTCTAAATAAATATATAATGAATATATATAATATTTATATCATGGTTAAAATTCTACATATGATTTCACCATGATCAAAATAAAATGACTGAAAATACCAAACTAAACCATACATGAAAAACAAAGCAGTTATTACCCGAAACAAGATTTTAATAAAGAATTGTTAATAAACAGGTAATAAAATGTCATAAGTAAACAATATATGGTTTGATATATATTTTTATGGTTTTGAAATAGATTTATAATGAAACTATATTTTTTTATAAATTTTATTTTAATGTGTATGAATAAATTACATACTAGAGATAAGGGATTTCTAGTCTCTCTTTTATTTTTGGGAGACATATGACATATTCACCACTCGTTTATTTTTTCTGTTGTATATACTACCCATTTGACATGTTATATCATGAATATAATTCTATTCATTATATTTAAAGTTTAATATTATGGTATTATTTAATGGGGCTTATGATTCAAAAGTTACTATAGTTTTAAGGGAATTTCATCTCCCTTTTATTTCTGTGGGACGCATGCCTTATACACCACTATTTTTTTGTGGTGTATATAAACTACCCATGAAATTAATTTATAAATATTTTAATGAAAATTAATAGATATAAATATCCATCTAAGTTTATTTATTTCGTGGGGATTATGATTCAAATGTTACAAAAGTGGTAAAATTTTTATGTTACAATATCATTGTTTATTGGAATTGTTTATGTTTAAGTTTTTTATAATGAAATATTATGATCTAACTCCCAAGAAACTCATGTGTTTTCTTATGATATGGTTATTTTTTGGGAATTTATGTTTTAATTTCATTTTCCTCTCTTTATGAAATAAATATACCAAAATATTTTTTTAAGAAAAAAGAATTTATTTCTCTCTTCAGGAGAAAATATTTTTTCTTCTATTTCCATGTAGTAACATCCTGATTTTTATAATAATCATAAATAACTATTATGATAATTTATTAAGTGAAAATAATGATTTATGAGGAAAAAAATAACAATTTTTCTTAAACGCATCACAGAAGGGTTAAAAACCTAGTAAACACTATGGAATATTCAATTGAATGTTTTCAGAGTTAAACACTAAGTTGGTGTGAGAATCTGTGCCTGAAAAGGCTGGAAAAATAAAAAATAAAAATATTAAATATTTTCTATGAAGAGCACGTAATTTATAAAAAATAATTGAACAAATCCAAAATAGTGCATAGTATAAGAATTATGAACCATTGTTATGTCTGAAACATGATGTTTATCCTAAGAGGGGTATAACGTTCGAAGGTACCAAATGTTTGGATGTGTCGCTTGTGAGATAAAGTTATTAAATAATATTTAATATATTATCTTATTGAAAATAATTAAATATCACACAAACGGTGCATCATATGAGAAATATAAGACTACTAATAGGTCTGGGACATGGCATTTACCATAGGAGGGGTATAACATTTGTAAGCATTGGAAATTTGGATGTGTCACTCACAAAAATAACCATTTTAATATTTAATTGAATTTTAATCCATTTTTTAATAATAATTAATTAATTTCTCTCAAGTGGTGCATTATATGAGAAATATGAGACCACTGTTGGGTCTGGAATGCAGTGTTTACCTTAAGAAGTGTATAAAATTTAAAGGTAGCAGGTATTTGGATGCCCCAATCACTAGTTACAGTTTTTAAATAAAATTTTTAATATATTAAATTATTGGAAATAATTTTATATATAACAAACAGAGTGTCACGTAGAAATTATAACACCTCTATATTGTCCAGAATGGGGGGTTTACCCTAGAGGGTATAATTTTTATGCGTAATTGACCCTTTAAACACCTTATAATTTAAATTGAATAATTGTTTAAAAATAATAATAATAATTGGATGGGGAGGGGGGGTGATGTGCACTATTCATGCATCTCCCCAAGGAGGATTTTTCATACATTTTTGAATGCCACTTATTTATGGAAGCTTCCACATGTGTGTTTTTACCTTATTAAACTCATTAAATGTTATATATGGGTGAATTAAACCACTCCTCAATCAAAATCAGTTGAAACGGTCCTAAAAAACATGGTGATTGATTGAGGCTTCTTAAGGAAACATGGTCTTAGTTTCCTATATGAACAACCCAAACCGTAGTATTTAGTATTGAATTTAGTCGACTACAAACGACGTCGGGTTTCCTTTGGGTTAAGCAAGTGAATCTACACTCCTTCTATCTTCAAACCGAGTGGCTCCCAAACCCTCTTGTTGTGCGACCTGCAGCGTGCCTAAGGTGAGTTCTTCCTCACCCTTATTTTTCATTTTATTTAACTGTAAAATGTTCTTCTTTTTATTTTATTTAATTATTTGATTATTAAATTCTCTTCTATTTTATTTTCTCTATTTTAATTCAAATTAAAATTTATAAAGTTTTGGATTAAAATGGTTGATTTTAAAATTAATAATATAAACCTAGAATAATCAAGGGTTTATTAAGATACAGAGAAAATAAAATATCAATAGTAACAATATAGATTTATCAAATGATACATTTCATATTATTATGTGTATATATATATAATCACATTGTGATGAATTTTTTTTATACATTATCAAAAGATATAATATCAAATGTCAAATGATAATTTCTAGAAATTGATATTAGTTTATTATCAATGGGTAATTTTTTAATTTATTAATGTATAAATTTCACAAATTATCAAAAGATAATTACACGAAATTATCTTTGATAATTTTGAGAAAATTATAAAGTGATGGTTACGTTGATTTATCAAAGGATAATTTAAATGATTTAATGTAAATTTAATTTATTAGCGTAAGTGATAAATTTAAAATTTGGAAATCATAATTATCATCACTTCTTAATTATCCAGGAAAGATAATTATTATCACAAATAATTTTTGAAATGATAATATAATTATTTAATTTATCATCTCACTTGATAAAATTAAATTAAAAGTGACGAATTATCATTTCATATGACATTTTAGAAATGATAAAATAATTATTTAATTTATCATCACATGTGATGAAATTAAATTAAAAGTTATGATTTATCATTTTTTGTGTTTTTTTAAAGTGTAAAGTGATAATTAAAATTTATCAGTGTGTGCGCTAAATTTAATGATAATTTGAGAATTATTCAATAGAGAGAAAGAATTATCACACATGATGATTTATTTATTTTGAAATAAAATAAATGTTATAATTATAGGAAAACCTTGATATACCTCAACCACCAACATACCAAAAACACAAGACTTTAATGTATTTCCCTGATGTTAGAAAAACTATGAGAGGTTTTTCAACTATTAAGTTAGGAAGTTCCTTAACCTTTTTGGATTGTTTATAAATGATTACCATTAATATGATTATGTGCAGACATGTTTAATGACCATGCTAGATAGTGAGTGCAAGTGGGTGTGTGTTCAGCCTCAGAAACTCTATATTACACTTGATGTCATGAATACTTGTAGTTGTTTATTCACATTAATGTGTGATTACGTGTGAATTGTGTGCTAATTTATTCATAATGATGTTTTATTCTTGCATATATATATATATATATCATGCCTTGCCATGTATACCTTGTGGTTTTGTTCTTGGAGCTGATACTGGTGGACCATCAACTTGCGTTATCCTTTGGAGGAGGGATGTGAATGAATGATGAAGAGGGTCCAATGCATGGGGTAGGCACATAACGATGCCTATGGGATGCTATGTAGTGAACCACCATGACTTGTGTTATCCTTTGGAGGAGGGATGTGCATGACTGATGATGAGGGTCCAATACATGAAGAAGGCACACGATGATGCCTTGGGATGAATTCAATGAAGAGGGGATGCTAATTAGGTCTCGGTCTCTATTATGTTACTTAATGGTGTTCTTCGAAGACTAAGGGACACTGATTAGCTCTCATTCCTCAATATTTCAACTTGACGATTAAGGGAAGCTGATTTTCTCTTGTTTCCCTTGAATACATAGAGTACATATCTTCTTATAGATCATTTAAACTATGTCTCATGATGACGCCGAGAAACATGATTCATTATCCAAGTGGCTAATCGTTTATTCATCTAACACCTTGGTTATCCATTTAGTATAGAGTCGAAGTAGGTATGGTTGGGGGTTTTGGAAGCTTGGTTTGTATACAAACACTCATTTTTGAATTGTTTGTTTACTTCGAATTATTTATTATGGAATACACTTGTATTTTTAGAACATCTAGTTTAGGAATCAGTGGTTGTGTCCTATTGAGTCTTGTACTCACACCCTACTTGGGAATTTCGGTGCGCTTGTAGATTTCGTGACTAGATATATGATGAAGGTCAAGGGCCGTATGGAAGATGGTTGAGAAGTGGAGCATAGGGAGGGAGCAGACCTGGATAGGCACCAGAGAACTCCATGGATGATTTTTTATTCAGTTTCTAGTTTTCCTTCTATTACTTGGTTTGCTTTCCATTTTTTGTAGTTTTTACATTACATGTATTCCATCTTTACTATCTGTATTTTTATTCTGATTTATTATATTTCGATTATCTGATCCTATGACATGGTATAGAGGGTATAGTCTCCCCAAGGTTCCACTTGAGACCCTCACTGCTAGTCAGAAACCTCTTACGTATGGGGAGGCGTGCATGAGTTCATGTAGCATTCCGACTCGAACCTAGTGATTTGGGTCATGTTGTTACAAAATGGTATTAGAGGATCGAGTTTTTAATAACTTGTTTCTTCTCTTTTCTTGGGGTTGGGATAGGTTAGACAAGAGTGAGGATGGTTTGGACTTAATCGGGGAAAACTATGTCAGTGTCTGGCCAACACTACATAGAGGACCTCTGAGTTTCGGTAAAATTGGGGGATTTATGTTCTATTGTTACTATTGATTCACCTTGGGTGATACACATGATGTTATATGTGACTTATGAGATTTAATGTATGTTCATGCATCATGACTAGGCATGTAGGTTCGCATGCCATATATATACCTATTGTGTGGATACATGGTAGTTCTTTAATTAAATTACTTGATATGTGATAAATTTTTAGGATAGTTTGTTTTGTGTGATATATCTATGTTTTCATGTTGTGTAATATATTTTTATTAGGAATTAATTAGTTGGACTGATCATGTTGTTGTGTTAGTATATATATGATTATTGTGACTAATGTTCTAGTATGGAAACATGGGTTAGTTCTAGGAGGGGTATACCTTGGGTTAAGGGTAGAATCCTAGGAAAACTTTGTATGATCCAATAGACTGGTTAGGTGAAACCTTGTGTGATCCCATAGACTGATTATGATTTATTCTAACAAATTTATTTCATTTCTGAATTGTGTTCCTTCACTTTATAGAAGAATTTACCTCTACAAAAATCTTATAGGACTAATTGAGAAGCATACTGGAATAATTCCACAAGGGAGTATGTGTCAAAATTTCGACAATATGTGTATGAGAATACATTTGAGCATGCTCTAACACTTTCTCTATTATTTAGGTAGTAAGGTTTCTTCAATCGAATTTTTTTTTCCAGTTCTTTCCTAGGAATAGAAGTTTAGAACTATGGTTGAGTTTTATATTATTTTCAACTCCATCATTCTTTATCCTTATAGAGCATCGAAGGCTCTCAGGATAATGAATAATGGGTTGACATAATTTTTAAATCTCCAACCTAGAAGATACTTTGAAGGATTGACACATTAAGATGAGATTTAGATCATGTTGGGAGTGTAACAATTTTGATACCCCATATCTTATAGTTCTAACCAAGAATAAGGATCTCAAGGTTCAACTAAATGACTTGGAGAGGAAGAAATTCATAAGGCTAGATACTCCACTATGGGATTCACCTGTGATTCTCCTAGAAGGTGGATGGTAGTCTTAGACTATGCATTGATTATCAGAAACCATGTGATGATGAAGAACTGATATCATTTTCCAAGGATCGATGATATTTTTGATCAGATAAGAGGTTCCCGATATTTATAAAAGATTGATCTTCGAATCTCCACCAGTTATGAGATAGGGAGGAGGATATTCCGAAGACAACTTTTTCAAAGTAGATATGGGATGTATGAGTATTTGGTAATGTCATTTGTACTGAAAAATGCACCATCTATGTTCATGAAACTCATGAAAAAATATTTCATCCACACTTGGAATCTTTATTCATTGTGTTTGTTGAAGATAATATACTCGCCAACATCAAAAAATCATGCTAGGCACTTATAGATAGTCCTGATTACACTCCGAGCTGACAGAATTTACGCAAAGCTATTAAAATGTGACTTCTGGATTAAATCGGTGAAGTTCCTTGGACATGTGGTGTCTAAAACTAGTACATTAGTAAACCCATTTAAGGTCGAAGTAGTCATGTCATGGAAACATCCCCGAAAAATGTTTTATATCAGGATCTTTGTAGGTTTATCCAGATATTACTGATGGTTTATCCAGGACTTCTCCCAATTATCAGAACCCATGACATCTGTGATGAATAAGGGAGTAAAGTTTTTTTGGTCAGACTAGTGTGATGAGTCTGTACTTGATCTAAAGAAAAGGTTGAAAATATCTCCATTACTAACACTTCCAGAGCACAGGATTGGTTATGCAGTGTATTGTGATGCATCAGGAGTTGGTCTGGGATCAATAATTATGCAAGGAAAAAAGGTTGTAGCCTATGGGTCTCATCAGATATGACCCCATTAGAAGAACTACCCTATGCATGACTTGGAGTTGGAATCAATGGTCCATGCATTGAAATATTGGGGACATTATCTCTTTGGTGAGAGATTTATTGTTTACACAGATCATAATATCCTTCGCTATATATTCACTTAGAGGAATATAAATCTGAGGAAGAGTTTTTGGGTTGAGTATCTATAGAAATTCAAATTCGAGATGACGTATTCCCCTAGAAATGGGAATTTCATAGCATATTACCTTAGTCGTAGGACCCAGGATGAGCAGGAACTTGCTGATAAGTCCTTAGAGGAACAATGGTGTTTGATGTTCTTATTAGATGACTTGAGGGTTGATGCTTCAAAGGCTCAAGGATTTATGATTTTATATCCCTTTCTGATTAAATATTCTTTTATGGAAAGGATTAGGACAAGACAAGATTCATATGTGGAGTGTACTATGATGAGATAATAGCTAGGTAGATATGACCCGATACCCAGATGGTCGATGGAAAATAATGACATGATCTTGGTCTATGGAAGAGTAGTAGTTCCTACTTCCTATAGATAGGGATTGATGAGGGATTACCATACCTCTATGTGGTTGGTACATCCTGGTATGAAAAATATGTACCATGACTTTAGACGATGTTTCCGATGGCTAGGGAGGAAGAGGGACATTACAGGTTTTTGTGTCTTGATGCCTCACCTGTTAGAGGGTGAAGGTTGAGAACCATCATCTTGGAGGGTTGTTCCAGCCACTCCTGATACCTATTTGGAAGTGGGAGGATATTAATATTGACTTTATGGTAGGATTACCCAAGAACCCAAGGATTCATGCCACAGTTTGGGTGATCATCAATCGGTTAATGAAGTATTCCCACTTATTACTGATCAGAGAGACTCACTCGGTGGAGGAGTTAGGGAAACATTATGTCTGGGAGATTATGAGATTACATGGAGTTCCCTTGAGAAGTGTTTCTGATAGAGATGCATGTTTCACATCATTATTTTGGCACGGATTACAGAAATCCCTAGGGACTCGACTAATATTGAGAATGGTGTACCACCCTCAGATCGATAGACAGTCTAAGAGGACTATATGCATACTGGAGGATATGCTATGAGCTTGCATACTGGACCTTGGTGGAGCATGGTATGATCACTATGCCTTGATTGAGTTTTCATATAACAACAGTTATCAGGATTCGATTCAGATGGCACCTTACAAGGTTCCTTATATGAGGTCGTGTCGCTCACTGCTCTATTAGTATGAAGTGGGAGAGGCAACAATTTTTGGCCCCAACATGGTTTAGTATATCTCTAAGATATTTCTTCTAATAAGAAAGATATATATCATAGCACAAAGTAAAAAAGAGATCTTATGCTGACCATTGTAGGATACCCTTGGTGTTTACTATAGGAGATCAGGTTTTCTTGAGAGTGACTCTACGTTTAGGGGGGAAATGTCTAATGAAGTAGGGTAAGCTAGCACCATGTTTTGTTGGACCCCTTTATGTCACTGGATGGATAGGGGCAGTGGAATATCATATATAACTCCCTTCATGCTTTCGTGGTATGCACAATGTTTTCCATGTGTCATAGCTTTGAAGGTATATACATGATCCTATGAAATGAAATTGAGCTGGAGACTGATGCAACTTATGAGGATCGTCCAATATGCATCATGGACTAAAGAGAGAATGCTTTATGAGGAAAGAGGATACCACTAGTCTAGGTTCATTGGCAATATGGACAGATCCTGGAAGATATGTGGGAACATGAGTCTGATGTTCAAGCTCAGTGACATGGGTTATTTGAGAAAGACCACTAGAGATGATTCTTGAGGATGAGAAGTTGATATAGTGGAAGAATTTTAACATCCTGATTTTTACAATAATAATAAATCGATCTTATGATAATTTATTAATTGAAAAAATAACTTATCAGCGAAAAATATCAACTTTTTTTAAATGCATCATGGAAGGGTAAAAATACCTAGTTAATACTCTATAATATTCAATTGAATATTTTTAGAGATAAACATTGATTTTGTGTGAGAATACAAATCCTAAAAAGGCTTGATGAAGATAGAATAAAAATATTAAATATTTTATATTAAGAGCACATAATTTATTCAAAATAGTGGAATAACTCCAAAACGGTGCGTCCTATGAGAAATCGGAAACCACCTTTTTGTCTGAAATGCGGTTTTTACCCTAGGGAGGTATAACCTTTGAATGCGTCGGATGTTTGAATGTCTCGCTCATGAGATAAAGTTATTAAATAATATTTAATATACTGTTTTATTGAAAATAATTAAATATATCATAAATGGTGCATCATATGAGAAATATGAGACCGCTGATAGTTCCGGGACCCAGTGGTTACCCTAGGTGGGGTATAAAATTTGTAAGCGTCAGAGGTTTTGATGTCTCACTCGTGAAAATACCTATTTTAATATTTAATTAAATTTTAATCCTTTTTTTGAATATTAAATAATTAATATATCTCAAATGGTACATCGTATGAGAAATATGATACCACTATTGGGTCTAGAACACATTTTTTACCCTAGGAAGGGTATAGAATTCAAAGGCAGAGGGTATTTGTATGCCCCGCTCACAAGTTAAAGTTTTTAAATAAAATCTTTAATATATTAAATTATTGTAAATAGTTTTATATCTCACAAACAACAAGTTGAATGGAAATTCCAACACCACCATTGTGTCCGAAATGGGGGCTTTACCCTAAGGGTATAATTTTTACACACAATTGA
The DNA here is from genome assembly GCA_963277665.1 of Viscum album. Taxonomy (NCBI): domain Eukaryota; kingdom Viridiplantae; phylum Streptophyta; class Magnoliopsida; order Santalales; family Viscaceae; genus Viscum; species Viscum album. The sequence goes on along the minus strand of OY728152.1, from coordinate 506,158 downwards.
CCCTTTAAACACCTTATAACTTAAATTGATTAATTGTTTTAAAAAATCAGAAAGGGGGGAGTGCACTATTCACACATCTCCCCCAGGAGGATTTTCCTCCATTTTTGAACACCAATTATTCTAGGGATCTTCCACAAGCGTTTTTAACCCAATTAAATTCATTAAATGTTATTAGGGGTGAATTATACCACTCCTCAATGAAAATCAGTTGAAACAGACCTCAAAAACTTAGGGATTGATTTAGGCTTATTGAGGAAATGTGGAATTAGTTTCCTATATGAACAACCCAAATTGTAATGTTTAGTATTGAATCTAGTTGACTGTAAACAATATCAGGTGCCCTTGGAGTTAAGAAAGTGAATCTGCACTCCTATCTTAGAACTAAGCGGCTCCTGAACCTACCTGTGGGGCGACCTACAACATGCATGAAGTGAATTCTTCCTCACCATTATTTTTCATTTTATTTAATTGTTAAATTTTATTATTTTTATTTTATTTAATTATTTTATTATTCAATTTTATTCAATTTTATTTTTTCTATTTTAATTAAAATTAAAATTTAGAAAGTTTTGAATTAAAATGGTTGATTTTAAAATTAATAATATAAACCTAGAATAATCAAGGGTTTATTAAGGTAAATAGAAAAGAAAATATTAATATTAAAAATATAAATTTAACAAATGATAAATTTCTTATTATTATCTATATATATATAATCACATTGTGATAATTTTTTTATACATTATAAAAAAATATAATATCGAATATCAAATGATAATTTCTGGAAATTGATATTAGTTGATTATCAATGGGTAATTTTTGAATTGATTAATGTATAAATTGAAAAAATTATCAAAAGATAATAACATGAAATTATCAATGATAATTATGATAAAATTATCAAGTAATGGTTATGCTGTTTTATTAAAGGATAATTTAAATGATTTAATGGAAATTTAATTTATCAGCATAAGTGATAAATTTAAAATTTGGAAATCATAATTATCATCATTTTTAATTATCTAAGAAAGATAATTATCATTTCATATAATTTTTGAAATTATAAAATAATAATTTAATTTATCAGTGCACATGATAAAATAAATTTAAAAGTGACGATTTACCATTTCATGTGACATTTTATAAATAATAAAATAATTATTTAATTTATCAGTGCATGTGATAAAATTAAATTAAAATTCATGATTTATCATTTCATGTGTTTTTTAAAGGGTAAAGTGATAATTAAAATTTATCAGTGTGTGTGATAAATTAAATGATAATTTGAGAATTATTCAAGAGAGATAAAGAATTATCACACGTGATGTTTTATTTATTTTGAAATAAAATAGATGTTTTGACTCTAAGAAAACCTTGATAAACCTCAAGCACCGACGTGTTAATCACAAGACTTAGATGTATCTCCCTGACATCATAAAAACTACAAGGGGTTTTTCAAATGTTAAGGTTGAAAGTTCTTTAACCTTTTGGGCTTGTTTAAAAATGATTTCAAATAATATGATTATTCTTATACAAGTTTAATGACCATTCTAGATAGTGAATTCATGTGGGTATGTGTGTCGCCCCATAAATTCAATATTACACTTGATGTCGTGAGTACTTATAGCTATTTATTCACATTATTGTGTGATTACATGTATATTGTGTGCTATTTTACTCATGATGATAAGTCATTATTGTGTGTGTGTGTATATATATATATCATTCCATGCCACATATACCTTTTGGTTTTGTTCTTTGATCCAATACAAGTGGAACATCACCTTGCGTTATCCATTGGAGGAGGGATGTGCATGAATAATGATGAGGGTCAGATGCATGAGGTTGGCACATGAAGATTCCTAGGGGATTTCATGTAGTGGACCACTGGAACTTGTGTTATCCTTTTGAGAAGGGATGCACATGACTGACGACAAGGGTCCAATACATGAGGAAGGTATATGATGATGCCTTGGGATGCACTCAGTGAAGATGGGATGCTGATTAGATCTCATTCCCCAGTATGTTACTCAATAGTGTGCTTCAATGACTAAAGGACATTGATTAGCTCTCAGTCCTCAGTATGTCAACTCGACGATTAAGGGAAGATGATTTTCTCTCATTTCTTTTACACACATAAAGTACATATCTTCTTATAGAGCATTGAAACATTATCCCACAACGATGTCGAGAAACATGATTCATTAACCTAGTGTCTAATCATTGATTCATCTGAAACCTTGGTTATCCATCTAGTATAGAGCCAAAGTAGGTATGGCTGGGGGTTTTGGTAGCTTGGCTAGTGCACAACCACTCAGTTTTGGATTGTGTGTTTAAGTCACATTATTTATTATGGAATAAAATTTTATTTTGAGAACATTAGGTTTAGGATGCATTGGTGGTGTCCTACTGAGTCCTGTACTCACACCATACTTGATCATTTCGGTGTGCTTGTGGATTTTATGACCATATATCTGATAAAGGGTAAGGTCCCTATGTAAGATGGTTGAGCGGTGGAGCATAGAGTGAGAACAGACCAGGATAGGCACTAGATCACTCTACAGATGATTGTTTATTTACTTTATAGTTTTCCTTCAACTACTTACTTGGTTTGATTTCCAGTTTGGGAGTCGTTATATTACATGTATGCCATCTTTACATTTTTTATTTTTATTATGATTTATTATATTTTTATTATTTGATCCTATGTTATGGTACAAAGGGTATAGTCTCCCCAAGGTTCCACTTGAGACCATCACTGTTAGTCGAAAACCTCTTGCGTATGGTGAGGTGTACATGAGGTTATGTAGCATTCCAGCTCGAACCTAGTGATTCAAGTTGGGATGTTACACATGTTTTCTAAAAATGTTTTATAGTCTGTTTTTACTATTAACCTGTGTTTTTAAAGGAATTTTTCCCATTTTTTACTATTTAAATTCTTTTTACAATAAATATTCTTATTATTTTCTAAACGAGGAACTTTTGATTTTTTACTAAAAATATGAAAGGAATCTTTGTTTTAATGTATACAACATGAACATAATTTTCCACCATCATGACCACTAAATTGTTTGAAGATTACTTTACAAGTTTTAAAGGTTATTTTTAAATAAAAAAAATTCCTTTGTGTTTGGGAAAATTTTATATTTTAAAGAATTTATTTTAAAATTGAAATTTTATCTTTTTCAATAATGTTTTAATGATCTTTTTATATAATTTTTATTCATCAATGACAACAAAATTTGGTGTTACTTATGTTTTAGTGGGGATATAATCTAATGTTTCCATCCTTATTATTTATATGGATGATTTATGTTTATGATTGTTATGAATGGATGTTTCTTAAACTCATTCTTTTCCATGAGTTATGATATGATGAATTGATGAAATATTTATGAAACTCATTTCTTTCCATGAGTTATTCCATGATGACATATTTATTGAATCCTACTTCTTTTTCATGGGTTATGATATGATAAATTTTTGATGATCTTACGAAACACAGATGTATGGATTATGTTATTTTAGGGACCTATATATCCCTCCAATTAATTGGGTGAAGTTTTATATCTTATGATATAATGATGGGAAACAAGACGATGTGATTGATCACTATGGGAAACAGGCTGATGTACTTGGTCCACTATGGGAAATAGGTGATGATGCTAGATACATTATGAAATGGGAAAGTGTTGTGTGAGTCCTACCCCATTATAATGTAATGGTATTGTATTTTAACCTTGAAATATAAAATAGTTTCTATACTTATTATGGTTCCACACTTATATGACATGAACTTCTAGTTTATGATTTATTTATGATGATTTTTCACTATTATAGTTCATGAATTTTGAAAGGATGATGTTTTATTCCATATAGCATGATTATGATCCATGATACATTGGGTATGATATTTTTAATATATATTTATAATATCATACCCTTATGCTTATCTTATGCTTTCATATGATCATTTATTGATATCTTTCATGTTTACTATTACTAAGAATCTAAACTCACCCTTTATTATGTTTTCTTCCCCAAGGTTATAAATAAAGGTTTAATTAGGGTATGTATATTAAGTTTAATAAATGGGAATATATTTATGGGATATTATAAAGATATTTCATGAAAAAGTATATGGTATATCTAGTCTCTAATGACACTAAAGTTTTTATGGTATTTGGGAATTTATTTGGGAAATGTATTGAATATTATTCTATTTAGATGTAATATATATGTAATAAAGATAACAGGGTGTGAAGATAAATTCAGTGGGACAAGTATTTCAAAAACTTTCACTGGTGGGATGACATAACTTGTCATCTCTAGTGATTTGAGCCCCGATACGGTCCAAGGATCTTGTGTGAATTAAACAGAGCATTGAAATAAAAAAAAGAACCTGTACCTTGTTTGATTTGGTGGAATGTTTGAATGTAGTATTTTTTTGAGATTTTTGTATAAAGGATATAAATCTAAATCCCTCTAGATCATCCACACATGCTCTAATAATATGTGAACTCATCATTCATTGAAATCTGGGTGCTACAACGAAGATCTGATGAATCCTTCGGTGATGCAGTGATCACCTCAATCTCTTTCCTTCGATCTGAAAAAGATGAACTTGGATCAGATACTCATAGAGAGACTTTATATCTCTAGAAAGTGGTAGTATAGAGAATATCTCATCTGTTAGAATTAACATAACCCAAATGAGCTTCTACTCTCCTTATATAGTGGGTCTTTCAAATACCCAAAAAAGGTTCCCCCACCCTCAAAATTAAATTACCCACTAAATAAGAAATAAACAAATAATTATGAAGAACTAAACTATGTCATAAATATTGTTTATATTTTATCACATATATGAAATATATATTAAATATAATAGATGATAAAACTGAGTCATTTAACTTGACTCATAATTCCCACTAATATTAAATGAACCAGGAATATTAAAATAATATTCGTTCGTATAATATTTCTCCTTGTATTTACTTAAAAACTTGATAATACTTTTAATAAATATATTCATCTCAATTATTATTTACTTAAATAATAGTTAATTTATTTATTTAACTTTGATCGAAAACTTGGACAAGTCTTGTACCCCATAGTGGGGCCCACCATGTCATTTATACCTATTCAACAGAATATGGTAGATTCTTGAATATGTTTTTGTGTGTGACCCTCTAGTCCCTTATCTCGATAGTAAAGAATAGATTCATAGACCAAGAGAGGAGTCTAGAAACCCATCAAGGCTCCTAAAGAGACATGGAATAGTCATAGCAATGACAACCAACCTATGAACATGTACTGTGTAATATAATATTTTTGTGTTTAGATATCTCATAAATCAATATGAACACTTTTTTCATCATCCTTTATTTCTTTATTATTTGTTGATCTAACTAGATGATTTACCCTCGACTTCCTTGGATAAGGACTTATAAAGGTACTACTATCCTGATCAACCTATACATATAAATTACTTCCTTAACTCATAAGAAACAAATCATATCTTGATCATTCAACCAATGTCATACCACCAATGATGCACCCAAAGCAAGATGTCTCTCCATGATTTCATTATCATGGTTTTTTCCTTTCATCAAAGTACACGATCAAATGGAACACATTGATAATGATATCAATTCAGGAGGCCAATACACATGCCTATAGATGGGAACAACCAATGACACCTGAAACAAAGAGTGTTCCTATTGGAAGGTATGTCATCATTATCTCACCTACTAGAGATCACCAAGTGTGAACTTCATGAGAAGAAGTATCAATTATTATGAGCCCCTAGTACTTGATAGTTAGACATCAACTGTGTCCAACCGGTATGATATATCTAGACCATAGGACCTTTGTTTAAGATTAATATCAGAGTATCTTGAGGTTCTCATTATAGCCTGAGATCTTCTATAACCTTTTTATAGGACAATTAATCTATAGAAATTACAATTTAAACATTGTATGAATAAATGTATACACTATAATGTTAAGTGTAAATCATTTATATCTTACTATACACATGATATGGTAATCAAAATTACTATATAGTTGGTCCTAGGCTACCCAGTATTATAACACTCCCACTTGCACTATATCCAACTTTCTAACCATCCTTGTTAGCTCTTACGTGATTGATTTCATGTTTTTGCTGAGTCACAACTTTAGTTACTGGGTCTCCCACCTCTCTGCTACATTCTTTTCTACTATGTTTGACCTCACCTTCCTGAGTAAAACTTCTCAAGAGATGGAATCCTCGAGTATATCCCTTTTATCCACTATCTAAACTTGAAATCTTGGATAGTACTAGTAAAATAACTATCATAATGATAAAACATTACATTCTATGTGTGATTCTAAGAACAAAAAAATTTATTTCATTTAATAACCACTTATTAGCAAACTCAAAAGCTGCAACATACTCAATATTTATAGGTATGGATACCACTGACTTATATGATCTTGTCTCTCTCATTCCCATAGTATGACTATGAAATTAGATCACATTGAAATAAGAAAGACTAGTTTTCCCTTGAAAACTTGTATCCCTTCTTCTCCACATTCTAGGTACATATCCCTTTTGTACTTGCCCAAGAATAGTTAGATAGTTCTAACTACTTACCTTACAGTTCTCATGGATATAATTGATATTTTACTATCATAAAGTATATATTGGAAATATCATTTCTTGTGAATATCATGAAATATGTGATTGAACCATCACAAAAGAGTATGGAATTTAACTACCAACTTTAATATCCTCCTATGACCATGCATGTCTTCTTGGAGAGATTTACTCCATGTGATAACAGTAACAATTATCTCTCTAATTTTTCCAAATTTTATTTTTGAATACCATGTCAGTATATGTATGATTGACTAGGTCTAAAAACTGTTATATCTACCTCATTATATCATGTTCCCTAGAACATAGGTTTCTACGTTAAGTCAATCTTTGGAGAGATTCTTTCATTCAGGTCTTAACTAACTATAAGACCAATAACTATTTTCCATATGTTACAAAACATAGTTTACTTAGAAAACTATGGCACTCCCACAAACCTCTGTTAGACAGCTGGAAAATATTCATTCCTAATGAATGTTATATGATCTTGTTGCTTACTTAAATCCTAAACTGTATTTCAGTAATATCCGCTATTTATTGGCATCCTGTGATGTCATCATACCTTTATGGTTGCGTCATATAGACACCCTCCATGATTGGTGGTCTTGATATCCAATTCTAAATAAAATTATCATATAATTTATCTATGATAATTAAAATTATAATGGATTTATGAATAATGACTTCTGTTACCAATCGTTCCTTATTGGTACCTCTCTTGTACCATTCATGTGTTGTCTCACTTGAATAACCATCATAGTAATCAAAATAATAAGCCCCCTTGTACTTTGATACATGAAATCCATTATTTAATTTTAAATGATCTAGTAAATCTTAGATAATTTCCATATACTACTTACTTGTATGAATTATTATTCTCAAAGAATAGTGTATCACCTACCATGGTGAACATAAAACCACTACAATAGTTTTAACCTTTATATTCATTATGTGTCTCTAGAACATTCATCTTCCACACCTCATACGGAACTTGTTACTATCATAACTAATTGTGTATCTACAGTATTCACTAAACCCAATTAAATCTTAATCCCACTATCTCAAGTACAGATTTGAACCCTTTTATAGAAATATAGTCTATCACTTGACTATAACTTTTCTATTATATGGATTTCTGTAATATCTTAAAAAACTCCTAGGATGATTACTACAGATGAACACTATTTTTTTAATGATGCAAGTTTGCTAATATACTTAACAAAACATTTTCATCTAAACACATGTTCTTATGGAACAATGGATTTCCATCTTACTATAACTCGTATGATATCCATTTTTCATTATAGTTGGCACGTAGTTTTTTTATAACATCATTTTTTTAAGTTGGATCCAAAGACTCTTTTTATTATGATAGCAAAGAATTCTTTCTATCTGGGTAGAGGGAGACCCAATAAAAATCTTGTAGGCCCAATGCCAAGTGGCCCATGAACATATCCTAAAGGCCCAGAGCATCATCATGCCATCATCATCCTACCTACATCAACAGTCCTACATCATTCCTACATCACTGCTTTCATCATAAATCCCTCAAGGGTATTTTTAGGATTTTAACCCTAGCCTTTTGTAAGGTTCTGTAATGATTATTAGTCTCAACATTGATAATCCTTTTACTAACATCATGTCTTTTATGTGTATAAGGAAATGTTTGTTTATGAATACATCACCCTACTTTCTGTAGATCAATGTTAACATGTAAGACTTATCATCGATCCGCCTTATTAACATCATATCCCTAATGTGGGTAAGGTAATGTGAATTTTGGAATTACTCCATGCTACATTATAATGATCGATGAATGCTTGGTCAAGATATTCTTCGGCAGGTCAACCCAAAGTAGCTCATATATTTAGACCATGCATGTACCATACTTCACTTTCATATTTCTTAATAAACACTTAAAGAAATATAATAAAGTATCTTTACCACTAGATTACCCTTTGAATAGTTATTACTCTCTTTCATAACTAATTCTGAATACTTTTTGGCATACCTTTATTTCTAAAGGTTTCTTTGTCCAAACTAAATATGTATATTCATTGATAATACCTAAGTTGTTTAGTTCCATTGAGTCTAAATACCATATTGGGTATATCCTTGATGTCCAATTTTATTTTTACTTGACAAAGAACTATATTTCCATAATTTGGTATTTAAGTCATAAATTTTATATTCATCAACTATTTACTATGATTCATGTACCACTAAACTATTTTTTTAGTATGAAACACCACAAACAATATTCATTCCTAAACTGGAATAATGTCTCCTTGTTTCCAAAGGACACATGAGATAATGTTTTTGGTTATAATCCATAAAATTTCTACTATAATCATTCACTTGGAAATAAAGAAGTCATATACTTCTCACCGTTGACTTGGGCACCACACTTTCTCAACTGCTTGGAGAATACAACTTCTTGTAACATTTCTATTATTTACTTGGTTACTATATTTGAATAAGAATATGTGAAATATATATTGTATTTAATACCCAAAAATTATAATTGAAACATTACTTGAATTCGATGAATATACCTAAAGAACAAATGACTATTTGCATCTTTGATTCAGTTCATTCTATTTAAACTTCCATAAATTTATGTGAATAAAATAACCTCATGTTTAATACCTCTATTTTTAAGGAAATTGTGAAGATTCCTTTGGAGTCTCTATTTAATTTTTTCCTTATCTCCTTATCTTGTAATGTTTTCTCCATAATAATGAATGATTAATCCTTATTTAATGTTGTTAATACTTGGATAAGATTACCCAAAAGGTAACAAATAATTTTATCCATGTTGCTAATTTTATAAATTTAAAAGAGACTGGAGTAATGGGTGAAAATTATATGAGAAAAGGATCCATTGAATGATCATGAACTGCCTTTCAATTTACACATAGCTAGTGTAATCATCGCTCGTTCATATCTCACTTCACTTTCACTGTGTAATATTCTCAGAGATGTGACAACATGTGTAATAATCCATGTCCTTGTGTAGTATCCACAAATTACATAGGATGTTGATGAAATAATTATGACATAACCATAATATGCGTCATACATGAGTCTATTGAAATCATTTTTTACACCCTTGATTCCCGAGGTGGCTTAGCTGGTATTGGGGACTCTAGCACCTTGAATTTTCGATATCGTAATATTGTGTGAAAATGCCTATACTACTCTTTGGAAACTCATGATGGATAATATATTTTATTTTTAAAATAAATATCAATGTTTTTTTGTTGGTATTACTTTAAATTTTCTAAAAAAAATAAAAACTGGTAGATTAGTACTTTTATCTTGATTACCGATTTAGACATTATTGATTAATTAATTAAACCATTAAATGTATCCCACTATTTTATTGAATTCTAGGAACTATTTGTACAAGAATCAGAACACTTTGTCACTTGAGTATTCTAGTGATAAGGATCCTTGAACCTCCCCTTATAGTTTACAAGCTTTGGTCATGCCACTACTCAAATAGTTCAATATAGGCGTTTGTCTGGTCAACTGCATTAACTCATGGTTCCTTAATCTATTGAGTGAAGACCCAGATTATAAAATAATAAACATTATTTACTCAATGCATTCCTCTGAATCTACAAAAATCTATATTTAGTTACTTTTTTTATGTCAACTTCAGTTAAGTTGACCCATCACTCACATAAGAACTCCTCGGTAGTAAGAGGCACCCTCAACATTGGCTGACGAGCACCCTGAACACCCTGTTTTGTTCAAATTAAAATGATGGAAGGTGTTTGATGAATTAATATTTCTTTGAGTGTTTTTATATTTTTCTCGAGGAATTTAATCCATTTTTATTAATCTTTTTCATTCTCTATTGTCATTCTCACAATTAAACATTAATAGAAAAACGTTCATCGCTTCTTTTTTGCATTTTACTATTTATTATTTTATGTGTTTATCATTGTCATGAAAAAGTATAAAAAAATAAACAAATTCATAAAGAAAATAAATATTGGACTATTCTTGAGCATCTAATATTGGTTGATCCATTTAAACTTAATGGAATAACCGTGACCTAGGGGAATATTACCTGAGTTATCACCTGACTCATGTTGTAGCTCCTCCTCATCCACTATGTTTAATGCTCGTCTAGATTTCACCTTGACTTGACATGGTCTGTGACTTACTTCATCCTCTTCACAGTAGAAAAATACTTGTACATGGGCAAGAGGGTCTCGGGAGTACAAAATACATATTGGTAAATTGGGCGCGTAGACCCTTATACTTATTAAACGAGAAAAATGATGATGTGAAAACCATCTTAATTATTTATAATTATTGCATGAACTAATAAATAATTAAATAAATAAATCAAAAATTCACATGTTAGTCAATTTCTCAAGACCAGTTAGTGGGTCAAATAAATGTGCGATAAAATATAAATTGAAATAAATCAAATTATGAGTGTATTTAGTTAAATTAAATGAATTAATTAAATTCAAATAATTTAATTCTATTCGATCTTGTTATTAATTTAATTTTAATTCCTAAAATTAAATTAATGAATTAATTAATTTAATACCAAAATTAAATGAACTTTTCCCATGTATTAAAAATTATATTTTAAATAAAAACTAATTTTAATTAATATAATTTAATATTGGAATGAAATTAATTATCATAATTAATCATGATTAAATAAATTATTCTCACTCGCCAAAACCCCACGCAGGGCCTATGCGGGTCAGGCTGAACCCATGCAGACCCATTTTGGACCAATTAGAGCCCATTCAGAGGTATTCTGGGCTAGGAAGATCTGTCCTGACCCATTTCGGGTCAAGTGGATCCCACACCTAGTAGGCATAACCTACAAGGGTTACCTCACTGGGGGGTTTAGGCACAACAAGGGTTCCAACACTAGTAGATCTAGCCAGAGGAGGTTGTATGGGAGCGGGAATGTCTAAAATGGTCATGGTAGGGAATTTCCAACAATCGAGAGCTAGGGAAGTCCAGTGTCACATAGTGGTGGTGGAGGAGGAGGCCCGACCTCAGATCTGGAAGATGGGGCTAATTTGTGGTGGTCGTGCAACATTTACCCGGGGAGGGTTGGCTGACACTGGTATCCTCAAAGGAGTAGTCTGGAGAAGCTAGATCTAGTGGATGAAGTTGGTCTACGGTGGGTGACGGTGGTAGCTCAGACACTACAATGCACCGAATCCAAACGAGGGGGTCTCCTTCTCAGCGGCGCGACACCATGGATCACTGAAGTACGCACTGTCATGGGATGGGGCTAGCTGAAAGGGGGAGGAACATGGAGACTCATCTTAATAGGGGGTGGATGAATCGGGGTGGGTGGATCACAGATCTATATAGGGAAGAGGCATATCCCAACAGCTAGGATCCGGTGAAATGGAGGTGGCCTAGTTAGAGAAGCTGAGCATAGGGGTAAGAGAGTAGAAGGATGGTTACCTGATGCAAGGTGGTGGTGCATGCCAACTGGCCTTTTGCACTAAAGGGAAGGTGATGGTGAGAAACTTCTCATGACGACGGCTTGGTGCATGTCGATCTAGGTAGAAGAAGGGGAACCCGAGGGGCACCACGGGTCTCGACGGTGGGGAGCTAGCAAGGTAGCGGTGGTGTTATGGATTCCCGACTAGGTAGGGATGGGAGTTGGCCTCTGATTCATGTTGACAGAGGAGGAGAGGTGGTGGGCTAGCAAATCTTACTAGAAAATCCCTGGGGTATCCCCCTTCTCCACTTTACCTTTTCCCCCTTTTTTGTTGATAGGCCTTTCTTTTGGTTTTACATACAGGTCAATCCCCACCCCTTCCAATGATTTGTTTGTGGATTCTTTCCACAGCCGCCCCACATTATTGCATCACATTTTCTAAATTCAATTTCTAATGATCAATTTTAAATGAAAACAACATTTTATAAATTAAAGTAGACTATTTTAATTTTTTAAATTATACAAAACTAGTGTAATATAATTTAACAAGAAAATTCTATTTCATCCATGGTGTTTGGCTGGAATAGCTTGGGTAAACCACAACTAATCTCTTATTCAGAAAAAAACAGATATATTAACACATATAAAATATATGTTTAAATTTAAATACCCATAGAACAACTGATTTTGGTCCATAGTTTTTTTAGATGGTCATAACTTGGCCATCTAACCTCAGATAAAATCACGACCAGATCCATTGGGACTGATTTAATACCTTATACTTAATTTTAATGAAACATAATTTTTCTTGGATTATGTAATTTACGTGATCACTCTGATACCAATTGAAGGTACCGAGGCACACAGTAGAAGTCGATGGGCCAGATATTTCAAAAAAATTCATCATCAGGATGACATAACTTATCATATATGACGATCTAAGCCCCAATACAGTTCGAGGATCTTCTGAGAATTAAAGAGAGAACATAAATAAAAAAATGAACATGTACCTTGTTCAATTCAGTGGTGTGTTTGACTGCAGAAAGTCATTGGGGATCATTGCATGAAGGATATGAAGTTGAACACCTATAGATTATCCACATATGTTCCAAGAATCTGCATGCTTGTCATTTATCAAAATCCAGGTACTAGTGCGGAGATCTGATGAATCCTTTAGCAACATGATGATTACATCGATACCTAGGCTTTGATACAACAATGTTGAACTTGGATCAGACACTCAGAGAGATACTTTCTCTCTCTAGAAAGTGGGAGGAGATATAATCTCTCATTCATTGGAATTAATAGTTCCCAAATGAGAATCTCCTCGCCTTATTATATAGTGGTTTTTTCAAATTCAAGGAAAGGGTTCCTCAGCCCTCGAAATTAAATCGCCCACTAAATTAGCAATAAATAAATAATTACGATGACTAAACTACATCATTGATATTATTTATATTTTATCATATACCTATAATATATATTAAAATATTATATGATAAAAATGACTAATTTAACATGACTTGTAATTCCCCTTAATATTATACAAACCTGGAATATTAAAATAATATTTGTTTATATAATATTTCTCCTCATATTTACCTAAAAACATGTAAATAATTTTAATAAATAAATTTAGCCCAATTATTCTTTACTTGAATAATAATGAATTTATTTATTTATCGGTGATCAATGACTTGGACAACTCTCGAACACCGTGGTGGGGCCCACCATGTCCGATATACCTATTCACTAGAATATGAAATATTCTTGAATATGTTGTTGTGTGTGACCCTCTACGCCCTTATCTCAATTGGAATGAATAGTATTCACAAACCAAGACCAGATTCTAGCAACCCATGAAGGCCCCTAAAGAGATAAGGAATAGTCATAGTAATGAAAACCAGCCAATCAACACATATTGTGTGATATAATCTATTTCTCGTTAGATATCTCATAAAGTAGGATACACACTTGTGTCTTCGTCCTTTCTAGCTTTATTATTTGTTGATCTAACTAGATTGATTTACCCTCAACTACCTTGGAAAAGGACTTATGAAGGTACTACCATCCTTATAAACTAGGCCCTAGATATTACATCCTTAACATGGAAGTGAAAAATCCTATCTTGATCATTCAACTAATGCAATACCACCAATGATGCATCCAACATAAGCTACATATCTGTGATTTCATTATCATGGTTTTTTCCTTGCATCAAATTACTGATCAAATAGAATTCATTGATGATGATCTCAAGTTAGGAGACCAATACACATTTCTCTAGATAGGAAAAAACAATGACACGTGAAACATGTGTTGTTCCTATTGGCGGGTCTATCCTCAAGATCTCACCTACCAGAGATCAGTAAGTGTTAACTTTATGACAAGAAGACTCAATGCTTATGATCACCCAACACCTGATAGTCAGACATCAACTGTGTCTAGTCAGTATGATGTATCTAGACCATATGACCATTATTTAAGATTAATTTCATAGTATCTCAAGGTTACCATTATATCATAAGATATACTATAGCCTTTTGATATGAAAATTAATCTATGGACATTACCATTTAAATAGTGGACATAGAAATGTCTACACTATAATGGTAAGTGTGCATCATGTATATCTTATTGTACACATGATATGGTAATCAAAAGTACTATATAGTTGGGTCTTGGTCACCCACTATTGTAACATGTATAAAGAGCCTAGGTCATAACAACTAAGGACTAGATCTCAACAAACATACAAGAATAAAAATTCATCATTATTTTTTAAACATACCTTAATTAATTAATATTATTCTATTTCCAAGGTTAGCATTTTTAATTTTCTATGTTAGTGCCTTTGGAACCATAAGTTCTCTTATATTCTCAATTATGTCATCATCATTAGATTACCAAGAACCAACCCTATTCTTTTATTAATTCATTTAACACATCATAACCATCTGGGTACAATAGGAATTCATTCCAAACTACCACATTAATGTTTTAAATGGATTCCATAGAGTCAAACTACATCTAGAAGTTTAAAACCAATCATATAAATATCATCTGGCCATTTATACATCAAGAAATCATGAATAAAGATTAAGGATATAAATGAGAAATCCCAACTCTAAACTCCTCCCGACTTAATAGTGTTATTACCACACCATTTAACAGAGTATAATCTATACATAATCATTTCTATCGACCATCAATACAACCCTAGGGTCCCATCCCATTACTCAACATATAAATGATGATCAATATATCTTCGAGCCTCTATCTCATTACTTTTCAAATCATTCCAATAATACTAGGTTATCAATCAATCACATCAAGGATCTAAATTCATAGAGTATACATATATATTAAATGTATTTTATTCACACACAAAAATTGACTGAGGACTTGAAATTAAGTCTTTTAAGCCTCTTACGATTGAGGTCGGTCTCGTTCATCCCCAAACATTTATTCTTCAACAAAAACCCATTTTAATTCCATCTTAAATTAACAAATTTAATATGAATAGGTTCTACACATTAATAAACCTATAGTTTGTAACTAATAAAATCTATAAAACAACATGAACATTCTTAAGACATTATTTCAATGTCTAATCAATTCCAAGGAGAGTAATAGTTATTCTGCTCATGCCTATTTCATTTAAATTTTAACAATATCTGATTTTATATTTTTATATTTGTTCAAGAAATTTTTCCATGATAAATAGCAATAATAAAATACAACCAAATAGAGAACACACTATCTAGTAAATATAAGATACAACATGCACATACTTTAAACACAAATGATCACATAAAACTGAATTATTTATTTAATCTCCAATATGAAATATTAATTATCGACACATGTGATAATTATCCCATTTCACTCTTCAATAATGGAATTATATATTAATTATAATTATAAAATTATAAGTATATACACTATAGTATGTGACACTATCATTATTCATTTAGATTCTATGCTTTGAATTAATATCAATAATTTTATATGTGGTTATTCTTTTTCTATTTCATAGATAATTAATGGAATAAATAATTAGTATTATTTATATGAATCATGTGATAATAACCTCATGATTTAATTATCTAGATTAAAATATATTATTATTCACTAACTCCATTCTATAAAATAATATACACCAATATTTATGAGATTTCCAAAATATTAAATATTATCTAAGTAGCATGTGATTATCTATTTTCTCTCTCTTTGATAATATCTATATTTTGAATTAATAACATCAATTGTAGTAAGATATTTATAGTTTATTAATAAAAATTAATAATCTACTACATATGATATATATTATATTTCAATTCTCAAAATAATAAAAAAATAACAATAATTTGTTGCAAGTGATTTTATTTTTCCCCTCTTCCTATATAATTTCTAGATTATTATTCAATAATAATTTCTTATAAGATTACCAGATTATTATCTTTTTAAGTTTAATTGTTCCTATTTTAAAAAAATTAAACTAAAGAATGATCAAATCACACTTTCATATAAAATAAAGGAGAAAAAGCATATCCCCTACCTATTAAAAGCTTTATATGCACTATAGTAAAAATAGAGGAGGGAGAAATAATAATTAGCCTGGAAACATAAATAAGGAACTCAAATTGATCAAGTAAGGCTTTTATATCTTGAATAAAGGAATTTTTTTTCCTAGAATCAAATTAGATATCAATAAATTCAAATAATAAATACTCCCTGATTTTAGAAGATAGTGGATGCACTCTCTAGATATTTTAGAAATACTCATCAATCTTTCTATATTTTATTTTCTATAAATCAGTTGTATTTAATTTAATTCACATGATTCATTTTAAGTTTCTTAAAATCAAACAAGTTAAAAAAATTATTATCTTTCTTAAAACACATGATTTTCATCTTTATTACCATTTTATTTCATAAAATAAATTACATATTCAAAATAAAGAAGGAAATATAAATTTCCTACATAAAACAATACCATTATGTGAAAAATGCATTAGGTAAAGGTAAGTTAAAAATACCCTTACACGTCTTCAAAACCAATGACCCATACATGTTAAAATCACTACATAAATGTAGTCTAATATACCTTTACATAGATTCAAAGACCCTTATATGAGACTAAATTCTCTACTGAACCCTAAAATGTGGTACTAAACACCACAATGAAAACTTAACTTCATGAAAGACCTACACGTATCACTTGAATTAGACCCTTACGTAGTGTTCACCCTGAAAAAACTCCCATAATACCCACACACAAATAAAACCTTACACTTATGAAAATTGTAAATCACATTCTTTATGTAAAAAAATAAAACCTAGCCTTTACATGGTGGTAAAAAAAAGAAAACATTTTACACTTAAATGGTTAATAAAATAACTATACTTAGTACTAAATAACTTTCTATAGGTGAATAATTCAACCACCCTTACACTATAATAATAACCTACCCTTATGCATGAAATTAAAAACAACACTGACCTTTATGTTACCTAAATAATTATTGCTTGAAGGTAAAATAATATTTATAAAAAAATATTTTCAATTAAAGAAACTTTTAAATAATTAAGGATAAAATATTATTATTTCCTAAAATTTAAAATTACTTTAAAAACAGTTAAACCCCAATAAAATTATTATTTATAATTCATAAGACCATTTTAAAATAACTTCTTAAATTTATAAAATCTCTCTTGAACCACCGAACACCCCTAGACTAATAATGTAACACTCAAATATTTTAAAAGAAGAACATTATTTTCGATAGTGTATGTGACATGAAACACCAAGCTTAAACAACCCACAAAATATATTTATTTAAATTTCATCTCTTTTATATCTTAAAATACACACAACCCCATGTTTAAATGAACATTAATATAGTATATCATTATAAACTAGAAGTTAAATTGGTGGGTATGAATATTGTAACACCCCAAGGTTTACAATTAAATTTATTATAAAATGCATTCAACACTATGTATATGTGAAACAAACAATTTGATATTTATAGGAGATAGTTATAACCTAGCCGTTAGATATAATTTTTTCGCTTCTGTGATTTGAATTTTGAAAAACTGACATACACATTTGCGATCAGTAAGATATTTAGAGTCTCATAGGATCAACTTACATTTTTAGAGAATAGTAACTTACCCTTATGAGTAGTAACTTAACCTTATGAATATTAATATGACCAATGGAATAGTAACCTCACCTAAAAAAGTATAAATTAAATTTTTGTCCCATCATTTCTATTTTGAGTTTAGTTTTTTCTTAAAAATATGACAAATTTGATAAATTGATTTTTTGGTTAAAAATGTAAACTTCATTGAGATTTAAATTATTATATCAAACTAAGGTTTTATTAATTTTTATTATAATGAAATATTATTATCAAAACACTCTTCATTAATTACAAATGATAAAATAATTTAATTTTTTAATGTTTCAAAAACTTAACTATGCATTTTACTATACATTTTATGTCTGCCATTATTTTTAATAAATAAGTATTTTCATTGATAAAAGTTAAAATTTTTATGTTTAGAGAATTATTATGATAAAATAAAATAAATTTTTTATTTCATAACATCTATATTAGGTTACGTTTAATTTATGGGAATTTTATAAAATACTTTAGTTTTCCGTGAATAGTAAAAATGCAGTTTTGAGTTTTCAGTATGTTTAATGACATCATAATGATGTAATAATTAATATAAAATGATCTTTTACTTGTGTACATTGAATTATTATATGATGTGTCCCAATTGGCCAATACCATGAGAAAATACCATGGTAAAGCCCATGGTTTTTCATATACCACTGCTGAGGTGTCCTCAGAAATTAATAAAAAATTATCTCACTTTAGCTATAAATAACCACCCATTTATTCAATTACTTTAATTAAAAATTAATAATCCTTTAATATTTGGTATTTTTACCTCCCTAGGAGTCCTCACAAAGTTTCCACAATCCCCCAAGGTCCCAACCTTCAAATTTTAGGAGTTACTCTACAAGGTAAGGGAATCTACTACCCTTCTCTTTTTCAAGCACTCCTTTTATGTTATTCCTTTTTAATTTTCATTGGATTATGTTGGGATATGTCATTAAATATCCCCATTAATGTCAATATTATGTAAAAATTATGAGATACCCATTTTTTCTCTCATCAACATATTTTATGAATTTTTAAGTGATGTTGTTAGGCTGTCGAATTTTCATAAGAGATTTCTCAACTTCTCTTTTTCTTTCAAGTTCATTTATTTTATTTTTATTTCCTAAAATCTCATCATAAAAAAGGTATGATAACTATGTTACCTTACATATAATTTAATTTTGTTATTCTAAATTAATAATTCATCACCATCTCTCCTTTACCCTCCTTTTATACAAAAAATGAAAACACAGTCAGAGATGCGTTAATTTATCGCATTTAAGGACGATGGGTTTTTAGTTTCTATTACCATCATCATGGATGGTCGTGAAACCATTTTTATGGTTTAAAAAGATAAAAATATATTTATTTTATCTTATTTAATGTTCTTTAATCATCATAAACACACGATGTGAAATAATAAATCAAAACAAGCTCGTTGTGAGCGAAACCGCTCAAAATAATCCAAGCGATTATCATTAAAGTTTTATCTATTGATTTTTCTTCACCCAAAATATAAAAATGAATTATATGATAATTTATACTTATTTATTATAATTAATAACATATAAATTCAATTATGGACTCTAATTTTCATTTTACAAGAACTTTCATACTCTTATAATCAAGCGAACCGATCATGAAATCAAGGAAACAAACACTCCAAAACAACTGAATTCAATATTATAACTTATCAATAATAATATAAATGAATGTAATAAAACTTTAATGAATAAAATATATGTATATAATGTTATGAATTATTTAATTAATGGATTTAATTTTATTAATTTTTATATTATGGTCAAGGGTAGAATACATTTGAACATAAGGTAAGGATTTTCTAGCCAAACCTCCATTTTCATTTGGGTTACTCTTATCCTCTACCTACCTCAATGAAATTATTATTTATTCTTATGTAGTCCTAATAAAAGTTTTTTTAATGTTATATATATGTGTACAAACCAGAATCCATCTTTATTTTATGGGGAGTTACATGCTTTAAAAGGACCTTTCAAAAATTCATCCTGAAATACAAGCTCGTTTCAAGGGAAATTCTCAAATTCTTACCTATGTTCAAGTACACACTATAATCTATTTTTAACCACTATTATTTTTCTAAATTATCTCATTTTATTATGAGAAAACTATATTATTTCAATTCTAGTTTTATACAAGATTTTTCCAAAATAACTCTTCTTTTCAAAGTAAGAGTATTTATCTGAAGAATTACTCGATGATTTTATAAGAGTAATTTCAAATATTTAAATAATATTGTTGAATATTATATATAATTGGGACTAATATTTTATGATATCATCTACCATATTTTATTTAATGGTTTATTATTAGTTTGAATATGGATGTGCTATCTTGAAACCATTTACTATATTACTCTGAATTGTTACTGTTTATGTTTGGGGAAAGTTATTTACATTTCATATAGTAGTTTCAATATGAATGTATATAATGTTTAAGTTTATCCCCATTAATATGAGGAATGAATTGAACTTAGTAAGTGATGGGTGGGGACTACTATATTTACTCGATGCATCGGTAGGTATCATGAGACAAAACTGATATGGACTTGGCCGAGGACTTGGCTGAGGCCTTCCCTTTTTCAGATATGGTTTTGGCCGAGGCCTTAATTATTTTCAGATGTATTGGATGAGGAATTAATGTTATATTTCAGAATTTATATTATTAGGAATTTCCTTCATTATGAAATAATTAATTGATAGTCCATGAGGTTATTAGACTAGTATAATACCCATGATTATGATTTTTTATGGAATTATTTACTTAGACCTTATTCCTGCCATATTATGTTTAAGTTCATTTCTAAAGGCATGTGATTTTAGTTATTCACCATGTATAACATTTAAGTTTATAATATCTTATGCTATATTTCTTACCCTTACTGCGCATCTGATCTCACCCCTTTCTTATGTTTTATTTTCCCAAGATGTGAAAAAGTAAATTATGATTGACCTATAGGGGTAACCTAGGAGTTATAGATTTTTTCAAAGGAATTTCCATATTGTATTTAATTTCAAGTTGTAATGTTAAACTTATGTATGTATCTGGTTTTCCAAAACTATTAAACTAATTTGTTCATATAGGATATATATTTCTTTTAATTATGTCAATGTTATAAATAATGCACCAGCTTCAGGCAACTGGGGTCGGGGCATTACAATTGGTATCAGAGGAAGTTTAGTAGAAAACTTAGAAACTATATTTAAAAAATGTAGATTAGGGAAGAAAACCCTAATATAGACTTTGAGGATAAGTATACAAGAACATACTATAATTTTGGTAAGGAATATATTATGTGGATATTCATATAAAATACATCCATATCTAGATACTACAAGTGGACGTGGTTCAGGCACATATGTACCTAGGAGTAACAAATCCAACGAGGTGTTTCAGGCTTGACCTGGGGTAACCTGCTACACAAAAATGGGCCTTACTGCGCACCTATTCTGATACTCATGGGGGATATCCTTAGGATAATTCCCATTTTCTTTACAAGTCATTATGAAGGGTTTAAAAGTAAATTTTTTCTCAAAGAAATGATATTTAGGATTATGAGATTATCTATGCATAGGATTTAAATTTTGTTAAGTAGTTTGAAAGTTGAGACTATACATTATAATTCACAACCTAATCCAGTGTGTTCCATTATTTAAAAATGTAACCTAGTGTAATGAATGGAAACCGTATCAATGTATGTATCCCATGTAGGTATTTCCCTCCAATGTAAGATAATGATATTGGTACTGAATCTACGACTAATGTTGAGAAACTTATAACTATACAAGGACAACTGACTCAGGTTATGAACAATAACCTTACACATATGGAGCATCCTGATACACAACATGGAGGAGAAATGTTAAACCACTTAATCCAACAACAACCTCCATCATTCAGTGGGACTACAAACCCATTCATATTGGAGTAGTGGACAAGTTCTTTAGAGAAGGTATTTCTCACTTTGGGGTGTAACGAAAGAGAGAAGGTTGTCATGGTGGTTTATCATCTATCGGGAGATTTGGATTAGTAGTGGTCATTAATTCAAAACAAAAAAGAGGAGTAAGAAATAGATGAAATGGAATGGAAGGATTTTAAGGAAATTTTCTTAGAAAAATATTTTCCTCATGAACAACGAGCGAATATGGAGAGGCAATTCTTGAGTCTCAGATAGAAAGATGATGAAAATGTTGAAAAGTATGAAGCCAACTTAACAAGTTTGGCAAGGTATTCTATAGACTATATATGTAATCCAAGGAGCAATATTGATCGATTCTTTGATGGTTTACAGCAATTCCTCTAAAGGGAACTAATCTCCCAAAGTTTATCATCATACAAAGACATTGTCTCATGTGTTATCAAGACAGAGAAAAAATT
Organism: Viscum album; assembly: GCA_963277665.1. Taxonomy (NCBI): domain Eukaryota; kingdom Viridiplantae; phylum Streptophyta; class Magnoliopsida; order Santalales; family Viscaceae; genus Viscum; species Viscum album. Next base: position 483,477 of record OY728152.1, on the reverse strand, counting down.
CTCTAATTCATATGAATTTAAGGGAAAACAAAAGGGGAAGAGGGTGGAAGGGGATAGAATAGATAAAGGGAATAATAATAAGGGTAATTTTTCAACATGTGATACTTATGGAAGGAAAAACCCTGGAACCTGCTTAAAAGGAAAGGAAATGTGCTATAAGTGTGGATAGAAAGGCCATCATGCTAGTGATTGAAAGGGAAATAAAGAATTTAGCAATGTTTAATGCTATAATTGTAGGGATATAAAGAACTATTCTAATGATTGTCCAACCATCAAGGAAATGGGCCTCAGAAATGGACAAGCTTATGTGATCACAACTACTGAGATTGAAATTCCTAATGATGTGGTGGAAGGTACTTTAATCATTTACTTAAACTTAGAAAATTATTTATTTGATTTTGGATCATCACATTTTTTAATATCTTCCCATTTTTCTAAGAAAATTAGATATTTCCAATTTAATTTAATAGAGTTTTATATCAAAACTCCTAAGGGAAGTATCATTGCAAAAAATATGTGTCGATCAATCCCCCTTATGACCCATAAACATGACTTAGTTTCTAAACTTATAATTATTCCCATGATATAATTTGATATAATCCTCGGTATGGATTAGATTTAAAATTATGATGTGAAAATCTATTGCAAGAATAAGGAAGTTACAATTTTTTAGAACGATGTAGAATCCCTTGTCTTTAGGGAAGAAACGACATCATTTGATTATTATCTAGATCCACACCTTGTAGTTCTACTTAATTCAATTTTTAGTGAGGATTATAATGCAATTTCATTGGGTAAAGAAAGAAATCTTCAAATTTAGAATGTACCTATTATGAAAAAATATATTGATGTTTTTCCAAAGGATTTACCTAGACACCCTTCAAAGTGGGAAGTTAAGTTCTCTATTTATTTAATTCCTGGTACAAGGCCTATATCAAAGACTCCTTATATAATGTCCACTGTAGAATTAGTATAACTAAAGAAAAAACTATAATAATTTAGTGATAAAGAATTTATTCTCCCTAGTTTTTCTCCATGGGTAGTAATTGTTCTTTTTATTAAGAAGAAAGATAGATCTATGTGGTTGTTCATTGACTATAGGGATATCAATACTATTACAATAAATAAAAAGTATCCCCTAACTCACATTGATTATTTATTTCATTAAATTCCTAAATACCAATATTTTTCAAAGATTTACCTTCAATCTAAATATCATCAATTGCGTGTGAGGAAGGAAGATATTCCAAAGACCACATTTCAAACCAAATATGGGAATTATGAGTTTACAGTAATATCTTTTAGACTAAATAATGCACCCTCTATTTTAATGGATCTAATAAATATATTTTTCAAGGAATATCCTGATGAATTTGTTGTTTTATTTATTGATTATATTATGGTATGCTCCAAAATCTATAAAGATCATGAGAATCACTTGCACATTATTCTGAAGACTCTTAAATGGGTTATATGGGAAGTTTAGGAAGTGTGAATTCTGGCTTCAAAATGTTTCTTTTCTTGGCTATATTGTCTCTAAGGATGAAATATTAGTTGATCCTATAAAGATAAAGGTAGTTCAAGAATGGCCTACTCCAACAAACATAATTGAGATATGTAGTTTTATTGGTTTAGCAGATTATTATCGGAATTTCATTAAGAACTTTGCTTGATTAGCCAACCCGTTAACCAAGCTTACTCGTAAAGGGGTTAAGTTCATATGGAAAAAATAATGTGAAGAGTGTTTTGAATAATTGAAGAGGAGATTATTGAATGATCTGATCCTGACTCTACCATCAGGGAATGGTGGATTTTTGATCTATAGTGATGCATCAAAGAAATGACTTGGTTGTGTCCAAATACATATTGATAGAGTTATTTACTATACATCAAGGAAGTTAAAAATTCATGAACAGAACTATCTAACTCATGATATTGAGTTAGCAGCTGTAATATTTTCTCTAAACATATGGAGACATTATCTCTATGGTGAAAGTTGTGAGATATATACTGATCACAAGAGCTTGAAATAAAACTTCTCACAAAAAGAACTCAACATGAGGCAAAGGCGATGGCTTGACCTTCTTAAGGATTAAAATTTCTCCAAACACTACCACCCAGGAAAGGAAAATAATGTGGTTGATGCATTGAGTAGGAAGGATCATAGAGTTATAAACAAAATGATAATTGATAAGGATCCTACATACATGGATCTAACGAGGATGGATATGAGAATCATCAAAGAGGTTGAAACATTATTACTTTTTCAATGGGTTGTCTAAACATCTTTATTAGAAAGAATTAAAAGTGCTCATCTTGATGATGAGATTATTCAAAAGAAAATTAATGATGTGAATGATGGGAAGTTGGAAGAATTCATATATGAAGATGGAATTCAAAAGTTTTGGAAGAGGCTTTGCGTTCCTACTATACCCAAGCTAAAAAGGGAGTTATTAGATGATGTCCATAGTTTGAATTTATCTATACATCCTAGTAGCACTAAGATTTATAGAGATTTGAAGAAACATTTTAGGTGGGATAACATGAAGAGAGAAATTGCTGATTATGTGTCAAGATATTTAGTCAGTCAATATGTGAAGGGTAAAAGACAACATCCTAGAGGAGTCATGTAACCTATACCTATTTCTACATGGAAATGGGATGACGTCACCATGGATTTTGTCACAAGATTACCCAAAAATACATAAAATAATAATGCAATATGGGTAATTATTTATTGACTTATGAAATCTGCATATTTCCTCACTATAAGGGAGGATTTCCCACTAGATCACCTTGCACAACTCTATATCAATGAAGTTGTAAGACTTCATGGAGATCCTCTTTCAATATTTCCTGATCGTGATCCTCGATTTACATCAAAAATTTGGAAAGTATTTAGAAATATTTGGACACTGAGCTTTGTTTGAATACTTCTTATCACCCCCAAACTAATGGACAATCACAAAGGATGATAAAAACTTTAGAATACATGTTGAGATCATGCTCACTATACTTTCAAAGTATGTGGGATCAGTATTTTCACTTAGTGGAGTTTTCCTACAATAATAGTTTCCATTCCAGTATTCAAATGGGACCATATGAAGAATTGTATAGAAAGAGATGTCGTACACCAACATGTTGGGATTAAGTTGGTGAAAGGAAGCTTGTGGGCCTAGATCTTGTGGAAGAACAATAAAAAAGGTAAATACTATTCAAATCCATATCAAAGAAGTTAAAATTAGGCAAAATATCTATATAGATAATTGAAGGAAGGATTTGGAATTTCAAGAGGGAGATTAGGTTTTCTTGAAAGTATCTCCATAGAAGGGTGTTATAAGATTTGGAAAGAAAGGGAAACTGATCCCCACGTAAATTGTTCCTTTTGAAATTCTAGATTGAATTAGAGATATGGCTTATCATTTGGAAATGTCACCTAGCCTTTCTAAGGTAAAAAATGTGTTCCATGTCTCATCATTGAGAAATTACATGCTAGACACAACACATGTCCTCTCTTATGAAGGTATTGAATTGGAACCTGACTTATCTTACTGTGAAGATCCTATCCCAATTCTGGACACTAAATAATAGGTGTTGAGGAATCAGATGACTCAGCAGGTAAAGGTTCTTTAGAAAAATCATAAAATTGAAGAGGCGATGTGGGAGCCTGAGGATCTTATGATGAATAAATACCCAAATCTTTTTATGAGGTAACATTCTGGTAATTTCAAGGACGAAATTTTTTGTAAAGGGGGAGAATATAACATCCCAAGGTTTTATAAATAAATTTATTATAGAATGAATTCAAAACCGAGTCTATGAGAAACAAACACTTTGATATTTATAGGATATAGTTATAACATAGCCTTTAGTAATAATTTTTATGCTTCTATGATTTGAATTTCTAAAAACTAATTTACACAGTTGCGATCAGTAAGATATTTAGAATATGATAGGATCAACTTACATTTTTGTAGAATAGTAACTTTCCCTTATAAATAGTAAATTACCCTTATGAATAGTAATATGACCAATAGAATAGTAATATGACCAATGTAATAGTAACCTCTCCTAAGAAAGTATAAATAAAATTATTGTTCCATCATTTCTGTTTTGAGTTTAGTTTTTTCTTAAAAATATAAAGAATTTGATAAATTGTTTTTTTGGGTAAAAATTGTATATTTCAGAGAGATATAAATTATTATATCAAAATAAGGTTTTATTAATGTTTATTATAATTAAATAGTATTATAAAAACACTCTTCTTTAATTACAAATGATAAAATATTTTATTTTATTTAAATGTCAAAAAATTTACTGTGCATTTTATGTCCGCTATTAATTTTAATAAATAAGTATTTTCATAGATAAAATTTAAAATTTTCATATTTATAGAATTATTATGACAAAATAAATTAATTTTTTTAATTCATAACATCAATATTAGGTTACTCCTAATTTATGAGAATTTTATTAAATACTTTAGTTTTTCATGAATAGTAAAAAAATAGTTTTGCGTTTTTAGTATATTTAATGACATCCTAATGATGTAATAATTAATATAAAATTATGTTAGACTTGTGTAAATTAAAATATTATATGATGTGTCCCAAGTGTCAAATACCATGGGAAAATATCATGGTAAAGCTCATGGTTTTTCATATACCACTGCTGAGGTGTTCTTAGAAATTAATAAAACATTCCCTCAATTTAGCCATAAATATCCACCCATTTATTATATTCCTTTCATTAAAAATTTATAATACTACAATATTTGGTATTTTTACCTCACTAGGAGTCCTCATAAGGCATCCCCAATCCCCCAAGGTCCCAACCTTCATGTTTTATGAGTTTCTCTGCAAGGTAAGGGAATCTACCACCCTTCTCTTTTTTCAAGCACTCCTTTTTTGTTATTCCTTTTTTGTTTCCATTGGATTATATTGGGATATGTCATTACATATCTACTTTAATGTCAATATTATGTAAAAATTATGATAGAAACCTTTTTTTCTCTCATCAACATATTTTATGAATTTTTAAGTGACGTCGTTAGGCTGCTGAATTTTTCGTAAGGGATTTCTCAACCTCTTTTTTCTGTCAAGTTCCTTTATTTTATTTTTCTCTCTTCAACTCCCACAATAAAAAAGTTATGATAACTACAGTACCTTAAATATACTATGATTTTTTTATGATAATTTAATAATTCATCATAATCTCTCTTTTCCCCTCCTTTTATACAAAAAATGAAAACACCATCTGAGATGTGTTAATTTATCACATTCAAGGATGATAGGTTTTCAATTTTTATTACCATCTTCATGGCTGGTCATGATACCACTTTTATGGTTTAACCAGATCATAATATATGTAGTTTATCTTATTTAATGTTCTATAATCATCATACACATATGATTTTAAATAAAAAATCAAATCAAGATCGCTATGAGTGAAACTGCTCAAAAATAATCCAAGCGATTATCATTAAAGTTTTATCTAATGATTCATCCTCACCCAAAATATCAAAATAAAACATATGATAATTTAACCTTATTTGTGATCATTAATAACATATAACTTCAATTATTGACTCTAATACCTATTTTACATGAACTTCCATACTCTTATAATCAAGAAATCTGATCATGAAATCAAGGAAATGAACACTCCAGAATGATAGAATTCAATCGTATAACTTATCAATAAGGAAATAAATGAAATTAATAAAACTTTAATGAATAAAATATATTTATATAAGGTTATTAATTAGTTAATTAATGGATTTATTATTTTTACCTTTTATATTAAGGTCAAGTGCAGAATACATTCAGACATATGGTAAGGATTTTCTACCTGAACCTCCATTTTCATTCAGGTTACTCTTATCATCTACTTACCTCAATGAAAATATTATTTATTATTATTTACTTCTAATAAATTATGTATTAATGTTATAAATATGTGTACCAACTAGAATTATTCTTTATTTTATTGGGAGTTATATGCTTTAAAAGGATCTTTAAAAAATTTATCCCGAAATACAAGCTCGTTTTAAGGGAACTTCTCAAATTCTTACCTATGTTCAAGTACACTCTATAATATATTATTAGCCACCATTATTTTTCTAAAATAACTCATTTTATTATGATAAAACTATATTATTTCACTTCTAGTTTTATACAAGATTTTTCCAAAATAACTATACTTTTCAAATTAAAAGAGTATTTATCTCAAGAATTACTTGATGAATTTATAAGAGTAATTTTATATATTTCAATACTATTATTGAATATTATGTATAATTGGGAATAATATTTTATAATATCATATAATATATTTTATTAAGTGGTTATGATTAGTTTGACTATGGATGTGTTATCTTGAAACCATTCACTATATTACTTCGAATGGTTAGTGTTTATGTTTGGGGAATGTTATTTACATTTCATATGCTAGATACAATATGGATGTATATATTGTTTAAGTTTATCCCCATTAATATGAGGAATAAATTGGAATTACTAAGTGACAAATGGGTCCTGCTATATTCCCTTGATGCATCGGTGGGTCTCATGAGACAAAACATATATGGACTTGGATGATGCCTTGCCCATTTTCAGATATGGTTTTGGCCAAGGCCCTAATAATTTTTAGATGTATTGGATGAGTCCTTGATGGTATATTTCAAAATTTATAGTATTATGAATTTCCATCATTATGAAAAAAATAATTGATAGTCCATAAGGTTATTAGACTAGTAGAATACCCATGATTATGCTTTTTTTATGGTATTATTTATTCAGTCCTTATTCCTGTCATATTATGTTCAAGTTCATTTTTAAAGGAATGTGTTTTTAGTTATTCACCATGTATAATTTTTATGTTTATGATATATTTTGATGTATTTCTTACCCTTACTAATCATCTAATCTCACCCTTTTCTTATGTTTTATTTTCCCAAGATGTGAAGAAGTAAATTATGAATGACTTGCAGGGGTAACCTTGGAGTTAGAGATGTTTTCAAAGGAATTTCTATATTGTATTTAATTTAAAGTTTTAATATTGAACTTATGTTTATATATGGTTTTTCAAAACTACTAAACTAATTCGTTCCTTCGGGATACGAATTTCTTGTAATTGTGCCAATGTTATAAATAACGCACCATCTTCAGGTAACTGGGTCGGGGTGTTACAAATAGGACTAACTAAATTATGAAAATTATATAGTTTATACATGTATAAAATAAATTTAATGGTTATATACTGATTATAAATAAAATAATAATCACTTTAAATAAAAGGGAATGTTTTTTGAAAACTATATTTTCCTAAAAGGTGATCTCATCATGCTTTGATAACGTACTCAAAAATTAATTTTTACCACTTTTAGAAGATTTATTTTAAAAAATCAACTTAATTTTTGAATTTATCATCTCAAAATTATCTTAGAGTTAATTGTTTATAATTTTTTGAAAAACTTAATTTTTCAATGAATAGTGAAAAATACTAGTTTTTATTGAAAACTGTATTTTCATTTAAAAAAATTAAAAGACCCATTTTTATTTAAATTTTTTTAAAAGTAACATTATAAAAAATATATTACAATCAATTAAATTTTGGTCATTGGATTAAAATTCATTTTGATATTTGATATTAAAACTTTCTATACTTTTGAGAATTTTCTCTTTGGAAAACCATTTTTCATCATGCATGTGAGTTTAATTTTAAATTAAATTTTGACACTTATGTGAATGAAATTAGTAAAAATGGATTCAATATTTATAATAAAAATAGTTAATATTATATAATAAGGTCAAATTAATTTTTGGTCATAATGAATAGTAAAAACAATAAAAACTAATTATCGCAGTTAAGGTTAAAATGGGTTTTCTAGGGGGTTAAACTAAAAATATAACTGTTAAAATGACCTATAAACTTATATAATTTCTATTTTATGGATATATTTAGACCTAATATCATATATTTTTTTGATAATTAGCCATTTTTGAGCCTTGTGCCACGTGAAAAACACAGGTATCACTTTTTCCTTTAAAAATTACTAAGTGTGTTCTCTCCCCCATGTAAAAAACACCCCATATCCTCTCCTATTCACATTCAAAAAGAATTTGGGTTTGGAAAATACCTCACCAAATCTCTTCCTTATATAACTAAACACATCCTTTGTCCCTTTTTTTATCAGAAATCCAATCTATGAAGGCTTTAGAAATAAACCTAAAGAGGTTGTTTAAAGAAGAGGTAATGTTCCTAATCATGCATTTTCATTTTACTTCTTCTTATAACTCCCTAAGATATTCTAAAATTATTATAAAATAATAAAAAAAATTATATCATATATACTAAGATGTTATTATATCAATGTAATAACCAGTATCTATCTTTTCTTCCATCAAATGGGAAATAAAATTATTGATCGTGTGTACGGTGGATTACCGCCTTGTGAACCGATGTCATTCATTTTCCATCACCACCTATAAAATCTGGATATAATGATGGATTTAATATATATATATATATATGAAATTTCTATAATTTTTTAATTATAATCTCACATATACATTCTTACCTTCCAATCCGTTGAAAAATAATAGTGTCGCTCATGCGTATGTGTGGAATACTACCTCCATGCAGCGATGCGAAATATTTTTCATTTTATATTAATAGGGATGGTAATAAGTATGTATTTAATGAATATAAATTAAATATTTGATATAATAATAGTTCATTAAATCAGAAAAATTATTTACCTTTTTTTCATTCTATCTATTGGAAAAATAGAAACAACGTTCATGTGTACATACAATCCACTCTCTCCATGAATAGTGTAACTCATTTTCCCATATCTAAATTTTATGGACTGTTATTAATACTTATATAATGATTATATATGATATTTACATAATGTTTAAAATTAGGGAGATAATTTAACCAAGATCAAAGTAAAATGATAGAAAATACCAAACCAAAACATACATGAAAAACGAAGCAATTATCACCCAAAACAATGATTTTAACAAAGAATTGTTAATAAATGGATCATAAAAGACTATATGTAAATAATATATGGTATTAAATATATTATTATGGTTATTTAATATATTTATAATAAATCTATATTTATTATACTGGATTTATAGACACATATGAAGGAAATATGACCTGAGGTAAGGGTTTCTTGTCTCACTTTTACTTCCATGAGACACATGTCATATTCACCACTTATTTATTTTATATGGTGTATACAATTACCTTTTTATATGTTATATATTTAATCTCTTCATCTTCATTTTATTTAAAGTTTCATTTGATTTTATTTCTTTCATGGGTCTTATGATTCAAAAGTTAACAAAGTGATAAGTGTATATTTCACAATCTCATCATTATTTGGGATTGTTTATGTTTAAGTCTCCCTTGGGGGAATTGTTTGATATTTTAATCTTAAACCTAATAAATTTTCTTATCCTATAGTTATTCATTAAATTTTTAAGTAATATTAACATCTTCATCTCTTTGGTACTTAAAATTATTGAGAATATATTTTTAAGAAAATATGACTTTATTTATCTCTTCGATCGAAACCCCTTTCTCTTACATATCCTTGTTTTCTAAAAAAATAATAAATGTTTTTAAAATTCTAAAAATGATTTATTAAAGACATTTTTACCCATTTTTTACTTTTTACAAAATGATTTTAAAGGAATCTTCTTATCATTTTTTAGATGATGTACTTTTTAACCTTTTTACAATAGTGTGAAAGGAGCGTATTTTTTACAATGTGTACGAAATTACCCACCATTGTGACCAATCATTAATTTTAATCTTCATTTAAAATTTTATAAGGATATTTTTAAAGAAAATTTTTAGCTTTTTATTTTTGAAAATTTTCTTTTTTGAAATTGATTTTCAAAGTGAAAATGATATTTTCCTCAACAATGTTTTTAAAGTAATTTTTATGGTATTTCTATTCATCAAAGACAAAAATATGTATTTCACTTATAACCCATTGGGAATATGTTTTAATGATATCATTTTTATTATTTATCTAAATCGTATATGTTCAGTTTGACTGGGGATGTACTATTTTGATTCCATTCACCATATTACTCTAAATACTTTATGAATATGTTTATTGATTGGGGAAAGTATTAATATTTCATATGATTTTTTTAATATGAATTTTTATATTTATTATGTTTCACCCATTTAATATTATGAATTAATTAGACTTAATAAGTAATGGGTGGGGCCTTCTACTACCCCTCAATGCATCGGTAGGTATAACAATACTAACTAGCTTGGGTATTTGGATGAGGTCTTACCCATTTATGTAAGATGTCTTAGCACGAGACCTTGATGGTATGGTTATGATGTCTGGAATTATGCATTACCTTATTATGATATTAGTTATTGATTTTCCATGTGAATATTAAATTAGTTATAATATCCATTACTATGTTTCATCCTCTGTGATTATTTATATGGAATTATTTGATCATAATTTATTCCTACCATATTATACTCAACTAATTTATTTAATAGAATATTTTTCAATTATTTACATTTCCATATTGATTATTTTTTATTTATTCATGATAGATTATATTTTATTCGTACCCTTATTGATAATCTAATCTCACCCCTTTATTATGTTTCATTTTCCCAATATGTTAGGAAGTATATAATGATTGATATATAGGGATATGATAAATTTAATTATGGTGTTCTCAAAGAAATTTCTATATTGAATTTTATGTTTTCAATTTTAATGTGAAATTAAAGTACATATCTAGTCTACCAAGACTACTAAACTAATAATTCTATTGGGATATGATATCTTGTATCTAGAAACAATGTAATAAAGTAACCACTGACTCCAGACTACTAGGGTCAGGGTCTTCACAATTGGTATTAGATAAATATTAGTAGAAACCTTGGGAACTAGATTTAGGAAAACATAGATTTGAGAACTTAACCCTATGTATGCCTTTAAGGGAAATACTAAGTATTAGATAACATCCTAAAGTTTTGGTGAGGTATATATTATGTGTATTTTATAGTAATATATCCCTATCTAGATTTTACAATTTGATGTGGCTCTGACATAGATGTACCTAGGGGTAATAACTCCAAAGAGGGTGAATTGGGATTTGGCTTGACCGTCACCCAGTGCATGATAATGGGCCTTATTGTACACTTGTTTTAGTATTATAAAGGGATATTATTGGGGTAATTCACATTTTCTTTACAAACTATTATGAAGTATTTTAAAATATATTAATGAATTGAGAATATTCCCAAAGATACCTAGTTTATTATTATGAGATAAGTTATGCATAAAATTTTCAATTTATGTTAAGTTTGTAATTAGTTTTGAAATTATACATTACGATTAATAATGTTAGGATATAATCTAGTATATGTAATTGTTTAAAAATGGAACATAGTGGAAGGAATGGAAATTGTGTCAATGTGAGTAATCCATGTTGGTATTTTCCTCCTAAGAAAGATAATGAAGCTGGAGCTGGGGCTGTAGTTGAAACTGATCAAATTTTAATTATATTAGGGAAGCTTACTAAGGTTTTGTCTAATAACCTTACATGTATGGAGTGTCCTAATGATCCAAAATGTGTTGTAACAATGTTATACCAATTCATGAATAAGAAACCTGTATCGTTTAATAGGACTATAAATCTATTTCGAGCTGATAAATTGATAAGTTCCTTAGAGAATATATTTCTCACTCTTGGAAGTAATGAAAAGTAGAATGTTTTCATAGTAGTTTACCATCTCTTAAGGTATTCATATCAATGGTGGTCAATTATTCAATACAATATAGATGAGGAGGAAATAGAGAGCATAGAGTGGAAGTATATTAAGGTACTCTTCTTGGAAAAATATTTTCCTCATGAGCAATGAGAGGATATGAAGATACAATTCATAATTATAATGAAAAGGAAGCTAAAAATATTGTTAAGTATGAAGCTGAATTTACAATGTTATCAAGGCAGTATGCGGGCTATGTATATAATACAATGATAAGATTAACCATTTCTTCGATGGGATTAAGAAAATCCTTTGAATGGAACTAGTCTCCCAAATTTTCTTATCATATGAGTACATAATATCATTTTTTATCAAGACATATAAATAATTATCCAATTTTTATGGATTCGAAGGGAATCAAGATAAGAATATAATTAAAGAGAAAAAATAGATAAGTGGAAGAAGGAGAAGAAGGATTTTCCCACTTGTGATAATTTTGGAAAGAAAAACACTAGTACTTTCTTAAAGGGATTGGCAGTTTTGTCCAAGTGTGGAGAAAAGGTCCATCAGATGTGTCAATGAAAGGGTAAAAAAGGATCCTATAATGTTCATTTTTTAAACTATAAGAATATGGGGCACAACATAAAAAAATGTCTTAAACATCAAGTAAATATACCTAAGAAGAAGATAAGGATTCAAGGTCAAGTTTATGTTATTAATATATTTGAAGTGGAATGATTAAATTTCTTATGTATGTGGATTCAAGAATTACATTTTAGAAGTATTTTTACCCATGGTATTTTGGTTATAATAATCATGAAACATATAAGGATTATACTATAGTAGTTTTTATTTATGGATTTGAAAGCATATGTTGAATGGTACCTTATGTCCAAGAAAAGTTATTTTATGACGAATGTTATTTTTGAGTATATTCATCATATTTTTGAGAACATTATATGAATTATATTAATATGATTTTAAAAAAATGATAACCTACATTTTGTGTGAAAACTCGTCGCATTCAGTAGGGCTTCGAGGCTTAAACCCATAATTGAAGGATAACAAGGGTGCAGTGCCTACCACTAGAATACGTGATGTTTCATCTAATATGAAATTGTGATTACTAAATTATTTGGTGGATAAATACTTATGAAATTGATTCAATTGAAATTTTGTTGTTACTATAGAGTTTTATAGATTAATGTATTACATTGGATGACTCATGCTAACCATTTTGATTTTTTTAAATATTTAAGGACATAAAGAAATTTTTATTTCAATTTTATGGATATTATGATCTATTAAAAGTTAATTTTAGTACTGTAGGAATAAAAAATTCATCTTGGATATTCATTTCATGGAGTAATAAATGAAGTGGAAGTTAATCAAAGCACAACCAAATGATAAAATTATGATTATCAAATAAAAAATATTAAGTTAGTATATTTTTTAGTTTTCTTCATTATGATAATAAAATAATCCAAAAAATCTAGGAAAAGGGTCTTTAAATGAAAATGTTATCCTATTAACTTAATTTACATCACATATTTATAGTTTTGTGGTTGATCATTCACTTTATTGTGATCAATGGTATCTTCATTCTCATATTTTCACATCCCACTAATGTTTTACTACTTGGAAACTTAGTTATGTGTTATTCTATATGACCTTCATATATTCCTTTCTCTCTTATTAAAAGGAAATTTTATTAACCATTTTTATGATGTGGGTTTTCAATAAGGGTTAAACCTATGATGACCAAAATAGAATTGTGAGGGAGAAATTTATTTAAGGGGGTAGAATGTAACACCCTAAGATTTTAAAAGAATAAAATTGTGTTCATCTGAATATGTGAAATGCAACATTAAGCTTTAAAACCCCATTAAATATATTTCCTTTTATTTAATCTCATTAATAACTTGCGATACATGCAACCCTGAGTCTGAATGAACCACTATATAGTTTATCATTATAACTTAGATGTTAAATTTGTGGGTATAAATAATATTGAATAAATTATGAAAATTATATTGTTTACATATGTATAAAATAAATTAAATGTTTTTTCTATTTATTAGAAATAAAATAAGAATCATTTGAAATGAAAGGATATGTTTTATGAAAAACTGTATTTTTCTAAAAGGCAGTCTCATCACGCTTTTCGCACATACTTTAAAATTAATTTTTACCACTTTTTGAAAATTTATTTTAAAAATCAACTTAATTTTTTAAATCACCATGTAAAAATTATATTAGTGTTTATTTTTGATAATTTTCTAAAAAGTTTAATTTTTTGATGAAGAGTGAAAAATACTAGTTTTAATTACAAATTGACTATTCATTTAAAGAATTTAAAAGTTTTTTTTTTGATTTAAAATCATTTTAAAAGTAAAATTAGTAAAATTATTTTATAATAAATACAATTTATGTCATTTGAATCAAATTCATTTTTATTTTTTATATTAAAACTTTCTATACTTATGAGAATTTTCTCTTTGGAAAATCACTTTTTCATTGCATCTATAGGTTTAATTTTAAATTAAAATTTTCCAATCCCATGAATAAAATTTAGAAAAACGGATTTCATATTTTTAATAAGAATAATTGATACAACTTAATTTTTTGTCATAACGAATAGTAAAAATAGTAAAAATTAATTATCACAATTAAGTTTAAAATGGGTTTATCAGGAAATAAACTAAAAAAGATAAGGTTTAAAATGAACTAGAAACTTGTCCAATTTCTATTATATGGAAATATTTTGACCTTATATCATCCATTGTTTGACAATGAGCCATTTTGGAGCCTTTTAGCATGTGAAAAATGTGGGTATCACTTTTTCTTTTCAAAAAATATAAGTGTGTCTTATCCCTTAATTATAAAAGGCAGCCACCTCTCATCTCCTATTAACACTCCCAAAGCCATTTATTTCATCCTAGACCTAGAAAAATATCTTTTTTAATCTCTCCCAACATCCTAGAGGCCTTGTTTTGATCATAAATCCAATCTAGGAAGGCTTATGTATAAACTTAAAGTGGTGGTCAGAAGATATAAAATTACTATCCATGCATTTTCATTTTATATATTCCTCTAGCTCCCTAAAATATTCTCCAAATATGATAAAATAATAACAGTAATATCTCATATATAATTAGATGTTATTATGTTAATTTCATAAACTATATCCATCTCTTCTTACATCAAATGGGAAATGAAACCATCAATCTTGTGTATGGAGGACTACCACCACAAAAACCAATGTAATTCATTTTTCATCATCGAATATCATAAATGGATATAATAATATATTTATAATATGTAAATTATATTTATGAAATTACTATAATTCTGGAAAAAAATAATGTCACTCAGCATATGTGTGGACTACCACCTCTACCTATTGATGTGAAATATTTTTCATTTTATTTTAACAAGGATGGTAATAAAGATATATTTACCTAATATACATGAAATATTTTATATAATAATGATTTTTTAAAGGTGATATTTTAACTTTTTTACATTCCATCTATTGGAAAAATAGAACCAACATTCATGCGTACGTACGACATACCATCTCCATGAATTGTGTAACTCATTTTCCCATCTCTATATTTTATAGACTAGTATAAATACTTATATAATGATTATATATGACATTTAAAATATGTTTAACATTATACATATGATTAAACTATGATAAAAGTAAAAGGACTAAAAATACCAAACCAAAACATATATGAAAAAATGAGTAATTATCACCCGAAACAGTGATCTTAACAAATAATTGTTAACAAACGGGTCATAAAACACTATAGTTAAATCATATATAGTGTGAAATATATGATTGTAGTTATGTAATAGATTTATAATAAATAGATATTTATTAAATAGGAGTAACATACACATATGAAGGAAATAAAACTTGAGGTAAGGGTTTCTCATCTCACTTTTACTTCCATGAGATATATTCCACATTCACCACTTATTTCTTTTATGTGGTGTATATACTACCCCTTTGATATTTTTTATCATGAATATTTTTATCCTCATTGTATTTGAAGTTTCTTTTGAAGTTATTTCTTTCATGGGGCTTATAATTCAGAAATTAACAAAGTAGTAAGTTCCTGAATGGCCCAAAGGCCTTCTTTTTATTTATAGTTGATAATCCTTATTTCAAGGGTTGAGGGGGAACCCTTAAAAGTCCTATAAGATTAATGGATTACATGACCCAAAGGCCTTAGAGGAATTAATCCCATACTTGACTACTTTCAAATTCCCCTCCCCAGCTTCTAGATCATGAAGTCAGCTTCCCACCTTCACATTTCTTATTCAGCTAGAAATACCTATACGGAGGTGCACATGCCTGGTCCCGATGGAAATTAACACACCCAATCATTATTCCAAATCTTGATAGCTTTGTTATGATGAAACTGCTTACTCTAAGTCCTCAACTGGAGCTAGTTCCTTTGGTCTGTCTTATTGCATCTGCACTTTATGATCTAAATGAGGTGTCCCAAAGGCCTTGAAGTGGCCTGAAGGCTATGAGGTGGCCCGAAATCCTAAAATGGCCCAAAGGCCTTGGGTGGCCTTAAGGCCTTTAGGACTCTAGGCCCAAACCGGTGACCCAAATGTGAATAGTTATAGCTGCATAGAACCAAAAAATACCTTCTATAGTAGCTGATATAATACTACTATTCACCTGAATTCGAACCTAGGTCTCATATATGCACTTTAAGTGTCCTCAAAAACCAGGCTAAGGCTTATGTGAAACAAATTATTAAGTATTTATTTCACAATCTCATTATTATTTAGGATTGTTTATGTGTAATTAGCCCTTGGGAGAATTGTTTGATATTTTTATCTTAGACCCAATAAATTTTCTTCTCCCTTGGTTATTCATGAACATTTAATGTAATAGTACCATTTTTTTCTCTTTGGTACTTAAAATTATTGAGAAAATGTTTTTAAGAAATGATAACTTTATTTCTATCTTTGGTCGAAAATCCATTTCCTTCTATATCCATGTTTTCTAAAAACTATTTTCAAAAATGTTTTTAAAATTCTCCAAATGATTTATTAAAGACATTTTTACCCCTTTTTAACTTTTTAGAAAAAGGTTTGGAAGGATTATTCTTGTAATTTTCTTAATGATGTACTTTTTAAACTTTTTATAACAATGTGAAAGAAAATTTTTTTAATGGTCTTTACAGAATTACCCACCATCATGAACACTCGTTACTTTGAATATTATTTTAAAATTTTATAAGGATATTTTTAAAGAAAATTTTCTTCTTAATATTCTATAAAATTTTGGTTTTTGAATGTGATTTTCAATGCGAAAATGGATAGTTTCCTCAATAATATTTTTAATGGAATTTTTATGGTATTTATATTCATAAACAACAAAAACCCATATTTCACTTATTCCCTATTGGGAATATGTTTTAATGATACCATCATCACTATTTATTTGGATGGTTTATTATTAGTTTGATTGGGGATGTACTATTTTGATACCACTCTTTATATTACTCTAAATGGTTTATGATTAGGTTTATTGATTGGGGAATGTATTAATATTTTTTATGCTAGTTTTTCAATATTAATATTTATGTTGATTATGTTTCACCCCTTTCATATGAGTAATTAATTATACTTATTAAGTGATGGTAGAAGATTGATATCACCCCTCGATGCATCGTTAGGTCTCATAAGACAAACTAGCTTGGGTATTTGGCTAAGGCCTTACCCATTTATGTAAGATATATGGGAATGAGGTCTTGATGGTGTGGTTATGATTTCTAAAATAATGTATTCCCTCGTTATAATATTGGTTATTAATGTTCCATGGGATTATTCAATTAGTTATAATAACCGTGGTTAATTTTCAAGCTCATGTGATTATTTATATGGCATTATTTGATCATCATTTATTCCTGCCATATTATACTCAAGTAATTGATTAAATGGAATTTATTTTAGTTTTTTATCATTATATATTGATTACATATTATTTATTCATCATATATTATGTTGTAAACATACCCTTACTAAGCATATGATCTCACCCCTTTCTTATATTTCCTTTCCCTGGTATGCTAAGAAGTGTATTATGATTGATATATGGGGATATGCTAAAGAAAACTGTGGAATTCTCAAAGAAAATATTATAATGAATTTTTTTAATTGTAATTTGAAATTAAAGTATGTATCTAGTTTACCAAGACTACTAAATTATTTGGTCATTTGGGATGTGATTGCTTGTATCTAGCACCAATATAATAAAGTAACCACCGAATCTCAGCTACTAGAGTTAGGGATATTTACAAACAAAGGAAAGGCTCAGGAAAAATCTAAACCCTTACATTATATACCTATCAAACAATTCCCCTCCTTGATAATTAAAATAAAATTGGTTATAAAGAGGGAGTAATGAGAATAATTCAACAACCCCATAAGATACCTCTCAAGGATCTTGCTACATTAGGAACACATCCAACACACCATTGGAACAAAGTGTATATCCATGTAAAATCATAAATAAATGTCAAGGAACTCTATTGGGTGGAGATACCTTTCAAACAAGATCAATACCATCAATAAAACATTCCATATAGGTTGATAATCAATCTCATATATCAATATGAGGTCAAATACATCATCAAGATAAAATCAGGCATAAAAACTCAGGATACTAAGTGTGTATTAACGACTCTCATTCCTAATTAAAGTCACACAATCACAAAAAAGGCCACATAGACAACCATAACAAACCTAAAAATAAATGTATATTAATCACTCATTATATAAAATATAAACACTATAATGGTAAAAATTCTAGAAAGAATCACTTCACACTGATTTAAACAAAGAAATAGAACTTCATTTGGGAAAATCATCATATATAGTAACTTAAAATTTTTACTTATACATTATGATGAAACAAACCCAAATACACTCTCAAATTGGTACCCAACCCAAACCTTTACATGCCTAAATGGAATTCCCAATCCCCGTGATTTGGTATCTATAACCTAGTAAAACAACAACAGATAGAGGTAATGATTTCACCCAACCTAAATTAGACAACATGACATATATAGACATGTAAATAAATAAATAGTGGAAGGAAACATGAATATATATATGTCATAAAAAAAGAGAACAATAGAAATGATACAACTGAAAACGTAGTAAAAAAATATATAAGATGCAAGTCCAACTACAAAGGACAATAAAGATAAATAGATAATCCAATAGTCTCCATGTTATAATGTTTGAAAACCCACACCATATCACTATCCAGCTACCAAAACCCATCCTAAAGAAAACCTCACTGCCTCACTACCTTAGTGTGGCGCCTTGCCTTTCCCTGCATTGAAATACATAACCAGGTTTATGTACCACTGAAGGGATACATAGGTTGTGAGCTAACAGGTTCAGTAGGGTCTCACCTAGGTGTTCCATATCAAGTCTCTAAAAAATAATACAAACATGCTAAACTTTAAAGAAAACAAGTCAGGATACAGTTTGATAATTTTATATCAAAATCATGGGAAATAATTTAATTTCTCATTTTTCCACTTTCCTAAATAATTAAATTAAATAAATTTAAAATAATTTCATATACATATATCATAGTATATATATCATGTTAAAAAAACAAGAATCACATATCATATCAAGTCCATGGAAGTAAAACAAAACAATACAAACAAAAAGTGTCCAAAACTGGCTAAAAAGAAGCACAAATAACATCATGCTAAGGAACACACTAGGTTAGGATAGTTAATACACTCATACCTAAACCTAGAAAATTGTGTGTGCATCGTGACTCTATATATATTCATGAAACCTAGTGATCATAGGAACACCCCCGAAAGTGAACCCCCTAATATGTCTAAAAAGTCCCTAGAACATAAATCCTATTAATAAGAGGATAAACCCATGATAAAACCCCCTAAAAGTGGATGATACCTATTACTATACCTTCCACCTAAGTACCCAAGGCTTCCTATTTTCTTTATTTTCCAAATCATTCCATAAAAACCATTTTAATTTCATTCTTTGAAATCCATTTCACAAAACCATTTCTTAAATCATTGAAAACCCTTTATATTTACCAAAACTTGGGGAAAATCATATTTTATAAAAAAAAACCAGTTCCACACACAAAAAACAAATAAGTCAATTAATTTCATTTTATTTAACAAAACAATTTATCAAAAATAGGAGTGATGTATTTCACCAACACTAGTTGGAGACGGAACCACCTACCTCAAAACTCGAGTCGCACATGCCTGCAATAGGATCCATCACATAGAAGAAACCAATAATGAAAACAATGTCCCTAGAATTAACCTACACATCTCCTAATTGATTCAATTAAATAGACTGGTCAGTATAGAATAGGAAATAACACATACCTCAAGAACACACACGCATCATACCAAAACCAATAGGGAATCAACCCTCGAAACAAGATTGCACAACAGATCTATAATAGAATCAAAGGAAACATCACCAAGGTTAAAATGATCTAATAACACAACACAATGATGCTACTATGATCAAATAACTGAAGAATCATATTGGATTACTCACCTAGAGAGATATAACCCAACTGAAATAGTGATTAATCATTGAATGAATCAATATGAATCGAATAGAGGCTCCCAAAATCATTGGTGGAGAGATCTATGTCAAGAGGGAAGTGGATACACATTGAATAAAAAACATATCACCAACACGACACCCAATAATACATTTTCATGACACTTACATGGTGTGTAATCCATTTACATTTAGTGTAATACATGGGGATCACATACGCAGAAAAAACCATTGCTTTTTAAATAAAAAATGATCTTTTATCATTATGTGGTGTGTGAACATTACATAGAATGTACTCCATTCAAATTGTGTACCAGGTTCATGGAATATACCCTACATAACTTACACATCATATATTACCATTACATGAAATGTATTTCTCCTACAGACTACAAAAACTATAGATTGTTTACAAAAACCTCTAACCAACTCAGGTGTTCTAAAAAATCAGGGAGAACCACGTAAATCCATTAAAAAATTTATACTCAGACTTCATTAATTCAAACAAACATAAATCCATAAAATTTAGATTATTTTTCTTAGAAAATGTTCTCCATACTTATGGGTCCTAAGAAACACCCAATTTAAGAGGAAAACAAGTAAATATAAGGAAAATACTAGAAAGTGGGTAACATGATGTTAAAAACTCCCCACCATAAGACTTTATATCCCCTATAAGTCATGTGGAATAATGAAGTCTGGAAAATAGATGAGGCCACTTATCTCTCATATATGACTCATGCTCCCATGCCTCATGAGAATCTCATCTGTGATGCCATAACACTCTAACCAATGGAATTTACTTCCCATGAAATACTTTCACTTGAGAGTCAAAGATCTATACTGTATGCTCCACAATATAAATTTTTGGATCAACCACAATATTTTCCCATGTCAAAACATGAGAGGGATCATGATGGTGTTTCATGAGCTGTGATATGTGGAAAACATCCTGAATTCATATTAACTGAACTGGAAATTCTAATCGATAAGAAACTTGACCAAGCTACTCAGTGACCTCAAACAGTCCAACATATCTTGGATCCAACATTCCATGTTTTCCAATCCTATGGTGACCAAAACAAGGAAACAATTTCAAGAAAACATGGTCACCTATTGAAAAATACAAAAGAAAAATCTTTTGATCTACATAATATTTTTTTCTACTCTAAGATGTAACTATATTCCAATGTATATCTTGAATCCTCACAAACATCTCCTGAACAAAACTTGGTCCCTCCAAAGAACCTTCACTCACCTCTACTCAACAAAGTGGTTATCTGCATGGACAACCATAAAAATACTTAAAAATATATATTCTTATCGACGATTGATAACTGTTTTTATAATAAAACTCAACCAGTAATAGATATTTATCCTAAGATCCATCAAAATTCAAGACACAATCATATATCATATCCTTTAGGATCTAAATAATATGTTTCATCTGACTGTCTGTTTGTTGATGATAAATTATACCCAACCTAAACTAAGTCCCCATAGCCTCCTAGAGACTCCTATATAACCTCAAAGTAAACCTAGGATCCCTATCTAAAATAATGGAAAAAAGAACCCTATGTAACCTCATAACTTCCTTCATATACAACTTACCCAAATATTTAACATTAGTGATGTCCCTAATCAGAAAAAAATGATTCGACTTTGTCAACTGATCAATCACCGCCTAGATAGAATGCATCCTTTGAGGAATATATGATAATATTACTATAAATTCCATGGATACCTCATCCCATTTCTAATCTAGCACCAAAATAGGCTAATGTAAACTAAAATTTTTTAGATGCTCTACCTTTATCTGTAGGAAAGTGTAACAACAAGACACATAATCAACAATGTAACAATTCATAATTGGACACCAGAATTGTCTTCTCATGTAATAATATATATTCTTAGTACTTGTATGAACACTTCATAAATAAATATGATAATCCAACATAATATAACTTCTCATAGATGTTGGGATTACAAACGGATCTTAAAAATTGAGAATACCATCTGAAAAGAGAGACTAACCTAAAACAATCTCCCAACCATACAGGGTTTCTTGAATTCATTTGAATTAATAATCCTATTGCTCACTCTATATAATATACTCAAGGAGAGGTGATGAAAAATGAATACTGGTCATAACCATGCGTGTAACATCATCCTGAGCATCTAGTTGTAATTGATAAAAAATCCCCATAAGGTTCCACTCTTCCTTTGATTTTAGAACAACTTGTGATGGAACTTTCCTATTAATAGAATCTTCAGCAACATTACCCTTCCATAGTATGTATGTGAAATTTATGTCAAATGTCTAAAGGTATTCCACTCATCATCTCTATCTTAGATTTAATTATTTTTGAGAAAATATATAGCTCAAACTCTTATGATTAGAAAATATTGTGAACCTATCCCTAAAAAGATAGTGCTACCAATACATAAGTGCATACATAACTATATAAATCTATAATTCATGAGTGCAGTAATTATCCTCATGTGGTCGAAGATAATGAGATCCTTCATAAGAACACTACCCAAACCAGCTCTAGAAGAATCACATAAAACCATATTCCCCTTATCATGCTTAGTTAAGATCAAAATAGGATCCAATGTCAGAATTAATTTAAATTAGCTGAAAGAAGACTGATACTTTGCATCCCTTATTAATTTCACCCCATTCCTGGTAATAGTAGTCAAAGTTAATTCCAAATTTTAGAAATACTTGATGAATTGTCGATAGTATCCAGTAAGGCCAAGGAATCTCTGAATCTCAAAGACATTGTGTAGATATTCCAAATAAAAAATAGCCTTCACCTTTTCAAGATTAACTGATAATCCATGCTTATAAATAAATTTTCCTAAGAACATTAATTATTGAATTCTGAAATTATTTTTTGAAATATTTCTATATAAATAGTGACTCATCAGGATTTCCAAAACCAAAACTAAATAGTGATCATTCCCATGATCATATCATAATTAAAATAAAATATCAACCATTTAAACTACCAAAAAAGTGTTGAGATACTGATGGAACATTAGATTCATTAAATTCATAAAACTATAAGAGTTTTAGTCAGAAAAAATAGAATCATGATATATTTATAATTTCCAAACCTTCTATTGAAATATTTCTTCATTATATCACTCTCCCAAACTATGAGATATTGATAAACTAACTAGAGATAAATCTTTAAAACCCACTATAATTTTTCTTAATTGTTACTCAATTCAACTTCTGATAGTCCATGAAAAATAAAAGTGAACCACTTTCCATCTTGGAAAAGATAACTAGGTATTCCCAAGTTGAAGCACTAGGATGACCAAAACCCCTTTACATATAGTCATCCAACTAAATCTTGAGCACTTTCATCTCTACTAGTTCCATATGATAGGAATGTATCGAACATGGTTGTGTACCTGGCACCAGGTCAATTGTGAACTCCACCTCTCTCTCTAGAAGAAGAAAAAATAAATGGTATGGGAAAAAATAAAATAAATCTCAAAAAATTGTAGGTAAATCCACAATAGAAGAAACATCATCAACCTCAACTACAACAGTATAAAAAAACTCCAGAGATTTGGGCGGGAAGGTCCTGTATGACCATACCTCGATCCCACTCTCCCTGAAACACCTATGAGTTCCCGTAAACTACAAGAAATGAGACACAGTAGTGATAAAAACAAACTCAGCATGATGAGTAATAAGTCAATCCATCCTAATGATAACATCAAATATATCCAGATCAAGAACAAGAAAAACCTAGAATAATTATGTATCAGATATCGAAGCGCACAATAAGAAAACCAAAACCCCTAATCTTTCCTCTTCCCAAGAGGTGTCTCTAAATCATTAACAAAGGGAATGATCTCTGTTGGAAGGTTAAGTATATCAAAAAAACTTCCAGATATAAATGATTGGGAAGCATCAGTATCAAATAAAAAAATCACTATAAAAGATGAAAAAAATATGGTACCTATCACTATCATTGTACCTGCATATAACTCCACTAGAAACTCATCTATTTCATGAAGGTGTTTCACTCATGAGGCCTATGGATGGATCCCTACAGTCTTAGAATCATCTGACTACGTCGTAGTAGCCTTTAGAGCTGGAAATACATGACTATATCGAGGTGCAAACATATCCTGATATAAACACTATAAATGACTATAAAATCCACAAATATTACACATATTTTCAAGTGAAAGAAAATAACACCATGTGGGTCCGACCTTTCCACTCTGATTTCATGTTAGAGGCACACCACTATCTACAACTGGTGGTTCTGAAGAGGCATGCTTCCAAGAACCACCTCCACCACTCCTGCGACAATCCTTCCACTTCCTCATTTTCCCTAGAGTGCCACTAAACATGCCACCAGGTGGAAGATAAGGGGTGTAATATCCAAAATTTTCTACCATATTGGTCTCTTCCAAAAAATCCTTATCCATTGTCTCCACATTGGTCAAAATATTTAGTATAAATACTTGCGCTCTAACATCTGGTTTCCAACCCTATAGGTACTTATGAGCTTTTGGTTAGCCATTCTTAACAAACTCTAGTGCAAAAGAAACCAACTCTAGAAACTAATTAGTTTAAACTAACATAGAACACTATCCCTATTGAAAATAGAGGAATTACATATACTTTTCTATCATCAGTGACTTTGGAAAAAACTACTAGAATAATAGATCCTTTAAATCATTCTAGTCTAAGGCCATGTGTCAATTTTCTTGTACCATGGAATCCCACCAAGTCGTTCCAGTACCTTCATGTATAAATGATGTAAATTTCACCTTGATGCTCTTAGGTGTATCTAGGAAGATGAATATCTAATCAATCTTATCAATATAGTCATCCACCTCTTGATGTTCGTTCATACCATTAAAGGACACTGGATTCTCATTAAAGAACTCCCTTGATCGATCTATGTTGCCTATAGCTCTCATCTGTACCTCAATAATTGTGTTTTGAGATTTTGGTAAATTATATTCAATATAATTAACTAAACAATTGATATACTCAATAATTTTTTGATCCATAGGCAGATTACCATTAGGAGCATCATTTTATCCCTCCTGAGGAACATACACAACACGTCTCAGAGGCATATGGATACACATTGAAATATAAGAAATGATTAGAAAATAGAATAATCTCAGTTCAAACTAGAAAACCCATAATCAAAAACTGATATCAACATCAAGAACCTAATTCAAGAGATAGACATCCCAACATCTCATAGTAACTTGAGTCTCATCACAGAAATAGCTGGCTAGGCACTACCCATAATATATCTCCCAAGTCCCAAAAATACGTTCTCCAGCCTAATAGATGACCCAAGATAAGGACTCTTAAGGAAAAAAACTACTTTGATACCAAACTATAATAAACCCAACCTGAATACCTTATCAAACTGGTACCCAACCCAAACTGTCACGTACCAAAGTGCATTCCTGATCCCCATGGTCTGGCATCTAGCACCCGAGAAAACAAAAAAATAGATGGAATTATTTCTCCCAACCTGAATAAAACAACATGAAATATATAAACATGTATAGAAATAAAAAGTGTAAGGAAACATTAATATATATATGTGTGTGTGTGTGTCATAACAGAAAGAAAATAATGGAAATGATAAAACTAAAAAGGTATAAAAAACAATCTTCAAGAGACTAGCCTAAAAAAGTAAAAAAAGGTAAAAAATTACTCCAATATTATCCATGTGATAGCATTTAAGAACTTGCACCATCTCACCATCCAGTTACGCAAACCTAGCCAATAGAAAACCACATTGCCTAACTATGTCGCCTTGCCTTTATTTGCATTAAAATACATGACCAAGTCAATGCACTACATAAGGGGTACATTGGGTGAGAGATAATTGGCTGAGTAGGGTCTCAAACTTGTGTTCCATATCAATTCTCTAAACATTAATCCAAGCATGCTCAGCTTAAAAATAAAACAAGGCATGATATTGTTTAAGAGTTTTTATATCAAAATCCTTTAAAAAAATTGTATTTCCCATTTTTTCCACATTTTTAAATAAAGTAGGTAGATAAATTTCAAAAAAAATCATATAAATATATCACAATAGATATATCATGTCAAAAAACTCTTGCATCACATCCTATATCAATTCCATGGTAGTAAAACAAAACAGTACAAACCAAAAGCATCTCAAATTGGCTAAAAAGAAGCATAGGTAACATCATGCTAAGGATCACACTAGGTCAGGATAGCTAGTAAAATCATACCTAAACATATAAAATCACACATGCATCATGCCTATAGTATATGTATCAAGTCTAGAGAGTAGACACCCCCCCCCCCAAAAGGTCTAACACATCCCTAGAATAGCATGCCAAGGGAGTATAGGAAATCCCCATGAGAAAACTCCCTGACAGTGGATGAGACCTATTATTATACATTTCACCTAAGTACCCAAGGATTAAAATGTGATCTATTTTCCAAACCATTCCACCAATATGATTTAATATTTTCATGATTTGAAAACCATTTAATAATTCTTTAAAAACTCTTTCCATTTAACAAAACCATGGGAAGCCTTTATTTTATAAAAACCCACTTCCACGCATGAAAAAAAATTAGTCATATTATTCCATTTAATTTTAAAAAATAATTTATCAAAAATAGGATCAATGATGTTCACCAACACAAGCTAGATATGGAACCACCCACCTCAAAACATGGGTCGCACACACCCACAATGAAATCCACCACATGGAAGAAACCAACAATGACAATGGAGGCCCTAGAATCAACATATACATCTCAAAATTAATTAATTTAAATAGAAGGGTTGGCATAAAATAGGAAACAACACATTCCTCAAGAACTCACACCCTCCATACTATAAAAAACAAGGAATCGGCCCCTGAAACAAGATCATGCAATGGAACTAGAAGATAATCAAAGGAAACATCACCATGGGTCAATGGATTTGATAACGCAACGAAAGGCACTACCATGATAAAATAAAAAAAGAATCATACTGGATTACTCATCTAGAGATATTCAACCCAACCACAATGGGGATCAATTGTTGAACGAATCAATCTGGATCAAATGGAGGCTCCCAAAATCACTGGATGAGAGATCTGTGTCGAGAGGGAAGCATCATCATGTTGAATGAACAAACATATCACTCACACTACACCCTAAAATACCTGTTCACAACACTTACATGGAGTGTAATCTATTTACACATCATGTAATCTATGGGGATCACATTCATTGAAAAACCCATCACATTTTAATTAAAAACCAATCATTTATCATTACATGGAATGTAATCATTACACAACATGTACTCCCTTTAGGCTGTATACCAGGTTCACGACATCTTCCCTGCAGATCTTACTTGTCATGTACTCCCATTACACAATGTTTATTTATCATTCAGACTGTAAAAATTTTAGATTATTTACAAAAACCTCAAACCAACTCGGGTGTTCTCCAAACATAAGGAGAATCCCAAAAATCCATTAACACATTTATACTCAAGCTTCATTAATTAAAAAAAAACACATACTTGAAATTTATTTAATTTTTCTTAGAAAATTTTGTCCATACTAGGGAGTCCCAATATGCACCCATTTTGAGAGAAAAATAAGTAAAGAGAAGGAAAATACATGAAATAGGGTAATGGGATGTTACAAATATGCTCAAAAATTAAATCTATACTTTTTTTATCCTTAGGTATCTGGAATCCAATTTACCGCTTAATTTATACATGTCCCCATGTCATTCTTTATACTTAATCAAAAAATTGAATAATAAATCATGTAGGAAATTTAATTTATAATGTTTTGAACTTAACATGTTTAAAATTTCATAAATAGTGTAGATTAGCATGATTTCATAAAAAAGTTTCATTAGATCATTTCTAATAAGGTGTTCAAAACATTAGCCTAATTTTTGAATGATTTCTTACATACGTTTAATTCCAACAAGGTTTCTATTTTTTTTATAATCATAACACTTTAATTTTAATTCATATTAAATTTTAAAAAAAATTAAAGCATACTGCTAAGGACTTTTCACTAATAATTTTGAATTTAAAATCTGATAGGTTGGAAAACCGTTAAATGGAAACATTTTTAATCCTTATTCATAACAATGTGCCATCAAAAAATTTTGTTTTTTGTAAAAACATTACTAATTAATTTTTTAAAAAACTGTTTTTAAAATATATACATATTTTATAAAAGAACTACCATAATTTATTTAAGAAAGTAGATCACCAATAAAATAAAATTTTCTAAGTGGATCTCATTGAATATTAATACAAATATTATCACACAACATGGAGGAAATTTCCAAAGATAATATACTCAAACAAAATTTTTCCAAAAAAACATCATTTTTAATTAAAAAACTGAACTGGATAGTGAATTAACTAATTTAATTTAACTTGCATCATACAATTTGAATAATACACCAACTATTGCAACTACTAACATTAAAATATTTCATGTTAAACTAATTGATAATAGTAAGAAATTTAAAACATCCCAATAATTATATTTAACCTTCCATGTTTTACATGATTCTTATCAAGTTAACATCAACATGCATCACTTAAAATCTAGATAATTCAATCTATACATAACAGGAATCATAGAAAAAAATTAAGTTGAAATAATCCATGTTATCCAGCTTTAAAATTTTCTAAGTTTTTAACAAATCTCCATTTTCCAGGAACACACTCAATTAATACCAAAAATGACTTAATGTTTCCTTTTATCAATTACTATAGGTGGATTTAATTACCTTAAATGGTTTTAATTTAACACCACATTATATTACTCAAGTAATATATGCACTTATATTAACATAAATAGAGTTTTTACAAGAACACAAATCAAAGAAACCCATCCACTACACCATGATATTATCCACTTTAGGTGGACCTCACTCTATTGTATATATTTAAAACACATCATGAAAAATAATTTTCCATGATGGGTGAAGTCCCCCCCCCTCATATGTTTTAGGTCATAACATATGTTACTATAAAAAGAGAAATTCATCTAAAAATACAAGATGATAAAATAATCGACACATCACAAACAAAGTTACATGTATAAGCCCTAACATACAAGAATGTAACTCAAAACATAGAGTAAAATAATATTATACTAGGAAGAAAATAAATTAAAGAGAAAAAATATAATATCCCCTTCCCCCAGACCAAGGCCCATATCATTGTGCCTAATAGAAGAGTATATTGATTAAAATAAATGAATACATACAATGACACCTTCCCCCAGACCAAATATCCACAACACCATGCCTAAGAGGAGATTATAGGATACAAAAGATAATAAAATATCATCCCCTCAGACCATATATTCACAACACTTAGATAGAGAGAGATATAGAATGATATAAACAAGGTAGGAGAAACCATTTCCCCATACTACATCTTCACTTTAACACCAAATATAAGGAATGAGTTATATGTATCGTATATAAAGGAAATTTAGGTATTGGTTGGTTATCAATGTTTGGTGTGGTATAAGAAGTTGGATCATGAGATTCAATGGATGGGTTTAAATAGAGGGAATAATGGAAACTCGAATCATAAAAGGGATAAAAACTGAAGAATGATAAAAATATCATTCATTCACTTCATGGGGATAATAATCACAGGGATCCAAGATCAATAAATCAATTCAAATATCTCACAAGATATCAAGAGAAAAAATCGAAAATCAGATAGCTGAAGAAAATCATCTCTGGCTATCGAGACACCTTCATGGTTGAAGAAAGAAACGCAGTCTAAAATTTATCTTAGAACATCCCCCATGAATCATCCAACTATTCATGATACATAAGGAAAAAAAACACCCCAACTGAGTTTCCCCATGCAAAATCATCACATCCAATGAAACCCAGTGATCCCTCAAATAATTATTTGAATTGATGGATTTCTACACCTCCTCCAACTAAATTCTTCATCTCCTAATTCAAAATGGATCCCTAATACTTCTATAGACCCTGGCTCTGAAACTCTTGAAGTTTCATCTTCTAAGTGTTATTGTCATTGAACACTACTATATGGATGTTTTCTAGAATATATTCCTTATCATCTTCAGTGTGAGTCTAATAAGACATTTACCAAGATCCATTCTTAAAAAATAACAAATGTTAGGGATTTATAAGTAAAATCATGATTCATAATAATTTTATAGGTCTCTACCCCACATGTAGTATCACTTTTCTTATTATATTCATTAAGCTTTAAGTTATTTACTTTAGATAAAAAGGGGCCCTGAAATATCATTTCCTAGCCAGTATCCCTTGTTTACATCATGTGTGTAACTTAGATGGAATTGTTTCTCCAACAACCCATGTAATCATAACCAGTTCCTAACTCCAGAATCAATCTTATCTCTCAACCAGCACCTTTTATGGAACTATATCACAACCCCCTAACTTCAAAATTACCCCTCCCAGGCTGGAAATGAAGAAAGGGAGATAACAACCCCGGAATTCCACCTCCAAAAGGCTACATGATGGGGACTAGAACCAAGGGTATATATAGTCAGTAGGATCCTCCCTGAAACCTCTCATGAAAAATGTGAAATAGGAATACCAAATCCTAGTGAACAAAAAAATGAAACCAACTCATCACTTAAATAGGTAAAACTATTTTCACATTCTCATTGAGGCTCTCTCACTAAGTAACAAGTATAAGTAAATAAATATATATCAAAAGCATATATAAAAATAAAGGTTTCTGATTTCACTTCCCCATTAGTTTGTCTCTCTCATGACTCAATGGATCACATCCTATGCTCATCTACCTTCAAAAAATCAAGTCCTACCTAATGTGAGTTGGTCCTTGACCCTACCAACTTTAGACCCACACAGGTCCCAAAATCTCATATTGGCATCAATCCATATATCTATCTCATAATCCCATCTCGCACCTTATGCAACCATATCAATAGTAATTGGGTAGTAGTATGAAATCCATCATATCTCATGTAAATAAATTATACCTCAAGCCATCACAACCCATGCATGAACACAATTGGGTAGCCATAAGCACCACAACTGAAGACAATTATGTTTTATACCTCAAGTTTTCATAACCTACACATTAATGTATAGTGAAGTTGAGATCTATCATAGCATAGATAGGAACACACCCTATACCATAATCCATTATATCCCAAGATATTCCTATTAATAACTACATCTGAAGAGAGAGTGGGTGAGAGAGAGAAGTTATCCATCTATACCCCCTCCAACTAGGATATTGGAGAAAACACCCCCCCCCCCAATTTGGGTGTTGGTTGTACTGCCAACACTGGTGGGGTAGTGTATGAAATCAAAAAATATAATAAAATATCATACACATCCACACTAAGGGAAACTACCCAGCCTTAAATCCATTTGTCACTACCATTACAAAAGACAACCAGTTTTCATTGCTAAGGAATAGATCTAAAAAAGCATACAAATATTAAAGTTCATAATTATTTATTAAACAACCCTTGATTCATTAATGTTATTCCATTTAAAATATTAAAATTTTAATCTTCTAATCTAGTGCCTTTGGCACCAAAAGTTCTATTTCTTATATTCTAATGTGTTTCATCATCATTAGATTACCAAGAACCAACCCTATTATTATTTTTAATTAATTTGACACTTTATAATCACTCGTGTACTCTATGACTTCATTATAATCTATCACATCAAAGATTAACATGTTGTGTATAGATTCAAAATGCATCTAATAGTTTGAAACCGATTATATAAATAACATCCAGGTATCTAGAAATAAAGAATGCATCAAGAAAGTTTAAGGATATTGAATAGAAATCACCACTATGAACTCATATTAATCACCTGGTGTCATTATCACACCATTGAAGATAGTAAAAAATTTCCTTCCATTACTGGTATCAACCATCACTACCACCCTAGGCTCCCATCCCATTGCCCAATATATAACCAACCATTAATATATCCTCATGCCTCTATCCCATTACTCGTCAAATAATTCCAACTGTACTAGGTTATCAATAAATCACATAAAGTCTCTAAATTCCTAGAGTATACAAACATATTAAATTTATTTTCTACATATAAACAAAGGAACTAAGTCCATGGAATAGAGGATATTAATTCTCCCACAATAAATAATATGCTCATTCAACCCTTTACATCTATTCTATAGAAACAAGAATTTTAAATTCATCTTGAATTAATTGGTTTATTATGAATATGTTTTCTACACCAGGAATCCTATTAGTATATAATAAAATCTAGAAAAAACATGAACATGCTTTAGGCGTTATTTCCATGTTTAATCAATTCTAAGGAGAGAGTTTGTCATTCTTCTCATGCCCCTTTCATTTAAATTATAAAATTATTTAGTTTTATGGTGTCTATC
Organism: Viscum album; assembly: GCA_963277665.1. Taxonomy (NCBI): domain Eukaryota; kingdom Viridiplantae; phylum Streptophyta; class Magnoliopsida; order Santalales; family Viscaceae; genus Viscum; species Viscum album. The sequence continues at coordinate 450,634 of OY728152.1, read as the reverse complement.
CATTCAAGAAATGTTTCCATGTTAAATAATAAAAACAAAACACATCAAATCAGATAGTGTAGTATCTAGTAAATATCAAGAGGAAACATAAACATATTGCAAACACAAGTGATCACACAAAACCTAGCCTTTTATTTAATATCTAACAATACATATTCAATAATTATATCATTTTAACTCTTCAATAATAGGATTATATAATAATTCTAAACATAAAACAATAAACTGATACACTAAAACATATGATACTATCAATATTCTATTAGATTCTATACACTGAATTATTATCAATATTTCTACAGGCAATTATTCTTTTTATCTTTCTTATATAATTACCAAAATAAATAATTAACATTATTTATATATAACATGTGATAATAACCTCATCGTTTAATTATCTATATTGAAAGATACAATTATTCACTAATTCCATGCTATAAAATAATATCCACCAATCTTTATAAAATTTACAAAATATTAAATATTATATAAGTATCATGTGATTATCCCTTTTCTATCACTTTTATAATCTCTTTATTGTGAATTAATAACATCAATTATAGCAAGTGTTTTTCATTTTATTATTAAAATTAATAACCTACTAGATATGATATATCTTCCATTTTAATTCTTGAAATAATAACCATAATATATTAACTATATTATATTGCATGTGATTTTATCATTCTCCTATTCTTGTATAATTTTCATATTATTATTCAATAATTATTTTTCATGCAATTACTATATTATTATATTTTCATGGTTAATTGAACCCATTTAGAAAAAGGAAACTTTAGCATGATTAAATCACACTTTCATATAAAATAAAGGAGAAGTAACATATATTATATCTTTTGGAATCTTCACACATGTTGCAACAAAAATAGAGGAGGGTGAAACAATAACCAGCCTAGAAACATAAAGAATAAACTCAAACTGATTGGGGAAGTCTTACATACATTTAATGAAGGAATTATAGTCACATAGACTTGAAGAAGAATTCAAGAAATACTCCTTGATTTTAGAATATAGAATATACGATTTTCAATTATTTCAAAAATACTCTTCAAAATTTCCATATTTTATTTCCCATAAATACATTTCCATATTAAATTGGTTGGACTTAATTTATTTTAAATGATTCATTTTAAGTTTCCTAAAATAAAGAAAATTAAATATTTTTTTATCTTTCTCAAAACAAATTTAAAACACATGAATTTTATGTTTATTTTTTTTCATAAAATGCATTTTAGATTTGAAATGCAGAAGGAAATATGAGTTTGTTACATAAAACACTACCTTTACATAGAAACATGTGTTGCATAAGGGTAAGTTGATACTACCCTTACAAAACTTCAAAACTAATGACCCCTACATGGAAAAATCATTGCATAAAGGCAGTTTAATATACCTTTACATAGCTTAAAAAACCCTTAAGTGAGACATAATTCTCAAATAAAACTTTATGAGGGTTACTAAACACCCCTATATAAACTTACCTCTATATAAGACCTACATTCAACACTTGAATGAGACCCTCACATAGCACTCACCCTGACACAATTCCTAGAATACCCTCATATAGATAAAGCCTTACTGTTTTATAAAGTCTAAAACTAATTCTTTATGTATAAAATAAAACCTAAACTTTATGTAGTGATAAAAAAGAAAAGTTATTAGCCTTACGCGATTGATAAAATATCTATACACAGTACAACATACCTATATACATGTGAAGAATTCAACCAACCTTACGAAAGAAAAATAACTTACCTTTACACATGAAATTAAAAACAATACTATCCTTCATTAAACCCAAATAATTGTTGTGAAAACATAAAATAATATTTATAAAAACTTTATTTTCAATTAAACAAATTTTTAAATGATGAAGGATAAAATATCATTATTTACAAAAAATTCCAGTTACTTCAAAAAAAATTAAACTAGTTAAAATTATTATTTATAATTTATAAAACCCTTTTAGAAAAATTATTAAATTTAAAAAATATTTCCCAAACAACTGAACACCCTCAAACTAATAAAGTAATAGATTAGGAAATATCTAGACCCTTATATCTATAGACTGAAAATTCAAGTGTTCCATAATTTTTATATTCTAGATAAATTAAACCCAATGATTCTAAGTTTGATATAAAATTCTTCAAACAACATAAATGTGATTAAAAATATTTTATAAATTATTTTTAAATATTTTATCAATTATTATATCTATACAAAGATTCAATCTGGCTTTTATAAGATATTATTGTGAAATTTGAACTTGAGTTAGCTGAATAAGAATCACCAGAAAATTGTACTACTATTTTAATGTGTTGATGTTTTGTTTCTTTGTAATTCATATAATAACTTACATAAAGTTTTTAATTGATTTAATATGATATTTTGAGTTTATATTTTCAAAATAAAAATTATAACTATAAAGTTTTGTTGTGTGATTGAAGTAGAAAAGAAAATTGAGTTCGAGCTAGTATAGTGTGTTGGGAAGATGGGTTTTCTTGAAATTAAAAAATATTTGACTTATGAATTTTCTAATGTTATTTAGAGATACTAATGTATTCTCAAGTAATTTTCATTTCTATTTGTTTAAGAAATAAATAAACAAGTTTAATTGTGGAATTGTGTTGGATACATGTAGTTAATAAAAGCGAAAAGGATTTCAAGATCATGGTTCATATTTGATAGACTAAACAAATATGGAAATTAAAATATCATGGTGTATGATATTGTTGAGGAATAATAAAAAGGGATGCTTTATATATGTTTTTTTGAGAATTATTTTAATTTTAGGAAATTTTGGTGCCTGGATATGTTTCACTTTAAAATAGAGAGAAGGGTTTTTGTGAGTATTGTTGAATATGTGAGAGAAGAAGAGTGTATAGTTCCCATGTTCATAAGGGTTAATCTATATATGTTTCGTATTTAGCATTCAAAAAATCAAGTATGATATTAATAATCAAGTTGTAGATCTATATCTAATTATTCTTTTAGTGATCAATCATTTCTTGAATATCTTAGAAGCTCATGAAAGAATGTCATCATCTATTGTTTTTGTATAAATTCTGGCTTTAAAGATACATTTCTCATTGTAGTTATATTAAATTATATCTATATTTTTAAGTTTCACAATCCAGTGTGATTTTGGAAAGGGATAGTTTGATTTTATTCCCATACATATAATCAAAATTCACTTGTTCTTATACTGAAGAATTTGTGTTTGTGGAGACAAACCAATCATGGTAAGGAGTAATCCATTCAGGAAGGATCTATAACTTATAAAAATACTCTCATGAATTGACCTTACTTTTTCTTCAGGTGTGAGTTAGTCTAAGAATTTATATTTTACTGGAGTAAACATTAAAAAATTCAGAGGTTAATTTAAAGTGGAATGAAATTGTAAAAACTATCTTATACTTATTCATCTCACCTTCTCAATAGATTAAAAAAGTTATAGGAACTCCAACTAGTATTAGATAAAATATTCCTTTGTATAATTCATTAATTTTATTATGATATATAATATAAATTACATTAATATTTGGGGTGGGACTATATTTTATGGTAATAACTATCATAGTTGGAATAACATGATGTTTTCATATCTTTTATCCCTTGGATTTTAGGTTAAATATGTTAAAGTTTCTGGTTTCCACCCAATTAATGGAATTATCCAATGAACATTACAAATAAAATAAATATGGAGGTTTATGGTAAGGCAAAAAAAATTATTCTAATCCCTTTGTTAGAAAAGTTATACAAAACTGATGGGTCTTCAATCATCTAAAGAAACAAAAGAAAATCTAAAAAATATCTATTAATGAAATTTGAAAGTTAAGGAGGAAAAATTATAGATTTGGAGAAACTAATTTGAAGATATCAATATTAATTAGTAAGAGATCATTTATGATTATTTTATAATGTTCAATGAAATTGTAGTCAATATTATAGGATTTGGTGAAAATATTGAAGATTCAACCATTTTTAAAATTCTTATGAGAAACTTTTTGAACAAGTTTTACCCTTATATCTCAGACATTATAGATAGATAAGACCTATCACTTGATTAATTGCATAATATTCTCATATATTATGAGAAAAGAAAACTTTTATCCTTCAATAATATTGTCAAAGATGAAATGACCTTTGAGTCTGTGAGAAAGCTAAAAATCAAATTAAATGTTGATGATGTAGATTTAAGTGAATCTAAAAATGAAGTGGATAATGGAGACTATCAAATAATTATTTATATTATTTCAAATAGGTTCAAGAAATAAATAAAAAATATAAAATGAAATTTTAAACTTAGATGATACTATGTTAATAGAACTGGGTATTTTTTCATTAACATTCCTAAGAATAAGGAAGTGGATTTTGAATATAAAGAAGATAAGAAACCTTATAAAAATAAGTGGAATAAAATTTTAAAATAATTGTTCAAATCTAGAAGAAGTAAGAATATATTTTATAGAAGTAAGATAATAAATATAATGATAAAAAAAGGAGCTAATCATACATCTATTAGTGAATATTAAAGTATATCTAGTGAGAAAGTTACTAATTTCATTACTCATGTTGAAAAATGATTTTACACTCCATATAGTGAATATGATGATTTAAAACCAAATAATTTAGAACACATGTTGAAGTATGAGATTTAATATTTTCTTTAGAATAATTCCATAATTAAGAAAGAAAATAAAAAACTAATGAAAGAAAGTAATAATTTTATTGAAGAGAATAATGAGTTTCAAAATAAATAATCATCCCTTATTTTTGAGATTAAAAAAATTAGGTTGAAAGATTTTGAACATGAGAAGATGATAAAATATCTTGGAGACAGATTTTCCTTGAAAGAATAAGAATTATTAAAGATATAGTTTTAGTGTATTAAGGATAAGAATAAACTGAATAATTTTAAGGGGGATTTAAAAAAAAAATTGAAGTCAATTCTAAATCCTCTAAGTCAGATAAGTTAACTTGCAAAAAAATATCAGGTTAAATTTATACCTGATGAATCTACTTGTAATTATTTTTTCACTAACAAAGAAGGTTGAAACTCAAAATTAAGTCAAGTGTGGAATAAGAAAAATGATTATAAACATTCACATATATCAGTAGAATAAAGTAATATATTAATAATCCTTATTTCACCCAAATATAAGAAAATTGAGACCTAAAGTGTGTAGTAAGAAGATAAATTTGGATAATATTTTAGGTAGAATTTTTATTATCCTATAATATTTGAATTATAAGGTCACTATTAGTATTTTAGAGTGTTTTGGTATAAGGATTACACATGCTGGTATAATATGTCACTAATTTGAAGGAAGAATGAATTCAAGTAGATCCATTCAAAGGAAAGGAAATATAGTTTATAGAGAAGATATAACATAAAGACAAATACTTCCAATTTACCAACTCATAAAATATTTGAGTGTTTTGAGGAAGTATTTGGTAGGTGTTAGAAATAGGTTCATGGTACAGTGAATTATATGAAAAACCTTATAGGAAAAGTCTCATATTCTAAGAACGGAAAGGGCATTTAGAATCTTAAGGAAAAAAACCATGTCTATCAGAAATTGAATTGAAGGATAGAAAAAAGAAGTAAGTAGTAGGCTCTTGATAGTGGATTCTCTACCCACAAGAAAGGTGGTATAATTATTTTGAAAAATATTGAAAAAATTGACGGAGGAGGATTCACCTTTGTTAATTATTGTTATCTAAAAATAAATGGGACTAGATCTACTAAAATTAAAGCCCAAAATATGAAATTGAATGATGTTTTGTGTGTGTGGAATGGCTTAAGAAAAATATTTTGATAGTTATTCAGCTATGTGTTGATGATAATGATGCTATTTTAAAAATTGAATCATGTATCATTAAAAGTTTAATGTATGGAAGGATAATTACATAATAAAAAATAATAATGGATAATCTGTTTTTAATTAGTTATCTAACCAATTTCTATTATGGGGGTGTGAAATATGAGAGTATGTAATGATACGAGAGGCTTGAAAATATTGGATAAATAATACTAAGAAAAATTCAGAAATATGTTGTTGTAAGAGATCTCCCCAATATTAAAGCAGAGAGTAATATTGTTTTTAGAACATTTCAAAAAGTGAATATGACCCATAAATCTCACAATAAGGATGACATTCTTTCTACCAGACCACTTGAGCTCATTCACACTGATTTATATAGTCCCATGAGGAAAAATTCTACAATATGTTATTTATATTTCATCACATTATTTGATTATTATATTTTAATAAAAAAAATTATGTTCATTAATAACAACTTAGAAACCAGAGATGTTTACAATTTTTAGGATATCGGATAAAAAATATTTGGGACTCTTCATCAAGAAATTGAGATCTAATAATGGAAAGGAATATACATGTGATGAAATTGAAATATATCTTTACAAACATGTAATAAAGAATAAATTTTTAACACCATATTCTCCCCAATAGAATGGATTTTTATAGAGTAATAATAGAGTCACTTTTGAGATGGGAATAAAAATGCTAGATGAAAATAAATTCTTAAAATATTTTTGGAGAGAAGTAGTGTGTACATATATACACATTGAGAATGAGTTCATTTTGAGACCCAATATATATTATACTCCTTATGATATGTGTTATAAGAATAATCTAATTGTAAATTACCCTAAATTTTTTTAAATTCAATGATTTATAAAGATAAAAATAGTAAGTTATGAAAATCTGTAAGAGAAAATAAGTGAATAAGTTTTTATGGGTAATTTATCAAATTGAAATGGATTAAAATGATGGAAAAAGAAACTAAAAAATATTTTTTAATGTTATTATGATAAAATATGTGAAATTAAACATTAATATGAGGTTTTATTGATGTTGAATGTGAGGAAATGAAATATGGAGGTAAATAAAATTTTAAAAAATGGATTCTAGAATAAGAATAATTTGACCATAACGTTATTGATATTGACTCCAATATTAATTATGATCATGAGGCTACTAAAAAACAATTTTGAGGGATTAAAAGTTTTAAAATCTTGTTAATACAAATAATATAATAGAAAACTGGGTGACAGCAGTCTAAAAAAAGAACTCATTGAATAGAAAACCAAACTCTTATATCAAAGGTTTAACCAAGGACTATGGCCGAAGATATTTAGCATGATGAATGGGTTCAATCCATGAATAATGAGTTCAATGAAATTGAAAACAACTCTTCTTGGGAGTTTTTTCTATGACCCAAAGATAAAAAATGTGATTAGCATAATCTAGGTGTTTAAAAAAATTAATTATAAAGGTGAAGTGATAAGAAATAAGGATATGTTGGTATGAAAAGGATATTCTCAAATGAAAGGAATATACTTTGAAGAAACCTTTTCTCTGGTATTAAGGATTAAAAAAATAAAAAATAGTAGTGGATGCACATGAGCACTAAAAAGTTTATTAAATGGATCTAAAATTGGAAATTTTAAATTTTTATCTTGAAGAATAAGTATTTAATGAGAAATTTTAGGTTTTTATTCTATATATTAATGGAAGAAAAATGTATATAATAAAAAGTAATTATATGGATTAAAACAATATCCAAGAGTTTGGTACTCAAAACATGATGGCTGCTTGAAGTAAATCAATTTCAAAAATGAAAAAATTGATGGTGATTTATATGTCAAGGATTTTTCCATGGGTACATTGATTATAATTGTTTATGATAATGATATAATTTTTTCTAGTGACAAAGTGTGACTTAGTGAGGAATTTTATAAAAAAATAAAAGAGAAATTTAAAATTTAAAATGTATGTTTTGGTGGAACAAAATTATTATTTAGGATTATTGATTTAGTATAAATAAAATTACATATTTTGGTATTAAGAAAAATATATCATGGGGTTGTTGAAAAAATTTGGTATGGAAGAATCAAGAAAATTTTTACCTCTAATTTCAATTGGAAAAAAACTGTGTGTGGATGATAATGATAGAAATATTTATTAAAATGAATTTATAAGATTTCTTAAAATCATGTTTTGTTTAATAACTTTAATACTTGACATAACATATGTAGTGACACTTTGTGCTAGATTTCAGAGTGACCCAAGGAATTCATACATTATTATAGAAAATAATTTATAGGATATGTAAAGGGTATAGTGAACAATTGATTTTTATACATATAACATAAATATTTTAACTTTCTTAGATTGATTGATGCAAATTGAGAAGGTGATATCATAGATAGAAGATCCACTTTGAGTGGGGATTTCTTTATTAGTGAGGAATGTGTAAGATGGTACAGTAAGAAGAAAAATTCACCAACACTTTGAACATCAGAATTAAAGTATGTGGTTGTCACTCATGCGTGTACAGGAAATTGAAGATATTATGTCACAATCAGAGTTTAATAAAAAAATTAAAGAACCCTGAAAAATACTATAGATCTAAACACATAGAAATTGAAAATAATTTCATAAAAAAGGAGTGTCCAATGAAGATATGATGGTAAAGGATGATGGGGAGTGGGATCCCATTTAGGTTGGGGATAACCCTAAAGCCGCCTGTGGCGGCACCGGGCCCTCCTTCAGAGGTCGAGCTCGCGGGGCTGACAGTGCCCTCCCTATCCTATCTCCCAGAGCTGCCAAGGACCTCTATTCCTTCTTCCTTCTCACTCTCTCTCCTTCCGGAGGTGCAGGCTATCAGGATCTCTCCGAAGGTGTCGGAATCGCTTAATGGATCCCATGCATTCTCTTTGTCGCACTCTGAATTCCATAAAGTTGCGGCAGTGCATTCGCGTACCTTGGTTGCAAAATTCGGTCTGGATCGGCCCCCTATGGGTATCTTTGCAAGGTATGTGAATTCCTCTTGGGGTTTGCAGAATGCGGCAGCTATTGGAGTTCTCGACCGCTACCATTTCAGTATTCATCTCCAATCTCTTGAGGACTTTGCCCGGGCTTGGTCGTGTGATTCTAGGAGGTGTGACAGCCAGACTTTCCTTCTATTCCGGTGGATAGTTGATTTTCATAGGGGATGTGATTTCCAACGTTCGGCCCTGTGGATTCGCCTCCTCGGAATTCCTCTACCTTTTCAGAACCCGGGTGTTTTAAAGGGGACCAGCGATCGTCTTGGACGCTTCTTATGCACTGATCATTCCACCGCTCGTGTGTTTCATCCCTAGAATGTGCGTCTTTTTGTCGAAATGGATGTGTCAAGAGATCTTCCTCATCTCATTTGGCTCTCTGTGGGTGGTGAGGATGGCTTCTGGAAACGAATCAGCTATGAAGAGGTTGTGGGTTTTTGTTCGAACTGCTTCTGTCAAGGACACTCGAGGAACAGATGCCGAAGACGTGGGGGTCATCATTGAAGAGGTCCCCCCCCCAGCTGCTCAGGTGGATGAGCCTCCCTCTGTGATCGAGGAACCAGTTCATCCTCCCTTTGTGCAGATGTTGACTCTGCCCTCCTCTCATGCCCCAGTTTGGTTGTTTCTTGGCTCTCCAAGTGCCCTGTTGAATATTGCTCAGACTGTGGTTCTTCCTGACAAAGGGGAGCTGAGGGTGTCCATTGCTCTGACCTCCCCGTATCCTAACAGGAATATGCATGAGTCAAGTTCTGGTATTGGTCAAGTAATCCCCTCTCTGGTTCCTGCTATTGTGGTTTTGGTGGAGAAGAAAACGTGTAGATCTCCTGTGAAGAAGGAAAAAAAAGTGGTGGTGGATGAGTATGGATTCACTCTATATCAAGGAATGAGGGAAAAATGCACAAGGAATTCTCCCCCCAAGCTAGGAAGGCTGGGTCTGTACCAGGGAGCCTTTCTTTCCCTCCAAATCACCTAGAATATACTACAGGTATTGAAATGCCCAATGCTTTACCCCTCTTGGGTGGTGGTTCTTCCACTCATCATTCAAGTTCTGGTAACGAGGTGTGCCCACCTTTATGCGACCTTAGATTGAATATTCCCAATTATTCTCCCCTCCCCCCGTGGGTATGGGCCAAGAATATGGCACTTGAGGACTCGGGGAATTGAATTTACATGAGAAGTCACGTTAGACAGTGTTCCAAGTGAATTTTTTATGCTGCCTTTCTCTGAATTTGTGACAGTTTGTTATTTCTCCTGGTTATTTTGTTATGGGTTTTCTATGTGTAAGTCTTCAGTCATTCTATGAGGATCTTCCTCAGATGTAGTATTAGAGCAGGAAGCATCCACCAGTGCACAACCATTCGGATTTGGACGTTTGAGAGGGTATGGCTCTTGCCATCGGTTCCGGGCAGGTGCAACCCGTGCACAGGATAGCTTGCCATGCGGTCATGTGGTGGTGGAGGTTTGTTTTATTGATATAGGTGCTAGGGAAAGGCAGCTCTAAAAAGTCTTGATTGGAATGTCTTCTACCTTTTAATGGTGTTTCTTGGTTATAATAGTTTGGGTCCACACTTACCTTTAAAAGTGTCATTTGAAAATAAAATAAAAAATGGATTGGAGTCAATGAATATATCAAGATGGAATATATTTCTACACAAAATAAAATTTCCTATATCTTTATAAAATATATGCCAAGAGAGAGGTTTTCTGAGTTGAGGATAAAACTCCATGCTTATCCTTCTCTTGTCACTTGAATATGTATGAAAATTACACCCATGGGGCTTTTGATTGCCTTAAAAAAGGGGTAGAAATAGTGACACAACTCTTTACAGAAGGGGGATTGAAAAAGAGAGCGGAGTGTACGCTAATTTTTGAATCTGAAGTTGTAGTTAATTCATAATGGGAGAAGTTTTTTTAAAGTGAGATATAGATGTACACATTGAGTGGGAGTACATTTAAGTGACTTTTACACACTTTATTACCACTGAGGGAAGTAGTTATCTCAAAAAAATTACTTTATATGGTATTTTGGTGAAAGGAACTTCTCATATGGGGAAGGTTGTGATTTTATGATTCTAAATATATTTTTTGTATTCTGAACATGTAACACCGCGATATTTTAACCTTTATATTTTTATTTAAAACCAAATGTCTACAATAGATTACATAATATGAAATACTGAGATAAAATGATACCATTATATGTTAAAATAAATTTTTACCATTATAATATGGATGTTAAATTAGTGGATATTAAACGAAGTAACCATATTATGAAATTTAAGAAGAAAAAGGAAAGAAATGGCATCAGGTAGTAGAAATATCCCTTATGAAGCTCATTTTTATAAGATTGAAAAGGAAGTACCTTCACTGGTGTTTTACTTAGACCAAGACCAAGAAACATTTAAACAATTATGGTGTGAGATAAATCATATGCGAGATAAATTCAATCTTGTGTAAATTTCTATGAGATACATATTAGCAAAACCACTACCCTCGACAGCCACTAGAGCTTACCTTATGATTATATATTATACATAGATCCTAAGGGGTACCATAAATAGAAATTATAATGATATAAAATTTTAATTATTAAGGTAATAAGTTATTTATAACATTTATTTTATATATTTCATGGTTTTACTTTTAAATAAAAAGGAAAGTTTGTTTACTAATTTATTGAAAATAATAATAAGATCATCTTACTCTTAAAAATGTACTTTACCCTAAAATTATCCTTTTATGTGCTTTATTTTAACAAAATAAATATATAAGATGTATTTTTTATATTAATGGTATATTAACAATAATTTGATTAGTAATTGATAGGAAATAATAATAAGACTAACTAATATTTTTTTTAAATGTTGTTTTCCAATGGAAGTGATTTTCAAAATGTTTTTATGTTTTTATATAAAAGTTAAATTATCAAATTTTATAATTTTAATTTTAAAAAATAAATTTTTTTAGATTCATCATTTCAATATTATCTTAATATGATTTTTTTAAAAATTTTCCGAAATAGTTGATTTGTAGGTGAATAGTGAAGAATACAATTTTTACCAAAAATATAAATTTTACAACTTTATAATTACATAAGAAAGGCCTATAAGTTTATAAAACCTTTTAATTGATAAAATATTTATTTAATGAGTAAAACTATACATTTTTAAAATACTATTTGTAATTTATAAAATGAACTTAAGTGGTATTTTCCAATAAAATAAAATGCTTTGGTCTTTCATTTTAATTAAATATTAATTTTATAAAATTCAATTTTAGATTATTTGAAAGACACATAAAATTTATTTTTTTATATAATAAACTAATGTGTATCATTAAAATCAAATACCTGGATAATTTTATCCTACACAAAAATGAAAGCATAAAAATACACTTTTTCTAAAAATAGTTTTTTACACATCACATGCACTAATATTAAAATAAAAAAAAATCACTTTTAGGAATTAAATAAAATAAAATGATTTGAATATTTTTAATAATAATTATTAAATTAATTAAAGGGTTCAATTTTATTTTTTGGCATAAAATTAATTTACCAAGATAAATATTAGGTCCACGGTAAAATGGTTATTTTTTAAGGAATGATACTTTTATAAATATTGTGATTTTAAATTAAATTTATATATTTTAAATTAATGAAAATAATATTATGTTTAATATTATAAAAAAATTAACACTCATTTAATTTATTATTGATGTTAAATAAGATTAATAACACTTAAGGATTAAAAAACATTTTCCTACAAAAATTGTTTTTCAACACATTATATGTTTTAAATAAAAAGTTAATTTTCATATATTTATAAATTGAATTAGATTAGATGGAGCCCAAATTAAGATTCATCATATCAAAATTTTATAATAAGGTTCATATTATATTTTTATTGATAAAATAATTTTCATGCTTAAAATTTAATCAAGATTAATAAGTGTTAAAATGGGTAATCTAATGTGACCCAATTTTTACTAAATAAACGTAAAATTTAGACCTTTTAGAATATATTTTTTAAGTTGGTAATTTAATACCATGTTTTTGACCAAAATTTATTCACTTAAATCACTTAACTCACCTAATCTCCATGTGATTCCATTCCTACCCCTTACCTAACATTAGTTTCCATGGAAAAACCCATCTTTATCACTTATAAAAGGAGCTCACTCCCACCCATTATCTCATCCCTATCCACCAAAATGGTAGTTATCCTAAATTTACCTTCCCTATCCCTCTATAAATCCCTACAAAGGAGTTTTCAAATTCCAAATGATCCCTCCTTAAGCTTTAATAAGAAACTAAGCATGGTAAAGGATTTTCTCCCTTCTATTTTAAATTCAAGTGATTCCTTTGTTATACACCTTTTAGTTTCCATATGATTATGATTTCATGTTTTCATAATAAATATTTTTATATAAAAATTATTCCCTATTTATTATATACTACACTTATCTCTCATAAACCCATTACATAATCTTTTTGTATAGTCATCATGCGGCCAAAATCGCTCCTTGATTTTCCATGTCATATTTTCATGTTGTAATCCTTTTTTCATATGATTATTATTATATGTGTTTATAATCAATATTTAACTATCCTAATGATTCCTTATTAAGGATATACTACCCTTATTTCTCATTAAACCCATTCCAAAATATATTTTTTATTTTCATCATGCTATCGAAATCACTCCTAGATTTTCCATGACGTATTTTCATGTTATAAGACTTTTGATTTCCATGTTATTTTGATTAAATGTATTAATAATAAATACTTTACTCTCTAAATGATTCCCTTTGATGATATACTACCCTTCACTCTCAATAAACCCATTCCATAATTTTTTTGTGTAGTCATCATACCGTTGAAATCACTCCTTGATTTTTCATGTCATATTTTCAAATTGTAAGCCTTTTTATTTCCATGTGATTATGATTTCATGTGTTAATAATCAATAATTTATTATAAAAATTATTCCATATTGATGATATATTACCCTTATCTCCCATTAAACCCATTCCATAGTACTTTTTGTATGGTCATCATGTTGCCGAAATTACTCATTGGTTTTCCATGTCATATTTTCATGTTGTAATCCTTTTGATTTCCATGTTGTTATTATTCCATGTGTTCATAATCCTTTACTATCCAAATTATTCCCTAATTATGAGATACTACCCTTATCTATCATTAGAATCATTATATAATCATTTTTGTGTACCCGTTATGTTACCAAAATCAATCACCGATTTTCCATGTCATATCTTCATATTATGAATGACCAAATATAATATCATTTAAGGGTATCCATATAGATATAAAGTTATTTATTGATTAGGTAATTCAATATTTTAAAACCGTATTCTCTACCCATGGATTAAAATTATACATTATTATGATCTTTGATTGATGTGGCACACGTAATGATAGACATGTGGAGGGTGATCCCTGATATCACTCTAATGTATTGGGTAAAGAATTAATCTCTAGATATGGCATGTTTGATGATACCTTAGCAGCATGCCTTGGTAATTTTTTATGATACCTTGGTGAAAAACCTTGGTGATATTAAGGTTGTGCATTGATAGCACTCCAATACATTGGGTAAAGAATTAATATATAGAGATAACATGTTTATGATACCTTGGTCACATGCCCTGGTGGTGTTTTATGATACCTTGGTGAACAACCATGGTAGTGTGAAGGGTGTTCCCAAATAGCACTCCATTGCATTGGGTAAAAAATTAAACTCTAGAAATGACATGTAATGATTCTTTGGTAGCCTTCATTGGTAATGTTTTTCAATACCTTAGTGGACACAGTAATATAAAGGGTGAACCCTGATAGTGATCCAATGTTTTGGAAAAAGAATTAATCTTTAGAGATGGTATTATTATGATACCTTGGTAACATTCCTTGGTAATATTTTATGATACCTTGGTGAATAACCTTGGTAATATGCTTTTACAAAACCTTAGTGACAAACATTGGTGATATGATTGTGAATATCTCATTTTTATATGATAGCCACATTTCCAAGTCATGTTTCATGTATTTATGATCATTTTATGTGTCATGTACTTATCTTCAGGTTCTTATATTCATATTCTTATGTCAAGCCCCAAGTTTTACCCATGTTTTGTTCAGATATTATTGTTTATCCCTTACTGAGCATTTCAGCTCACCCATTTTTTATGTTTCCATTTATCCATGTTATGAAGAAAATTAATACATATGATGTATATAGAAGAGTATCATGTGTGGCGAATTTTTAGGAGATGTTGAATAATTTTTATGGATTAATCAGTAGCTTATATAGTAGGAAAATTTTCTTTAGTTGATAAAAATATGGGTTTTTTTAGTTAATTATTTGTCCTAAATATCTAAAAATATAAATCTAAAAGGTATTTGGAATGTATGTAATGAAATATTTTCTTTATGTCATGTAATTAGGATGACTGGATTGGTGGGTTGTCATGTTTGGTATTAGGTCAAGGTGTAGATAACATTAAAGGTTAGGATATTGGATGAGCAAATTTTAAGGGTTGATAAGTTAAGTTTGATAATGATTTAAAAGTAACAAATAAACATTTAGTGTATTTATGGTAAAATTGAATATTTTAGATATTAGGATAAGATAACTTTAGTGAAAACCCTAGGGATAAGTCTAAGTATATGTAGCACCCCCCCCAATTTCAAGTAAGTAACCCTAATTTTATGCTTTTTAAGTATGTAAAGTTTATGGGTGAAGTTTGGGAGGTTTTGGGGTCTTATTGAATTTTTTGGGGGGAATTTATAAAGGTGAATGGTTGGTTTATGGTTAGTGAAAACCGTACAACACCTACAGGAAACTGTGCATAATGAGACATGGGATAAAGGGAAGGTGCACGGGTAGGCACACGATTTGTCCAAACTATACGGCCTCTTAGGAGAAACTGTGCTATGTTGGATAGTGGGATTTTTCATGGTTGGTGCACTATTTTTCTAACCAAGTGAGCCAACCATGTGAGGTTCTCCATGAATTAGTGGCTAGTACACAGTTAGCACACATTTTTCCTAACCATACGACTAACGATCCACAGTTTAAAAACAAGATCCAAAAAAGGGGGATCTAAGTCTATATTATGTTTTAACCCCTCTTTTTTTCCCAAAACCAACCCTAAATCGTTATTTATTCCTTCCAAAGGTTTTATAGGCTTCTCTCATTGATCTAGAAGTGATCCTAAGGATTCTCTTGGTGCATTAAATCTAGATTCTCGTACAAAGTCATCATCCGTAGTAGTTTTTCTTGGTTTCCCTTATATCTACTTCTCCCTCTCTCTCTATTTCTTAGATCTAATTACTTTGTGAATATATATAAGGTATTTGATTCCAAATATGATTATATTTGGATTTTCTGATGTTAGGGGAAGAGATATTATGTGTGTTTTTTGAGATTCGACCCGGTTTCATTGGTTTTTTAGTGTCGTTTATCATTTTTTCCAAATTTCTAAAGTAGGTGGATTCACTCTCGACTCTATTTAGAACATAAAGGAATAATTTCAAAATAAATTTTTTCATTGAAATTGATGGTGAAATTTTTGTGAATTTCTTATTGGAAACCCTACTTGGTGATGGTTTATAGAATTGTGGAAATTGGTATTTTTGTGGAAAGTGAAATTGGTAATTTGATTTTAAAATTATTTCTTAGTTTTGAGGAATGGGAAATTGTTTTCATTAAAAGTTTTGGTTTTATTTAAATGGTTGTTTTGAAAGTTTTTCAATAAAAGTATGGTTTTGTTGAAATGGTTGAAATGGTTGTTTCTAGTGCGTGATTTTTCTAACCATGCAAGCTAACAATGTGAGGCCCTTTAAGGCAGTGGCTAGCACCTGGTTAGCGTATGGGTTTCCTAACTATGAGACTAACCATGCATGGTTTAAAAATAAGATCCAAAAAAGGTGGATCTAAGTCAGGATTATGTTTTAACCCCTCTTTTTCCCCAAACTGACCCTAAATCAGTATTTCTTCCTCCCAAAGGCTGTAGAGGCTTCTCCCATTGATTCAGATTTAATCTAAAGGCTTCTCTTGGTGCATTGAAGTTGGATTCTCATGGTAAGTCATCATTCTTGGTAGTTTTTCTTGGTTTCCCTTAGATTTACTTCTCCCTCTCTCTTAGTTTCTTAGATATACTTCCAATATGGATATACATAAGGTATTTGATTCCAAATATGATTATATTTGTATTTTTTTATGCTAGGGGAAGAGATCTAAGGTGGGTTTTTGGATATTCAACTCGGTTTTGTTGGTATTTTAGTATCATTTATCATTTTCGCCAAATTTCCAAGGCAGGTGGATTCAATATAGATTCCTCTATTTATAATTTGAAATATTTATTTCAAATTAAATGTTTTTATTTAATTGTTTTGTGAAATTTTTGTGAATTTATTGTTGGAAACCCTCTTTGGCAGTGGTTTATAAAATTGTGAAAATTGGGCATTTTGTGGAAAGTGAAATTGGTAATTTTATTTTAAAATGATGATTTTAAAATGATTTCTTGGTTTTGATGCATGGAAAAATGTTTTCAATAAAAGGGTTGGTTTTATTAAAATGATTGTTTTTAGAGGTTTTCAATAAAAGTACGATTTTATTAAAATGGTTGAAATGGTTGTTTTGGAATTGGTTTTTAGCATAATGGTTGTGTGTGTTCATGTGAATTTGGGATAGATAAGGGTAAGAAGTCTCCCCCATCATTTGTGGGATGTATAAGGGTTAGGTTTTTCCCCCGTCAAATGGTTCATTAAGTGAAAAATTAGTGAAAGGATGACTCACAACTTGCGAGTATAGGGAGGTCCAGGTTTCATGCATGGTTAGATGTGTGAATATGTGGAATATAATTAGTTATGCCAAAATGGAACTTGTTAAATGGTTTTAAAGTATTGTTTGGTTGTTTTCCTTGGAAATTAGTTAGTTTTGAGAAAAGATTTTTTAGTATGGAAATTGTTTTATATTCTGATATAAACTATTTTAAAGTGTTTTATATAAATTGTATTATATAAATGTGTTAACATGTTCTATCCTAGTGGCATGAGTATGGAAGTCATTTGGGGAAAACCTACTGAATTTAATTACTCACCCCTTCTTTGGCACTGTTATGATTTTGAAAATATTGTTCATTAGAACACAAGAAAAGGTAAAGTATCACACTTCTTTAGTGGTGCATTGTGATACTTGAGTTGTTTTGTGGAGTTAGATCATGGATCATCTTGGAATCCTTGAGTTTTTTTGGTTTTTTAGTCTTCCACTGTGTACTTGGTTGTTTTTTAGTCTTATTTTATGGTACTATTTGTAGTTAGTTTTGATATAAATTCAATGTTGGAGTTGTCTTTCATTATTATCATGCATCATGTTGTGGTTTATTTGGTTATGTCTTGTTTGGTTGGTTGTTTTATTATCAAAGGTAAAATCATCCCCCTTCTATTAATAAATCCCTTAGAATTTATTGCCATCATTTAGCGCCTTAGGGATGTCTCTTAAGGCCAAGTAATGTTTCACTTTCTTCTCAAGACAATGAGGAGGGGCATGATGTTACAAGTGGTATTAGTATTGGTCCTTCCAATTATATTTTTGAACAAGTGGACTCAGCTTGTTCGGTCCTTAACTTTCATGTTGTATTAGTCTTGGTTAGTCTTTGACTTGGTATTGTTTTTCGTTCTTCGAGTTGAATTTAATTCTAGGGTCTTTCTTTATTTGGTATGGTATAAATGAGTAGGATTGTATGGAATTGAAATTTAGAGCATAAAAATACATATCAGACATTTTTTTGTTAAACTTCAAGTTACCAGAGATTTGGGTACATAAGTGCTTTGGAGACACTTATAGGATTTGAAATCTCGTTTCCATGGGTTTATCCAATGAGATGAGCATGAAATGAATTGTAGAAATAGCTTCCCACTAGGAGTGTATAATTAATTTTGAGTAATGTTATATGATTTGGTGAAAATATATTTATTTTTGAAAAATGTTGAAATTGTTTTCAAATGTAATATTTAAAAAATAAAATGGTTGTGGTATTTTGAAAATGGTTTGAGTTTCAAAAGCATGGTGAAATTTTTCAAAAATGGTTGAATTTGGAAAATATTGAATTTTTTAAAGAACTTTTGTGAGAGTTGTGATGTGGTATAATTTTACATGATTAAGCCTTTAGTTACTAGAGAGTGAGACTTATGATGGTTGTTGTGTTTCTAGAAAATGGAACCCATTATGTGTCATAGGAACCTAATAGAGGAAGATTCTGAGAACATGGTTGCACCCGATCCATATGTGAACCAACATTTGGTTCAGAGTATAGTCTGCGACTTTCAGGCTATTGATAGATGGTACAAGAGGAATGAACCAAGGAAAGTGGGTCACTCAGTCCAGTTTAAAAAGAAGAATCTATAGAGACCCTGCTTTTCTTACATTAATTTTAAATAGTTTTAATGATAAACAACATAAAAAAATTACACATAGAGGATCCAAAGGTTTAGTGTCTTGGGAAAACTAGGACCATATATAACATTTACAACACAAAACAT
The DNA here is from genome assembly GCA_963277665.1 of Viscum album. Classification (NCBI taxonomy): domain Eukaryota; kingdom Viridiplantae; phylum Streptophyta; class Magnoliopsida; order Santalales; family Viscaceae; genus Viscum; species Viscum album. Next base: position 431,189 of record OY728152.1, on the reverse strand, counting down.
TTATTTAATTCCTTCTTCTCTAGATTCTTATTAGATCTTGACTTCTCTATAGTAAAAGTAGTCACCTGAGGATATACATTAAAAGGGGTGAGATATAATCCCAGTAAGATCATAGATAAGAACATGAAACAATGTAACATTGGGTGGCCATAATCATAACATCATCATGAGAAGAAGCATTAGATAATTGCATGGAGTGTGGCAATGCATAAAAATGAAACATCATGTCTTAGTGATCATCTACCATATATAGTTGTGAAAAAATATAGCATCATTTTTAGGCATATTTCACTTTAACTCATGATATTCATCACATTACCCAATGCATTGGAGTGCTCTATAATTCTAGGAACACTCGTCACGTTATAACATCAACTGTGCACTATAAAATTCTGGGTGCATCCGTTACATCATAACATTAACATTATCATTCATGCCACATAGAACATATATAAATCTTGGATATAAAAAACCCATGTAAAGTAATGGGTTTCAATTCATAAATAATACATTAATAAAATTTGGGTTCCCAAATGAAAGATGGAATAACATAGTTGATACAAGAACCATCAACCTTGAGTGAGAAGTAAAAGGTGTGTTTTTGAAAGAAGAGTTATTTTGGAAAAAATTGTGTTTGTAATAAACTTTAGTGGTAAACATTTATATCCTATAAAAGGTAATATAATGATGAATAAATTAGTTTTAAGGAATAAACTTACTGAAAATGGAGTGAAATAGAGAAAACCCTAAGAAATAAAGTTGTGTTTGAGAATTCCCCTTCCCTTGTATCTGAACGCTTTATTCACTTTAATGTCATATATAATCACATTATATTCATTAATTAACAACTCAAAAACCTTTTATAAAGGATTATTTTTCATTATAGTTTTATTATGTTCTTTTATAGGCCTTTTTATGTGTTATAGAGTTTAAATTCATTGTTCGTGGGGTGTTCTTTTTCTTAGTTTTCATGAACGATTCACTTGTACGCATGAATGGAAGTTCGTGTAGAACATTGATAAACATACCGAATTTCTATTACATGATATTAATGATATTAAAGGAGTTTAAATTATATTATAATTAATTTGTTTATGAGGATTAATCATTGGTTAAAATTTAATGATGATTGTTTTGGGTTAATTTTGGCGGTTTTTTTATTACAACAAACATGTTTTGTTTTATCATTTAGTATTATGTATAAAACATGTTTCTATAATATAAAAGAGGTTAAAACATAAATATTAAATTCTATTTTCAACCATTTAATGTTTTTATTGATATACTTGAAGTATTTTAAGGAAAATGGAAGTGCATCGCCCACGATGTAGGTAAATTAACACATCATGGATGATGATTTCATTTTTATAAAAAAAGAGAGGGGGAGGATTATAATGAATAATATTCTATTAAAATGATATGATACCAGTATATAAATAATAATAGTGTTATAATGACATTTTGATGAGAGAATTTGAGGATAAGAGAAGAAATGAAATGAAATTTGAAAGAAAATTGAAAGAAAAGAGAGAGAAATTACCTCTTGAATATATCCTCTTTGAGAGACTCTTTAAGAGAGAGTTTTTGGACTTTTATGATACCAAGGTATTATTGACGTGGGGTAGGAGATTGGGAAGTGATTTTAAGAGAATTTTTAGTAGGAACAAGGCTTTAGAGGTGTGAGGAAATGAGATTGTAAGGGGTGGTATTTATAGTGTAGAAGAGGGGTGTTTTCTCAATATTTAATTCATTAGTTTATTAATTTCCCTCAAGAAAAGAGATAGTGATGATTACATGACTAAATATAGTAAAGAGGTAATTTTAGTTCTAAAAAATGTACATTTACATTATCCATGACTCAGTCATGATGAAAAAATTCATTTATTTAGCATGTTTTTTAAATTATTGAATTTCACTAACACCAAAAATTAAAGTATTTCAGAAAAATATCAAAAAATTACCCTAACCATTTTTAGACCTGTATAATTAAAAAATGAACTCCATTTTACAAAAATTATTTTATTAACATGAGTAATTTAATTTTTAATTAAAATCATAATTTAGTTGAAAAATAAAAATCTTAAAATTAAAACTGCTTTTCTAAAACTTTGAAAAATTAATTAAGATCTCATAAAATTATCATATAATTATAAGACATCAAAACATTTTTTTATTAATAAATTTTATGAAAATAAATTTTCTTTTAAATTATTAAATTATTCATTAAATATTCATGACATACAAAAAAACCAACACTATAATATAATTATAACATATTGTCACTTATAGGATGGATAAATTTTGTTTATACTATTATTGGTAAGGTTAATATTAATTTTCCTAATTTAATATCCATAAAAGTCATATTAATATTCATAAGGGTAACATTACTATTCATAAGGGTATGTTACTATTCTCCAAAAATTAAGTTTGTCCTATTGGAGTCTAAATAGCTTACTGATCGCAACTGTGTATGTTAGATTTTCAAAATTCAAATCACAGAAGTGGAAAAATTATGTTTAAAGGAAACATATAATTTATTAGTTAATTTAATAATGACATGTCATTATGTTTCCTAATGTGATTTTATGTGATTATACTATATGAAATTACTACAAGAATGGATAAATTGCATTGATAAAAGTTTGGATAGTTAAAGAATCAACCCTTCTTTTGGGGGTGATTCGGAACTAGAAATGACAGAGGTGTGGATGAATAAGATGAATCGAATCTTTGATTTCTTTGGAACACCAGTAGAGAAGAAATTCAATTTTTCAATGTATATTCTAGAAGATATTTCATTCTAGTGGTGGGATTTATCTATTCATGCTAAATTAGACCGCAACCTTGCATGAGAGTATTTTGAGGAATTATTCAACAAAAAATTCTATCCTCATACATTTAGAATCAAAAGAACAATGGATTTATTAATATTGAAATAGGAGAGCATTACTATGATAGATTATGTGGCTAAATTCTTGAATTTATTCCACTTTTCTCTTGAAGTTTATGCTAGTGTGTCCTTGAAGGTAACCATCTTTGAGTCATGGTCGAGGCTGGAGATTTGCTCGAAGATTTTCATGCTCTGTATAATGGATTATACAGAGATGGTCAATAGAAATATGGTGGTTTAAAATGATATATTAAGATCCACCAATAGATGGAGTATTTTGATACCTATGTGAAATAGTAGGAACTCTAATATTGGTAGAAAGAGGAAGAGGGACACGTATTTCCAAGGTAGTGGGATGGATCAGAATCTGATAGCTAGATCGTTGAACCTTCCTCAAAGGCCAAAGAGAGAATATGGATGTTTATGATGTGGGTTTTTCGACCATATGAAGTGAGAGTTTCAACACCACCCAGTTCATGAAAAAATTTCAATTAGATGGGGCATCTTCAACGCTATTATCGTAGTGCTCCTAGGTCAAGGGTTTGGGACACTTATCATGCGTCGAAGTTGTCGTATGATTAGAAGGGATGAGGGCTGCTGAAAAATTCTCATCAGTGGAATAGATCTATCCATGGTGATTTTAAGAATACCATGACTCCTTAGGTAGTGTAATATCAATAGGGAAATAGAGAACAAAGTGCAGCAATCAAGAAATTATATGGAGCTGAGCAGTTGATTGTGGATGATCATTTTGGACCATCGATGGTGAGAGGTATGATTATTTTGAATTCTACCCTTATGCAATATTTTTTTCATAAGGTGAATCCCATTCCTTTATTTCCTCTAGTGATTTTTATTTTATGGGTTTAAAAGTTGGGATGACGCCTTTTGTGTTAAAACTACAAGCTCCTCTTGGTCAAAGAGAATGTCGATCCTTTTTGTGTAGAGAATGTTCTATAAATTTTGATAGAGCTTATTTGATATAGGAATTATCTGTGATTGAGATGTATGTATATAACATAATCTTGGGTATGGATTGGTTGACATCATTCAAGGATCACATCGATTTTCATACTAGAAAGGTCATTTTTACAACTGAAGATGGCGTCGAGCATCTCTTTCAAGGAGACAAGAATGTAAAGGTAGGTGCAATGGGTTTTTTGGTACCAACAGTTGGAATGATCTCATACCAGTTGGAAGCATTGAATTTGGAATCGATGGAAAATATTGAGAACAATAGTTTTCCAATAGTTGTGGATCCATTTCCTGATGTTTTTCCCAATAATTTCTCAGGGTTTCTATAAATGAGGGAAGTGAATTTTACAATTGATATCACTCCAAGGATAAGTCATATTTACCTTATGTATTATCATATAGCACTAACAGAATTAAGGGAATTGAAATTGTAGTTGGAAGAGCTATAAAGAAAAGGTTTCATTCAGCCTAGCATGTCTCTGTGGGTGGCATCAGTCTTGTTTGTCAAAAAGATGGATGGAACTCTTTGGCAATGTGTGGATTATCATAATCCTAATCGAGTTACAATAAAGAATGGGTATTCAATTCCATGCATTGATGATCTATTTTATTAATTGAGGGGATCTCGGTAGTTCTCCAAAATTGACTTGTGATCAAGATATCACAAATTGTGGATTTGGAAGGAGGATATTCTGAATATAGATTTCAAGAGTAGATATGTCCATTATGAATATATGGTAATACCTTTTAGTCTTATGAATGAACTTGTGGTATTTATGGAATGGTTGAATTGGATATTTCATAGGTACCTCGATTACTTTGTGGTGGTGTTTGTGGATGACATATTGGTGTATTCAGGGACAAGGGATGAGCATGAAAAACACTTGGTGACAGTGTTCTAAATCTTGAGGGATCATCATATGTATGACAAATTATCAAAGTATGGTTTTTTGATATAATATGTAGGCTTTATTGGCCATGTAATCTTTGAAATATGTGATTTTGTGGATCCAAAAAAGTTAGACGTTTTTATATCTTGACAACTTCCAAATAATGTCTTTGAGGTACGGAGTTTCCTTGATCTAGATGATTATTACTAACACTTTTTTTGTGACTTTTCATGAATATATTCACCTATGAAAGCTTTAAAAATAATAATGTTACATACTGGTGGAATGAATAATGTCAAAAGTATTTTCAAGAGATTAAATTTCACCTTACATCAACACCATTCATGATTTTTCTAGAATCAGGACAGGGGTGTGTGGTGTATAGTGATGCTTTAGGATTAGGTTTGGGATGTGTTCTCATACAAGGAAATAATGTTGTTGATTATGGATCAAGAAATTTATGGTTTCCTAAGCAGAATAATCAAACACATTATTTGGAGTTAGCTATCATAGTCCATGTTTTTAAGACTTGGTGTTATTACATATTTAGTGATAAATTCAATGTGTTTACAGATCATAAGAGCTTGAAGATTATTTTCTCCCAAAGAGATTTGAATATGAGACAAACAAGATGGATGGAGTTTCTCCAAATTTTTGAATTTGACTTTTTGTATACACTAGGATAAGGAAATTCGGTGACAGATGAATTATATAGAAAGTCGTATTCTCAGTTGAAAAAAGAAGCTTTATATGAGTGGCAGTTGATGTCAGTCCTAGCCGACATGCACTTGGAATGTGAAAACCGAGGTGAATTTTTGGCTTTCTTTCCAGTTTCATTTGTTCTTGATTTTATGAATATGTTTAAATATGCACATACATCTGATCCATAATACATGAATTTGAGGTCAAAACTCAATTATGGGGAGACCATTGAGGTTTTGAAGCTGGGTGAGAGTTTAGCATTGTGGTTTAGAAATCGAATGGTCATACCTATGGATTTTCCAGAAAAAAATCTCCATGATTACCACCAATCAAAATGGGATGTCCATCCTGGAATATAGAAGATGTATAAGGCATTGGAATCACAGTTCTGGTGGTTCGGTATGAAAAGGAAGGTGAATGAGTTTTTTTCAATATGATTAACTTATCAATAAGTTAAGGTAGAGCATCAAAAAACAGTTGGTATGTTGCAGTCTTTACCTATTACTGGTTGGAAATGGTAGAAGATAGATATGTATTTTGTAAAAGGTCTCCCATGAATGGTTCTAAAACACGATTACATATGGGTGATAGTGGATTGACCCAAAAATTTGGCTCATTTGATCCCTATTTGTGAATCTCATACGGTGGAGTACTTGTCAAAAATCTATATCTGATAAGTGGTAAAGATACATAGTGTACTATTTTCGATAGTGTTAGACAGAGATTCGAGGTTTATTTTTTTTTAGAAATCCTTACAGATATCCCTTGGGACTCAATTGAACATGAGCATGTAATATCATCCTTAGACATATGGGCAATCCGAAAGGACAATACAAATGTTGTAAGACATGTTGCAGGCTTGTGAAATGGATTTTAGAGGCTCATGGGAAGAGTACATACCATTAGTGGAGTTCTCATATAACAACATTTATCAATACTCAATACATATGGATCCTTTTAAATAATTGTATGGGCGTCCTTATCATTATCCAATTATTTGAGTGGAAATAGGTAAAAATTCATTTATTGGTCCAATCCTTGTCCAAGAAATAATGGAGAAGATTCAGTTGATCTGGAAACAAATGGAGACACCACAGATTCATCATAAATCACAATCATATCATCATCAATGGATGCTATAATTTTAGGTTAGTGATCATGTGTTCTTAATGATATCTTCAAGGATTAAAAATCATCATTTTGGAAAGAAATGAAAGTTATCTTCTAGATACATAGGACCTTTTGAGATACTTGAATGGGTTGGTGAGGTGGAATATCAATTGGCATTACCACCATGGTTTAGTGTTGTGCATAATGTGTTTTATGTATCTCAGTTGAAAAAGTATCAGCCTGATCCTAACCATGTGATTTTATGGGATCACATTGAACTAGATTCAGATGCTTCATTAGTGCACATGTTGGTGTGAGTTTTGGATAGGCAAGAGAAAGTATTGTGTGGAAAAATCATCAGTCTAGTGAAGGTTTTGTGGCAATATGGTCAAATTCAAGAAGAGACTTGGGAATGGGAGAATGAAATGAAAGAGAAATGGACAAAAATCTTTTAGGTTAATTATTGTTTTCTACTTTCTCAGGATGGAAAGGCCAATGGTGGGTAGAATGTATCACCCCCTTGGTTTTAAGTAAGTAACCCTACTTTTATGATTTTTAAGCATGTAAAGTTTATGGGTGAAGTTTGAAAAAAATTTGGTTTCCTTATGGAATGTTTTTGGGGATTTTCTAAATTTTCACAGTTTTTTCACAGTTATTTAGACCCATGAAAATCCTATAGGAAACTATGCAAAATGAGACAGGGGTTAAAGGGAAGGCGCACGGGCAGGCACACAGTTTGTCCAAACTGTGTGTCTACTTAGGAGAAACTGTGCTATATTGGATAGTGGTATTTTTCATGGTTGAAGCATTATTTTCCTAACCATTCATGCCAACCATGTCAGTTCCCCTTGAGGAATTGGATGGTGCATGGTTAGCATATAGTTTTCCTAATCATGCGACTAACCGTGCATAGTTTAAAAACAAGATCCACAAAAAGTGGATCTAAGTTGGGATTATGTTTTAACCCCTCTTTTTTCCCAAACTGACCCTAACTCTATATTTCTTCCTCCCAAAGGCTATAAAGGCTTATCCCATTAATTCAAAGGAAATTTGAAGGCTTCTCTTGGTGTGATGAAGTTGTATTCTCGTGGCAAGTCATCGTTATTGGTAGTTTCTCTTGGTTTCCCTTAGATCTACTTCTCTCTCTCTCATTTTTTTCTTATATATACTTCCTATATAGATATATATAAGGTATTTTATTCCATATATGATTATATTTGTCTCTTTTGATTCTAGGGGAATATATCTAAGGTGGGTTTTTGGAGATTCAACCCAGTTTCATTGGCATTTTAGTATCATTTATCATTTTCGCCAAATTTATGAGGCAGGTGGCTTCAATATCAACTCCTATATTTATAATTTGAAATATTTATTTCAAATTAAAGGTTTTGATTTAAATTTATTGTGAATTATTTTTTAATTTCTTGTTGGAAACCCTCTTTGGTAATAGTTGATATAATTGTGGAAATTGGGAATTTTTTTGGAAAGTGAAATTAGTAATTTGATTTTAAAATGGTGATTTTAAAATGATTTCTTAGTTTTCATGCATAGAAAATTTATTTAAATAAAAGGGTTAGTTTTATTAAAATGGTTGGTTTGAAAGGTTTTCAATAAAATCATGGTTTTATTTAAATGGTTGAAATGGTTGTTTTGGAATTGGTTTTCAGCATAATAGTTTTGTGTGTTCATGTGAATTCGGGATAGATAAGGGTAAGAAGTATCTCCCATAATTAGTGGGGTGGATAAGGTTCAGGGTTTTCCCCCATCAAATGGTTTATTAAGTGACGACTTAGTGAAAAGATGACTCAAAAATCACGAGTATGGGGAGGTCCAGGTTTCATGTATGGTTATATGTGTGGATATGTTGAATGGAATTAGTTATTCCAAAATAGAACTTCTAAAATGGGTTTAAAGTATTGTTTTGTTTTTTCCTTAGAAATTGGTTGGTTTTCAAAAAATATATTTTAGTATGGATTTTTTTTATATTCTGATATAAACTGTTTTAAAGTGTTTTATATAAATGTTATAATACGTTCTATCCTAATGGAGTGAGTAAGGAAGTCATTTGGGGAAAACCTGCTAAGTTTCATTACTCACCCCTTCTTTGGAAATTTGGTGATTTTGCATATATTTTTCATCGGTGCATAGGCAAAGGTAATTTATCACACTTCTTTAGTGGTGAATCATGATACTTGGGATGTTTTTTGGAGTTGGAGCATAGATCATCTTGAAGTCCTTGAGTTTTTTTGGTTTTTTAGTCTTCCATTGTGGTACTCTTTGTAGTTGGTTTTTGATATAAATGAAATTTTGAATTTTTCTTTCATTATTATCATGCATCATGTAGTGGTTTATTTGGTTATGTCTTGTTTGGTTGGTTGTTTTATTTTCAAATGAAAAATCACCCCCTGTATGTTAATGAATCCATTAACATTTATTTCCAGCCTTTGGCACCTTGGGGATGTCTCTTAAGGCCAAGTAATGTTCCACTACCTTCTCAGGCTAATGAGGAGAGGAAGGATGTTATAGTATAAGATAAAATCTTGAAGTTTTGTTAAGTATATATTTTTTGGTTCTCCTAGAAATTACATATTTATCTAAATACTATAAAGTGGATGTGGTTGTAGAACAGATGAACCTATGGGTAATCACCCTAAAAAATACTAGTTGAGTATTAACTCAATCTTAACTCTAGTTCACAATGAGTGGACCAAATACTACACACCTAGATAGACACCCCTAGGGGATATTATTTAGTTAATCAAAATTTTTTTACAAGACATTGTGAAGGATTTATTATGTTAAGTAATTATATTAAGAAATATGTGAGAACCCAACCTAAATAATCCTATATTAAACTGATAGTGATTTAGATTAAACTGAAAGATAATGTAATAATTTCGAAGAGTAATATATTTTGAGGTTTAATTTTTCATGTGAATATCTTTCAATAATTCTTTTATGGTGTTAATCAATCATATTAAATACTTCTAGTTTTATTAATGGTTGAATCCCATATGAATCAAGTTAATAATGGATGTCATGAACAATGAAGATATTATCCCAATGAGAAGCCTAACAAGATAATATATAGAGTGATAAATATTGTAATTATTCCTAATTATCTATCACTAAATATGATTAACAATGTGAACATAATTGAATTACCAAATAAACTAAATAAGAGAAGTATGGAGTCTCATGGAAGTCCGGGTAATGAAGGTTTTTGGTCGGAGTGGACACTCAAGAGGGGGGGTGAATTGAGTTCCAATTAAAATTTCTGTTAAAAAGATTTCTCTTAAAATCCCCCAACTTAAAAACTAATTTAAACTATAGTGAATTTATACAGATTTTAAATGGTTAATTAGTTTCTCAATCATTGATTAGGTATTAGTTAATTTAATTAGAAGATTAAATTATCTTTTGAAATTAACTTACTGGTTTACAATAAGTACAAACACTTTCTAGATTAACTATCAAAGTAACTTTAAAACAAATTGTATTTCAAAGTAATTAGCAGCGGAATAGAAAATATATATAATATACTTTAGATTTAAACTAAGCTGACCAGGAGATATAACCAAGAGGTTTAGTCTCAAGTTGAGACTTAGTCCTCTCAAACAATTTATATAAATTTGATCCACACCCTGGATTGAGGTAAACAATAGTACAGAGACTATCCAGGTACTAAGACCTCTACCATAATTCTTCATGGGAAAACAAAACAACAGCACATAGGTTGTCCAGGTCTTACTTGACCTCTTCTACAATTCACAGTGGGATATAGTAATGTGTAAGAAGTTTGGAGTGAGGATTTAGTATCCTCCAGTTCAGTCCAGGAGTCAGTGTGTAAATAAAATACACACTACTCAAAAAGTAAATGAATGAAACACAGTAGAGCTAAACAGATAGAGATGAGTTTAGAGTGCTCTGTGTGTTGTGAGTGAAGCTCTGGACTCCTTGGATTGATGTAAATGAAGCTATGAGTGCTTATATGGTTTTTGTCTGAAAAACATAGGGTCGTTTTCAAGTTCAGTTTGATCAGCTTGATTGCATGAAGAGATCATTGTAGTTCTTCTCTCCTTGAATAAGGTGCAACTTGTGTTCTTCTCTATAATTAATATCTTCGTGTATGTCCAGTGTTCTACCAGTATGAATGTAGCCTTTCTTTTTTGTGTTAATGCATCACATTTCAACGGTATTAAGCCCTTGATTTTCCACACACTTCACGTGCCTTGTTTGTTGCATTCTGTCTGGCCTTTTTCCTTCCTTTTATAGCTTTCAACTCCGGTAAGAGGAAATGATTACCTTTTTATAGGTATGAGTTACGGTTCCCTGACATGCCAACAACTATCATTAAATAATATTAATTGCATTAAAATCATCAAATATGACCATTTCTTAATAAATAAATAATATTGAGAGTATAGAGTTTGACTGGTCAGTCTTTCATCAGTATCCTTTTTTCGGTAGATGTGTATCAGTGGACTTTGTATAGCTGTGACCTCCTATCGGTAGCTATTTTTCCTTGTACCGGTAGATCCTTGTATCGATAGTTGTTACTCCGTGTATCAGTAGCTCTATGTACCGGTGACTCCTTCTATCGGTATCTTGTTTATTCTAGCAGTAACTCGCTTGTATCGGTAGCTTGGTGTATCAGTGACTGTTTATATCGGTGAACTTTGTATCGGTAGCTTGTGCATACCGGTAGCTCCATTCTGTACCAGTGAAGTGTATATCGGTTGACTTATGCATACCGGTAGACTTGTTCTATCGGTAGCTCAGCTCCTATCGGTAGCTCTCCGTATTGGTGTACTTGATCTATTAGTGGCATGTGCTTATCGGTGACTATGTCTATCGGTAGACTAAGTACCAGTAGATCTTTATCAGTAGCTATAAGCATATTAGTGACTTAACACTTATCTGATTTATGAAAAACATATCCGATTGAGTTAGAATTATATAAAAATTCATATAACTATAGATAAACATTGATTAACATATTTCAAAGATTATTTTAACATTATTATCATCTTGATAATATAATTTCATATATTGAAGGAATTAATATATAGATAAACATTATTTGGGATTATAAAATTATGTGAAATCATAATTGGTATTATCAAAATAGGTGAGGTCAACAATCTCCCCCTTTTTTATAATCACAACTTATGATATTATAATCCCATAATAATTAATAATGTATCTGAGGATAGTGAATTAGATCAAATTGTATGAGAGAAAAAAAATTATTATAAATCATATGTAGCAATGATAAAATATGAAACAAATGTATCAGAGGAAAATGAATTAAGCTCATAAAAGATAGTATTTCTCCCTTCATCATATCCCAGATATGTTTCCCTTAGATAATATTTCTCCCCCTTTGTGATAATCAAAAAGTGGGACAAGAAGGAAAAACACATGAGAAGAGAACATATGGTAAAAGAAATTAAGATCATATATATTTCTTGGAGAAAATAGATACAAAGAAATACAAAAATAAATACAGGTGATTCCTATCAAAAAATCCTAGCCATTGATCAATCCGCATCCACAGAATGAGATTTCCCCTTAGGATCAGAAGAAGATTCAGGTGAGGTGGATGCAGGTGAAGTCTTAGGAACTCCAGAGTTGATTAGAGGTGGATGAGCTACTGAAACTGTTCCTGGTCTGTACTGTGTATCTCTCTGAGTGATCATCGGAGTAAGGCTTCAGATGGATTGCGCTGGAGACATCTGAATAGGAGAAGTAGTAGAGTCAGAAGCAGGTAAATCTGGAGGTATAATAACTGGTCTAGTATCGACATGCAAGAAGGGCAACAAGAGATTTCTGAAATCCATAATAATTTCTCCTCCTCTTTCCATGGTAGAAATGAAATCATCCTTGTTTTCCATGAATTTTTCCAGTGTAGGAATCAACTCTCTGAGCTTGCTGCTTGTTCTCTGAAGGATTGTTTGACTGGATGTAGCTTCATGTTTTCTGACATAAGATTGAAATGATTGTTAAGTTGATGCTTGGTATAAATCCTTTGGAAATAGTAATCTACCTTGTCTTTAACCTCTTTTTGAGAAGTAAAAGATTATCTCATATAATCCTAAATAATCTTCATTATCTCTCTAGTTGTATCTCTAGTATAAGTCACCACTTTGGTCAGATCTGATGAGTCCACAGAGCCACTGGTTGATTCTGAACCAAGCTCCTCCTTCATCAAAGCTCGAATATGATTTAGTTCTATTGAAGGTCTGGAGGTAAGAGAACCAATATAGAAGGTTACTATTTCCTGGAAGTTTTTGGTCAACCCACTGATAATATTTTTCACTTTGGAATACTGGGTGCTGACATGATCTTTCATGAAGGTTTTAAATCCCTCAAAGACTGATACCATATGGCTCACAACACTTTTGACATAAGCTAAGTCCTTGTCTGCTTGAGGTCTAGAACTCATATAATATTTTAAAGTGATAACAAACTTCTTTAGAACTTCAAAATCCTCTTCCAGGATAGACATCTGATTCTAGAAAGTTGTAACTTCATCCATTACCTCTGCCAAAAAGGTTTATAAATTACACCCAAGAGAGAGTTCAAAAGACTTTTCCATATTGCTCATCTCTTCAACAAATCATTGCTTTAACTCGGAAAGAGAGGCACTAAAAGACTCTTTCAGCTCATTCTTTAAGGATTCAAGATCAGCTCCAGTGATCATATCAGCAGGTACAACCACAACAGTTGCTCTTTCAGATACTATACTGGCCACATAGTCATTCATAATCGATTGAATAGATGACACCAGTGAAGCTTCCATTTTACTTATTTATTCCACAAAACTGATTTTGAGATCAGGCTTGAGCTTACCCAGATCATGCATTCTAACCACATCTTCAGGTAACGACTCAGTCTGAATATCATAATTGATTTTTGGTCTATTTAGGGATGTCTCATTATCAGAATCTGGACAATCCAATCCACAAACCAAAAAACTTGGGTCTTCTTCCCAATCCTCAATTTCAACTACTACTGAAACATTGCCAAACCTAATTAGATGCCCCCCTCAACTGGTGAATTCTCTTGTACAGCAACAGCATTCTCAGCAGGTCTTTATTCCTCAGAATAATCTTCTACAATCAACTCTATCTTTGCAATAGCAAGAGGCTCCTCTGGATTAGGCCAGGTCCTTCCATCTCACCCACTATATCCTTAATAGGCACAAATGATCTTCCAATCAATGGACTCAGACTTAAGCAGATAGAATCAGAGGATTCAGATTCATTCTCTCTTTCTTCTTCATTCTCAGGGGCTGGCTGGTCTTCCTCATCAACAGGTGTTTCTTCTTCTAATAAATTTTCCTTTCCTAAAGATATAATTTCAGCAACAGGACTTGGGGGAAAGTCTGGATCCCTTCCATCAACCATAGAAGTCTCCTCTTCATCAGTCTCATCACTGTACTCAAGTTCTTCTTCATTAGGTCCTAGACTTGGATCCCTAAAATCCTTAGGCCTTGAAGGATGATCCACAGGATTAAAATTATCATATATATTCTTATCATAATTAACCCACTCTTTTCTCCATGGATTCTAGTTTATCTTCATGTATTTGCAAACAGTGATTGTGATACAAAAATTATTCCTTACCACCACTGTCTCATCTTGAGACTCAGCTACCCCCTTTACTTTAATCATAACAGAAATCAACTTGAAAAAGAATAAGGCATTGGTATTTGATTTTGGCTTGGTCATATCCTCCATTTGAATCATTAGCAACCTGCACAGGTTCACTTTCACACCATGTCTCAAAAGATGTAGTAGATAGATATCTTGATATCTTAAATTTGCAAAGTCCCCCCTCCTTAGAATTAAAACATGATGAAAAAACTTGAATAGTAATATGTTCTCTCCATCCATTTCAGCAGTCATCACCTGTCTTTGCTTGCCACTACCAGTGAGATCCTCTAGGGAAATCTCATTATCAAATATGTCACTTGTAGGTGGTGCTGATTTCGAGAAATATCCAGACACACCTTCATGTGGGACCTTTAGGCATTCATCCCAGTCAACAGATGAAAAATATATTTCCTTTCCATTTACAAGTGAAATCATTCGGTTCTCATCTTCTGATTTCTCAAAGCTTATAAACTCACAGAACTGTTTCACCAGCTTTAGATAGTAGGGTCCATTGTTGTTCGAAAAGCATTCTACCCACTTCTGATCTTTCAGCACCTCGAGAACTAATGATCTACTAGACAACAGCTATTCCATGCATAAATATTTTTCAATCACAATAACTCTATTTTGTAAATAAGGGTTCACTAGTTTCCTCCCCGACCTTGTTCTACTGACACTTCTACTTTCTTTTAGCTTTGTCTTTTTCTTCTTCGCATTTGGCTCGTCAAAGTCATCTCTAATAGTAGGAATTTTGGTTTTTTCCATCTATGGTTCGATGAACTTAGGGTTTTCACGAGATTCGGGAGCTAAGGCTTGAGGGAAAAGGTCTTGAGGTGGATCGAGAAGTAATTAGAACTTAGTTTTATCATTTAGGAATCATAAAATAAGTAATTAGAATATAATAAGTAAAGTATAAACAATACATATTCTGGTGGCACACAGAAGTTTAAAACAGTGCATACTTATCGGTAGGGTATATCGGTGAGAATTCCTAATCGGTGAGGTCTCATATCAGTGAGGTATATTGGTGAGGTATCACATCGGTGAGGTACATCGGTGAGGTATCACATTGGTGAGATACATCGGTGAGGTGTCACATCGGTGACGTACATCGGTGAGGTATCACATTGGTGAGGTACATCAGTGAGGTATCACATCGGTGAGGTACATCAGTGAGGTATCACATCAGTGAGGTACATCGATGAGGTATCTACCAGTCATGGTTAATCATTCCTAACTCATGTCTAATGTAACTCAACCTATCTGAACTTAAAGGTTTGGTGAAAATGTTAGCTAATTGATGTTCAGTACTTATAAATTCAAGAGTAATATCACCTTTTTGGTAGTGATCTCTCAAGAAATGGTGTCTTACATCAATGTGTTTGGTCCTAGAGTGAGACACAGGGTTCTTTGAAATGTTAATTGCACTGGTGTTATCACAGTTAATAGAAACATGCTTAAAATCATATGCATAGTCTAAAAGATTTTGTTTCATCCACAGAATTTGTGCATAGTAGCTACCAGCAGCTATATACTCTGCTTCGGCAGTAGACAGTGCAATAGAGTTCTGTTGCTTACTACACCAAGATACTAAGGATTTTCCCAATAAATGAAATGTTCCAGATGTGCTTTTTCTATCCAACTTGCAACTAGCAAAGTCATCATCTGAATAACTCATTAAGTCAAAGGATTGTCCTTTTGGATAAAACAATCCTAAATTTGTAATATGTTTAAGATACTTAAACATTCTTTTAACAGCAAGAAAATGAGATTCTTTAGGATTAGCTTGAAATATTTCACACATACACACACTAAACATAATAGCTGGTCGATTAGGAGTAAGGTAAAGTAAGATTCCAATCATACCTCTGTAATTTGTTTGATCCGCTGGTTTCCCAGTTTCATCTGCATCCAATTTATAGACAGTACTCATAGGAGTATCACTTTCCTTAACAATAACCAAACCAAAATGTTTTAAAATATTATTTGTATATTTACTTTGATTCAAAATAATACTATTTTCATTTTGAAAAACTTGAAATCCAAGAAAATATTTGAGTTCTCCCATTAAACTCATTTCAAATTCATTTTGCATACTCTTTGAAAAATCAGTACATAAAGAATGTTTAGAAGATCCAAAAATAATATCATCAACATACATTTATACTATTAAAACATATTTAGAAATTCTTTTGATAAAAATATTTGGATCAGTAATCCCTTTAGTAAACCTTTTGAAATAAGAAAATTTCTAAGTCTATCATACCAATCTCTTGGAGCTTGTTTTAAACCATATAAATCTTTTTAAAATTTAAAAACATGATTTTGGAAATAGAGATTTGTAAATCTAGGTGGTTGTTTAACAAAAACATCTTCAATTATAAAACCATTTAGAAATGCATGTTTGACATCCATTTGATATAACTAGAAATTCAGATGAGAATCATAGGCAAGTAAAATCCTAATAGATTCTAATCTGGCTACAGGGGAAAAGGTTTCCTCAGAGTCTATACCTTCCTCTTGACTGTAGCCTTGTGCAACTAGCCTAGATTTGTTTCTAACTATATTTCCAGATTCATCAACTTTATTTCTAAAACCCGATTTAGTGCCTATGGTCAAAGTGTCCTTAGGTCTTTCTACTAATTCCCAGACTTTGTTTCTTTCAAATTGATTGAGTTCTTCTTGCATAGTCATTACCCAAAATTCATCATTGATAGAATCATTGATATTTTTAGGTTCTAACTATGAAAGAAAGGCTTGATGTTCAACCTGATTTCTTAAAGAAGCTCTAGTATGTGTCCCTCTATCAAGATTACCAACAACAACATCTAAAGGATTATTCTTTAGAATCCCAGTTGATCTAGTAAAGGTAGGGCTAGAAATTTCAGGCTCTTCTCTTAGTTCGGGTTCTATAGAAGCAGATTCTGGAATATGTCCAGAACTGGATGTCTTTATAATAGGCTCATTGGTTTTATCATTAAGGTCCAGAACAGACAAATCTTCTTCATGATTTTCAAGAGAAGACTTAGGTTCATGTGGATCAGTTTCATCAAACTTGATATGAACAGATTCTTCCACACATTTGGTTCTTTTATTAAAGACTCTATAGGCTTTTCTAGTTAAATAATAACCAAGAAAAATTCCTTCATCACTTTTTGGTGCAAACTTGTCAAGATTATCCTTTTTATTGAGAATAAAGACTTTGAAAACAAAAACTATGAAGTAACTAACTTTAGGATTTCTATTATTCCATAATTCATAAGGGTTCTTCTTGAGAATAGGTCTAATTAAGACTTTGTTTATAATATAACAAGCTGTATTTACATCTTCATCCCAAAAATAGATAGGCAGATCATATTCATTAAGTATACTTCTTGCAATCACTTGAAGGGTTCTATTTCTTCTTTCTACTACACCATTCTGATGAGGTGTCCTAGGGGCAGAAAAGTTGTGACTATATCCATTGTGTGAGCAATAAGATTCAAACTCATGATTTTAAAACTCATGACCATGGTCACTTCTCAAAGTCTTAATCTTAAGTCCACTAAGGTTTTCTACAGACTTGGAGTATTTAATAAAGTAAGAACAAGCTTCACTTTTGTGATCTAAGAAGTATACCCAGGTGTACCTAGAAAAGTTATCTACTAGGACATAGACATAGTTCTTCCCATTTAAACTAGAAACTCTATAAGGTCCAAACAAATCCATTTGAACCAACTCGAGAGGTTGAGAAGTTGAAAATTATTTCTTTTATTTAAAAGAAACTTTATGTTGCTTTCCCTTTTGATAGGGATTACAAACTTTGTCTGATGGGAATTCAAGTTTGGGTAGGTCTCTAACAAAGTTCTTCCTAGTCAGTTTTCTATGTGAATGAATGTTGCAGTGTCCTAATCTTCTATTCTATAGCCAAGATTCTTTATTAAAATCATTTAAGAAATTAATGTTTTGTTTAGATAAAGAATTCAAATCAACAGCATAAACATTTTCATTTCTCAAGGCAGAAAATACTAAAACATTCTTAGAGTTAAAAACATTACAAGAATCATTTTCAAATTTAACATTGAAACCATCATCACATAACTAAGAAATACTTAGAAATTTATATTTAAGTCCATCAACAAATAAAACATTAGAAATTAAAACTGAATCAGTGTTACCAATATGGCCTAGGCTGATGATTTTTCCTTTAAATTATCACCAAAGGTGACATGGCCTCCATCAACTTTGATTAAACTTTTGAAACATGAGTAATCTCCATTCATATGCCTTGAACATCCACTGTCCAAGTACCATACCTTCTTGTGAGAACTCTTCAAGAAAATTCCCTACAAAACAGGTTTAAACAAAGAATGATTTTAGTACCCAGATTTTCTTGGGTCCAGATAGGTTAGCAAGCAAAGATTTAGGTACCCAGATTTTTCTTATGGGTCTCAAATAACTTACAGAATCAATAGATTTTGAAATATACACTTTATTTGATCTATACCCATATAGATTACTAGTTTAAGCATATGAATTTCCAGAACTAGAACTGGCAACATTTTGTCCAGATTTAGGAATAAATCTAGTTTTAGAAAACTTTCTCTTTCCAGGATGATAGCCAATTCTAGTGGTATATTTTTGTGCCACTTGCTTACCTAGAAGTTGAGTAAGTGTATATTTTCAATTTGTGAATTTTTCTAATTCCTTCCTTAATAGCTCATTAGACAATTTTATTTCAGTATTTTTCTTAAGTAATTGAGCATTCTTGTCTTTCTCTATATCTAGGGCAGATTTAACAGATTTGGTCAAAGCATGATGTTTCTTCAAGGTCTTGTACTTGTCCTTAAGATCATTACATGTTTCTTCTAGCATATTACAATATTCAAATAACTCTTCACTAGACATATTTTATGATTCAGAATCTGAATCAACTCCAGAATAATATGAATTTAAAGCAGGAGTATCCAATGTTACCTCAGATGTGTTGGTCATAAAACACATGTTATCATGATTCTTTTCAGAGTCAGAAACTTCAGATTCACTTGTGCTATCTTATGAAGAACTACAGGTAGCTTTCATAGCTTTCTTGTACTTATTGTCCATGTATTCATGTTTCTTCTTGAACTTCAACTTTGGACAGTCTGGTTTTACATGTCCTTTCCTTTTTCACTCATAACAAATAATCTCATCACTTTTATCAAGATTCTTCCAGTCCTTGTTCCAATGACCTTTGCTGTCATATTTCCCTTTGTAATTTTATTTTTTGAAGAATTTATTCTTCATGTAGAACTTCTTGAATCTCCTAGATATCTGAGCCATCTCAGCATCACTGTCAGAATCTGAACTTTCACTTGTTGAGCTTTCAGAAGGTAAGTGAACTTTCTTCTTATCTTTTCTCTTTGAGGCAATATAATTAAAACCCATTGACTTCCTTTTAGGTTCATCATCTTATTCCTTATTTACCTTCAGTTCTTCTTCATACATCGTAAGCTTACTAATTAATTCTTTGATAGGAAGTGAAAATATATCACACGATTATCTAATTAAAATTGATGTGCCTCTCCATCTTTCTGGCATACATGTCAGTATTCTCATAATCTACTCCTTTGCAGGAACAACTTTTCTAAGAGATCTCATAGTGTTGACAACCTCATTGAACCTTAGATACATTTCAGAGATAGGTTCATCAGGCTTCATTTTAAAATTATCATATTTAATAGTATAAATGTTCAATCTCATTTCCTTGACATTGGTTGTTCCCTCATGGGAAATAGCCAAAGTGTCCCAAATTTCATAAGCAGATTTACAAGAAGATATGCGATTGAATTCTTCATCTCTCCTATAGCACAGTGCAAAGCATTCATTCCTTTACGGTTATTATTGTACGCAGTCTTAGTAGCTTCATCTCAAGTAGTTCTCTCAGTGTCTGGAATCTTATATTGAGTTTCTATAGTATTACAGATATAAAATCCCATACTTTCTAAATGAATTTTCATTTTAATCTTCCACTGGGCATAATTTGTACCATTAAAAAAGGGTGGCATGTTGGTAGCAGCACCTTCTAATCTATTATCCATAACTAGATTTTAGCAAATATATTTAAAGAGATAAAATTTAGAACTAACAGAAATTTAAGATCTTTAAGATACAACTAAAATCACAGTTGAAAAACAGAGTATTTTGAAAACCATGATATACTCAACAAACCTCTGATACCAAATGTTGGTCGGAGTGGAAACTCAAGAGGGGGTGGGGGTGAATTGAGTTCCAATTAAAATTTCTGTTAAAAATATTTCTCTTAAAATCCCCCAACTTAAAAACTAAGTTAAACTGTAGTGAATTTATACAGATTGTAAATGGTCAATTAGTTTATCAAAGATTGATTAGGCCTCAGTTAATTTAATCAGAAGATTAAATTAACTTTTGAAACTAACTTACTGGTTTACAATAATTACAAAAACTTTCTAGATTAACTATCAAAGTAACTTTAAAAAAAATTGTATTTCAAAGTAATTAGCAGCAGAATAGAAAATATATATAATATACTTTGGATTTAAACTAAGATGCATAGGAGATATAACCAAGAGGTTCAGTCTCAAGATGAGACTTAGTCCTCTCAAACAATTTATATAAATTTGATCCACACCCTGGATCGGGGTAAACAACAGTACAGAGACTGTCCAGGTACTAAGACCTCTACCATAGTTCTTCATGGGAAAAAAAACAACAACACACAGGCTATCCAGGTCTTACATGACCTCTTCCACAATTCATAGTGGGATATAGTAATGTGTAAGATGTTTGGAGTGAGGATTTAGTATCCTCCTATTCAGTTCAAGAGTCATTGTGTAAATACAAAACACACTACTCAAAAAGTAAATGAATGAAACACAGTAGAGATAAACAGATAGAGATGATTTTAGAGTGTTCTGTGTGTTGTGAGTGAAGCTATAGACTCCTTGGATTGATGTAAATGAAGCTCTGAGTCCTTCTCTGGTTTTTGTCTGAAAAATAGAGGGTCATTTTCAAGTTCAGTTTGATCAGCTTGAGTGCATGAAGAGCTCGTTGTAGTTATTCACTCCTTGACTATGGTGCAGCTTGTGTTCTTCGCTAGAATGAATGGATTCGTTTATGTCCAGTGTTCTACCAGTATGAATATAGCCTTTCTTTTTGTGCGAATGCATCACTTTCCAATGGTATTCAGCCCTTGATTTTCCACACACTTCATGTGCCTTGTTTGTTGAATTCTATCTGGCCTTTTCTTTACTTTTATATCTTTCAACTCCGGTAAAAGGAAATTATTACCTTTTTATAGGTACGAGGTATGGTTCCTTGACATGCCAACAACTATCATTAAATAACATTAATTGTATTAAAATCATCAAATATGACCGTTGATTAATAAATAAATAATATTGAGAGTATAGAGTTTGACTGGTCAGTATTTCATCAGTAGCCTTTTGTCGGTAGATGTGTATCGGTGGACTTTGTATAGTTGTGACCTCCTATCGGAAGCTATTTTTCCTTGTACCGATAGCTCCTTATATCGGTAGTTCTTACTTCGTGTATCAGTAGCTCTATGTACCGGTGACTCCTTCTATCTGTAGCTTGTTTGTTCTAGCAGTAACTCACTTGTATCAGTAGCTTGGTGTATCAGTGACTGTTTGCATTGGTGAACTTTGTATCGGTAGCTTGTGCATACCATTAGCTCCATTCTGTACCAGTGAAGTGTATATCGGTAGACTTATGCATATCGGTAGACTTGTTCTATCGGTAGCTCAGCTCCTATCGGTAGCTCTCTGTATCGGTGGACTTGATCTATCAGTGGCATGTGATTATTGGGGACTATGTCTATCGGTATACTAAGTACCGGTAGATCTGTATCAGTATCTATAAGCATATCAGTGACTTAACACTTATCTTATTTATGCAAAACATATCCGATTGAGTTAGAATTATATCAAAATTCATATAACCATATATAAACATGGATTAACATATTTCAAATATTATTTTAACATTATTATCATCTTGATAATATAATGTCATATATTGAAGTAATTAATATATAGATAAACATTATTTGGGATTATAAAAGTATGTAAAAGCATAATTGGGATTATCAAAACAGGTGAGGTCAACAAAGGTGATGAAGGAAAGAAGATTCAATTTGCTTCATGTCAAAAATGTGGGAAGAGGAACCAAGGAGAATGTATTAATGGAATATGTAGATGTTTTTTTTGTGAAAAATGATGGCATATAGTAACAATTTTACAAGTAAAAATGAAAAAAATGGTTAACACAAGGCATGGAAAAGATGTTTTTCTTGGTGGTACTTAATATATTAAGGTAGAATCCTCATTTGAAAATATATCAGGATTCATTACTATATTTTAGATATGCTTAGTTAATTTTATTAGTGAGTGATAATTAAAATTGTGAGGAAACAATTTATTTAGGGGGGATGCAACACCCCAAGATTTTAAATGAAATATTTTCCTTTAAAATTGAATGTGTTTAATAGCTTGATTCACATGAAATAACCTGATAAAATGAAATTGTGATATGTTAAAATAAAATATTACCATTTTAATATAGTTATTAAATTATTGTGTATAAAATTAAGTAACCATATTATGAAATCTATGAAGAAAAATGAAAGAAATTTCATCGGGTAGCGAAAATCTCCCTTATGAAGCTCATTTGTCCAAGATTGTAAAGGACATAGCTGCACTAGGGTTTGACTTTGAAAAATACCAAGCTGAACTCTGAGAGTTATAGTATTATCAAAATCATATACAAGAGAAATTGAATCTCTTGTAAATTTCCATGAGATCTATGCTAGTGGAATCACCACCCTCGACTGCCAACTGAGCTTACCTTATGCTTAGATATTTCTCAGATATCCGAAGGGGTTCTCTAACTAGAAATTAGGATGATATAAACATGTAATTATTAATTTATAAAGTTATTTATCATATTAATTTTATACATTTCTTGGTTTTACTTTCAAATAAAAAAGGAAATATTGTTTACTAATGCTTTGATAAAATTAATAAGATAATCTTACTCTTAAAAATTTATTTTCCCTAAAATTACCCTTTTATGAACTTTATTTTAAGAAACTAAATATATAACACATAACATATATTATTGATATTAATTATATATTAATACCAATTTTATTATTAATTTATAATAAATAAGAATATGAATAGTCAGTATTTTTAAAGAAGGTTATTTTCTTATGGAAATTATTTTCATCATATTTTTATGTTTTTATTTAAATGTTAAATTTTATAAATTTTATAATTTTAAATTGATAAAATAAAATTCATTTTTAGATTCATCATATCAATATTATCTTAAGATTAATTTTTTAAATTCTTCTAAAATAGTTGATTTATTGGGGAATAGTGAAAAATACAGTTTTTACCAAAATTGTAGATTTTATAAAATTATAATTATATAATAAAGACCTAAAAGTTTATAAAACCTTTTAATTTATCAAATATGTATTTAATTATTAAAAAACAATAAAATTTTAAAATATTATTCTGAATTTATAAAATGAACTTAAGTAATATTTTCCAATAAAAGAAACTATTTTCATCCTTTTATTTTAATTAAATATTACTTTGGTAAAATTATGTTTTGGATTTATTTTAAAGACACATTACATTTATTTTATTTATAATAAACTAATTAATTTTATTAAAATAAAATACATGGGTAATTTTATCCTACACATAAATTTTAATCATAAAAAACACTTTTTCTTAAAATAGTTTTTTACACATCACATGCTTTAATATTAAAATTATTTTATTTTAAATTTTATAAATTGAATAAAATAAAATCATTTTCATATTTTTAATCATCATGATAAAATTAATTAATGGGTTCTATTTCATTTTTAAGCATAAAATTATGTTACTAAGGTAAATATTAGTCACCACGGTAAAATAGTTACTTTTCAAGGAATAATACTTTTTTAAATATGGTGATTTTAAATAAAATTGATATATTTTAAATTAAATACTCTAATATGGTGTTTATTAGTATATGAAAATAAATTAACACTAATTTAATTGGTAATTAATGTTAGATAATATTAATAACACTTAAGGATTAAAATAAAAAATTTCTACAAAAATAGTTTTTCAACACATTATATGTTTTAATTAAAATTTTAATTTCCTTGTATTTATAAATTTAATTAGATTAAATTGAGTATAAATTAATATTCCAGACATATTAATTTTGTAATAATGTTTTTATTATATTTTTATTGACAAAATAATAACCATGCTTAAAATTTAATCAAGATTAATAAGTGTTAAAATGGGTAATCTATGTGGCCTGATTTTTACTAAATAAACTAGACATTTGGACTTCTAGAATACGTTTTTTAGGTTGGTAATTCAATCCCACATGTATCACTAAAATTTATTCACCTAACCCACCTAACCCCCATGTTATTCCATTCTTACCCCTTACCTAACCATAGTTTCCATTGAAAAGCCCATCTTTATCACCTATAAAAAATGTTCACTCCCACCCATTATCTCATTTAAATACACCCAAGAGGAATTTAACATTAATTTAGCTTACCTATACCTCTATAAATCCATATCAAGAATTTTTTAATGTCTAAAGGATCCCTCCTCAAGCTTTAAGAAGATACCAAGCAGGGTAAGAGATTCTCTCCCTCCCCTTTTAAATTCAAGAACTTCCTTAATTATAAAACTTTTGGTTTCCATATGATTATTAATTCATGAGTTTATAATTAATATTTTACTATCCAAATTATTATATATTTATTACATACGACCATTATCTCTTATTAAACTAATTCCATAATCTTTTTGTATAGTCTTCATGCAACCGAAATCACTCATTGATTTTCTATGTCATGTTTTCATATTGTAATACTTTTTATTTCCATGTGATTATGATTACATGTGTTCATAATAAATAATTTATTATCCAAATTATTCCCTATTAATTATATACAACCATTCTCTATCATTAAACCAATTCTATAATTTCTTTATAGCTGTCATGCTACCTAAATCACTCCTTGAATTTCTATGTCATATTTTCATGCTATAAGCCTTTTTATTTCCATTTTATTGTGCTTAAATGTGTTTAAAATAAATAATTTACTATCTAAATTATTACCTATTAATTATATACTACCCTTCTATCTCATTAAACCCATTTAATGATTTTTTGTATAGTTGTCATGCTGCTGAAATCACTCCTTGATTTTCCATGTCATATTTTCATGTTGTAGTCCTTTTGATTTCAATACGATTATTCTTCCATTTATTCATAATAAATACTATAATTTCCAAATGATGACCCATTTATGAGATACTACCATAATCTCTCATTAAATTCATTCCTCAATCCTTTTTATATATCCCTCGTGCTACTAAAATTACTCCTTGATTTTCCATATCATATTTTCTTATTGTGAGCCTTATGATTTCCATGTGTTCATAATTAGTTCTTTATTGTATTAATTATTCCATAATTATGAGAGAACCCCCTTATATCTTATTATACCCATTCTATAAACCATTTTATATACTATTCTTGTTACCAAAATAATTCCTTGGTTCTCCATGTCATGTCTTTATATTGTGAATATCCAACTCTAATATCATTTAAGGGTATCCATATAGATGTAACATTATTTTATTGATTTGGTGTTTTCATGTTTGAAAATCACATTCCATACTAATGGGTTATAATGACATGTTATTATGATCTTTGATTTATATGGAACACATACTAATAGATATATGAAGGATTCACCCTGATAGTGGTCCAATGCATTGGGTAAAGAATTAATATATATATATATATAATATTAATAATACCTTATAATCAGGACTTCATAATTTTTCATGATACCTTACTATAAAACCTTGGTAATATGAAGGTTTAACCTTGATAGCATTCCAGTACATTGGGAAAAGAATTAATCCCTAAAGATAACACATTTCTGATACCTTGGTTGCATGTCTTGGTAATTTTTTATGATACCTTAGTGAACAAAATTTTTAATATAAAAGAATGTACTTTAAGGAAATACATTGCATTGGGTAATGAATTTATCTCTATATATGATATGAAATGGTACCATGAAATAATTCCTTGGTAATTTTTTATGTTACCTTGATGAATATCCTTGGTGATATAAAGGGTATGCCTTGATAGTGCTCCAATACATTGGGTAAAGAATTAATCTTTAGAGATGACATGTTTATAATAACTTAGAAATATTTCATGGTATTTTTTTGTTATAACATAGTAAATAACCATGATAATATAATTTTAAAAAACCTTAATGGTGAAATTTGGTGATATGACTATGAATGTCTCGTGTTTATGTGGTAGCCACATTTCCAATTTATGATTAATGTATTACAATCATGTTATTCCTCATGTACTTATCTTCATGTTTCTATATTCATATTATAATTTTATGCCCCAAGTCTTACCCATGTTATGTTCTAATTTCATTATTTATCCCTTACTAAGAATCTAATCTCACCCCTTTATTATATTTCCATTTCGTCAGGTTATGAAGAAAATTAATACATATGATGTGTCTAGAAGATAATCATGTGTGGAGAATTTTTAGGAGATATTGGAAACTTATTGTGGATTAATTAATAGATTTTATAGTGGTAAAATGTTCATTAATTTATAAATACAAGGATTTTGTCAGTTAATGGTTTTTCCTAACTCTCTAAAACTCAAAAACCTAAAATGTGTTGGGAATGTATGGAATAAAATATTTTACTATGTTATGTAATTGAGATGGCTACATATATGTAGAATCATGTGATAGGTCTAAGTTTGTTTTGAAAAGATGGGTGATATTTCCAAAAAAAATACAAAAGGGGGAGATTGAAGTTCCCATGGGGTCTTATTATTGGTTTCCATTTATTTTCAATATTTATTGAGAATCATTAGAGGTTTCTAAGGTATTATCTGGAGTTGTGAAGAATATTTTTGAGGTGTTACAAGAACATATGAGGTGAATTCAATAGGATTTGTGAGTGTTTAAAGAGGATCTAGAATTCAGTTTGGAGATGAATATTAGTTAATTCATATGTAAACATCATTTCACTGGATGTGTAAGAATGTTTTTTTTTTGTCTACATAAGTATTTGATAGTATGCATAAACATCATCTATAATTATGTAAACATTGTAGGTGTAGAAATAAATCTACATACACATGAATATCTTATCTGTAATCAATATCCAGACACCATAATCATGATCTATATAACCATTGTTAGTTTTTATGTAAGCATCAATCCACCTATGTAAGAATTGTTCCATTTGCGTAGGCATCGACACTTAGATAATTTTTGAGGTGTTAACAGATAGAAGATTCAAGTGTTCCAAAATTTATACGTTATGAAGAAATAAAACTTGATGATGCAATTAATAACTTCAATACCTAAAACATCATATAAAAAATGTGATTCAAGTTATTTCATAAAATATTTAAAAATTGATGATTAATACTTATATATGTTTAAATATTTAAGTTGGTTTTTCTGAAATAAAACTGTTGAAATTTAATATGTGTTTATAGAAGAATAATCACTAGAAAATCATTATAGTGTTTTAATGTGTCAATGTTTTTTTGGTTTGTAGTTTATATAATAACATAAAAAAATAAAGTAATTAAAGATGAGTTTTTTAGTTTGGTTTTTCTAGATGATAAGTAAAAATTTAAAGTGCTAGTATGCGATAGAAGCATAAAAGGAAGTGTAGTTTTAGCTGGTTCAGTGTGATGGAGAATATGGGTATTCTTGGAATTCACAAATATATTATTTTTTAATTGTCTTATGTTGTTCTGAACTATTGAATAATTCTCGAGTCATTTTCATTTTCATTTATTTGATAAAGAATTAAATAAGTGTAATTGTGGAATTGTGTTGGAGATAAGAATTTAATGCAATAAAAAGTATTTTGAGATCATGGAGTATGCTTCAGAGCCTAACCAAATATAGAAATGATAAAATCATGGAGTCTGATGTTGTTGAGTAATAATTTAGAAGGGATGAGCTGTAAATGTTTTTCTATGAATTGTTTAAATTATTTGAAATTGTGGTTATTGAAGATTTTTTTTTGAATAGAGAGAAGGTATGTTGTGAGTATCACTAAATATATATAAAGCTATGAGATAAAAAGAGTGTTTGGTGACCAAATTTTAGAAGATATTTTCTATATCTATTTGCGCTCAAGAATTTAGAAAATAGAATATGAGATTGAGAGTTTAGGAGCAGATTAATATTTTATTCTTTTTTGATGTAGCAAGATGTTCTTGAATATCCTAGAGTCCCATTAAGTAATATTTTCATTTATTTTTGGTGTAGAAATTCGACCTTCAAATAGATCTTTCTCATTATGGTTCTATTACATTATGTATTTAGTGTGAAGTTGTACAAAACAGTATGACTCTATAAAGGGATAGTGTAATTATATACCCATACATGTAATAATAATTTTTTTTATTATAGTGAAGAATCCATGTTTAGGGAGACTAAATATACATGGAAAGTATTAAACCTTTCGAAAAGGAGCTGAATGTTTTAAAAATCCTTATGTTCATTACACTTACTTTTTTGAATGTGTGGGTAAGGATGAGAATTCCTATTTGATTGGATCAAACTTTAACTAGTTGTTGAAGTTGATTTAAAGTGAAAATAACTTGTAAAAACTTTTATCTACTAATTCTTACCCCCTTCTTAGTGGTGTAACCCAATTTTAGTCACTTTAAGTGTTTCACCTAGTTATTCAGTATGTGGTAACTCGATTTATTATGCGCATATATATGGAGGTGCATAAGATGGATAAGGTAATTGTGAATATGCATACCCATCCAGGTTCATCTTGATATGGGATCAATAAAAGTTTACCAAGGATTAGTGCTATTAGTGGAGGATATTAGGTATCCATACTATCAAGTTTTCTATAAATGAGGCATCAAACTCAGCAATTCCATCTCATTTATATAATTATAGTAGTTATTTTACATCTATTGAGGGCTCTAGGTTAATGTGATTTGCTTTTGGGAGGTATAGTCATCGATGATTTTAGGGTCTAACCATCCTTGGGGATTAGTATGGTGTGGGTGGTCAGTTTCTATTTCATCCCTAGAAACGGTTGCCTCAACAACTATATCAATTATAGGTATAGTAAGAATTTCTCCCACTAAGAGTGTATAGAGCTAGTAAAGGTTGACCTTGTGATATTAACCACCCTTAGGGACATAGGTTTGATCTCAGTCATATAGGAGGTCAATAACAGTGAGTAAAAGGAGATGGACATGGGCTATTTTAGGTTATGGAGGTTCCAACACCAGATATTCCACAAATTATCTAAGGTACTATCCATTTATCTTATACCTTGGATTATGATTTATTTTATTGTGGATCATCACACTCATTTATTGAACTCACCCTGATTTGTTCCTTTAGAATCATGGTGTATATTCTTCTAGTGTATCTAGTATTTACTACACCCTTAAAAGGTTAGACGAGTCTTCTTGATGTGTGACAAGGTTGTGAGTTGATGATAGGGTATCATCAATCTTCAAAATGATTTCTTTATTCTTCAGATACAACTATATAATTTCATTCTTAGCATCAATTGGTTGTATTTTTTTCATGTTGTTATTGATTTTTTCATAGTATAGTAGTATAATATGATGAGGAGGTCATGTGTGTGATATTCATTGGAGAGTAGGATCATCGAATGGATCATAGGCCTTTAGAGCCCTTTTTTCTCAGTTGGTAGTGTTATCGTTGGATTCAATAGAGGCACAAGTAGTGGAGTTACTTATAATCTTTGAGTATTTATTAGATATTTTCCCCAATAAGGTTTTGACCATACCCCCTTGACATGATATCGATTTTGGGATATATTTTCATCTTGGTGCCTCTTCGGTTTTAATAGATCATTATCAAATGATACCCTCTGAGTTGTGGGAGTTTGGGATTCAGATTGAAAATTTTATGTGGAAGGGTTTCATCAAACTCAGTGTATCATCATGGGGTACTCTGGTTTTATTCACTAAGAAAGAAAAATATGTTTTGAGGATGTTTTTAGACTACTGGTAGATGAATTAGGTAACGACCAATAATTTTTACCCTCTCTCAAGGATTCATGATTTATTTGACCAGTTAAAGGGAGTTAGATGGTTTTCAAGGATTGATTTATGGTCTAGATATCACTATATGAGGGTTAGGGAGGAAGATATTCCAAATACTAACTTAAAATGTTTCTATGTGCACTTAAAGTTTTTTATTATTTCATTTTGTGTTATGAAAACCCTATTTGTTTTCATGGGACTCATGAACTCTATGTTCCATGAGACCCTTGACTAATTTTTGGTCTTATTCGTCGATTAAATTCTTATATACTCAAGGTTATAAGAGGATAATGTTAGGAATATTTGGGTTTTGTTTCAAGTCCTTTGACACCACCATCTCTATGGAAAGTTTCCTAAGTATAAATTTTGTACATGGGAGTTACACTTCCTTGGACATGTGGTGTATCAGTGGGAAGTGGCAGTGGATCCATCAAAGATTTAGTTTTTGTTTATTGGGTAGAATTCAAGAATGTTGTGGAGGTCCATAGTTTCTCAAGTATCATGGGATATTAAAATAGTTTCATATCCAATACCGCTTAGGTTTTAGCCTTATTGATAACTTTTTCCAAAAAGGACCATGATTTATTTAGGATTTATCAGTGTTGGGAAGCTTTTGACTACCTAAAGTAGAGGTTAATCATTTATCTTTTCTTTCAGCTGCCTAAGGAGTGAGTGATGTTTAATGTATTCAGCGACACCTCCCATATTGGTTTGGGATATGTATTCATGCAGAAAATACCAATGATATCATATGGGTGTAAGTGGCTATATCCTCATGAGTACAGCTATGAAACCCATGACTTTGAGCTTGTGGTGATAATTTTTTATCTAAATTTATGGTGAAATTTTATCATCATAGAGTGATTTGTGTTTTTCACATATCATAAGATCCTGAGGTATATTTTCTCCCAATAGGATATGAGTCTTCAATATATATGGGGGATAGAGTTCTAATAGGATTACAACTTTGAGTTATTATACTCCCAAAAAATGGGAATGTAGTTAATGATTCATTGAGTATAAATTTTAAATGGGTATTTTATGATATTTTTGATATGTTAAGAGGGGATGGAAAAGCTTATGTAAATTCATCTTAATATGGAGTAGGTTGGTGATAGAGATCTCATGTTATATATTAAAGTGAAATAATAATTAATGTAGTATGTGGAGGAGTCTCAGTGATGATACTTGGAGTTATAGGTAATGTGGGACCATGATTTCCATCAGATTCCCTAGAGGGATAGTCAGAGGATGATCGACATCAGATTTTATTTTGAGGGATATTGTTTGTTACTTTGGTGATGCATGAGTAAGATCTTAGAGAGTTACATATCCCAGTGGTGATAATGTACCTTGGTGTTTCTAATATGTATAATTCATTAATATGTTAGCTTTAGTGGTCAAGGATTAAGAGATAATTAGAGAATATCACGTCACAATGTTTGTTTTTCCAACAGGTAAAGGTAGTGTATCAATTTATTAGTGGTTTATTATAGCTATTAGATATCCCCAAGTAGAAATGGGAAATCATATTGATGAATATTATCATCTCTTACCATGATCCCAAGGATGGTTGATTCTATTTGGGTGATCGTGGATTGATTGATGAGGTTGGCTCACTTCATGGATATTAGGGAGTCTGTTACTGTTGATCTTCTAGTGAGGCTATATGTGAATGAGATTGTGTGGTTCCATAGGGTGACAAGAGCCATTATATTTATCCTATATACTCACTTTAACTCATGAGTCTTGAGAATATTGTATCATTCTTTTGGATCCAGGTTACACCTTATAACTACTTTCCATCTTGAGATAGATGGGAACATGGAGAGGACTATTCATACATTGAAGGGTATACTGTGATCTTTTGTTTTGGATTTCATAGGGTCATAGGTGGATCATTTCCCCTTGGTTTAATTCACTTATAATGAATATAATCAAGCTAAAAAACCTAAATAATACATTAATTTCATGATTTATATGATACAACTCACAAATAGTCACACACGTGAGAACCAAAAGGTTTAGTGTCTTGAAGATTAACTACATAAACATCTTATTTAAAAAAATAAACATTAATCCATAATAAAACTCCTATAGAACCATTTATAGATATCTTACATGATATAATCATCTTCATAACTTGGTTAATGGAAACATAATAAATGTGTGATCTTAGACGCACAGTAAGGGGGAAACTTATCATAATGTATCAAATCATAAACATGAAGGAGAACATGTGTAAAGGGAAAATATATTAATAAAATATCATGAGACCATAGATGATAATAATAAAACATGATAGTTAAACATAATATCATAAAAATATCATTAATGTACCATAAAAGTTATGACATGGCTCAAAATACATCTCAATAATCATAAAACATGTGATAACAACATAAGAGTGTGAAATACTTTAAAAATATGGAAATAAAATGCATCTTGAAAATGTAATGCCTCGACCCCAGTTACCCAGAGTTGGTGCATTATTACATAACATTGGAATGATCACAAAGGATCAAGTCTCGAAAGACCGATTGGTTTAGTATTCTTGGAAACACTAGATATATTCATAAGTCTTACATTACATCATAAGGTAAAAAAACTAGATAAAAATTGTGTCTTCATATCCCCTCATACTATCCCTGCAGGTCATTCATAAATTACTTCTTCACATCTTGGGAAAAATAAAACATTTAAAGGGGTGAGATCAGATGCTCAGTAAGGATAAAAATATAGCAAAATCTTTCATAGATAATTATAAACACTTAAGGCAATGTATAACTAAAACAAAAGCCTTTTAAACTTGAACTTCAGCATAATATGGAAAAGATAAAATGAAATAATGTCATTTACTTATTCACATGGATATTCTACTAGTCTAATAATCACATGAAATATCAATAACCACTTTCATAATGATGGAATGCATAATTCCAGACTATCATAACCACGTAGCCAAGGCCTCGTGCCGAGACTACAAATAAGATTTTGTCAAGGCCTCATGCCAAGACACTAGTTTGCCTCATGAGACCTACCGATGCATCGAGGATCTATAGAGGGCTCCACCCGTCACTTACTAAGTCCAATGCATTCCTCATATGAAAAGTTTGAAATATGACATAAACATTCGTATTAAACTAGCATACGAAATGTCAATACTTAATCGACAAACCATGAATGGTATAAAAATAGCACATCCACAGTAAAACCTAACTCATTTGATACAATATGGAAGATTTTATTGTATCAGATTAATATCAATCAATAATAATGAAGGATATTGACATAGATGAAAATAATTGTCAAAACTATTAGATAGAAATATCCCCCTTTTCCTTAAAATCATTTAAAAGTCACACTATTTGTCAAGAAGCCATTTAAAAATAGATTTTTGAATCAAAGTGTCCCAAACCACTTTGAAACTTTTAAAAGTAATTTTAATTTTAAAACTTAAATGTCCATATAAATAAATTCTTAAAACCATTTTTAAAACATGGACATTAATGAGAGATATTTATAAGAATAAATCTTTAAAACACTTAAAAATGTATTTTAGTTAGAGTTTCAAACCAAAAGAGAGACACTTGAATACAAATAATTGAGGTAATCAAAACTTTATAATATCATGAGAATAAATGGATTCATGATATACTATATCAAAGTACATTATATACACCATATAAAAGTGATTTGGTGTATAACAACAAAGAAGTCTCAATGGAATGTAAATTGAGATGAATTCTCTTATAAAGACCATATCCTTAGGTTAAGGATAAATCATCGACATAATTATGTGTGAAAAATATAAATACACTCAATATTATTTTATATTTAGTGTAAATCAATCAGATTACATTCCCACATATTCTTGTAAAAACAACACCAATGAATTGGATATTTAACTCAACAAATCGAGATTGAGTAAAAAATTACTCTTATCAAGTTCATACCGATGAACTGATAATTTATCAATGGAGTGATTATGTGTATCAAAAGTATATCCACATAAATTGGAGTGTAATTTATGACATAATCAAATGAATAGTGATTCTACGCATAATCTTGGAGTAAAATAATC
The DNA here is from genome assembly GCA_963277665.1 of Viscum album. Lineage (NCBI taxonomy): Eukaryota > Viridiplantae > Streptophyta > Magnoliopsida > Santalales > Viscaceae > Viscum > Viscum album. The sequence goes on along the minus strand of OY728152.1, from coordinate 396,701 downwards.
AATGAAGTATGCGTAAAGCCGAATGAGTGGAAATTGAAATTTTAAATTCCCTTATTGATTTGGTAACATAAAAAACATACACCCATGAAATAAGGATCATAAAATGATGATGTAAATATAAATTAATTAAATTATATTACACAATGAATACAAACATGGGCAGTACACACACCACATGTAATAAATAAGTGGTGAATAATGGAATTCTCACGGAATTAAAAGTGAGATAAGAAACCCCTTACATTGTACTTTTTCCTTGGTTGACGGTAGGTTAACCTCATGTATAATGGTTAAATAATTCTTATTGAATTATACAAGAATAATTTACATTAATATGATATCATATATTATCTTTTAACATTGATTTGTTAATAATATCTTAGTATTATCGTCATTTCGGGTGTTAACTTACTCGTTTTCCTTTATATTCTTTGTTACGTAAGCCATGTTTTTTATGGATAGTTAGTATCTTATTCATATAAAGAATTATATCAAGTCCTTAAACGTTATTTTTAATCATCAAATGATAATTATACTTGAATGGATACGATGGAGAATGAATCTCATCGTGTTCGTGGAGACGGTAGTCCGTATGTACGCATGAGCGATAATATCATTCTTTTGATGTTAAAATAATATATAATTGGATGGTATATCATATATACAGAATAATTATCATGTTATATTTATTATTTACATGAATTACACATCATTATTATACCCATCCAAATAATAATTTATTGAATGACAATTACACCACGACGTGGAGACGGTAAGTCGTACGTACGCACGTATGGTGACATGTCATTAAAAGGATGGATAGAATACTGAATATGGTTGTACCATATTTATAATAACATCACAGTATATAGAAGATACTTGAGTTATTATTTTAGAATAGAAATAACAAATAAAGAAGAAGTTTAAGAAGAAAGGAACTTGAAAGAGGGTGGTGAAAACATTATCTCTTCTTCGGGTTCTTCCTTTTGATTTGATCAAAAGGGCTCCTTAGGTTGGCTTTCTGATCAAACTAAGACCTCTAGGTTGTAGTGAGGGAAGTTGATAGAGTATTTGGTCAGGTTTTGGCCGATCCAAAAGGCTTTGAATGTGTGAATTAGTGAGAAGGGTGAGTTCCCTTTTATAAGAGGGGTGAGGGGCACCTTTGGAAAAGCTAAAAATATTATTTTATAATAAATTCATATTCGGTTTATAATGGTTCCAAAGTGGATTATTTAAATTTTAAGGTGGGGATGGGTCGAAAACTAATCAACCAATAGAATTTAGACAGGTTTGGGTCATTATATTAACCTTATCTTTAAGTATTAACTCTTAGTTAATTAGTTTCACTTTTACAATGTCTCTTTGTATTTTTATATTATATGGTTAATAAACTTACTATATACATCCAAGAGACCCCAAAGTGGTCCATTAATGATACACCTAAAATTATATAAGTCTCTTGTCCGAACCTTAGATTTTTAGGAATTGAATATAAATTAATAATATAATATATTGTTTTTAAAACTCCTTTATGTCAATTTTGACACTATTGGGTATTTTGTTTTTGATAAATTCATAACAGCATTATTACTTCGAAAACAATTTATATAATCAATCCTAATATGTCATATTCACCTAGAAAATTATTTTAATTCATAAAAAGTCTCAAATTACATTTATTTTGATATTTATAATATCAATTATTTTAATATTTCATTAATTAGGTAATTACTGTATCACCATTGTGTCATAAATAAATTAAATTATTTAATGTCTAAAAATTATAAATAAAATACCATTATGTAGGAAAGCTTTTTAGATTTCTAATGAATATTTAAAATCGAATTTATCTTATGTATAACCCTATATTAAAAATGTTTTATTAAATAAACTTTGATTTAAACTCTTTTAACTCTTCTTTGAATTAAATAATAATAAATGTCCTAATCTAATACAAGTGGGCCTAAAAGATAATATTTTACTCTTAAGGTTGTTTTTGATCGAGATACACTTTTCCAATAGAATTAGGACATGTGTTAGGGTAATATTAATATCATTTTTACCCTTAATTACCCTATTTACTTTTAACCGTGGTAAATAAAAGTAAAAAGTTACTATTCACCAAAAATTATTTTCATCTCATTGAACCACATTTTACTCCTTTACATTAACTGTGTCTCTCGTATTTTCGAAATTCCACTTACAGAAGCGGTAAAATTAAGTTTTATGAAAAATTTAGTTTTTTAACTACCACTTAGTGGTTTCACTATTCTTCAAAAAATGAAAGTTTCCAGAAAAATACCAAAAATTAGGCCTAAGCTATATTTGATATTATTAATTAAAAAATGATGTCTATTTTACCAAATTCAAAACATATCAGTTTCATTAATTAATTTAAAAATTAATTCTCGTCGTCAAAACAAATAGCGTGTTTTTAAGGGATAATAACTATCAAAAGATTGACACTTATTTATGTCTGGTTTAAATGTGAAATTACATATAATGACCAACATTGTATTAAATGGTAAAAATATATTCTAAATATATTTTAAAACCACTCAAATAAATAATTTATCACTATTAATTATTTCGATTAAAAAAATTTAATTAAAATTTAATAATTTTCACTATTCAGCAAAATATGAAAGTTATCCGAAAAGTACCAAAATTTCACCGTAAGATAATTTCGATATTAAAAATCCAAAAATGAAGTCCATTTAGAAAGATAAAATTTATAAAATTTTAAAAGGTAGGTATTACTATTCATAACGGCTAGTTTGATTGGTTGTGGTGTGTTAGAATCTCGAAGTTGCATACAATGCACGTCATTGCATTATTCAAAGGGAAACGTACCGTGGAAACTTGGGGTGTTACAGAAAAGGTGGAATAACTTAATGAATAACATTAAAAAAAATTATAACCATAATAATTGGATATACTTTTTTAGAAAACTCATTATGCCCATGACTATGTGAACAAACACATTATGTCTGCGTCTAAAAATGTGAGCAAACTCATTATATTCATGCCTATGTGAAAAAACTCATTATTTCTATCCAATAATATATTATGATATATAAACATAAAATAATTAATTTTATGGTGATATATGACCCCATACTTCATCATCCATACATATGTGTTCCAATAAAAATCAATCATCATCATATCTTAAAGAGCCCACTAAAAAATAATGGGTTTCTTAAACATTTCAAAAAAACATCACCTAACATGAAGATAAAAAAACATAGGATATAAATTTTTTTATTTTGTAAAAGTAATAATATCATAATCAATTATATATGGTGACCAAAATATCACTTCATGAGTAATAAATCTTGGAGTAAAATTGAAGTGAAAATAGAAAAGAGTTCACAAAACCTTTTAAACCTTGTTATAAAAGATGAAGTGAAAATTAATTTCAAAAAAAATTAAGAAATTAAATGTAAGAAATTTTAAAAAAAATTATAATAAGGATTTATAAATAAAATACCCTTTAAAATAAACAAAAAATTAACCTAATAAATATGAAGTGGTAAATAATAAAAAAATACCTTTATTAATCTTTTTTGGTTGTTTTAGTTTTTTTAAAGACGCATCAAAGAAAAATTGAAATAATTTAATTTCATAAAAGATATAAAGGTAAATATTAATTATGTGAAATACAAAACATACTTTTATTTAATTAAATAAAACACTTTTTATAATAAAAAAATGGACATGGAAAAGAATATTCATTGGTAAGAATGGGAGTTATTCTTACTAAAGTTATACTATTATTTCGGAAAACTTTTTATCAAAGAAGTAGTTATTGATGATGGGAAGTAATTTTAAAAAAATAAAAATAGGATATAGAATAAAAAATAGTGGAATATAAATATCAAATAAATATTTAAAAGTATATTCAAGTAAGGACAACTATAACCCAATGAATCAGAAATTGATTTGATGAAACCCTTATTGTGGTCCTTCTTTGTTCTGCGTATGCACCTAACTTCCTGAATAATCAAATTAATTTTATTATATATCTTATTATTAAACTTTTTCATATATATTTCATTTAATAAGGACCATTTATTATCATATTATATTTATTTATCATATTTTTTCTTATGTTTGCATGAAATTGGAATTGATGTCGGATTATTTTAGTAGTTTTAGAGATCAAAGATGATATTTTAATACTAAGTAAAATATTTAATATAAAATTTATAAAACCTTAAAAATATAATTATTTTATTATTAAATTTTAGTCATGTTATTATTTAATTTCTCATATTCATCCATGATATATATTTATATCATTATTGAAGTAGGTGGTTAGACCAACCCAAATATGAATATACCATAATTCAATGGGTGGGTAGCTTAATAAATTGTTTATTTTGGAATAATATCATTATAAAAGAATAGTTATGATATAATTTAGATTTTATAAAGTTTTTTAATAATATTTTAAGTGGTTTGGATAAATTATTAAAATTAATATGGAAAACAAAAAATATTACTTTGTGGAGGCGGTAGTCTGCACAATGCATGATCAATGTTCTTTTATTTTTCTAAGTGGATGAGCAGGAATAAATAATTATTGTTACATTAATATAAAAATAATTTAGTATACTAATTATACTAATATAATTATATAACTATGTTTAGTATAGGTTTGTGTGGGAAAGAATAATAAGAAAAAGATAAGGTTAAGTAATACTCACTTTGGGACCTTGAACTTTCTCTTGAAAGTATCCTTGGAAATGAAGGTCTTAGGATAACTTATGGTGAAAATAGGATAATAAAATTTAGAGAGGTTATAGTAGGAGAAAAATTATATAGTTTCAAGAATAAATTATAAGGTATTGTTGTGGCATGAAGTGGTGGAAGTTTCCCCTTTTATAAGTAAAGAAGAGGTTACTTTTGTGAACATCCATTATTTTTCAATAATGGAATGCCACTATTCAAGAGTAAATGGTTCAAAATTGAGAAATAATTGAGTGCGGGGTGAGATAAGTTTGATCAATCCTCAAACATTAATTTCTACTCATGTTTTAAACATGTTCCAAGTCATTTAAAATTAGGTTTCTACATTTTACCATTTTCATTTTTACCTTGGTAACTAGTTTTTAACTAAGTAATTTATATTTTATTAAAAATATAAGTTAAAACTTATTAAGAACTTTGGGTGTTTAAAACCTAAATTTAATATTAATTTAATATAATTAAATTTCCAAATAATATAAAATTAACTATTAAATTAAAACATTTTATATATGGAAAAACTATTTTTTCGTAAAAAAATAGATGTTTTAACTATTATGTGTTCTTAATCTTATTTATCATTAGTTACCAATAAAATTTTTGTTAATATAAGTATATTTTTGTTTAATCATAATATTAGATTAATTATTTAAAACATGTTAATTTTATTAATTAGATAAAAATTACAAAATATTAATAAAATAAATATTTGAAAATAATAGTTTCACCATTTTTACTATAATTAACCTCAATCATAGTAATCCTAATTTTTTTGATAAAAAATAAAATGAGACATTTTATATAATTTATACCTACTAATTCCAAACATGTAATACATTTCACCAAGTAAAAATTCTAATAGTGTGAAAAAATTAATTTTCATATTAGCGCACTTAATGTGTAAAAAACATTTTTATAAAAAGTGTATCTCCAAGCATAAAATGACCTTTATTTTATTATACCTTTAATATAGTTATTATAAAGTGGTTAATTTTATTAATACTCAAAAATTTAATGGTTATAATATAATTTTAATATTTAATAATTTTATTAGGGAAACATGATTTTGTTTTAGTTTTATGTTGCATGAAAGACAAGATAATCACACAGTATTTAATTAAGGAAAATTATTTACTAAAATAATGGGTTGTCACATTCCACCCCCCTTAAAAATGATTTAATGCTTAAAATTTTATTACATAAAGGAAAAAATAAGGGTTCTTTTCTCTCATAGCATCATCAAGTTATCATGTTGCATCCTCAAACTTATGATTCCACCATAAAACTTTAATTATATGGGTGGACTTGTTCCTAAAAACCTTGTCTCTTCAATCCATGATCTCTATAGGTTGTTCTTCATAAGAAATTTCATGTTCCAATTGTACAAATTTCAAGCTCAGTACATGTTATGGATCTATTATGTACTTACTTAAAAGTGATACGTGAAACACATCACGAACTTGAGAGGCATGTAGAGGGAGTTACAAGCAATATTCTATAAGCCTGAAACAATCAAGAATATTGAAGGGACCAATGTATCTAGGGATTAGCTTACCTTTCTTCCCAAGTCTCATAACCCACTTCCATGGAGATATTCTAAGGAACACATTATCACCAAATTCAAACTATAGATCTTATTGATGATTATCTGCATAAATATTCTATTGAATTTGTGTCACTTTCATATACTTCTAAAAGTTTTAAACCTTTTACTTAATTTCTTAGACAATGTTAGGAACTATTAGCTTCCTCTCTCCAACATCATCTAAACATATTGGATTCCCACATCTCTTACCATAAATAGCCTCATATGTTTCCATTTAAATGCTATAATGGAAACTATCATTATATGATAACTCTACTAGGGGGAGGTGTTGATCCCAATATCCTTATAAATCTATCAAAAAAATCTCAAAATTTCCTCTATAGTTTGAATATTCCTTTCAAACTAACCATCTATTTTATTATGTTAAGCAGTTTGGACACTCATCTATATCACTAATTATTTCCAAATACTTATATAGAACCTCAAGGTAAACCCCATATCCTGATCAGAAACAATGAAGAGTGGTACTTCATGTAAACTTGCCACTTCCCTTATATATATATATATATATTGGAAATTTGGTCAAGGGAAAAATCTTCTTTGATGGTAATAAAATGTTCTAACTTTTTAAAGAGATCGAAAACTATCCGAATATAATTATGAACATTAGATGTTTTTTGGAGTATTGTGATGAAATACAAGGTGATGTTTTCTCATTTATATATAATTATGTGCAATGGTTACAATATACCCTTACATTTTTTTTCATTTATCCTTAAATTACTGGCATACCAAGCATCATGATGTGTATTCTATAATTTATATCTTCATTATTTCTCACTATAATTTTTTGTTTTAGATCTCTATATATATTTATGTTGTTTGGATGAATAGCTAAGGATGTGATTAATGTACCATAAAAAAATTCCTTCTATAATTCTAGTTTTAATGGGAAATATATCTGAGTTCCAAACCTTATAACTCCATCTTTATCAATGTTAAAATGTGGAATATCTAATACCTTTTATATATCTCTACATCATCTTTATGGTTTTATTTAATATTCATATTGATGGAATTTTTAGCAGTCAGTTGGGAAAGATAATATTTTTATCCTCCCATTATGACTTCAATATTCATCCATTGAAAATACATAATTATTGGTTCTTTTTCAATCCTCATCATAGATAGAGTAGCATGGTATTTCTTGCTCAGAGCATCAACCACCTTACTTTCCTTCCTATAGTGGTAATGTATTGAGTAGTTATAATATTTTATCAATTAAAATCATATTTTTTTTGTTCATGTTCAACTCATTCTATGTGAATATATATTTCAATCTTTTATGATTAGCATATATATCACACTTTTCTCCATAGAGATAATGTCACCAATTCTTTAATGTAAAGATCACTGGCAGTAGCTCCAAAGCATGTGTTGAGTAAAGTTTCTCATTAGTATTTAATTGGCATGAAGCATAAAAAATTACTTTATCATTTAGCATGATGAATCAACCCAATACCTTTTTCAAAGAATCACTATATATTACAAACCCTTCCCCGCTGCAGGTTAATGTAAGTGCAGGAGTAGTGATCGGACTCTTTTTTAGTTCCTTGAAACTTTGTTAACATTCCTTTATCCAAATAAACTTTAATACCTTTCGTATTAACTTGGTTAGTGGATTTTATAACTATGATAAATTACTCATAATGTATCTATAGTATCCATTTAACCTGATAAAACTACATAAATCAGTTATTGTGGTCGATTTGGGTCATTAATCGATAACTTATGTCTTTTATAGATCTTATGATATGCACTTTCTTGAGATTACATGACCCAATAATGATACTTTTTATATCCAAAATTCATACTTTCTAAATTTTGCATATAGTTTCTCCTTTATCAAGGCCTTTAATATAGTCCAAAAATAATCTCCATGCACTTACTTACACTTTGAATATATAAGAATATCCTTTATAAAGGCAACCACAAATTGATCAAGATAAACTCTAAAAACTCTATTCATTATATCAATGAAGATAGTGGGATAATTCATAAGTCCAAAAGGAATCACTATAAATTCATAGTTTATATACCTTATATGAAAATAAGTCTTGGAAATATCATTCATTTTGACCCTTAGCTAATGGTATACAAATCAAAGGTCAATATTTGAGAACAATCAAGATCCTCTAAGTTGATCGAATAGATCATTTAAACAGGGTAGAGGATACTTTTTCTTGATCTTGATTTTATTAAGCTCAAAATAATCAATGAAAATACGCAACGATCCATCCTTATTTTTTACAAAGAGGGTGGGTAAACCCCATGGTGAAGCACTGAGGTGTATAAAACCCTTGTCCAAATTCTATTAGAGTTTCTTATTCAACTCCTTCAATTCAATGGGAGCCATTATATATGGACTCTTTGATATTTTTACGGATCTAGGTATGATTTTGACTGAAAACAAAACCTCATACTCTAGGGTAAGACTAGGAAGTTCATCTAGAAATACATCAATATACTCTTATATAATAGGCATGTCATCAATTTTGACTTCTTCCCGAATCATTGGGGTCAAGATTCCCTCATTGTTGGGTATCATAACCCATACTGTAGAATTTTCTTCTACAGTGATTTCATAATCATCCTCACATTGATACTTGATAATATGATGATTTGGGATATGAAATAAGATTTTATAATCTAGATAGTTGATTATGTAGTGAAATCTAATCCATACCCAGTATTATGTCAAATTCAACCAATGGAAGAATATTTAGATCTATAGGTAGTATCCTCCCCCAAATCTAAATTAGAGCATATTGATATATCTTAGACATGATCATTGTGCCACCAAGGGGTTTTATATATAGTTTAATATCCATTTATTAAGGTAGTGATTCCACATTCTTAGAAAACTTTTGTGATTTAAAATAATGCGATGAATCAAAATCAAATAAGGTATTAACAAATCTATAAATGTGATCATATATACCTCGCATCACTTAATTATGGAGATCTACCTCAACAATAGTGATTACAAATTACCTTCCTTATTACCTTGGTTTTAGAGGTTGTTGGGGCATATTTATTCACTGGCTCTATGGTTGGGGCATTGATTCACATGATTTATAAACTTCTTTCACTTGAAGAATTGCATTGTCAGTGGATCATTGTCTAGGACCTTCTTCTCTTCTATTGTGTTAACCATAATCTTCACCTTACATCGATAGTTATGGGCTTGGTTTCCTAATTTAATACTCTTAAAAAACTTCCCTAACCACCTAAGAAAATTACTTGAGTGTTTTATCCCATATTTATTATATGTATAAAATTTCACTTTCTTCTCACCATGTGTCATATCATCAAATCTTCCATGATACTCCACTTTCCTTTTCTTTTCCACATAATAATTAGAGGTTCTAATTTAAATATCAAATTTAAGAGCATATAAAACAATCTATTGGTAGATAATGAATTATCTTATGGATAATTCCCTTAGAAGACTATGATTTAATCTAGTAAAGAAGTAGTTGATTCTACTTTTAGTATCAAGGATGAAACCAGAGGCATACCTCATGAGTCTTGTGAAATTTTCTTCATAATATCCAATAGATTCATCTTATTTTTTGCTTCAATTCCAATAATTCATGCTCCATTTTTTGTTAAGATTCCATGGAAAATAATCAGTGAAAAATATCTTCTTGAACTCCTCATATTCCATAGGCTCTACTTCCACCATTTCTATGGTATTATTAATGAGATTCTACCACTAGTCAGAATCAACTAGAAAATTATAGATGGAAAAAATGAACTTCTCAAGGTTCAGGCACTGAAGAATGAAAAATATATTTTCCATTGAATTGACGCACTGCTCAAAAACCAGTGGATTAAAAGACCTACTAAGAGAGGGTGGATTTTGCCTCATGAATGAATTGATAGTGAGTTATTACTTCCTTAGTGCACTTAAGAGATCAAATAGATTTGTATTATTTCCCAAATCTTGAGATATTTGGGTGAGAATTACCATAAGGTTTTTTATTCCAACACCAATCTCATTAGTTTACCTGTTAATACAATCTCCACATTGTCTATTGCACTCATTCTTAACTCGATTCTTTTAGGTTCCTTCCATTACCTTAACTGAAGGAAAATTGGGAATGAATATACTTAAATTAATGAACATACATATAAGGGAACTATGAAATTAAAAGGATTATTTCATAAATTAAATTCATAAGTTGACCCATGAATCTATAGGTTTCAATCTAGGCTATCCAGGGTTAGTTTTCTAACTAAACAAGTTATATATTCAAATCCTTCATAATAGTTCATAAAGATAATGTGAATTAACCAAATCATATTCCATAGAAGTGTAAAAAATATGTGAAGTTTGACCTCATTATTATACATTAGGTGATGATTGAGTTAATACCCAATATGCCCCATTTAGGGTTAATTCCTCTATGTACATCTATTCTAGATCCTACATCCATTTTTAGTATCCATACAGAGATTTTATTTCTAGGAAAACCACACTATCTTTATTTTACCAAATGTTCAAGATGTTTTCCTATACATATAATTATCCCTTAGACTTATCCCCATGGTTTTTACTAAAATTATCTAAACTAACCCCCAAAATAAATAAACATTTTCTCATATACCAACTAAATCAACCCAAGATATACATAACATAAATAATACATTAATTTCATGATTTAGACAATACATGTCACAAATGGTCGCACAACTTGAGGAATGAAAGGATTAGTGTCTTGGATATTATCTCCATAAACATCATATTTTAGAACACTTGAAAACATTACTCTATAATCGCACTTCTATTGAACCTTTTCTAAACATATCACATGATATAATCGTATTCATAACCTGAGGAATAGAAACATAATAAAGGGGTGAATTTGGATGATTAGTAAGATAAAAACTTATCATAATGTATCAGATCATAAACATGAAGAAAAACATGAGGAAGGGGTGAATATATTAATAAAAGATAATGATATCATATATGATAATCATAAAACATGGTAGAAAAGAATGATATCATAAAAATATAGTTAAATAAGCATACAAGTTATGAAATTTCTAAAAATACACCTCAATAATCATAAAACATGTGATCACAACATAAGAGTGTGTAATTCTTCAAAAATAAGGAATAAAATTAAAACATGGCATTTCATGAAAATGAAATACATTATCAAAATGTGGAATAACTTAATAAACAACTTAGAAATGTGGCACAACTTTAAGTATGGGAAATTTTTTTAAGTGTTGGCAAAGTTAGTAACTCATGATGGGGTTGAATTGAGTTCTCCTTAAAATTTCAATTTAAAATAATTTAGAAACTAAATCCCCAATTTAATAAAAACACCCAGTTAATCAAAATGGTAGAAATATATAAATTTTTTCTTTCATATAATTTCTTAGATATGGGATCAAAGATCGATTAAAATATCATTTAAATAATTTATCTTTTGAAATTAAGTTACTTAATAAAACACTTTATACAAACACAAATTAATAATAGATATCAAAATAATATTTTGTTATAGTTTAGAAAATGGAAATAGAATTGTAGTTTAAAATAAAAAACTAGAAAAATACACGGCAGAATTTGAACAAGGGATTCAGTCTCAAGATGATACTTTATCCCCTCCATTATGAAATCACCTACTTCCAAGAAGTTTATTAATGAATAAAATGATCCACAACTTGGATTGGGTTTTAAAAACAATAGTACACAAGATTTTCCAAGCACATAGCCTCTTTCATAGTTGTACAAGGGATGAAAATGATAACAGGACACACAGGACCTCTTCCATAGTTATTCATGGGAATAAAAATAAAGGATTTGATATAATATCCAGTATTCTCTAGTTTATCATAGGAGACTATGTTTTTACAGATAAATTGATAAATATAAAACACAACTCAAAAGAATATATAAGATATAAATAGAGAGAGAAAAAATATAGGAAATGTAATGTAGCTCGATCTGAGTAGCTTCAGATATCCTAAGTCCTTGAAATTTTCTTTTTGAAGGAGTTTTCAAAAGTTTCTCATAATGTTTTGTAAAATAGAGTGTCATAAAATATTCTCTATAGCATAGGCTCTCATGTAAAAATCCTCTATTATTCCCTCTGTGTTATAAAAATGTTTTCAGTAGTCCATAATTGTTCCACGTGATCTAACAATCCTCTTCAAATAGATCTTATTCAGAAGTATCCATTAAATAATAATCATTCTTCATTAAATTAAATGATGATTCATTTAATTCTTAGAAACTATAAATTGGAGATCTGAAATGCTACACTACTAAGTTAGACATGATAATCTATCTTCACATGAAGTATGGTTAGTTGATCTCAAAACAACTTGGCATGGTCTGCTAATGTGGTAAGGTGACATGGTCGGTTCATCTCTTTATGTACTCAGCTCATATACACATGTGTTAAGTTGATGAATTCATGTGGTAAGATTTTTCTTTATACAGTAACTACATTAGAAGGCATTTTCAATATATTACTTTATGAAATATTATACAAACCTTGGCATGATAACTTGATTTCTTCTTGAAGTGGGTAGTTTTCTTCATGTAGTTAGGTAGACTAATTTTCACGGTAGTTTGATTGTACATAAGTTAAGGTAATTCTAATTACATGGTAAGCTAAGTCTTCAATGTGAAGTTAGTTCATGACTTAGACAAAAAAAATCATTTTGAATCATGGTAAATAGTTTGTTTTCATGTGATAAGGTGACACAGTCATTTAAGCTTCACATGATAAGGTGGTATGGTAAGCTCAATACTTTTCTATTTTGGAAACTTTTTCCAATAAAACAATTTCTAACAAAAACATGAAAATCATTGATGAAAATATAAATATGATTTGATATCATTAAAATAATTATGTTCTTGTTTAATCCAAAATATCCCCCTTTTTAATGATCACAAATCATGACATATAAATTGAAATGAATTGAATGCATCAAAATTATACATACAAAGGATTGAAATAATCATGTAACAAGTTCTTGTAATCATGAAAAATTTTATACTAAATTTGATTAAATTTAATTTATCACATTACTCTTCATTTTAATATTATCAAAAAGAAACAAAATAAGGAATAATAGAAAAAGAGAGAATGACATTGACATATAAAAAGATAGTATAAAAGTAGTACAAAGAGGTTATAATAAATCCCTATCGAAAATACTAATCTAAATATGAATGAGGTTAATATCTAATTTTTGTAGGAATGATATGATCCTTTCCTTTAGATGTATAGGTAAGAGAAGAAGGAGTCTCGGGAGCATATGAGGAGCAGGAGCTCTAATAAATACACACTAGGAAACTAGTCTAAGTTACTGAAAGGCTTGGTAAGGAGTTAGGAAAAAAGGATTAATTTTATAGGTGGTGGTAGGATATGATAAAGGAATGGATAAAGTGGATAGCATGGATTTATTGGAGGTATAAATATAGGGTTCCATCAATCGGGTAAACTAACTGATATCTCATGAACTGTTCTCCAAATCTTAAAGAAAATTATCTTGGTTTTCCATGAAATCTTACAAAATGGGATTTACAGCTCTAATATTCCCAACTTGAGACATAAAATATTGATTAAAAGGAGGTATCTTCATAACCAAATCAAGATTTCAAAATATCCCTTTCAAATCGGACTTTTTGAATATCCTTCTTAGATAATAATCAATCACCCTCTTTAATGTTTCTCAGTCTTGACTATCTTATTTGGAATTCTCATGAACTAAAGATAGGGTCTTAGTATCATGGGTTTGAAATGAATCATACATAGATTCATGAGTATTTTTGAACTCTTCAAACAAAAATTTCAACTCATATCAAATGAATTATTTTATCTTGTCTTTATTAACAAGAGGAGAATAAGAAACAAGAACAAGCTAAAACACAGCATTCATGAACCTCTGGTCTAACTGAATCATTATGTTAGATATATTAGCTTGAAGATCTCCAATTTGAGCTCTCATATCTTCAACTTCATTCAACATCATCTTCATTCTAAAATTAAATCTAGGATGAATATGATTGATGACGAAAGTAACCAATTTAGAAATATCCTTGTATATCACTTACTGTAAAGAGTTTTGAAAGTTTTCAAATGCATGTTTTAGTATCTCCAAAATATATGATTTAAACATAGCTAATTCATATTTAGTGACATATTAAGGTGATTTAATGGAGGGTTCAGAAGTATAAGTAGATGAATCATTATCCGAATTCCTTCCATCTAACTCAGGTAAATCCTTCATTAGACTATTTCTCATTGTTTGATCCTTAAATATGGTAAAAACTTCAACTTCATCATTATCATAATCTTCAAAAATATCCTCATGAACAATAAACTAGTAATATTCAATTCTCTCTTGAATATCAACCTCATAAATCAAATATCCTTCCAAAGTCATTTGAACATAGAGAGTGGTAGGACCACTATGTCTAGGTGGACTGCCTCTATGATCTTCATTATTAGAATCAATAAATTCTAGCCCAATTCAAGAGATATAGAGGACTTCTTCCCCTTAAAAGGTTAATCCAGAATGGGTTATCTTGGGGTACTACCAATAATAGGATATTCTTCTTATCTATACTTATGTTCATCAGATCCAACTGATTGATCACATTCTGGATCATCCTCATAAGCTAAACTAGATTCATCATTAAGGTCTAAAAAGTTTATTTCTTCTTCTTCTTCTTATTCTATATCTACTTCTTCTTCATATATATAAATTTATTCATCTTCTTCAGAAAACATTATCATCTTAATACTACACAACCTCATCAAGTTCATGTCACGACCTGACCCTCGGGGCCCGTGTCATGACTAACCCCAAGCCCACCTTCCATAGGACAGGGGCTGGAGACTAGCACCAAAGGTGTATTCCCTAAAACTGGGAAGGAATTTTCTTTATAACCTGTAAACACATGCAACCAAGCACACATAAAGATACGAACGCAAGTCAACTGTATATAAAAAAGTGTGCTGAAAGTTAAAAGGGGCCATAATACAAGCCCAACTAGAAAGTACAAGAAATAGAAAGGTACAATTAAACTAAAACAGCTCCTGTAAACACCCTCTAAGGATCCTACCTAAAGGGTAGGTACAGCTCTCGAATGGTCGTCTCTGCAGTACACCTCATCTAATGTCCACCTTCGAGCTACCTCCAGTCCAGATACTCTCGCCTCAGTCAGCATTGTACGTCGTCTGCACCAAACACAATGAAGTGTGGGCATAGCCCATGTAGGGGTGTGTATAACGATACTCAGTAGGGACCCCGATACCCTCATGGTCTCACAAAATCCATCAAGGATAAACCACAAAGCAATTAAACCATTTTCAATCCTACTTAGGTATATACCCATACATATACCTAAGTTATCAAGTATACCCATCTCAATCATGAGGAAACACAGAGTCCAACTCAAAATCCCAAATCTAAAATATTCCAAAAAGTAATAAATACCATGAAGGTAAGTACCACATAGGTATTCCACATAGAAGAATACCACAAGGTATTATCATGAAGGAAAGTACCACAAAGGTATGAACTCAGCTCACACCAGGTATAACTTAAGTATGGTAGTAGAGATGATTATTTATAACTAATTAATCATATTACTATATTAAGAGGCTCTGATGGTGACCTATATAGAATCTCTAGGAGCTTACCCACACCGGATCCCTAGGAGCTGACCCACACAGGATCGCTAGGAGCTGACCCACATAGGATTGCTAGGAGCTGATCCACACAGGATCCCTAGGAGCTGACCCACACAGGATCCCTAGGAGCAGACCCACACAAGATCGCTAGGATCTGACCCACACAAGATCACTAGGATTTGACCCACATAGGATCCCAAGGTGTTGACCCACACAGGATCTTTATTCACTCTTCTTGTCACAGCCAGCTACTGGGTTCCCACACTAGGCTTCCTCATCTATGAGAGAGTCTTCTCCTCAATCCACTGGTCAATACTCCAACTGCCACGAAGTCCCATGAAGAAGTATCTCAAACTACTTCCATGTCATAAGGGTCTCAATGCAACAGACGGTTCGTCAATCAGACACCCGGTCTGTAAGTTATTAGCCTTTTAGTCCTGAGGGCCCAGCTAGATTCGTGCTCGATCCAACCCGATCATATTCCAACTTTATCCAAATCCCCAGTGGATTATACTCAGAGGTGTCATCTCACTCAAATATTTCCATCGCCACTGGTGGTTCATCAATCGGACACCCAGTGCCAAAGTTATGGCCAAAAGAGTGTAAATGGGTCGTAGTGGGTCCGGGTCCGGTCCGACCCGGTTGGACCGACCCGGCCTGACCTGGCGGCCCAGCCCGCGAGGGCCGTGAGGGGATGCGGGGTTCGTGGAGGCCACGGAGGGTCGTGGAGGTAGCGAAGGCCATGGAGCGGCAGCACAGAGGTCATGGGGACGCGAGGGCGGCGTGTTCCAATGAGGGCTGCGAGGTCGGGGGTCACTGCGAGGGCACGGGGAGGCTCGGCCGCAGGGTGGATAAGCTATGGACGGCTCAAGGCCACGGGGCGGTTCAGCCTTGGGGGTGTCGCGAGGGTGCGGGATGGCTCGGTCGTGGATGGCTCAAGGCTGCAAGGCGGCTCGGAGGGTCACGACAGCTCGGAGGGCCGCTAGCGGCGCGGCTAGGCGGCACGGCGGCGCGGCTAGGCCGTGTGGCGGCGCGACAGGCTGCGGGGCGGCGCGGTGAGGCCGCGGGGTGGCGCGGCGAGGCCTCGGGGCTGCATGGTAGGCCACGAGCGGTAGAGCGCCGTGGGGTGTGGAGGCCGTGGGGTGGCATCGTTTCCTTCGTCGCCTTCATCGTGGTTGATAGACATACTCCTCCATTGCAAAGAACATAAGAATTATCCCAAGAAATTCGGAGAGGACGGGCCATGTTTGTTTGGCCCACACTCTCCGCATTAGAGTGGTAGAAAGTGGCTAATACTTGAATAACAAGAATAAAAAGAATGGGTAAGGGGGATAAATCAAACACCCTCCCTACCTCGTTTGATTCGTAGACGGAGGTCACGAGGAAGGAGACGACATTTTCGGGGATAGATGGTAATTAGTGACGTCGGCGTTTCATCGATCGTCAATTCGTTAACGTTGAAGACGTTCCTCATCAACGATCATCCCTAGGAATAAGTTGAATTTGAAGTTGGATTTCTTAGTTGGCATTCTTCGTTGGAGAGCTTTCTCCCAATTCTCCAAGTTTCTCCCTTTTTCCAAGAGTTTCTCCCAATTCCACCAAAATGAGTAATAGGCAACTTAATAGATTATGTTGGCATATTTTCAAATTATTTTAATTAATTAATTGATAGGTTGACTTAATTAATTAAAGGGGAGAGTTGTCATAATTAAGTGGGGAGATTAAGATGTTTCTCCCCACTTAATAGGGAGTTCAAGAGGTTTCAAGCCTCGGGTGGTCCCCACCACCATAACCTCTCATGGGAGGTTAATCTTGGTGGTCCCCACCTCTATAACCTCTCATGGGAGGTTTTAGTTCAGGTGATCCCCACCTGTGAAATATCCACATGGGTGGTTTCAAAATAAAAATAAAATGTAACACAATTTTATTTTTATTTTATTCTTTCATGAAAAACCCAAATTCTATCTTTCACTCTCGACCCACTGCAGTCGAGGTGAAGGTCTCCTTAAGTGAATATCGGCACTACGGGTTCAATGATGTCTTCAGATTTCAATTCCAAGCACCGGTTCAAAAGTTATAAAAACCTGCTCACACGTTTAGTGAACGTACCCGAACAAAAGTTTATAAATTCATTCCGTGCACTCTGAGCCTCGGAATCACACACCATCAATTTTTGAGGACTCGTAAAATTTCCATTTAATTAAAAAAAATTACAGGAATTTCCGGTTCTTTACATTCTCCCCACCTCACGGCTTTTCATCCCCATAAGCCATAACTCAAACTAAGGGAACGTGTGAGGGTACTGAGCACAAATCTGAGTCTCCCACTCCCATGTGCTCTCCAATAGGTTCTCGTGCTGCCAACGAATGTACACCAGAGGTATCGACCACCCACTAAGGACCTGCTTCGGTAGATCTTCAATCTCTACTGGAACCTCCGTAAAATTCACCACATCGTCGGCGTCCATCTCTCCATGGTCGATGATGTGAGATGGGTCGTGCACGTATTTCCTCATCTGGGATATGTAGAATACGTCATGCACCTGGTGAAACTAAGGTGGAAGAACTAAGCGGTAATCCACCTCTCCAAATCTTCTAAGGACCTGAAAAGGTACAATGAACCTCAGAGATAAATTCCACCTCAGCCAAATCTCCGCAAACCTCATCGAGGTGATACCCGTAGAAAGACGTGGTCACCATCCTCAAAATTTAGAGGTCTCTGTATCCTATCGGCATAAGACTTTTGCCTACTATGTGCAGTCTTCATCCACTCATGTATGATCTGCACCTTCTCTATGGTAGCCTATACCATCTTTGGTCCCACTAGCGCTGACTCCCCTAGGTCTGTCCAGCACAAAGGTGATCTGCAAGGTCGCCCATACAACGCCTCAGAAGGTGTAATCCCAATGGTGGAGTGATAGTTTTTGTTGTATGAAAACTCCAAAAAATTCAAGTGATCCTCCCAAATAAGAACGAAGTCGAGGACTCAAGCACGTAGCATGTCCTCGAGGGTCTGAATGGTCCACTCAATCTGGCCATCCGTTTGAGGATGGAAGGCGGTGCTCAAACGAAGCTGCATCCCGAATGCCTCCTGCAACCCCTTCCATAGTCAGGAATTAAAATGTGCATCATGATTATAGATGATCGTCGAGGGTACTCTATATAGCCACACAATATCCTGCACATAGAGGTGTCCCAATATCTCTACTGAAACCTGATCTCTGATCGGTAGGAAGTGGGACGACTTGGTGAGTCGGTCGACGATCACCCAAATCGAGTCATGACCCCTGGATGTACATGGAAGTCATGTCATGAAGTCCATGTATATCCCATCCCACTTCCACTCTAGGACCTCTAAATTCTGAACCAAGCCTGCTGGTACCTGATGCTCCTCCTTCACTTGCTGACAAGTGAGGCATCGAGAAACAAACTTTTCTACTTATTTATTCATTATCGGCCACCAGTGTAATCGTCAGAGGTCCTGGTACATCTTCTCCACTCATGGATGTACCGCTAGAGGGGATGTGTGGAACTCCCTCAATACTTATACCTGATGTGATATTGGTACCATGGTACATCCTCTGAAGAGGATGACGTGCTCCCCACCTTCATAAAATCCATCAAGTGCTTGTCCTGTGGATATCTGAGCACGTCGAGTCTCGCAATCAGCGTCCTCATGTTGTGCCTCCCTGACTCACTGAAGAAGTGGGGGAGTGACTGTAAGAGACTAAAGAAAATCTTATCCATCCCGATCCACAACGTATATCTGAAAAGCAGCCAACTGCTTTGTCGCCTCTCCTAGCAATTGTATACTAGATCTTCTACTGAGTGCATCTGATACAATGTTCCCCTTCCCAGGAGTATAGGCTATCTCGAAGTCATAGTCCTGGAGGAACTCAATCCAACGTCATTGTCTCAGGTTTCGAGAACCATATGTGAGCATTGCTCTCTCCGGCATCAGGGCACATCCGAGTCCGGTCCCTAATGCATCGCAGTAGACTACGTACCCTACGCCCTCTTCTAGAAGCCTCAAGATAGGGGCACTAGTCAGCCTCTACCTTAGCTCCTGAAAACTCTGCTGGAATCTCTCCGACCACACTATGGGTTGCCCCTTCTTCATCAACGCTATTAGTGGTTCTGCAACTCTGGAGAAATCTGACCCAAATCTCCGGTAGTATCCAGCCAAACCCAGGAAACTCAATACCTCCGTCACACTCCTGGGTGGCTCCCAAGAAAGAACCACCTCAATATTAGCTGGATCCACTACAACTCCAACTTCCAATATGACATGTCCCATAAAGTGAACCTCTTGGATCCATAACTGGCACTTCAGAAGCTTACCATAAAGCCGGTTCCCTCGGAGTGTGTCCAGGACTATCTGTAAATGATGGGCGTGCTCCTCCTTAGTAGTCTAGTAGATCAGTAAGTCATCGATGAAGACTACTACAAAGAGATCAAGGTATGGCTGCAAGATATTTTTCATAAGTTCCATGAACACTAATGGAGCGTTGGTTACACCGAATGGCATAACCAAGAACTCGTAATGGTCGTACCAACATCTTAAAGCCGTATTCTGCACATCCTTGTCTCGTAATCTGAGATGGTGATAGCCTAATTTGAGGTCTATCTTCGAGAACCACCATGCTCCCTTCAGCTGATCAAAGAGGTCGGTAATCCTCAGGATTGGGTACTTGTTCTTCACGGTCACCTAGTTTAGGCACCTATAGTGAACATAAAGCCTCAAGCTCTCATCTGCCTTCTTGGAAAACAATATCGGGGCTGGCCAAGGAGAAACACTAGGCCGGATGAACCCTTTCCCCTATAAGTCCTCCAGCTATACCCGTAGCTCAAGAAGCTATGTGGGATCCATCCAATATGCTGGTGTAGATATCGGTTTCATCTCGGGGTACAAGTCAATGTAAAATTCCAAATCTCTGTGAGGAGGTAGACCCGGAACATCATCAGGGAAGACATCCGTGTACAGGTCCACCACTACAGGATAACTCAGACTCTCCACATCAACTGCTCTAAGGGTAAGTCTAGCCAACTGATGAGTAATCTGTTGCACCCTCCTCCGGGTAAGTCCATCCTGCGCTGCATAGGCTCCCTTATCACCAGTGAAGGTAAACCTAGTCCCATATATGTGGACACACCGCACTTTATGCCTAATATAGTCAATATAAGCATAGACTATAGATAACCAGTCCATGCCCAAGATGATGTCATAAGTCCTCGACGCTGCTACTAGGAGATCACAATCGAAGCTCTCGCCTCTTAGAGTAAACTCACACTGTCGGCACTAGTGTGTAATCATCGAATCCACTCCCGTAGGAGTATCAAGATGTAAGGATTGAGTCAATGGATCCATCAGAATCTCTGATCTCCGAATGAGGGTAGTGGCAATAAAAGAATGACTGGAACCTGTGTCTATAAGTACTGCAGCTAAGGTGGAGTAGACACAGATCGTACCTCATATCATCTCTGGAGTGCCATGATCGTAGGCCTCAGCTGACTGAAGCTATGCTCTCCCCTTTCCACCTACTACCTGCAGTTGGGGTAGACCTCTTGGTGGTGGTGGCGGTAACATCTCAAATCGTCACCTACTGCCAGCTGCCTGACCTGCTCCTCTACCATGTCGTCCTGATCCCTACAGACCTCCCCGGTCGAATCTCTGTCTCTTCCTGGGTGGTCCTTAGACCATCTACTGATCATCCTTACAGTGGGTTGGACAGTCACGAGCCATGTGACCCTGCCTGCCGCATGCATAACATTGCCCACTCCTGGTATGACTGGCTTCGCCTTGGGTGCCCCGCACAACTGATCCTGAATCATGTGGTTGTCCACCTATAAGTCTAGTCCTCTTGGACCTCTATGACTTATGTCTACTGCCAACTATAGAAGACTCCCCTACGTGACGTCTGGTGGTGGGTCTCGCTGCTGGTGACTGCTCATCATGGAAAATCTCCACTAAGAGAGCTCTCTCTAACACCCCCTGCGTCAGGATGCTAAGAGAAATCATTGAAGCTTTGATTTCTCACCTTATCCCCTACTCGAAGTTCTAGGCCCTGAAGAATGGGTCCCGCACCATATCAGTAGAGTAGTGTGAGAGGTTAGTGAACCTCGCTGAGTACTGAGCTACAGTCATGCTTCCCTGCTACAAATGAAGAAGCTCCTGTATGTGCACTGCACAAAGAGTCTCTAGGACAAACTCTGCCCGAAAAAGGCTCTCAAAGTCTACCCAGAGAAGCATCACCTCGTCGTGAACCTGGAGCATCAAGCTCCATCATCTACCTACTGCTTCCTATAGAAGGCTAGTGGCAAGGATCACCATGAGATCGGCTGGTGTCCATACTAGTTGGAAGACTCTCACTACAACCTCCAACCAATCCTCAACTACCTATGGGTCCATCTCTCCCCTGAACCAGGGTGGCCTCTGGCACTGGAACTCATGCAACGTGCTCAAGCGGCGTGCACTCTCTGTTGTAGGGGATGGTAGCATCGGTGGACCAACGGGTAATGGTACCACTGGTGCCTCTACTAGAAGAGGGCCTTGCACCAAGGCCTCGTCACTCGGTGGGATATCAGTGCGTATAACTCTCGGAACCCTAGCTAGCTGTCTTTGTGGAGGCATCCTGAAAAAAAAAAAGGTGCCCCACGGTCAATAAGTTATACCTGGTGAGCTGAATCAAAAGATCACAAAGATAACTTTTGAAAACACACATAAAATCAGTGTTTTCGTGCACTGAGTCGGAAATCAGAAGTCAGTGTCCTGGTGTATGGATATGTCGGCCACCGCACCAACACAAGATTCCCTAAACTGATAACCGCACTCACTACACTTAACACTATTTCCGTTAAAAAGATTATAGTCTTATGTTCTATGGTAGAACCAACTCCTCTGATACTAATTTGTCATGACCCAACCCCCGGGGCCCGTGCCGTGACTAACACCAAGCATGCCTTCCATAGGCCAGGGGCTGGTGACTAGCACCAAAGGTGTATTCCCTAAAACTGGGAAGGCATTGCCTTTATAACCTGTAAACACACGCAACCAAGAACACAAAAAGATACAAATGCAAGTCAAATATATAGAAAAAAGAGTGCTAAAAGTAAAAAAGGGTCCATAATACAAGCCCAACAGGAAAGTACAAGAAACTGAAAGGTACAAGTAAACTGAAATAGCTCCTATGAACACCCTCCAAGGATCCTACTTGAAGGGTAGGTACATCTCTCGAACGGTTATCTCTGCAGTATGCCTCGTCTAATTTCCACCTCCAAGCTACCTCCAGTCCAGGTACTCTCGCCTTAGTCAGCATTGTATGTCGTCTGCACCAAACACAACGAAGTGCAGGAATAGCTTGTGTTGGGGTGAGTATAATGATACTCAGTAGGGACCTCAAGACCCTCATGGTCTCACAAAATCCACTAAGGATAAACCACAAAGCAAGTAAACCAGTGACAACCCTACTTAGGTATATGCCCATAAATATACCTAAGTTATCAAGTATACCCATCTCAATCATGAGGAAATACAGAGTCCAACTCAAAATCTCAAAGCTCAACTATTCCACAAAGGAAGAAATACAACAAAGGTAAGTACCACACAGGTAAGCCATACAGATGAATACCACAAGGTATTATCACGAAAGAAAGTACCACACAAGTATGAACTCAGCTCACACCAGGTATAAATTAAGTACAGTAGTATAGATGATTGGTTATAACTACTAAATCATATTACTCTATTAAGAGGCTCTGCTGCTGACCTATACAGAATCTCTAGGAGCTGACCCACACTGGATCGCTAGGAGCTGACCCACACAGGATCGCTAGGAGCTGACCCACAAAGGATCAGTAGGAGCTGACCCACACAGGATAGCTAGGAGCTGACCCACACAGGATCGCTAAGAGCTGACCCACATAGGATTTCTAGGAGCTGACCCACACAGGATCGCTAGGTGCTGACCCACACATGATCACTATTCACTCTTCTCGTCACAGCCAGCTACTGGGTTCCCACACTAGGTTTGCTCGTCTCTGGGAGAGTTCACTCCCCAAGACACTGGTCGATACTCCAACTGCCATGAAGTCCCATGAAGAAGTATCTCAAAGGACCGCCACATCATAGGGCTCTCAATGCAACAGACGGTGCATCAATCGAACGCCTGGTCTGTAAGTTATTAGCCTTTTAGTCCCGAGGGCCCGGTTGGATTCATGCTCGATCCAACCCAACTGTATACCAAATTTATCCAAATCTCTAGTGGGGTATACTCAAAGGGACCTTCTCGCTCCAAGATTTCCATCACTGCTAGCGGTTCGTCAATCGGATGCCCGGTGCCAAATTTATGGCCAAAAGAGTTTAAATGGGTTGTAGTGGGTCAAATGTAAAGACCCAAAATTACTATAATTTTTTTTAATTAAATGGGAATTTTAAGAGTTCGTGAAAATTGACGGTGCATGATTCCTAGGCCCGAAGTGCCCGGAATTAATTTATGAACTTTAGTTCGGGTATATTCAGTAAACGTGCAAGCAGGTTTTTTAAACTTTTGAACCGGTGCTCGGAATTGAAATCTGAGGACACCGTTGAACCTGTAGTGTCGATATTCGCTTATGGAGACCTTCACCTCAACTGCAGTGGGTTGAGAGTGAAAATAAAATTTGGTTTTTTCATGAAATAATAAAATAAAAATAAAATTTTACAGGAATTTCTGTGTCTTTACATTAATATTGGCGTTACGGGTTCAACAGTGTCCTTATATTTCAATTTCGAGCACCGGTTCAAAAGTTAGAAAAACCAGCCCGCACGTTTACTGAACGTACCCAAAAAAAAGTTCAGAAATTCATTCTAGTCACTCCGATCCTTGGAATCACGTGTCATCAATTTTCGTGGACTCGTAAAATTCCCATTTAATTAAAAAAAATACAGGAATTTCTGGGTCTTTCTAGTTCAAGACCTATATCTACTAGATCCCAAGGTTTAATAGGAAACTCAACTAGATTAAACATTTCATACTATTTCTTTGGGTCATCCACCCATTATTTTTTCCGTGGATTCTATTTGAATTTCATTTTTTTACAAAAATTTTGAGTGAGAAAAAATATATCAGAAGAAATTACCTTATCCTCTCCCTTAGGAACTAAACCTTTGTATTCTATAAAGGTAGAAATTATATTAGGATATAGTGAGTAACTGAACCTTGAATATGTCTTTCACAGCTCAACCATGTGTCTTGTAACAAATCTATAAATATTTATTGAACACTATTCTTCATCCAAAACAAGAAAAAATGTCTTGATGCCTCAAGATACTAAATTCTCATTTTATTGGATATATCACATGCTAAATAAACTTAACTAGGTGCCTATATTAACCACTCAACTCAACAATAGTGGATATTTTTGGATTCTTATTCCCAATGAGCTCATTCAAGTCATTTTGAAATTCAAAGTGCAGATGATTAATAGGATATGAACTTTGATAATCTTCATACGCTCCACTGTGCGGAACACCTAAACACTTTTCCTAGTTCTTTGAAGATAATTCAAAAACATCATTATTTATCCTTGATTTTAATGAATCTCTCTTCTGTCGATGGAATAACTCAATGTTTATATAAAAATATTTGATTATATTCAGATAAAAAGGTCTATCATTTTCTTTAATCTAATCAGCCCATCCTTATTCTTAAATTGTGTTCCAAACTAGTCATTAGATCATCTTCAACTATTGAGTATCGACTTCTTTTTCCACTAAAATTGGACGATCCAAGAGATGTGTATTCTTATATTTTATTTATGCACTCAATCTATATTTTGACTTCTTCAAAGAAGAAAACTAAATAGGAAACATGGTTTCCAACATTAACTTCATCCTAGGCATTTACATTTGATTTGAGATCTCTAAAGGTTCAAAAATGAGAGGTAAAACATAGTTGTTTGAGATGAAGAGAGTGGGAGGTTTTAGATGATAGAGAACTATCCTCTAAAAATATCTTAAAAAGATAGAGTATATCTAAAGGAAAATACACGTAAAAATTCATATTACGATTTGAATTTTAATTTAAATCATTTAGGGATTAAAATAATAATAAACTTAAATGAAATCAAAATAAAATAGTTTCATGAAAAATTAAAAGTAGATGGACATGGTAATTCTAATAACAATGGATCTATAAATAACTTAATCATAGTAAGTATTTTATCCCTAAATTTATTATAGGTGTGTTAACTATAAAATCAATAAGTTCACAATAAGTATGTACTAGTCATATGAACATGCTTTCATGGTAAGCATAGTGACCATGTGGGTAAATAATCATGGTGAGTATAGTGATAAGTAATTGTTCATGGTAGGTATAATGAATGTTTTAAAAAACTCACAATCGGCCTACTAACCATGTGAATCATAATTCATGGTTACTTCTAGAAAAGCTCAGAGAACATAAGTTAAAACATTTTTACATAGGAATTAATAACTAAAATTAAATTAAAACAATTAAAAATAATTTATCATGTCTAATTCATGTATAATATAATTTATTATCTCAATATTCAAAGGATTTGTAAATATATATGCAAGCTAATGTTTGATACCAATGAATTAAAGAGTTATATCACATTTTTAGAAATGATCTCTCAGAAAATGATGTCTTATATCAATATGATTTGTTCAATAATGATATATAGTATTTTTAGGATCATTCAAAATATGGCTCCACATTCACTGGGGGATCTCCACTCTTGGATTCCCTTCCCCCTATAGGGTTTTGAGGCTCTCATCAGTAGTGTCTCTCTGCTCTCAACTTCTCCCTTCTTCTCTTGGCCTCTCTTCTCCCTATGGTGCTCACCATTTTGGGTTTCCTACTGTGGATATCTTATTCATACTTTTGAAGGTTTATGCTATGGAATCCCTCTATAGACATAACCCTACTCTGTACTCAAGTTAATTTGTGCCTCTCCTGGCTATAGATAGTGTAGTGATAACCAATAGGCTTTGGGATTTAGGGTTTGAAGGATGGTGGGGTTCCAGGCACTACCAAAGTTAGTTTGATTTTGTTCTCCTAGCTTCATCTTAATCCACCTCAACCATGCTATGACCTAGAGTTCCACCACTCTTCTCCAGGTCAGATATGGAGTGATGGATTCATATAGGTCTTGGTCTATGTAGTTTAGTGGCTATTAAGCCTACCTTTAGGGTTTCTTCCCTAGTATTTCTTCCTCGGTTTTCTCTTTTTTCTATAACCTTTAGGGGTTTATCCCCTATCTTTATTCTTGTTCAGGTTTCATTCCCAAGTTCCTCTTGTTTTATTTTCCTTTAGTGTTTCATCCCCGATTTCATTTTTCCATCTTTGGTTTTCTTCCTCAATGTTGGTATGTGTTCTATGTCGGTTGTTTCATTCTCTAGTGGTGATCGTTGGTGGCATGATAATGAGACTGTGGCGATGGTATAATGTTGATGATGGGATTAGACATTCTGGGATGTTTTAACGGAAACAAAATGATGGTGGTGGATCAGATTCGATGACATTTATGATGAGGGGATCCTGTGAAATGGTGTATATGATGTTTGGTGGTGGTGGTGGATGTCAGAGAAGTGGCTGATAGTGATAATCCAATGATTTCATTGTCGACAGTGATGTGATGATTTGATTGTGGTGATAGTGATGAGAGGATAAGGTCAGTGATGTGATGATTCTAGCGGTGTGTCAAGTGACTACTTTTCCCCCATTTTTTGGTTTTCATTTTTCGAATTTGAGTTTTAAATTTGAATGTGGCTATGAATCTTGTAATGTTGTGGTATGTTGTTTTATGTGGATGTTGTTTGGTATGTTTTTTTTAATTTGAATGTGGTTATGTTGTTGTGAGGTTCCCACTTACCCAAAAAGTGGTATTCTAAAAAATGAAAAAAGGATTTGGTGATATATAATATTTTTAGAAATATTTATCACACTTGTATTGTCACAATTTATAGGGAAATTTATTAATTGATGTCCACAATATAGTAATTTATGTTTCATCCACAAAATTTGTATATAGTAACTTCCTGAATCTATGTACTCAATGTTAGTAGTGGATAATGCCATAGAGTTATACTTCTTACTACACCATGACACTAGAGACTTTCCCAAAAAGTTACATGTTCTATAATTTCTCTTTCTAATTAACTTACAACCACCAAAATCTATATCTAGATAACTAACTAAATCAAAGTATTATCCTCTAGAGTAAAACAATCCTAAGTTGGGTGTATTCTTGAGGTATTTGAAAATTATTTTCATGGCTAGTAGATGTGAATCTTTTGGGTTTTCTTGAAAATGATCACACATACGCATGCTAAACATTATATCAGGTCAGCTAGAAGTTAAGTACAGTAAACTTCTAATCATACCTCTATAGGTGTTTTGATCAACTGATTTCCTAGTTTCGTTATGATCCAACTTTTAGCTAGTAATCAAGGGAGTATCATTGATTTTAGTACTATCCTTGTAGAAATGTTTTATAAGATATTTAGTGTACTTGGTTTAATTAAAAATAATTCCTTATTTAGTTTGAAAATTTTGAAATCCAATAAAGAATTTAATTTCACACATTAAACTCATTTGAAATTCACTTTGATCATTTTTAAAAATTCAGTACACAAATAATTTCTAGAATATCAAAAAAAATATCATCAACATAAATTTGTACAACTAAAACATCTCCTTAAATCCTTTTTTAAAAAAAAGTAGGATCAACTATACATTTAGTAAAACCTTTGGAAATTATAAAAGAGGTAATCCTATCATACCAAGCTCTAGGATCTTTATTTAAACCATATAAATATTTTTTCAATTTAAAAACATGATTTGTAAAGTAAGGTTTTTAAAATCCAAAGGTTGTTCTACAAAAAAATCCTCGATAATATAACCATTTAAGAATACACTCTTTAAATACATTTGATATAGTTTGAAATAAAAATGTGTTGTATAGTAAAGAAACATCATGTTGGCTTCGATTCAAGCTACTGGTGAAAACATTTCCTCAAAATCAATACCTTCTTCTTGAATATATCTTTTTGCAACAAATGTAGCTTTATTTCTAATTGTTGTGCCTAACTCATCAACCTTATTTCTAAACACTCATTTAGTGCCAATAGTTAGATAGTTTTTGGGTCTTTCAAAGAGTTCCTAGAATATATTTATTTCAAACTAATTAAGTTATTCTGGTATTTTCATTACCCAAAATTCATGTGTGTCATTGATGTTATTAGGTTCAAGTTGTGATAAGAAAGCTTGATGTTCAACCTAATTTCTTATAGAATCTATAGTATGAGTTCCTTTATCTAGGTCACTTACTAAAACATCTAAGGGATGAAATCTATGAGTCCTAACAGATCTAGGAATATAATTATTTGACACTTCATTCTCAACTATAGGTTTGGGTTCAAAGTGTTCATCAGAATTAGATGGGTTCTTTATAGAAGGTTTGAAAAAAAAATCAACAGGTTCAACATTTATGTTTAGACTAGAAAGGTCATCCTCAAGATTTTATAAATATTTTTTAGGATCATGTGGATCTGTTACATAAAATTTTACATGTACAAATTCTTACACAATTTTAGTCCTTTTATTGAACACCCTATATGACTTACTTGTTATAGAATATCCAAAAAATTCTTTATCACTCTTGGAATAAAATTTTTCTAAATTATATTTTTTATTGAGTATAAAGACTGTACAACCAAAAAATCTAAAGTAACTAACCTTTGGTTTCTTACTACTCCATAATTCATAAGGGGCCCTTTTTAAGAGTGGTCTAATTAAAACTCCATTAATTATATAAAAAGTTGTATTCATATCTTCTACCCAAAAAAATAGGTAAATCATACTCATTAATCATGGTTTGGGAAATTTATTAAAGGGTTTTATTTCTTATCTGGACTAAACCATTCTATTATAGGGTACTAGGAGCATAAAAGTTATTATTGTAGCCATGTTGCGATCATAATGATTCAAAATATTAATTTTCAAACTCACATTCATGATTACTTCTTAAGGTTTAAAGTCTAAGTCCAATAAGATTTTCTATAGATCTAAAATATTTGGAAAAATATGAAAGAGCTTCACTTTTATGGGCAAGTAAAAAACCCATGTATATCTTGAATAATCATTCACTATAACATAAACATAATGTTTTTCTATTAAACTATAAAATCCAGCGGGTCCAAACAAGTCCATGTGAACAAACTCTAAAGGTTGATAAGTTTACAATTATTTATTTGATTTAAAAGATATTTTATGTTGCTTTCCCTTTGGAAAGGATTGCAAACTTTGTCTGTTGGGAATTATATCTTAGGTTGATCCTTAAATAAACCTTTCATATTTATCTTTTTAAGAGAGTGTATATTTCAATAAACTATTCTTCTATTCCAAATAAAATATTCTTTATGAAATACACTTAATCAAGAAGAATTTTGAGAAAAAAATAATTTAAGTTTACATCATAAACATTTTCATTTATAAATGCGGTAAAAAATAAATCATTTTTGGAATAAAAAAAACTTTATAAGCATTGTTGTCAAATTTAACATGAAAACAATCATCACATAATTGAGAAATTCTAAGCAAATTATATTTCAATCAATCTATAAATAATACTTTAGAAATTAAAATTATAGTATAATTACCAATTTAGCCAAGACCAATTACCTTCCCTTTGTCATTTCCATCTAATGTGACATGTCCACCATCCACCTTAATCAAGTTTCTAAAACTTTAGTAGTGCCTGATCATGTTTCTGGAGTATCCACTATCCAGATACCATATTTTTTACTAGAAATATTAAAGAAGGTTTCCTATAAAATAGATTTAAACAAAAAATGAATTTGATAACCATATTTTCTTAGGTATAGATATGTTAGTAATAGAAGATTTTGGAATCTATAATTTATTTATTATTTTATTGTAGGAAGATATGATAATTTTAGAAATAAAGACCTTATTTGGTCAAGAAGAATAAAAACTAGTAATATAATGGGTAGAACTAAAGCTAGGAATAAATTTATTTTTAATAGTTCTTCTCTAACAAGGATGATATCCTATTCTAATAGTATAGTTAGGATTTATCTCTTTTCAAAGCATATGGGTAAGAGCTTTTATTACATTGGTAAATCTATCCATATCTTTCTTTAATTGTTCATTGGATAATTTTAGTTAATTATTTTCTTGCATAAGTTGAGAATTTTTATCCTTTTCTACTATAAGATTGTTTTTAAAGTGTGTAAATGAAGAATGATGCTTCTTTAATATTTTGTATTTATCTTTTAATTAATTGAATGTACCATCCAGTATGTTAAAATATTCAAACATTTATTCAATAGACATGTTTTTTTAATCATTTTGAATCTCATAATGATCTGAATTGTGAGAAGGAGATTCAAGAAAAATATTTAATACCTATGATGTGTTTTTCATAAAACATGTATTGGATTTATTATGATTATCCTCTTTTATTGAGTCTAAATCACAATAACTATCTTCTATATCACAACAAGTTTCTTTCATATCCTTTTTATATCTTCTTCTCTTTTCCTTAAACCTTTTCTTATATTTTATCTTGGGACAATAAGCTTTGATGTGTCCTTTTCTTTTGCATTCATAGTAGACTATTTCATTTGTATAATCATCCTTATTCTAGTATTTTATCCAATTTACTTATATCATAATTACCTTGAAAATTGGTTTTCTTGAATAATTTATTATTTTTTTAAAATTTCTTGAAACTTTTATACAGATGTTCCATTTCCTCACCACTGACAATGGTTGATTATTCATCACTTGATATTTTAGCTTTTATCTTTTCTTTTTGTTTTGAATCATTATTTTTAAAAGCTATTGATTTTATTTTTGTTTCATCCTCTTACTCTTTGATTACTTTCCATTCTTATTCATACATAGTTATCATTCTAATAAGCTCCTTTACTATAGATGTTTACTAATGTCACATGATTCTATTATGGATACATATGTTCCTCTCCATTTTTCTAGTAAGCACCTGAGAAGTTGCATGGATTGATCCATGTCAGTAATATTATTTCTCAATGTGTACATAATATTTAATATCTCATTAAACCTAAGATACATTTCAGATATATATTCATCAGGCTTCATCTTGAAATTAACATATTTAATAGTTCAGGTATTTAAATTCATTTCTTTGACATTTGAATTCCCTTTAATAGAAACATCTAGGGTATCCGAAATCTCAAAATTAGTTACACAAGAAGATATTATATTAAATTCATCTTCACCTAAAGAACATTATAGACCATTCATCTCTTTTAAATTAAAATCATATGCAGCATTACTAGAATCAATCCATTTAGCTCTATTAGTTTTATGTTTTTCATATTTATCTTCAATTACAATCTAAATATAAAAACCAGTACTCTCTAATTGAATTTTCATTTAAATATACCAATGAGAATAATTAGTTTCATCAAAATAAGGAGGAAGATTAGTGGAATTTCCTACATTTATATTCTTATCCATAAATAATTAAATTTAGAAATGAAACAAATTTAAGATCTTTAAACACAACTAAATCACAGTTAAAAACATGTTTGAAAAGCCTATGATACCAAATTTTGGTCAGAGTGGGTAACTAAATATGGGGGTGAATTTATTTCTAAATAAAATTTCTATTTAAAATATTTTGATTTAATAAAAATTCTTAGTTAATCAAAATAGTCAAAATATATAAATTTATATTTTAAATTATTCATCAAAAGTGAGATTAAGGATTAGTTAAAATATCTTATAAATAATTTAACTTTTTAAATTAAGTTACTTAATAGAACACTTTATAAAAACACAAATTAAGAATAACTATCAAAGTAAAGTTTTGTTGTAGTTTATAAAATGGAAATCAATTTGTAGTTTAAAACAAGAAAACAATAAAAAAACATTGTGGAATTTAAACAAGGGGTTCACTCTCAAGTTGAGACTTAATTTCATACATGTATAAATAACATGTTTCAAAGTAGTTTATTAATGAATAAAATGATCCAAAACTTGGATTGGGTTTTATAAACAATTGTACATAATAATTTCCAGGCACAAATCCTCTTCCATAGTTTTATATGGGATGAAAACAATACTAGGCCCATTTGGGACCTCTTACACAGTTATTCTTGGTAATACAAATAAAGGATTTGATAGAATATAAATTATTATCTAATTTATCATAGTATACTATGTTTTTTTAGATAAAAATATAAATATAAAACCTAGATTAAAATAATAGATAATATAGAAATATAAATAGATAAAAAGATAAAAAATGTAATGCAGCATGATCTGAGTTGCGTCAGTTTTCCGGAGTCCTTGAAATTTTCTTTGGAAATATTTTTTAAGAGTTTCTCAAAAAAAAATTAAAATAGAGAATCATAAAATACTCAATGTAACATAATAACTCATGTAAAAACCCTCTATTATTATATGTGTCAATAAAAAAATTTCAGTAGTCCATCATTTCTCCACATGAGTGAATAATCCTCTTTAAAGAGATCTTATTCAAAAGTATTCATTAGAGAATAATTATTCTTCATTAAATGAACTAAAATCTATTTTAATGATTCATAACAATACCTTGTATATTTTAAATACTCCATTTATAAGTTATACATGGTAATATGTCTTCAATTTATGTATGGTTAGTTGAGCTCATAGAAACTTGGCATAGTTAGCTAATGTGGAAAGGTGACATGGTCGATTCATCTCTTCATGCGATCATCTCTTTTTCACATGTAGTAGGTTGATGAATCAGTGTGTTAATATTTTTCTTCATGTAGTCACTACATTAAAATACATGTTCATTATATTACTTTATGAAAAATTATACATATGTTGGCAAGGTAACTCAATTTCTTCATGTGGTAGGTAGTTTCCTTCATGCGTTTAAGTACTCTGATTTGCATGGTAGTTTGGTTGTATATGCGGTAAGGTAATTCTCATTAAATGGTAATATATGTCTTAAATTTTTGTTTACGTTCATGAATTAAACAAATTTTATTCATCTGAATCATAGTAAGCAGTTTTTATTCATTCAGTAAGGTGACATAGTCACTTGACCTTCACACAGTAAGGTGGTATGGTAAGCTCTAGACTTATCCATTTTTTCAATTTTTTCTAGTAATTAAATTTCCAATATAAAACATGAAAATCATTAATAACATGATAAACATGATTTTAGATCATTAAAATAAGGATTTTTTGGTTTAATAAAATAGTAATCAAACTCATTATTCCCACATCTATGCGAACAAACTCATTATGTTCATGCCAGAAAATGTGAGTAAAATCATTATGAACTTACCTATGTGAACAAAATTGTTATGTCCATGAATTACTATATCATGAGATATAAACTTAAGCTAATTAATTTTAGGAAAATACAGTACCCCATCCATCATCATCCATATATATGTCTTCCACTAAAAATCAATCATCATTGTATTTTAAAGAACCCAAGTAAAAACGAATGAGTTTATTTAACATTTCAAAAAAACACATAACATGAAATTAATAAATCATAGGATATAAAAATTATCATTTTATAAAAGTAATAACATCAAAGTAAAATATAAATAGTGATTAATACATCACTTCAGGAGAGATAAATCTTAGAGGAAAAATATAAGCGAAAATAAAAAAAGTGTTCACAAACCCTTTTAATAAAAGATGAAGTGTAAATTACTTTCAAAAAAATATAAGAAAGGAAATTTAAGACTTTTGAAACCTTATTATAAATATTTAAAAATTAAAGATACTTTAAAAGAAAAAAAATAAAGCTAATAAATCTAGAGTGTTAAATAATGAAAAGAAATTCCATTATTAAGGTTTTTAGGCTGTTTTTATTTATTTTTAAAACCACATTGGTGAAAATTTGAAAGAATTTAATTTAATAAAATATGTAAAGGAAAATATGAAAAATATAAAATATAAATTATACATGTATTTCATTAAATTAAAAAATATAGGAAAAATATTGACATGTAAGAAAAGATTTATTAGTAAGAATTGGAGTTATTCTTACCAAAGTTATACTTTTATGTTGAAAAACATTTTATGAAACAAGTGGTTATTGCTAATGAGAATTAATTTCCCCAGAGAATAAGAGGATATAACATATAAAAAGGGTAATTTCAGGATCAAATAAAGCTTGAAAATTATATTCAAGCAATAAATACTACATCCTAATGAATGAGAAATTGAGTCAATGAAACCCTTATCATGGTCCTGATTCATTCTATAAATGCGTCTAACTTCCTAAATAATAAAATTAATTTTATTATATACCTTATTATTAACATTTTTAATATTTATTTAATTTTATAAGGACTATTTTTAGTCATATTATATTTATTTATTATATTGTTTTTGCTTATGTTTTCATGAAAATATAATCAGTGTCGACTTATTTTGGTAATTTTAGTCATCAGAGATAGTATTTTAATACTGAGTAAAATATTTAATATAAAATTTTCAAAACCATAAATAAATAATTATTTTATTAATAAATTATAATAATGTTAGTATTTAAGTTCTCATAGTCATCCATGATAGAGTTTTATAGCATTTTTAAGTTTGTGGTTAGACTGATACATACATGAACATACCATAATTTTATGGGTGGGTATGGTTAAAAAATTGTTTATTTTAACATAATATCATTATATAAGAATCATAATGATATTATTTATATTTTTTAAAGTTTTTTTATAAATTTTTAAGTAGTTTTTATAAATAATTTAAATCAATATGAAAAATGAAAAATGTTACTTCGTGGAGGTAGTAATCTTCATAACACATGATCGACATTCTTTTGTTTTTATAAGTGGATGGGAAGGAATAAATAAGGATTGTTACATTAATATAATAACACTTAAGTATACTAATGATACTGAGGTCATTATATAACTATAGTTAGGATAGTTTTGGAAGAGAAATAATATAAATAAAATGATGAGGATTAAGTAATACTCACTTTTGGGCCTTGAACTTTCTCTTGAAAGTATCCTTAGAAATGATGGGATTGGGCTAACTAATGGTGACCAGATGCTAATGAACATGATATTAGTTTCTAGGATAATAATTATTGTAGAGTTTATAAGGGGTTGGTTTGGAATTAATGGGTGGAATTTCCCCCTTTTATAATGAATAATACAACACTTTTGTGAACATCCATTATTTTTCAATAATAGAATGACAGTATTTAAGGGTAAATGGTTCAAAAAGTGATAAATAATGAATTTTCGGGTGATATAGTGTCTATAAATCCTTAAAAATAAATTTAAACACATGTTTTAAACATGTTCCAAGTCATTTACCATTTGGTTTTTATATTTTACCATTTTCATCTCTACCTTGGTAACTAGTTTTTAACCAAGTAATTGATATTTTATTAAAAATATTAGGTACTCCATCTTACCAAATTTTTGTGTTCCGAACATAAATTTAATATCCATTTAATATAATTAAATTTCTAAATAAGATAAATTAAACTTTTAAATTAAAATATTTTATATATAGAAAAACTATTTTTTGAAGAAAAAAGATGTTTTAACTATTGTATGTTCTTAATCTTATTTAGAAATGACTACCAATTAAATACGTGTTTGTATAATTATATATTTGTCTAAAAATAATATTAGAGTCATTATTTAAAACATGTTAATTTAACTAATTAGATAAAAATTACACAATATTAATAAAAAAATTCTTTGAAAATAACAGTTTCACCATTATCACTATAATTAACTTTAATCTTATTAATATTATTTTTATTCCTAAAAAATAAAATTATTTTTTTATATAATTTTTACCTAATGATTCCAAATATAGAAGCTATCATGAACCAGCCCGGGTACCCTGGTAACTTAATAACTGAGTTGGTCCTAACATAGCCCAAATGGCATTCCCTATCCCCCTTGGTTGGTGACTAGCACTTGACATCCTATAAAATGAGAGTGGGAATGATTTTTACAAAAACATTGTGGAAGTTAAAGAAACAAGACAGTATTAATACAAAAGAAGCTCCATTGGGAGTAGTTTACCATATGTCAAATAGGCATAACAAACCAAAGTACTAAAACAAAGTTCCAGAAAAATAGGGAAAATAACCCAAGTCCCAACAGACGTAACTCTCCAAGTCTACGGATCAATAGCTAGAACCATATCTAATTGGTGCTTTACCCCTACTCGAATCTGGAAGAAGATAATCTATAAACACCCAAAGGCACAGGTAGGGTGTGAGCTAAAAAATCTATAAGGTATCACCAATTATTCCATAACAAATACCAATATGAAATTAACCAAATAGAGATTTCAATTTAAAACTAATAGGTTTGGAATTTCAAAAGAATAATTAAAAAACTCATAATTTACATATCAAATGATGGAAAAACTTTAAAAAAAATCTTTACATTTCAATTGATGGGATATTTCTAAAACAATGGTACTATTTCATAAATGGATTGAATAAGCACTTTTATATAAAAAAATTATATAAATCAGAATCCATGTAAAATAGTTTATAACAATGGAAAATATTCATTTGAAATAAAAACAAGTGAGAAACATGGTCATATACCTAAGATGGTACAATATTTCCAATCCAAGGGACTCTACACACTCAAGGTTACATAACAATATGTACATACATCCCTTTTAACTCAAGTCAAAGAGGACTCATCACCATCATCTAAGGGGTGTGACATGTTGCATTTATGTTTTGGAACGGTTTAAATCATAGATTGTTATCCATTAACTCGTTAACTACCTAAGGATTTCATTTTCTCAAATAGAAAATCAAAAATGGGCAATTTATTTTAAGAATGATTAAAATAAAATTAATCCCATTCTCCATTTCAAATATTCCAATTTTCCATTTAAACACCAAAATGGGTTTTTAATAAAAAAACATTCATTTTCTGAGATAAAATCATAAGGTTTATATCAAAACCATTTTGAAACTATTTTCACAATATAAGAATTTGAAATCAATTCACAATTCAATTTCACAAATCACTTTCACAATTTTATTCAACAATTTAATTTTCACAAAATTCCATTAATTTTTTAATAAAACCCCAATTCAAAGAAATTGGTAATTTTCACAATTTTCCATAAAATCCATTTCCACAATTAAATTCAACAATTTAATTGAAACTATTTCCATAAACACATCCCAATTCAATGGAATTGAGAGTTTTCCCAATTTTATGCCAAAACCAATTTCCAAAAGCCCCAATTCAATGGAATTAGGTTTTTAATCAAACAGTTGAACAAAATTTCATTTAAATTAATAAATTTCATTTAATTTGAAATATTAAAATTAAATAAATCAATTTAGGGTTAACATAAGTTGGGAATTGTAACAGAACCACCTACCTCAGGATCAACAGATCTCGAATCACCAAACCCTAGACGAGATTCATCAATTAAGAATGATGATCACAAAATCCAGGTAACAAGGATCAAACCTAGGTTTATAATCTAACACAAAGGGTACTAGATCCAAAATTCAACATGAGGATCCATAGAAACCTAGGGAGGAAGAGAGAGATGATGGGATAATGAGAACAGGAAGAGGAAACCTACTGAATAAAGATCGAACGACGTCCCTCAAGATTTGATCCGCTTCTAAGAGGGGTTATTGGGGTAAAAAACTCTTTTTGGGAGTTAAAATGAAGGGACAACTGAATATGGGACATTCTAGTCTATTAAGGACCAAAAAGGTGGGTTTGGGAATTTTTAATCAAAATTCACATTAATTAAAAACTTGTATGGACTGTTAGCTTAGAAAACCTGCACAGTTAGACCAAACTCTGTGGCCTGGCTATGAACCAATTTTAAATGGATCGCGTGGTTTCTTCTAAGAGCGTGCATGTATGGTCTAAAAACCATGTTCCAACCATGAAAAATACCACTACCTGGGTTTTCACGGTTTTTCTTGAGAGGGCTAATAGTTTGGGAAAATCATGTGCCAACCGTGCACTTGCCCAAAATTTTCAAAACTCTAAAAAAAATCAATTTGAACACTCCCAAACGAAACATAACCAAAGAATTATTAAAAATAGGGGTTTATGAATACCTAAAAATAGTAACAGGATGTTACAAAATCTATTTCACTGAATAAAATTTCTAAAGGTGAGAAAAATTTATTTTTCATATTAGCATACTTAATGTGTTAAGAAATTATAAAAAGTGTATCTCCAAGCAGATAATGATCTTTTTCATTATAAATTTTATATATTTTATAAATTGGTTAAATATATTCATACCCTCCAATTTAAAGATTATAATATAATGGTAATATTTAATATTTTTATTAAGATAATTCGGTTTTTGTTTTAGTTCAGTGTTGCGTGCAAGACAAGCTACTCACATAGTATTTAATTGAGGAAAAATATTTACTAAAATCATGCATTGTTATATATAACAACAATTATAGATATTATATTAGAATTAATTCATTTGAGGCATTGTGTTAGTGGTTGTGTCGATCTTCATTATTCTGGACTGAGGTTGGGGAGTCAATGGTTCATGGTCCAGATATGGTGCAGAGCACTATAGAGAGGCTTCAAATGATTTAGGGGTGGATAAGGGTGGTGTAAGGCCATAATCATCCTTATGATAATCAGAGGAGGAAACCTTTATATTTTGAGGTTGGGACCATGTGTTCTTAATATTTCCCTTATCATTACCCCCTCCCAAAAAGTGTACCCCTCCTAGGTCGACAATGAGGGAAGGGAGATAGTGACTTCCTGAGTCCCGTATCCAGTAGGCCTCAACTTAGCAACTCGAACCAATGGTATAATAAACATGTATATGGGATTCATTACCCTCTAAAAGAACATTCATAAGAGAGATATAAAATAGATACACCAATCAAAACTTGCTCAGATATATAAAATAAATTCCAAGTGCATACATAAAATGCCATACGGTACTATAAAAACTGAAAGGAAAACTATAAGTACCAAAAGGTAAAGAGGATAGTGACCACGAAGACCAAAAAACGCCTGCAAAACCACGAGCTAGTGATATCCAACTTGATCTCCAACCTACTTCATCTGACCTAAAAAACAGTTTATATATACTTAGGATGAGCATAATATCATACTTAGTAGTATCCTCCCTAGAGTCTCTCATGCAAAAGATAAAGAAATCATGATAAATCATAGTGAACAATATCAAAACTAACTTTTCACCTAAATAGGTATACTATGTTCTCAACCTCACCATGTCTAACTCTCAGTAATTATCATACACAATAGAGCATATAATATAATAATGAAACATAAATGGTTCCCCTCTCCTACTTACCCACTATTTTCCACTCTTCCCCAACATCACAAGTCCTGAGCCATCTCTCTCCAAAATAAGCCAGCCCGAAGACACTTGTTCAAGGAATCACAACATGCACCTCATGCATCACATCATCACATCATCCCATATCACATCACCATATAGTAACCAAGTAGTTTCTACAATCCACCACATCATGTATGATGTTTATCACACATCTGGTATTATACCTCAAGCCATTACATCCCATAAATTGAGTAAGGTACCACAATCCATCACATACTACACACGCCATACCTATAATAACTCTTTGGATACTATATTTGGTAATACATGTGTGTGAAATAACTAAAATCTACCACATCCCTCTATACACATATATGGTGAAACTAACCATCATTCATACCAGCACAAGTAACTACCAAGAGAAGAGATTAAAGCCATAAGAGGTAGTCATTCATCTATCCTCCCTTTAGGATGTTGGGGAAAACACCCTCCCAGAATCCATTGGGTGTCAGTCACCCTAACTAACATGGGTGCGGCAGCATATGAAATCATAGAATATACAGGATATAAATATCTTACAACCACAATATGGTCATAACCTAGTCTTAAATTCAACTGCAGTTAATGTCGGTCGGACTCCCAAATGCCACTTCTATAAAAAGATATCCTATAAGCACACAAGCCTTTAAATAGATACATTAATTACTTGTTTTTTTTAATTTCTTTCCGTTAATAAATTTATTATCCATTAAATTAACCATTAACATTATTTCCAGACACATTCATTAATAATCATAGTAAATTCCATGCCCTCTAGGGATAATCCAAACTAAGTCTATGGTTTCTCAAGAGTAACATATTTTTAGAATTTTCATTCCATCAACACCAAACCCATGGTTTAAGAATTATTTAATCATTATTAGAATCATTCCATAAACAGGTACTCTAGTAAAACCATCTTAAGCTACCACAAATAGTAAACATGCAATCAAGCACATCTAGCAACCTTATGCAGTGGGGAAAGGAATGCAGCTAAAACAAGCAACCCAACCATCGACCCTTAAAAATATTCATAAGTAAGCATCCCAGCTCTTAGTATCACATAAATGGGTAAGCACAGATTTAATCTATTCCACCATCTCTGGTTCCATACCCAACACCCACATGAATATCTCGATGTATCTCACCATCATAGGTGTCAACTACTACCACATCATCTCATCTTCCCCACGCACATCACATCAGCCATCTGAGTATCATATCACATCCAGGACTCCCCACCCTATATCACATCGCACAGAAAATATCACATCTAGATAAAATCACAAAATTAGCTGGAAACAAACAGTCACATCCAACAGGGAAATATATTCCCTAAAACAAGGTATTTATCCATCACACACAAACGATCTATCACATCTCCAAGCTCAAGGCACTCGGTCTTCTTAAGAAGTTATGCAACTCAGGACCTATAAATTATATTTATCAAACTAATGGTTTTTATTCCATATTTAATTAACTAATTCATTAGTCATAGGTTTCAACTATGAGAAACCTAAGGCATCAAGCTATAACAAACTATCAAAATATTAAACATTATCTCTATCATTTAAACCAGTTTTATCAAAATATGAGAAGTTCCATTAAAATTTAACATACCTTTTTATTATTATCAACAAGAATAAACATGGTTCACATTATTTAACAATTAAATTGTCATGGAATGCGTATTTCATAAATTTGATAATAATCAATTTACATGAAACAATGGAATCAAACAAGAATCTTATTTAATTCTTAATCCAATTAATCAATTATTTTCGACTTTATGTTATTTACTAATTTTTATCAATAAAAACATGTTATTACATAGTATAACAGGACATGCTAACAAGCATAACATAGATAGCACATTATCTAGAAAAAAACGAGGCAAATCGTTATCATGGTAGAAAGAAACATCATGATATATCTACAACCAATTATTTATTAATCTGGTTAAATCATTGTTAGGTTAATTTCACTTCCATACAAAGGGATAAACCATGATCAATTTATGATTGAATGTAAATAAAAGAGAAGCAATGAATTCCCTGCCTCAAAGTCATCAATGTTCTTCTCGTGAGAATGGACCAATGTCGTAGATCCTGATCACCTCTCTACAAGAATACGCATCCCTTCAAGGATACTACAACATAACCACGCCGAAAAATAACAAAAACATTTTCCATTAAAAATATAGAGATGAACCTTTATCATATAGAAATAAGAATCGAGAGAAGCCAGATTTAAGAGCCATGATAGAAGAGGTAGAACGTACCTTAAATCTTCATGGATCAAAGATAGGAAGCCAAGAATCGATCCTTGTCAAAGTAATTCCATGTTTCCTAAAGAGACTGTCATTGGACACTTAAAAAATCATCGAATTCCATGGGTTTGAGGAAAAACCTTAGGAATTATAGAATTTAAAGGAGTGCTACAAATGGGATTTACATGGTGTGAAACCCTTTCACGTCATGTAAATTCCAGGCTTTAGATCTCTTAGAAAAAACACCACCTCGAAGCATTTAATACTGAATATTTATATGTCATGTATCTCCTCATGAACCATCCTCAAACAAGACATGAATGGATTTCAGGCCATGAACAAGCTCTAACAAAAGTCATGAACTATGAATACATGACATGAAATATTTACGTGCCATGTATTCTCTATGATTATAGC
Source organism: Viscum album (assembly GCA_963277665.1). Lineage (NCBI taxonomy): Eukaryota > Viridiplantae > Streptophyta > Magnoliopsida > Santalales > Viscaceae > Viscum > Viscum album. The sequence continues at coordinate 353,589 of OY728152.1, read as the reverse complement.
TTTTAGAAACCGTATGCCTCCAAACCCACTCCAAGCCTCCTCTGATAACCAAAATCTTTTGAAACAAAAAATATATATATAAAATAGATATAGGTCCTTATATTAGATACCTATCATGTAACGCCTCGACCCCAATTACCCAGAGTTGGTGCATTATTATATAACATTGGCGTGATCACAAAGGATCAAGTCTCGAAAGACCGATTAGTTTAGTATTCTTGGAAACACTAGATATATTCATAAGTCTTACATTACATCATAAGGTAAAAAAACTATAACAACATCTTCTCTTCATATCCCCTCATACTATCCCTGCAGGTCATTCATAAATTACTTCTTCACATCCTGTGAAAAATAAAACATTGAAAGGGGTGAGCTCAGATGCTCAGTAAGGATAAAAATATAGCAGAAGCTTTCATAGATAAGTATAAACACTTAAGTCAATGTATAACTAAAACAAAAGCCTTTTAAACTTTAACTTCATCATAATATGGAAAAGATAAAATGAAATAATTCCATTTAATTATTCACATGGATATTCTACTAGTCGAATAATCACATGCAATATCAATAACCACTTTCATAATGATGGAATGCATAATGCCAGACTATCATAACCACGTATCCAAGGCCTCGTGCCGAGAATACAAATAAGATTTTTTCAAGGCCTCATGCCAAAACACTAGTTTGCCTCATGACACCTACCGATGCATTGAGGAGCTATAGTGGGCTCCAGCTGTCACTTACTAATTCCAATGCATTCCTCATATGAAAAGTTTGAAATATGACATAGACATTCATATTAAACTAGCATACGAAATGTCAATACTCAATCGAAAAACCATGAATGGTATAAAAATAGCACATTCACAGTCAAATATAACTCATTCTATATAATATGGAAGACTGTATTGTATCAGATTAATCTCAATCAAGAATAATGAAGGATATTGACAGATGAAAATAATCGTCAAAACTATTAGAGATAAATATCCCACTTTTCTTGAAATCATTTAAAAGTCACACTATTTGTCAAGAAGCCATTTAAAAATAGATTTTTGAATCAAAGTGTCCCATACCACTTTGAAACTTTTAAAAGTAATTTTAATTTTAAAACTTTAATGTCTATATAAATAAATTCTCAAAACCATTTTTAAAACATGGACATTAATGAGAAATATTTAGAAGAATAAATCTTTAAAACACTTAAAAATGTATTTTAGTTAGAGTTTCTAACCAAAAGAGAGACACTTGAATAAAAATAATTGAGGTAATAAAAACTTTATAATATCATGAGAATAAAGGGATTCATGATATACTATGTCAAAGTACATTATATACACCATATAAAAGTGATTTGGTGTATAACAACAAAGAAGTCTCAATGGAATGTAAATTGAGATGAATTATCTTATAAAGACCATATCCTTAGGTTAAGGATAAATCAACGACATAATTATGTGTGACAAATATAAATACACTCAATATGATTGGATATTTAGTGTAAATCAATCAGATGATATTCACACATATTCTTTTAAAAACAACACTAATGAATTGGATATTTAACTCAACAAATCGAGATTGAGTAAAAATTACTCTTATCAAGTTCATACCGATGACCTGATAATTTATCAATGGAGTGATTATGTGTATAAAAAGTATATCCACAGAAAGGGGAGTGGAATTTATGACATAATCAAATGAATAGTGATTCTACGCATAATCTTGGAGTAAAATAATCAATGAAGTATGCGTAAAGCCGAATGAGTGGAAATTGAAATTTCAAATTCCATTATTGATTTGGTAACATACAAAACATACACCCATGAAAGAAGTATCATACAATGATGATGTAAATATACATGAATTAAATTATATTACACAATGAATACAAACATGGGCATTACACACACCACATGTAATAAATAAGTGGTGAACAATGGAATTCTCACGGAATTAAAAGTGAGATAAGAAACCCCTTACATTGTACTTTTTCCTTGGTCAAAGGTAGGTTAACCTAATGTATAATGGTGAGATAATTATTATTGAATTATACAAGAATAATTTACATTAATATGATATCATATATGATCTTTTAACATTGATTTGTTAATAATATCTTAGTATTATCGTCATTTCGGGTGTTAACTTACTCGTTTTCCTTTATATTCTTTATTACGTAAGCCATGTTTTTTATGGATAGGTTGTATCTTATTCATATCCAGAATTATATCAAGTCCTTAAAAAAAATTTAATCATCAAATGAGAATTATACTTGAATGGATACGATGGAGAATGAATCTCATCGCGTTCGTGGAGACGGTAGTCCGTATGTACGCATGAGTGATAATATCATTCTTTTGATGTTAAAATAATATATAATTGGATGTTATATCATATATACAGAATAATTATCATGTTATATTTATTATTTACATGAATTACACATCATTATTATACCCATCCAAATAATAATTTATTGAATGACAATTACACCACGACGTGGAGACGGTAAGTCGTACGTACGCACGTATGGTGACATGTCATTTAAAGGATGGATAGAATACTGAATATGGTTATACCATATTTATAATAACATCACAGTATATAGAAGATACTTGAGTTATTATTTTAGAATAGAAATAACAAATAAAGAAGAAGTTGAAGAAGAAAGGAACTTGAAAGAGGGTGGTGAAACCATTACCTCTTCTTCGGGTTCTTCCTTTTGATTTGATCTAAAGGGCTCCTTAGGTTGGATTTATGATCAAACTAAGACCTATAGGTTGTATTGATGGAAGTTTAGAGAGTATTTGGTCAGGTTTTGGCCGATCCAAAAGGCTTTTAATGTGTGAATTAGTGAGAAGGGGGAGTGCTCTTTTATAAGAGGGGTGAGGGGCACCTTTGGAAAAGCAAAAATATTATTTTATAATAAATTCATATTCGGTTTATAATGGCTCAAAAGTGGATTATTTAAAGTTTAAGGTGGGTATGGGTCGAAAAATAATCAACCAATATAATTTAGACAGGTTTGGGTCATTATATTAACCTTATCTTTAAGTATTAACTCTTAGTTAATTAGTTTCACTTTTACAATGTCTCTTTGTATTTTTATATTATATGGTTAATAAAATTACTATATACATACAAGAGACCCCCAAGTGGTCCATTAATGATACACCTATAATGATATAAGTCTCTTGGCCGAACCTTAGATTTTTAGGAATTGAATATAAATTAATAATATAATATTTTGTTTTAAAAACTCCTTTATGTCAATTTTGACACTATTGGGTATTTTGTTTTTGATAAATTCATAACAGCATTATTACTTCTAAAAAAATTTATATAATCAATATTAATATGTCATATTAACCTAGAAAATTATTTTAATTCAGAAAAAGTCTCAAATTACATTTATTTTGATATTTATAATATCAATTATTTTAATATTTCATTAATTAGGTAATTACTGTACCACCATTGTGTCATAAATAAATTAAATTATTTAATGTCTAAAAATTATAAATAAAATACCATTATGCAGGAAATATTTTTATCTTTCTAATGAATATTTAAAATCGAATTTATCTTATGTATACCCCTATATTAAAAATGTTTTATTAAATAAACTTTGATTTTAACTCTTTTAACTCTTCTTTGAATTAAATAATAATAAATGTCCTAATCTAATACAAGTGGACCTAAATGATAATATTTTACTCCTATGGTTGTTTTTGGTCGAGATACACTTGTCCAATAGAATTAGGACATGTGTTAGGGTAATATTAATATCATTTTTACCCTTAATTACCCTATTTACTTTTTATCGTGGTAAATAAAAGTAAAAAGTTACTATTCACCAAAAATTATTTTCATCTCATTGAACCACATTTTACTCCTTTATATTAACTGTGTCTCTAGGATTTTCTAAATTCCACTCACAAAAGCGGTAAAATTAAGTTTTATGAAAAATTCAGTTTTTTAACTACCACTTAGTGGTTTCACTATTCATCAAAAAATGAAAGCTTCTAGAAAAATACCAAAAAATAGGCCTAAGATATATTTGATATTATGAATTCAAAAATGATGTCTATTTTACCAAATTCAAAACATATCAGTTTCATTAATTAATTTAAAAATTAATTCTCGTCGTCAAAACAAATAGCGTGTTTTTAAGAGATAATAACTATCAAAAGATTGACACTTGTTTATGTCTGGTTTAAATGTGAAATTACATCCAATGACCAACATTGTATTAAATGGAAAAAATATATTCTAAATATACTTTAAAACCACTCAAATTAATAATTTATCACTATTAATTATTTCGATTAAAAAAGTTGTTTTTAATTAAAATTTAGTAATTTTCACTATTCATCAAAATATGAAAGTTATCCGAAAAGTACCAAAATTTCACCCTAAGCTAATTTCGATATTACAAATCCAAAAATGAAGTCCATTTTGAAATATAAAATTTATAAAATTTCAAAAAGTAGGTATTACTATTCATAACGGCTAGTTTGATTGGTTGTGGTGTGTTAGAATCTCGAAGTTGCGTACAATGCACGCCATTGCATTATTCAAAGGGAAACGTACCATGGAAGATTGGGGTGTTACATATCAAATAACTCTAATCCTTGAGAATCCAAAACCCAACCCATAAAGAAAATGAAAAGGGGTCATATGAACAACTACCTTGCAAGATACCTATCAAGGATATCGCTATCATAGGAGCTCAACCACATCATTAGAGGAACATTTTGGAACCACCAAATAGTAAAAAAAACATCTCTTAAACACTCTCTTGAGGGAGATAGCTCTCATATGAGAGTTAATACACAATAATAAACAAGTGGGAACAGTCTCATAAACCATAAAGGTTAACATCAACAAGATAATATCTAAACATCAAATAGATTGGGGTAATGAGTTCCCATCTAAAACTCATGATCCCAAGTACTCTCCTACATTCCACCATGACACCACAAGACACAAACCAAGAGAATAGAAACCATGTGAAACACATTCTATTGGCAGTCATGGATCTCCATAGGTCACTCCTTGAAGGTTGCATTATCATAAACATCGATCTCACTCCAGTAGATGACATGAGAGTCATCATGAAGATAACGATAGATCTATGATATGTGAAAAACATCACATATCCATATCATTTGTAGGGGAAGTGATATCTAATATTCCACAACTCCAACATGATACACACCTCAAAAGGACCAACAAACTAGGGAGAAATCTTACTCCCACAACCAAAACTTCACTGCCTGTGATGAGGATTCACCTTCAGGAACATGTGATCTCCAATATCAAACTATGGTGGTATCCTCCTATGATTATCATATCATTTTTTATGATCCTACACTACCTTCATCCTCTCATGAATTACCTTAATCATATCCATCATATTTTGTGCTTGTTCCGGCTTGAGAATTGCTGCCTCTCCAACCCCAGTCCAGCATAACAGAGAAAGGCAAGGTCATCCATGCAAATATTCAAATGTTGGCATACCAATGATGGAGTGGAAACTATTATTGTAAGAAAACTCAACCAAGGGTATTTTTCTCATCCATGAACCTCCAAAATCCAGGAAACAAGAACGCAACATGTCTTCAAGATTTTGGATGGTCTTCTCTATCTGAGTGATCGTCTATAGATGAAAAGAAGTGATAAGGTATAACTGATAACTAAAAGCATTTTGGAGACCTCTCCACACCCTAGAGGTAAAATAAGGATCTATATTAGAGATGATCATCCTCGTGAATCCATGGAGTTGTACCACCTCCTCCAGATACTTCCTCAACAAAACCACCACTGATCTTGACTCTCAAATTTCTATAAAATGGGATGATTTTTTCAAGTGATCCACTATCACCCATATAGAATCATATCCTCCATAAACTTGAGGTAAATTGGTAACTAAGTCCATTAATATGACCTCCTGCTTTCCCTGGGGAACATATAATGGATGGAGAAAACCACTGGGAACACAACACTCTGACTCCACTATCTGGCATACCAAACATCCAGAAAAAAACTCTACAACTGCACACTTCAACCCAGGACACCAAACATGACCTCTCAAAGCTCGAAACATCTTTTTCATATCAAGATTTACTACCAAAGGTGAGATATAGAACTCATGGAGAATCATCTCAAGCCCTAATAAAGGAATAAAAATCCTTCCCTGGAACAAAACCTAATGTTTTCTATCCTCAAGATAACTATCAGGGGAATTTCTAAAAACAACTCAGTCTGTCCAGACCTCCACCTCAGAATCCCCCAACTAGGACTCCTCCACCTATTGCACAAAATAATATTGCACCATTATTTGGAAAATACAACCTCTACATCAAACATTTCCAATATTTAGATTCATCATTGAGAGTTCTTCCATAACTCTCCATGAATCTCCATATTCACGCATAGCATTAGTATGTGACTTCCTAGTTAGAGCATCAACTACAACATTTTCATTCCCTCACATATATGAAATCTAAAATTCATAATCCTATAAAAATTCCATCAACCAATGTTGATGAAATTTAAATTCACGCTAGGATAAGACATACCTCATACTCTTATAGTTAGTAAAAACCACAAAATGCTTACCAATGGGGTAATGTCTCCACAAATTCAAATAAAACACAACTAACACCAAATCAAGATCAAGGGTGGAATGGTTAAACTCATGGGGATGTAATCACTGATACCCATAAGAAATAATCAATCTATAGTGCATCAGAATATATCCCAATCCTAGATGAAAAGTTTCAAAGAAAACCTCAAACTGAACTCCTTCTACTAGAAAACAAAGGACTATAGCATTGACCAACTTATCCTTAAAATACTCAAAGGCTTCCTGAAACTAGTTAGTCTATAAAAACACATAATCATTCCAGTTCAGGTCTGTTAGAGGAGTCAAAACCTAAGATAAATAGTCTATGAAGCTCTTATAATATCTTGTAAGACCAAGGAAACTCCTCCCTTATACCACTATCTTGGAGGCTTCCCAAGAAACAACTACCTCTATCTTTAAAGGATCCACAGCTACTCCCTTCTCGAATACCACATGACCTAAGAAATGGAATTTATGATCCTAGAACTCACACTTTGAAAACTTCCTAGATATTTTCTTGTAATTAAGAACTCCCAAAATGGAATGTATATGTTTTTCATGATCCTCCTCGGATGTAGAGTACATAAGGATGTTATCGACGAAAACCACCATGAACTTATCCTAGAAATCTATGAACATTTATTTCATCAAAACCATGAACACGAATGGTGAATTCATCACACCAAATGGCATCAGAGTGAAATAATAATGCCCATAATTAAAATAGAAAGAAAACTTCTAAATATCTCCATCATTCACATGCATATGATGATATCATGACCACGTATCTATTTTTTTAGAAAAAACATTATCCCTTAAAATTATCAAATAAATCCTCAATCCGAAAAAGAGGGTAGTGGTTCTTCATTATTACCTAGTTCAAGTGATGATAATTGATACAAAGAAAAAAACCATCATTGAACTTATTCACAACCAAAACTAGTGCACCCCAAGGTGATGCACTCATCCAAACAAAACCTCACTAAAACAGATCATCGGAATTTACTCACATCCCTCGCAACTCAAAAGGAATAATCCTATATGAATACATCGATGTACGATACATGTATGGATGTAGCTCGATCCCAAAATTAATCTATCATCAAGGGGATAATGCTAAAAACTCCTCTAGAAATACATCAGGGTACTCTTCTACAACCCTGGGAAACCCTGATTACAGAACCTATGACGAGATCAATATCATCTCAACCACAAAAGATGATAAGGATGGGACATACCTTTAACCTATCTAAGGGTATCACTCACCAACAAACATCAGTGTCTCTCTATAAGAATCATAAAACACAACCTTCTTTCTAAAGTAATCCATGATATCCTGCACCAAATACAACCAATCTATTATGAGCATGATGTTATATGGATGTATCCATAAATATAGGAAGTCTCCCCAAGAGTAGTGCTACCCCATCACTAGCTCATAGTCTCTATATACTTCATACAAGCCATATGAACCTCCAATTGGTGTATTCAATGCCAAGGGAACTGGAAGCCTCTCTACCTCAATTACCAAAGCATGGATTAGGGTAGGTGATATAAAGGAGTGATTCAATCCTAAATCAAGAAAAGCATTCACCCATATAAAAAACAATAAAAGGGTACCTAGAATGGGGTTTGGATCACCTAGCACTGGAAACACTAAAGCATGAAACTATCCACAACCTGAACCATATCACCTATAACCCTACTAATAACCACCTCCATGGTTGTTCTCTACTCTTTGAGAACTAGGAGCTTATTCCAACTACACTCTTCCCACCCCATCTACTCTCTATTGATCCCAAACTAGATCACCCTACTATTGTTGCCTCAACTGAAACTTCCTCAATGTAGGAACCTGAAGTGGAACACTTATCACACACTAACTTCTTAGAAATTTCGGTCACTCTCGTTGTTGATGAGATCGGCCTCTATAATAAAAACATGTGTTGATCCATTGGAATTAGTCTGAGAGCCGCCTCCCTCGAAGAAATAAGATGATGATTGATGGGACCTACCCCTAGATGACCAAAATCTCTTATTTCCTGACAAATGGGAACCCTAGATCATAGTTATACTTTATAAGAAATTATAATGACCCCTTATCATGATGATATGATTCTAGATAGCATTCTCTAAATATCCTATGATCCTATGAGCACCTCTAGATATGTCTTCAGCATGAACATGGTGACCTAGTTCTGGATCTCTATACACAAATCCTCCTCAAAATGCCTTTCCCTAACCTCCTCACATAGCAATAGGTATGAAGCATATCATATAAGGGTCCTAAAATAGATCTTGAACTCTCATACACTGGAACTCCCTTGTATAAGGGTAAGAAACTCCTTTAGACTAGACTCCATCATGGTCGAAGAAAGGAATTTTTCTTGAAACTAGTCTTTGAACTTCTCCCACAAGACTACCGACTCCTCGAGATCCCTAAGGAATGAGAACCACCACTGCCTCACTTCTCCATGCATTATCGTCATAGCTAATGAAACCTAGTGCTCCTTCTGAGCACAAATCAAACTGAAAGCTATCATAACCTCATTCAACTAATCTTATGTGACTAAATATGAAATGGATACCTCATAATTCTAAGTACTCTAGTGCTAAAACTCTCAAAGTTTCCTCCTCCAAGTTTCATCATCATCAACCTCTACTATGTAGTGATCTGCTGGCACATCTTGCTGAACATCTTCAATGTGAACCTAATGAGGATGTCAACCTAGAGTCATACCTAAAAAAAGAACAATATTTTATACTCTTAATCCTATAATATTGAATACTTAACATTAATTAATTAATTAATATCTTATTTACGTTTTTAACTTATACCAAGGTCTACCCATTTCAAACACAGGAATAAGGAAGAATGATGGACGGTCCTTTCCTAGGTCTCTACCCTACAACCAATATCACTTCATTTAGTACTCTTAGTAAACTTAAATGTTTGTTCATCATATCATAAGGGGCCCTAAATACTCATGTATCATCTATTATCTCATGTTTACATCGCTTATTAAACTTATTTGACATTGTTTCTCTACCAAACCATGTAATATCACATGTTGCTAACTATAAAATCCATCATATCCCTCAATATAAACCCCATATACCACTCTATCATGACCCCCTACCCCCAAATTATACCCCTCATAGGCCAAAATGAGGGAATAGAGATGGAGACTTCCCAATTCCCTCATCTAGTTGGTCTCAAGTTGGTGAATTGCACTGAGGGTATAATAAACATGCATATGGGAGGAATTTACCTCTAAAGGAACATACAGAAGAGAGAGATAAGAAAGATATTCCAATAAACACATGATCTTATATATAGAAGAAATACCAAGTGCAAACATGTAATTCCATATAGTACTATAACAACTAAAAGGAAAACTACAAGTACCAAAAGGTAAATAGAACAATGACCATGAATCCAAAATAGCTCTTGAAAAAACATGAGCTATTAATATCCAACCCGATATTTAACCTACTTCAGATGACTTGAAAAATAGTTTTTATATATAGGGTGAGCATAATAGTATACTCAGTAGAATCCACCTCGGAGACTCACATGCAAAAGATAAATAAAGCATGCTAAATCATAGTGAATGATAGTGAAACTAACTCGTCATCTAAATAGGTATACTAATTTCTCATCCTCACCATGGATAACTCTCAACAAGTATCACATAAAATAGATCATATAATATAATAATGAAACATCAAGGGTACCTTTTTCTCTCTTTCCCACTGGTTTTTCACTCTGCCCCAATGTTGCATGTCCTGAGCCATCTATCTCAAAAATAAGCCATCCTGAAGATGCCTGGGAAAGGAATTACAGTATGAACCTCATGCATCACATAATTATATCATACCATATAACATCACCATATAGTAACCAATTAGTTTTTGGAATACACCATATAATTTATGGTGTGTATCATACATTAGGTATTATTCCTCAAGCCATTACCGCCCATACACTGAGTAAGGTGCCACAAGCCATCAAATCTTACACATGTCATACCTATAATAATCCTTTGGATTCTATATTCAGTAATACATGTGTGTGAAATAACCACAATCCATTATATCCCTCTATAAAAATATATGGGTAAACTAACTATCGGGAATACCAACACACCAAGAGAAGAGAATGGGGCCATAGGGGGTAGTCAACCATCCATCCTCCCTCCAAGATGCTGGAAAAAAATACCCTCCCATAGTCCATTGGGTGTTAGTATCCCTAACTGGCATTGGTGGGGTAGCTTATGAAATCACAAAATACAAAGGATATAATATAGATCACAACCACATTGTGATCATAAACTAGTCTTAGATTCAACTACATCTAATTCCACTTAGACTCATGACTGCTACTGTTAAGACTAAATATCCTATAAGTACACAAGAATTTAAATATCTATATTAATTACTTATTTTTTTCATTTCATTATATTAATTAATTTATTATCCATTAAATTAACCATTAACATTATTTCAAGACACGTTCATTAATCATCAGATTAAATTACCTGCCCTCCAAGCATAATCCAAACTGAGTCCATGGTTTCTCAAGAGTAACATGTTTTCAACATTTTCATTCCAACAACACCAAACCCATGGGTTAAGAATTATTTATTCATTATTAGAATCATTCCATAAACCAATTACTCTAGGAAAACCATCCTAAGGTACCACCAATAGGAAACATGCAATCAAACACATTCACCTACCTTGCGTAGTGGGGAAAGGAATGTAGATAAAACAAGAAACCCAGCCATTGAACATTAAATAGATTCATAAGAGAGAATCCAAGATCTTAGCATCACATCAATAGGTAATCCCAAATTCAACCTATTATATCATCTCTAGTGTCATCCCCGACACCCACATTCATATCTCGATGCATCTCATCATCATAAGAGTCAATTGTTGCCACATCATCTAGGCCTCCCCACCTAGATCACATCATCCATCCTAGAATTAGTTATCCTAGGTTCATATCACATTTGATACTCCCCGCCCCATATCACATCTCATATAAAATATCAAATCTGAAGAACATCACAAAGTTAGTAGGAAACAAACTAGCATAGTCAATGGAAAATCTAGGACCTAAAACAAGGCATCTATCCTTCACACACAAACAAACGCTCACGTCTTCAAACTCAAGGAACTCATGCTTCTCAAGAAGAAATGAAAATAAGTCCCTGGGAATTATCTTTATCAAACAAATATTTTTTATTCCATATTAAATTAATCGATTCATTATTCATAGGTTCTAACTATGGGAAACCTATTGCATAAAGATATAACAATCTATCAAAAGATTAAACATGCACTCTAGAATTTAAACCAATTTCATCAAACAACGAGAAGTTCCATTCTAATTTAACAAGAATTTTTATTATTATCAACAATAATAACATGATTAAAATTATTCAATAATTCCATTATCATGGAATAACATATTTAATTAAGAATGATCATTGTATCAATTTAATTATCATCAATTTACATGAAACACTAGATTCAAACATGCCTCTTATTTGATTCTTAATCAATTTAATCAATTAATTCCGGATTTACATTATTTACCAATTTTCATCAAGAAAAAAATGTAATTCCATATCAAAACAAGACATTCTAACAAGTATAACATAGATAGCACACTCTTGAAAAACAAGAGGCAAATCATTATCACGATAGAAATAAAAAACATGTGATTGCTACTAACAGTTATTTATTAATCTGGTTAAATAATTATTAGGTTAATTTAACTTCCATAAAAAGGGATAAGCTATGATAAATTTATGATTTCATGTAAATAAAATAATAGAAGCAATGAATACCCAACCTCAAAGGCATCAACGTTCATCACACGAGAACAGACCAACGTCGTATATCCTGATCACCTCTCCCACAAGAAGCTCCATCCCTCCAAGGAAGTTGTAGCACAACCACACCAACAAAAAACCAAGAAAATATCCTTTAAAAACATTGATATGAACCACCATCACATGGAAATAATAAGTGGGAGAAACCATATTGAAGAACCATGAGAAGAAAGGTAGAACATACCTCAGATCATCATAGATCGAAGATGGGAATCCAAGAATTAATCCTCATTGAAGGAATTCCAATATTCATGAAGAGAGGGTTATTGTACACTTGAAATGAGAGAAGGTTTTGTGTTTGAGTAAAATACCAAGGTGCTGCAACATTTAAAGGCGCATTGCACATGGGATTTAGACACAATGAAACCCTTTCATTTCATGTAAATGTCAGGCTTTAGATCTCATCTAAAAACACATCTCCTTGAATAATTTAATCCTACATGTCATTTTTTCACCCAATAAAACTTTCTTAAACAATACTTTAATATATTTCAGTCTATGAATAGGCTCTCACACGATCTGTGAACTTCTAATAGACAATTTGAAACATTTACGCATTGTGTATTCTCCTCATATTTTATCATCCAGGACACATCTAGACCCACTCCAGGCCTCATCCGAGCACCATGAGCTTTGGAAATATGTAAAGGGTTGGACTACATGGATCTAGGCTCTTATATTAACCTTATCATGGGTAGCATAGTTTTAGTTGGAGGAGTAAGGTCTCTCCCTGGTTTATTGGTCGTTTCAAGTTTTTGTAGTGTGTTAGTGAGGTGGAAGATCATTTATCACTTCCTTCTCAGATTGATCAGATACATGACATATTTCATGTGTCATAGATCTAAAGATATCTTCACAATAATTATCATATCATTGACTAATTATATTTGTAGATGGAGGATGATGTATCATACATGGAGTAGCCAATCAAGATTTAGGATCATCTAAATAAAGTGTTGTGTGGGTGTTTTATCTCTTTGGTTTGAGTTTTATACAGGCATGGAGGTATATAGGAGAGTACATGGGAAAAATATTCAAGGATGTGTGTTTAAAATCCCAAGATATTTGACTCTTTAATTTTCTTGGTAATTTAATGTTTGAATTAGTGTTGATTTAATTTAAATGCTTGTTTCCTTTATTATTATGTTTGGTTGATAGTGTCATCTCAATTGAGATGTATCTCTAAGGGAGTGATTTATTAGTGGTGTATGTGGTTTTCCTTATGGGTTTGGTTATGATTTTCTAGGAAGAGAATCCTTTGAGATGTATCTAATATAATGATCCAAACCTTATCAACCCATTACATTGAATGTTTTGGGTGTTGGAGATATCGAGAGGAGGTTTAGGGAAGGAAGGGTGGATTTTAAGCTAAAATTATAGCTTGGGGATGGTTTTTCAATGTGAATCCTTGATTACATCATTGAAGGTCTGTTAAAAGGTAGGTCAGGGCATAGTTGTCTTGGTTGTGGCATGGGAACCTTGGGGTTCAATATATGGGGCTCTACCATTTTTAGGTTCCCTACACTATATCCCTTTGGTTGTGTCATGGACTCATTTTGGGGAGTTTTTTTATTTTTTAAGAGTCCTTGCAGTGTGTTACTCAATGTTGTGATGTGGACCTTATATTTTGGTGCTTGTTTTTTCTATGGATGGTTTTAGGATTCTAGATTCTAAATTATGGATATAAGAATTACATTTTGAATCCTCACAGTTTTATCTTATTTGGGCATTGATCTTGGCATGATTTATGAGATTCATTCAACTTAAACCCATTGTATCATGGAAATATACCTTGAATTTTGGTTTTATAATTTTTAATCCTTGGTATAAATTCAAGTTCCCCCTTGAATTTCATTCTTCTAAATTTGATTTCCTCGACCCTTGATTGACCTTTGTGGGTTTTTTGGGAGATCTTTTAGTGAATTTTCTTTAATTTTATCCTCATATTTGAGAGATCTATTGTTGATGATACAAGATAAGTTTCTTCCCCTTTTTTCTTGGTTTTCCATTATTCCTTATCCTAATAAGTCCATGGAAATGGTATTGGTTAGTTTGGGGTAATGTTGTGCTATAATTTTTTAGGGGGAATTGTTGTGATCCAAGTTGATTTGGGGTTTCCCTCATGTGGGTTTGGTCTCTTTGTCATGTCTTCCTCATATTTCACCTATGTAGTGGTTTTAAAGCTCCAATTCAGGTAGGGAATTTGTCAATTATCTTTTATTTTGTGTATAATATGGATTTATCATGATTTTACTTTCACTAGGTGAATATTATGAATTGAATTTATATGGATAATGGATCATATTTGATAAAACAAATGGGGATGGGGTGATACACATGTGTTTCCATGATTTATTAATGTTTCTTAAGTGGTTGATATCTATTTACGGTTTCTGTAGGAAATTATTATTATTTTATGATACTTGTGCACTTTTTTTATTTAAATGATAAAAACACCCTTCATAAAAGGGTAATAACTTAGAGATGGTAATAAACCTATTATGTGGAATTAAATAATTGAGATGAAATCATGTATTGAATAAGGAAGAATATAGAATCATTTGATGCTAAAATTTGTTATTGTGTATTATTTAATTCTTGTTATTTTGGATGTGTTATATTGTAAATATGGTGGTTGGTTATGGGAAGATGGTGTGGATTATACAGTGGGGTTGTGGCTTCCTTTCCATGGTTGGAAAGAGGAGGTGTGGTTGTGTGATATAGGGATGATGTTATAGTTACTTGATGGTAATATAATGTGGATAGTAAAGATGAACTTGGTAATAGGTATGGGATATGAATAGAATGTTAATAAATGAGATGGAAATGGGTATTATTGGAATTGAATTAAATAATGGCTAAAATAAAAAGTAGTTGGTGTATTTAATGGGTTTTTATTAAATATTGAATTGAACAACTCATTTAATGTAATATGGTTAGTAATATTTAATATAGAAATATTTAAAATGATGTGTATTGATGAGAAGTTGTGCATGATTGTGGTGGTTGTTTATCATAGGAATTTTGGCTTGTTTTTTGTGATATAATTAGAAGTGGGGATGGTGTGTAGTGATAGAGATGTGTTTATTTTCATGTTTTATGATTGTAATGTTTGATTTTGAACCTAATAGGTTGTTATTTTGTGTAATTGTATTATATAATTTATTTTATTATGATTTCATATGTACCCCCACCTAATTCAAATATCCATACCAACAACCAAATTTATTAGGTTATGGGTGTTTTCCCAAACATCCAGATTAGTGAGGGAATAGATGTCTGGCTACTCCCTCTTCCCTAATCATTCTTCTAGGTGTAGTATGGGTTTTAATGGCTTGAGGTGGTAAAATCATGTGGTGTTTCATGTGGTGTGTTTGCGTAACTCATATGGTATTGGTGTGTTGAGATGTTTTGGGGGTCATGTGTGGTAGGAGGAGGGTATGGGGTTGATGTATTTCATGTTCACAATACCATACTATAGTGGATATTTGATGTGTGTATAAGACATGATATATGGAAGTGGATATGTTATGATGAGGATGATATGATTATGGAATCTAGTATGGTTATGGTATGAGATATGGTGTGTTGCAACATTAAAATGAAAGGGATTGTGAGTATAGAACGTTTGACGTTGGGGTGTGGGATCGAAAAACTATTGGGGAAGTGGTTATAGGGTGACTTTTTATTGTATTCTTAAATAATATTTTATTACACTTGGATGTGATATTTGGTGAGTGTTCCTTGGTGAGGTTGGGTGATAGTTTACATGGAAGGTGCTTGTTAGTTATGCTATTTTTCATTGAAGTATTGGTATGTTTCTTTCATATTTTCATGAGAAGTTTTTAATATGATCCTACTGGGTATATATGTTACACTCGCCCCTATATATAAATCATTTTTTAAATTTCCAAGGAAATTTTGGAGATCAGGCTAAACAATACTAGTTTGAATCTTGAAGCTATTGTCATATTCTCTTCTTAGGGTTTTTACGTGGTATTTTATTTAGAGACTTGTATTTGTATGAAAATATATTCATTTATAAGATATTGGTTTTATTATATATCATAGTTTTTATTGGTGGTTATTTTATATATTCCAAGGATTTATGTGGGTAATGCCTCCCATTTTGTGATTATAACCTCAGTTCTAGTCTCTGCCCTATAAACTATTAGATCCAGGATCTGGGGGTCACTCCCATCTTCACTACAGTCTCAAGAGGAGTTCCTAGTGGGTGTGGGTCATGACATATTATTTACATTTCATATGATGAAATGTATGGAATAAAAAATGATGTATTAATGTATTAAATGAAGGCATGGTTAAATGGTTATAAAATTTTTATAAACAAATTCCATTACTTAAATACTTTTGAAACATTCAAGTAGATTCGTGGTGTCTTAGGAAGATTCCCCTAGGTCATATCCATGATAATAATAGTGCATTTTTATGTCAATTATCCCTAGTAAAATCTCACTTTTCCTTTTTTTCCTTTACCTTTGAAGGGTGCTATTATATCATGGTCAAAAGGAGGATCATTACCAAGCATTGGGTGATTCATAAATCTATGTATACCCTAGGAGTAAGGAGTAATTTTACTACCTCTAAGTGATTTTCATCAAGTTTTTGATTGAAGACAAGTGTCTTTTCCATATTTAATGCATGGTATGGTTTTCATTTTATGTTATGCATGGTTTCAGTTTCAAAGCATAAAAAATATTGATTTTTGGTTTCTTATGTTTTACCCTGCTTAAATAATTGTTATTTGGTCCAATTAAAACTAATATTAAAATCGTATAAAACAAAAATTTCTATAGTAGAATGTATGGTGTGACATATATCCAACCCCTACTTTTTAGAAAAAACCTTAAACCCTTAAACTAGTGAGAAGTTAGACCTGGAATCCTACTACTCATAGATCAATACTCAAGAGATACCTCAATTCTAATACAATACTAGAACTTAACATGCATAAATCATAATCAACCTTTACTATAGAGTTCATAACCCAATACAAACCATATTCATGGTTGAACGCAACTAAATCATACAATTTACTAATCATATAACTCTTTTTATACATGGTATGACATCTATAAGGAGAAATTTAAATAATTTAGACTAAATCACACATTCATTGATAATATAAAAACATTATATTAATGAATTAAATAATGTGAGGAATAAACTAAATAAAGGAACGGTATAAAAATTTATACATGAGATAAACATTTATGAATATTTCATAAATAAATATTTATTATCACTTTATAATTATAAAAGATTTATGAACATTTCATAAATAAAAAAAATGAAAAAAAAGTATTTATTTTAACATGAACTCTTTAATATTATAATTTTAAATTGTATTTTTACCACCCCATTTTTTCTATTTTGGTAATGTGATTATTATAATATTATTTTCAAGATAAAATAGTGGTTTTTTAGAAATTTTTGAAAATTCTGGTGGATACATGGTCAATGCATGATTGGGTAAACAATACAATACAACCATGAACTGTTATATGTTTTGAGATAGGAGATGGTTCATGGTTTGGGAAACCATGCACATTAACCATTAATACCTAGTGGTTGACCCTATTTTTTAATTCTTATGTCCCAACTTCCCAAGACTTGTTACAATTCACTATTGTCTTGTTATTAGATTATTTTTAAGTGTTTAGTATTTTCATGTAAATAATTAATAGTGTTTCAAATATTTAACTTATTTTTACTTATAAAATATATGTGTTTAAGTAACATGTATATTTTCAATAATGAATATAGTTATATAAATTTTTAATTTAAATTTTCATTAAAATTGAGTGGGAAATTTAATATGATATATTGGTTAATTGAAATAGGAAATAACATATTAGTGATATTTGTTTTAAAGGTTTTTAGAATTTTATTTAGATATTATAATTATAATAATATCATTATTTAATAAAATGGGCATATAAAAGGGGAACCACCCTCCCCTCTTCCCTTTATTCACATGATGCCACCATGGGAGGGAGGTTCACTTTTCTCTTGTATCTTTATCTTTTAGGGATTCCTTTATTATTCTCCTTGAGAATCCAAGGTAAGTATTCATCTTATCTTCACCTACTATTTATATTTTCCTCTCTTAATTATATTTTTTTCTATAAACCTATGATTCATGGGTGGATGGGGTTTCTCCATGTCAAGGAAAAATATAAAAAATTCATAGGGATTTTAATCTTGGGTGTAAGAGTGTCCCTCTACATTTCATCTTCACCTATTTGGAGGTTATATGCCCAACTTATGGGTCTATAGTAAGCATTTATGATTCCAAGGATGCATAAAATTATTATATTTTGATGTTATTATGTTTATAATTTAATTTGAATGTTTATTTAGGTCTCAAAGGGTTATATTTTGATTTTATTACCCACTAAAATTTATTAAAGTCGCCGAAAGAGGTGGGTGACTCTAAGTATATCACTTTATTTGAGGAAATATGTATAATTAAGGTTTCTAAATGTTGTTTTGATATAAATTAAATGTGTTTTTATGCCTATGAGTAATACCATAAATTCTAATTTTGTTTTTCAAATGCTATGGAATAATATATTCCTTAAAAATAGGATAAAATAATTTTATGGAATGGGATGTACACAAGGAATTTTCTTAAATTTCAATGTTGTTTAAACATGTAATAATTATATTAAAGTTTTCATGGAGAGATATATTATGATTTATATTGAATTTATGAAATGTTTTTAGTGAAATAATTTGTGAATAAAGTTGTTTTTGGTTATGTAAAATGTTCTGCACCAATGTGTTATCTTATACTTATTATGCCTATATGACTTGAGGTACTCATGTAATAATTGGTTTTTATGGACTATGGTATTATATGATAAATATATGGTTTGATAATTTTTATTTAATCCATTTAAACCCTTGGAATTAGTTAATGTCTCATAGGAAGGCCCGAGTACTTAGTAAAGGGTTTCTATTGATTGATTAACACTTAATCAATGTAGTAAAAACAACATGAAATGTGACTCCCTCATATTTTAAGGAATAACCTAAGGTTGGTTTCATAGGATAAAGAGGTAATATTAATTATTTTTTTCATATGGAACTGAATTCCATAATGTGGTGCATATTCTGTGTCATGGAGGGTGTGGATGTGGCGTGGTTGGGGAACTGCGGTGTGGCAGTAAAATTTGATAGTTATAGTTATTTTTGGAATAGTTTTGGCATATAGAGTTGGATATGGAATAAATTCTTAGAAGTAATAGTTTAGGAAGTTCTTCTGAATTTGTTATTATTGCGTCATGGAGGGTGGTTTTTGGTTATAGCACAGTGTTCTTGTGAGGTCTTGGAGGTTGTGACATAGTGATGAACATTTTGATGTGGTCTCTTTCCCTGATATATAGGATATTATTATTTACCACTAGATGTATTTTTTATTTGTTTTAACCAAGCACCATTATGGAATGGTTATCTTCTTTTCATCGTAGTTTTTTCCAACTTGGTACCCATTGTAGTGTATCCTTATGTGTTGCACCATGATGCATGTTTTCCTAGATTAATTATAAATTATCAATCTCCCTTGAACCTTGAAATTTCTCAGCCTTTACTCTTAAACCAAAGGTGAATCTAGGGAATCTTCAAGAGAAATTTCATACCCAAAACTCTTTACTACATCCTTGAATTTGGATTATCAACTCTTGGTGATTCTAGGTGAGTTCATCTCCCGTTATATTTGGTTTTCCTCCCCTCTTCTTGGATTTTTTTTCTCTAACTTTCACCTGGGAAGGTGATACATACATGGAATATGGATGAAATATTCCATCTATAGAGAGATAATTATGAAGGTAAATTTATTCTAGGTTGAAAAAATATCATTGGTACAATCTTGATCTTCTGAACAACTTTTCTTTTCTATTCTTCACCAACTCAAAAATTGATCATTCTGGTGATTCATGTTGGGGAATTGGCATGTGAGTATTTTTCCAAGTAGTGATTCTTGGATATTGGGTTTCATTACTCTTGAGTAAGGAAGTTTCTTTCCATTTATATCCCTTGTATAAATTAGTTTCCTTAATATTGACCACATGTGTGTGTGTAGTCCTAAAGACCCATGTTTGATATTGATCACATGTGTGCGCATGTGTAGCTTGTGAATACCATGTTTTATTTTGATCACATGTGTGTGTGTGACTATTGATACTTGTTATTTATATTCTATATTGTGACTTTTTTTGTTATTCCATATTTCATGTGATTGTATGGCCTGTGAAGTTTTGTCTTCTAGTAGTAAGTGATAGGTGGGCCATTATGGGTTGGTTATCCCTTATAGGGCGTGCGACATGTGATAGTAATGATGATAAACCTAGATAAATGGAAAGGTTATGAAGACCTTGAGTCCTGGACCAAGGTAGAGATGGGGTACAATGGCCTTTTGGCCTATCCTATGACTGAGACAGGGTATAATGGCCTTGTGCACTGACCCGCGACTATTATGGGGTATGATGGCCTTATTTTTAGACCTATGATTGAGATGGGGCATGAATCCATTATTTTCTAAACTAAGGATCATTTTTCATGTGGATTCTTATAGATTTATGGTTGCCTTGTGGTCAACCCATGATCATTCACTTACATTACAATTGTTCTTCTATTATGAAGCTAAAGTAGGTATGATTGGGTTTCATGGAATATTGGTTATAGCAAGACTTATAGACACATTATTGTTTGTTTCTTTCTTCTAAATTTACTTATTTTCATGGAATACATCTCTTATGAATGTGTACTTATGTTAAGGACATCTTGATGGTTTTTTAATGGGTTTATACTCATACCCTACATGGGAATCTTAATGGGCATGCTAAATTCATGATCAAGGATCTAAGAAAGGGAAAGGGCCTAATGACATGGAGATGGGGAGATGGAGGTTGGGTTTAGAGGAAATACTAGGACAAACTCCAAAGTGATGTTATAAAGTCTTATTTGTTATTCATATTACATGATTACACTCTAGTTTGACTTGTCACTTTGGGGGTCCTTGGTTTATTACATAAATGGCTTGAGATATATGTCATTTCATCTATTATAGCATTTTTATTATTGACTTTAATTGTGACCTCTAATTTTATTTTTATTTTATTGATATGATTCTGATGTATAGATTATGATACTAAGGGTATAATCTCCCCGCTAATAACATTCAAACCCTCGCTGTCAATCGGTAACCTCTTGCATATAGAGATGTGTGCATGAGTTCATGTGGAAATTCGTACAGGACTATGTGATTCAATTTAGTGAGTTACAAAGTGGTATCAGAGAGGGTTTTCCTATTCTTTTCTTCTTGACTATGTTTGGGGAGTGGTAGTAAGGGGTTAGGCTATGTGGAACCTAGATAAGCAGGACACATAAGTTTATGGAAATCTCTTATATGATGACCTCTTAGTTACCGGTGATGGGACTATTGTTATAGTTATGGATTTATGGTTTTATAATGATTCTAAGTATGTTGTTACAATTTATGGGATTTTGGTGTCTTTATGCATCATGACTAGGAATGTTGGATCACATGTCTTATAATACTTATTTATTGTTATCCATGGTAGTTAATTTAATTAAATGTCATGATATGTTATTTATAATTTTATATTATATTTTTTTAACATTTATATTTCTTTAACTTGATCATGATTGTTGTTATATGTATATGATTGTGACTAATGTATAGATATATAGAACTAGGCTTGAGCCTTGAGTAGTGTAAGGTGGGTTATGACTTATCATTTTGGGTATCCTTATTGGATATGTTCTCCTGTATAAATCCCTTTTTTATGCCTATAAAATTCTTAGGATATTATCTTAAGTGAGTTATTAGAGGTTTTTAAGCATAAATTTGACATTATAGATAATGTTTTCTCAATGTTGTCTTACAGGAACACGTATGGAAGCAGGTCAGACTGTTCCCACTAGAGTGGATACCCCTATTTCAATACTAGATATATAGGAGGATGTAATTGATAATGGTATCATTCCTACTTCAATGGTTCAAGTGGTTGAACCACTCCATCCATGATTCTTCCTCATAGTGTTTGGTCAAGGAATATGAGTCTCTAAAACAATGGTCAATTACACTCAGGAATTTTAGTTTTAGCATCCCCCAACCTTTTAGGGCACTGGAATCCCATAAGATGTTGAGGATTGGATCTATTACATCAATGGGATCTTTGATATAGTGGAAACCTTGGAGTATCTATGGGTAAATATGGTTATTTTCATGCTTCAAGGACCTGTTAGGAGGTGGTGGGGTGTTATGATCCAGGCAAGATAACATGATGTTCTTACACAGTAAAACTTCAAGGACCTTTTCTTTGAGAATTTTTTACAAAGAATTCTAAATATATACTATGATCATGAGTTTATGGAGATTAATTAGGGACTAATGTTGGTGTCTTCCTACTCTTCTCATTTCACAGATTTTCTTTTCTTCACTTCACTCTTGGCTAGGAATGAGTCACAAAAGGCTAGTAAGTTTGATATTTTACTTCACCAGGAACTGAGGCATCAAGTCAGGATATTTGACTAGATGACATATCTAGAGGTTCTTCCTAAGGCCTTGGAGATTGAGAAAGTTCTGTATGAGGATAGAGTTTTGGGTCTTATTCCATATCTTAGTGGATCAGTAGGTGGACTTCCTAGTGCTGAAGTGGGTATCTCTTCTAGTAGTAAAAATAGGAAAGTTGATGAGTTATATTAGAGCATTGGAAGGAAATAAAAATAGAGAAAGGTTTCTTACTCCCCCTATATGGGAGTAGGAGTTCCCTAAATACAAAATACGGAGAAAATGAAGATATATTCTCACAGGAACCATAGACTTTGGTAACCTAGGTGAGTAATGTACCTTAGGGGAAGACTCATGGAGCTGGGGTAGGAAGAGTTTATACAATGGACTAGGTTCTAGCATATGATAGAGAGGAACCATCAACTGTCAAAGGTATGGTCTTTATCATATCTACATCATATTCTTCCTTGTTTGATATGATTACTTCCCATTCATTTATATCTTATAAAGTTGTTTTTGGAATTGAATTTTCAGTCAATTTATCTTATAAGTTGTTATCTCTTGACACACCCTTGGGAAATAAAGTTTATTTTCTCCAAAGATACACATAATGAAGGTATCAGAGCGCATAATAGAAGTTGGTGGGTTGAGATTTAAAATATTTAGTCTTTCGAGCGACATAACTTATCAGATCCAGTGATCCAAGCCCCGGTACGGTCCAAGGAAATCACTTGGATAATTAAAAGCATAAAATTAAATCAGAATGTGTACCTCATTCCGAATCTGAGCGTGCTCGAATGCAGCTCATCACATGGATAATTTCTTGAAGGATCCAAAGCTGAACCCCTCTAGATCATACACACATGCACCAATAATTTTTTTTGCACTTTATTCATCAAATTCTAGGTGCTTGCAAAAATCTCCAATTATCTCTTTAACGTTGAATCGATCACCATGATCCTGCACCTTCGATCCATGACGGAAATTTAGGATCATTCACTTGAAGAGGGTATTTCTCTATCTAGAATGTGGAAGGAGAGAGAATATATCAATTTCAAATGGATGAATAGTTCATGTAATGAACCTCTCCTCCTGCTTATATAGTGGTAGGTGATGATACCTAGAAAGGGTTCCCCAGCCCCTGTCAAATCAACACCCACTAAATAAGAAATAAATAATTTTGGTGAACTATATTGTTTCATAAATATTATTAATATTTTATCACATACTTGTAATATATATTGAATATATATTACATGATAAAACCAAGCCATTTAAATTGATGTATAATTCCCACTAATATTAAACAAGAAGAAAATATTAAAATAATATTCGTTCTTATAATATTTTTCTTGTATTCACTAAATACCTCATTAATAATTTAAAAAAAATCAACCCAATTATTTTATACTTGAATAATAGTGAACTTATTTATTCTTCACTGATCATTAATACCTGGACAACCCTCAGACCTCATGGTGGGGCCCACCATGTCTTATTTACCTATTTATTATAATAGGGAAGATTCTTGAATGTGCTATTATGTGTGACCCTCTAGGCCCTTATCTCTATAGAATTGAAAATTATTCACAGAATAAGAGCAGAGTATAGAAACTCATCAAGGCACCTAAATAGATAAGGAATAATCATAGAAATGACAAAAAACCTATGAACATACAATGAGTAATATAAGTTATCTGTCTTTATATATCTAATAAATAAGGACTCGCACTTGGGTAATCATCATTTATTGCTTTATTATTTGTTGATCTATCTAGATGGACTTACCTCGAACTACCTTGGCAAAGGATTTATGAAGGTTCTACCATCCTGATCAATCAGTCTTGAGATATATTACTTCCTCAACTTGGAAGAGACAAATTCTATATTGACCATTCAACCAATGTCAAACCACCAAAGACACACCCAACACAAGCTACCTCATCATGATTTCATTATCATGGTTTTTTCCTTGCATCAAAGTATGTGATCAAATGGTACACATTGATAATGATCTCAAGTCAGGAGACCAATACAGATGTCCATAGATAAGAACATCCAATGAAACCTAAAATATTTGGTGTTTCTCATTGGAATTTCTTTCCTCATGATCTCACCTACCAGAGATCAGAAATTGCGAACTTCATGAGAAGAAGTCTCAATGCTTATGAGCCCCTAGTACCTGATAGTTATACATTAATTGTATCTAGTCAGTATGATGTATCTAGACCATAATACATATTTTTAAGATTAGTTTCATAGTATATCAAGGTTGACACTATATCATATGATTTTCTATAACCTTTTTATGTGAAAAATAATCTATGAACATTACCATTGAATAGTTGATGTAGAAATATCTATACTATAATGGTAAGTTTACATCATTCATATCTCATTATATACATGAAATGGTAATCAAAAAATTATCAATAAAGTTGGGTCTAGGGAACCCACTATTACAACACTCCCACTTTCACTAGATCCAACTTATTAATGAACCTTGTAAGCTCTCACATGATTAAGATCAGCTTTCTGCTGAGTCATGGATTTAGTTGTTAGTTCTTTCACATCTCCACTACCTGGTTATTCTACTATGTATAAACTCATATCCTTGAGTAAAACTTTTAAATAGATATAATCCTTGAGTGTATACATTTTCTACACTATCAAAACTTGACATCTTTTCTAGTAAGAATATCATAATTTACATTATGAAAACACTTTTCTTTCTAAGAGAAATTATAAGAACTTGAACAAATCATTGTGTATTTTACACTGCTTCTTAGATACCTCAGAAACTGCAATGCACTCAGTATTTTTAGACATGACTACCATTGGCTTGAATGAGCTTGTCTTGATTATTACATAATCCTAACTGCAATGTTAGATTATATTGACCTAAGGAAGAATATTTTGTGTCCCCTTATAACTAGTATCCTTTCTTCTCCACATACCAAGTATAAATCCCTTGTACTTTCTCTAGTACTATTCGATAGTTCTGACTACTTCCCTTGCAGTTCTCCTAGATATAACTAATATTTTTCTTCCATAAAGTATATGTTGGTAATATCATTTCTTGTACATATCATGGAATTCATAATTGATCCATAAAAAATCCTATGGAATTTCAAATCACTACATTAATCTATTCCTATACCTATGCATGAATTCTTGGAGAGATTTATGCCATGTGACACTAACAACAATTCTCTCTCAAATTATTCCAACTTGTACTTTGTCAGTATATATATGATTGACTAGGTCTAAGAAACTATTGGATCAACCTTATTAGACCCTATTCCTTATAAATTAGGCTACTACTTTAAGTCAATCATCAGAGAATTAGTTTCATTCTAATCTTATCTAACTGTAAGACCAATAGTTATTTTCCACATGTTACAAAAAATATTTTACTTAAAAATAATGGCACTCCCACTAACCTTTTTTAGATACATGGAAAATATTAATTCCAAATTAATGTTCTATGATATTGTTTATTACTTCAATCCTAAAATGGATTTTAGTAACTTGTACCCTTATTGGAATTCTAGGATGTCACCATCCCATTATGGTTGTGTCGTATAGACACCTTCTATGATTTGTGGTCTTGACATCCAATGCTCAATAAAATGATCATAGATATTAGCTATGATAAGTAAAATTCTAATGTATTTAGGTATAAAAAATCAGTATAACCAATCAATCCTTATTAGTACCATGCTTTTACCATCCATGTATAGTCTCTCTTGAATACCCACCACATTATTCAAAATAATAATCCCCTTATACTTTGATACATGGAATAAATTGAATTTTAATTGATCTTATCAATTTTAGCTAATTTCCATATATTTCCTACTTATAGGAATTCTTATTCTCAATGAAAAAATTATCACTATCCATGGTAAATATGAAACTATCACCATGGTTTTAGTCTTCCTATACAGTATGTGTCACTAGAACATTCTATTTTCACGTGCTCTTGTGGAACTTGTTCTTATGCCAACTTCTTATGCATTTAGGGAATTGAATAAACCCAAGTCAATCTTTGTCCCACTATCTCAAGTAGATATGTGAACCCTATTATAGAAATGTAGTCTATCACTTGATTATATCTTTTCAATCATGTTTATTTCTGTAATATCCATATAAAACTTTAGGATAACTACTTTAGATGCACATTTTATTTATCTTGATGCAAGTTTTTTTATATCCTAACAAACTCTTTGTATATAAACTCATTTTATTATGACATAATTGATTAATATAATCCATTATTTTCAA
This sequence comes from Viscum album, assembly GCA_963277665.1. Taxonomy (NCBI): domain Eukaryota; kingdom Viridiplantae; phylum Streptophyta; class Magnoliopsida; order Santalales; family Viscaceae; genus Viscum; species Viscum album. The sequence goes on along the minus strand of OY728152.1, from coordinate 326,198 downwards.
TTAATTTCTTGAAAATAATGTAAGTATCTATAATGGATAAGTTTTAACTTTGATTCTCCTTTTACTCACAATATGACCCTGATGTGTATAAGGAAATGTGAATTTAGGAATTGTTCCATGTTACATTTCTTTTATCAATGTTAAAATTTAAGACTCATCATAGATTATCCTTATTATAATCATTATCATGATGTGGATAAGGTAATGTGAATTTAGGAATTAATCCATTCTATATTATATTGATAGATGAATGCTTGGTCAAGATATTCTTCGGCATACCAACCTAAAGTATCTCATATCTTTTGACCATGCATATACAATACTTCACTTTCACATTCCTTAAATACATAAAGGAATCATATAAAGTATATTTACCACCATGTTACCCTTATAAGGGATCATACTCTCTAGATGAACTAATTATGAAATCTTTGTGGTGAACCTTTATTTCTAAAGGTTTCTTTGTCTAGACTAAATAAGTATATATGTTGATAATACCTAAGATTTTTAGCTCTGATAAGTCTAAATACCATATTGGGTATATCATTGATGTCCAATTTTAATTTTACTTGACAAAGAATTATCTTTCCACAACTGGGTATATAAGTCTTACATTTTATATTCATCTCATATTTCCAATGATTCAAGCATTACTGAACTATTGGTTGAGTATTAAACACCATGAACAACATTCATTCTTGAACATGAATAATGTATCCTTGTGCCCAATGGACATGTGAAATTAAGTTTTTGATAATACTTAACAAAAGTTCAACTGTGATTATTTACTTCTAAATTATCAGTCATGTGCTTCTCACCATTGACTTATGAACCACCCTTTCCCAGCTGCTTGGATAACACACCTTACTTCTAGTAATGTTTATTTACTTACATGTTTATTGTATTTAAATACACATATTTAATAGGAATATTTTATTTAATACCCAATAAGTATGAACAAAACATTACATTTGATGAATATACCTAAAGAAGAAGTGATTACTTGCTTATTTTATTCATTTTATAGAATTTAAACTTCGATATATTTTATTTCATGATATGAGAAGAAAATAACCTCATTTTTAATACCTATTTTCTTTGAATTATGTTTTGAAGGTGCATTTGGTGTCACACTTTCCATTGGCCTTTTCGCCTTGTCTTTCATCTTGTTTACCATAAGAAATAAAGATGAATATTTCTTTGAAGTTCTTATTTACTTGGTGAACCTTACAATAGGTAATGAAGAGATTACTCCATTCTAATCGTTTTTTATTTTTAAATTAAACTAGAGTAATTGGGTGAAAATTATATGAGAAGGACTCCATTGAAAGATCATGATCCTCCTTTCAATTTACACATATCTAGTGTAATCATCACTTTTTCATGTCCATGCTTCACTTTCTCCTTGCAAGATTATTAGAGATGAAACAACATGTAAAATCATCGATGTCATGATGCTTCAATCCATAACTCACATTGAACATTGATGATGGCATTATGAAAAACCCATCATATGAATTATACATGAGTCTCATATAATCATTTTTACACCCTTGCTTCCTAAGGTGGCTTAATAGGTATTGAGTACACTAGCACCTTGAATTTCAAATGTATTAATACATTGTACAAGTGACAGTACAAATTTTTGGAAACTTTTTCTAGTTGGGACATTTTCTTTGTCCATGATTATCATAGTGTTCTTGTGGTATTACTTTCCATTTTCTATAAAAATAAAATCTATAAGATTTTTACTTTTATCCTAATTAACAATTTTGACATTATTGATTAATTAAATAAATCATTAAATGTCTCCCACTATTTTATTGAATTTTAGGAACACTCTGTGCTAGAATTAAAATACTATTCTTCTTGAGTATTCTAGTGGAAAGGATCCTTGAACCCCCTTTATAGTCTACAAGTTATGGATACACCATTACTCAGAGAGTTCAAGGTAGGCACTTGATTTTCCAACCACATTAACTCATGGATCCTTCATCTGTTGAGTGAAGTACCTGCTTCTAAAATCATAAATATGATTTACTCGATGCTTACCTCTAAAGTTATAGAAATAAATCTATGGATACTATTTTTATTTCAACTTCAGTTAATTCATCCCATCATTCTCATAAGAACCCCCTAGTGGTAAGAGGCACCCTCAATTATGGCTGACTGAGCACCCCGAACACTTGGTTGTGTTCAAATTCAAACAACAGAAGGTGTTTAAAACTTAATATTTCTTTAATTATTTTTATATTTTTCTTGAATAATGTAATATATTTATATTAATCTATCCATACTATGTTTTCATGCTCACAACTAAACATTAATAGAAAAACATTCACCACTTCTTTATTCATTTTTTATTGTTTATTATTTTATGTTTTCCCACTATCATGCATGTGAATAAAATAATAATCAAATACATAAAGGAAATAAATATCTGACTAGTCTTGAGAATCTATTATTGTTTGATCTATTTAAACTTAACAATTCAACCATGACCTAGTGGAATATTACCTAAGTCGTAGCTTGACTTGTAAGGGAGCTTGTCCTCATCTAGTGTGTACTCTTCGTGTCTGATATACTGTCTCATCTTGATGTTTTCTGCATCTTACATTGTCCTTGTCATAGTAAAACAATACTCGTATGCAGGTGAGGGGGTCTCAGGAGTAAAAAATATATACAAATTACTTTTATTTGGGTGCGCAGACCCCTATAAATACTAAAAAGAAAAAAATAATGATACGAAGACCATATTATTTAATTCCAATCATCACATGTAATTAAATAATTAATTAAATAAATAACATACATACACATATTTGGTCAGTGATCAAGACCAGTGATCAGGTAAAGTAAAGTGTGATAAAATTAAATACAATAAATTAAGTACGATAGCATTTATTAAATTAAATGAATTATTTAAATTCAAATAATTTCATTCAATTTGGTCATGGTTATTAATTCAGTTTTAATTTCAAAAATTAAATCAAGTATTTAATTTAATTTTAATTCCAAAAAATAAATTAAGTAATTAATTTATTTTAATACCCAAAATTAAATTAATTATTCAAAGTATTAAAATTATTTTTTTTAAACCAAAAAAATATTTTTTAGTTAATTTAATTTAATAATAAAATTAAATAAATTATTCTTGGGTCCCAAAACCCTCAGAATTGCCAATGCGGGTCAAACTAGAACCACAAAAGCATATTCTAAGCTATTAAAATCCTTTGTGGGGGTGTTTTGTGCCAATAAAATTCACCCTGGCCTAATTAAGGTTGGGAAGACCCATCCAAGCCCATTCTGGGTCATATCAGGTCAAGAAACACTTGTCAAAGTATAAATTGGACCTATGAGAATCTGTTAGGAGCCCGATCTGGACAGATCCTGACTGGTCAGGATGGTTTGCGGGGAACCTCGTGGCTGGGTCACCCGTCTGGACCAGAGGAGGTTAGTAGTCATGGTGACCTGGTGCATAGTGGTTATGTCTAGTCAATGTGGTGAGATGCGGGAGGCAACCGGTTGCTAGTTCACCAGGGCAAGAGCCACTGGTATGGCTTCCCATGGAAGGAGGCCCATAGGACCCTTTATAACACCCTTATATATATATATCCATTTTGAAAAACTTTTCCATCCACCCCTAATTGTCAAAATTAGTTTTTTTGATTTCCACAACCAAGATTTTTTTAACCAATGTTTCCACCCCCAGCCCCCACGTCCCTTTTCAAAATTCCAAAGGCTAAGTAATAGATAGATAAAAACAATAACCAAATTGATTAATAAATTATAATTCCAAATTACTTGTAGAATTTTTACTAGTCAACCGGAGAAGTTCTATCCATTGGACTCTGACTGAAACCTGGCTAGAATTGCGGGGTGACCGGAACTGTTTACTCTCATGATAATGGATAAATTACAACATGTGTGTGTGTGTTCTGAAATTTTAATATCCTAAACTATAAATGATCCAAAAAAAACTTTTTTGGATGGTTGTAACTTGGTCATATGACCTCAAATCGAATCGAAGTCAGATATGTTAGGACCAAATTAATAAAATCTACTTAAATTTAAAGAGGAATAATTTTTTATTAGATCAAAAATTTCACGATATTGATCTGATACCAATTGAAGGTATTGGGTTGTGTAGCGGAAGCTGATGGGCTGGGGATTTCAATTTTTAGTCATCGTAGAAACATAACTTGTTGCCTCCAGTGATCTGATCCCTATTACAGTCTAAAGATCTCATGTGGATTGTTCAAAGCACAAAATTAAACCAAAACGTGTACCTCATTTCGAATCAGAGTGTTCTCAAATGAATATCATCACTAGAAACCATTTCTCAAAGGATTTGAAGTTGAACCCCTCTAGATCATCCACACATGCTCCAAGAATCCATGTATACATCATTTGTTGAATTCTAGGTACTAGTATGGAGCTCTGATGGTCTCTTTTTTGTCGCATTGATCACCATGGCCCCATACCTTCGATCCATAAAGGTGACCTTGTATCTTTTGCTTAGAGAGATTATTTATCTCTCTAGAATGCAGGATGAGAGAGAATATATCAATTCCAAATGCATGAATAGTTCATAGAATGGGCCTCTTCTCCTTCTTATATAGTGGGAGTTGTTGATACCTGTAAAGGGTTCCCCATCCCCCAGAAAATCAATTCCCACTAACTAAGAAATAAATAAATAATTATGACAAACTATACTATGTCATAAATATTATTTATATTTTATCACATACTTGAAATATATATTAAATATATATTATGTTATAAAACCAAGTCATTTAACTCAACTTGTAATTCTCGCTAATATTAAATGAACCTGGAATATTAAAATAATATTCATTCATATAATATTTTTCTTATATTCACTAAATACCTCATGAATACTTTTAATAAATAAATTCAACCCAATTATTTTTTACTCAAATAATAATGAATTTATTTATTCTTCAGTGATCGTTAATACTTGGACAAACCTCGTACCCTGTAGTGGGACCCACTATGTCATATTTACCTATTAACTAGGATATGGAAGATTCTTGAATATGATATTGTGTGTGACCCTCTAGGAATTTATCTCGGTAGCAGTGAGTAGTATTCAAAGACTAGGAGAGAAGTATAACAACCCATCAAGGCCACTAAAGAGATAAGAAATAGTCATTGAAATGACAAACAACCTACAAACACACACAGTGTAACATAATCTCTTTGTATTTAGATATCTCACAAAGCAGGATACTCACTTATGTCATCATCCTTTCTTGATTTATTATTTTTTGATCTATCTAGACGGACTTACATTCGACTACCTTGGCCAAAGATTTATGAATGTACTACCATCCTGATTAACCATGCATGAGATATATTACTTCCTCAACTCGGAAGAAAAAAAAATTATCTTGACCATTCAACCAATATCATACCACTAAAGATGCACCCAACACAAGCTACCCTATAATGGTTTTATTATCATGGTTTTTTTCTTGCATCAAAGTGCACAATCAAATGTAACACTTTGATAATGATCTCAAGTCAGAAGACCAATACACATGTTCATATATAGTAACATCCAATGACACCAAAAACATGTGGTGTTCCTATTGGTAGGTATGTCCTCATGATCTCACCTACTATAGATCATAAAGTGTGAACTTTATGAGAAGAATTCTCAATGCTTATGATCCCCAAAAACCTGATAGTCATACATCAACTGTGTCTAGTTTGTATGATGTATCTTGATCACATGACATATGTTTAAGATTAATTTCATAGTATCTTGAGGTTCTCATTATAGCCTAGGATCTAATATATCATTTTTATATGACAAATAAACTATGAAACTTACCATTAAATAGTGGATGAAAAAATTTATACCCTATAATGGTAAGTTTTCATCATACATATCTCATTGTATACATGAAATGGCAATAAAAAATTACTGATAAAGTTGGTTCTAGGGAACCCACTATTACAACACATAATTTCTAATGGTTATTGTTAGATATAGAAACTTTTGGAATTTCATGATCCTTGAGATGACTAGTTTTGATGTGATTTTCAGTATGGACCAGTTGACTAGTTACTGAGTGCACATTGACTACTACCACAGATGAGTATCCTTTACTACACCTCAGGGAGAGAAGTTTGTTCTTACCAATTAATGGGATTTTAGAGTAGGTAGAATGGGTCTAGATATGAGTAAGTTTATAGATATTATGGTATAAGTAGTGGTCTTGGCTATTATGGTAGACCAAAAATAGATTTCTCCACTTTTACTTATTAGTGGACCTATATTAGGATGTCTTTCTAGGTGATTTCTCAAGACTTATTCTTAATAGAGGGATTGAATTTGAGATTAAACTCATTCCTAGAGTGAAAACCATATTGATTACTTTATATCATATAGTGTCAGCTGAGTTGAAGGAACTTAAGGTGCAACTCAAGGGTTAGGAGGTGATGGGTTTTATCAAACTGAGCACATATCCCTGGGTTGCTATGGTGTTGTTCACAAAGAAGGCCAATGGTATTCTTCAATTTTGTGTAGAATCAAAGAAGATAAACCAGATGAATGTGGGTTTTTAAGGATCAATGACTTCTTTGATTAGTTATGGGGAGCTTGATGGTTCTCTAAGATTGACCTATGATCAGGGTACCACCAAATCCGGGTCAGAGGGGTGGATATTCCTAAAACAGTATTTAATAATAGATATAGATTGTATGAATATCTTGTCATGCCTTTCAGGTTGAAAATTGCACTGATAGTGTTCATTGATTTCATGAACATGAACTTTTATCCATATTTTGAATCTTTCATTGTGGTGTTTGTTTATGTTATCCTCATATATGTCACGACCCGTCCCCCGGGGCCCGTGTCGTGACTACCCCAAGCCCATCTTCCATAGGCTTGGGGCTAGGGGCTAGCGACTAGCACCGAAAGGCATATTCTCTATAACCGGGAAGTCATTTCCTTTATAACATATAAACACACACAACCAAGCACACAGAAAGATACAAACACAAGTCAACTGTATAGAAAAAAGAGTGTTGAAAGTAAAAAGAGGTTGAAATACAAGCCCAACAGTAATAGTATAAGTACAACTGAAATAAAATACAACTACAGAAAAAGGAAAGGTAGCTACTGGGTTGTCCTCCAAGGTTCCTACCTAAGGGTACGTACAGATCGCCTCCTCAGCACTCCACGTCCACCCATCTCCTCTCTGTACCGTCACACCGTATGGTCCACCTCCGGGCCCCGTCAAGCCCTGGTACCCTCAGCTTTGATCAGCGTTGTCCATCATCTGCACAAAACACAACAAGGTAAGGGCATAGCACATGCAAGGGTGAGTATAACAATACTAAGTAAGGACCCCGAGACCCTCAAGGTCTCACAAAATCCACTAGTGATAAACCAAAAGGCATGAAATCAACTGACAAACATACTTAGGTATATGACCATACATATAAGTTATCAAGTATACCCATCTCAATCATGAGGAAAACACAGAGTCCAACTCAAAGCCAAAATCCCATCTATTCCACAAAAGAAGGAATACCATGAAGGTAAGTACCACACAGGTACGCCACATAGAAGAATACCACCAAGGTATTACCATGAAGGAAAGTACCACAAGGTACAGATTAAGCTCACACCAGGTATTTCTTATGTACGGTAGTAGAGATGATTAGATGTAATAGTTGAATCATCTTACTCTATTAAGAGGCAGACCCACGAAGGATTGTAGTACATCATCAAACCCACACAGGATCCTAGTACCTTGTCAGTACGTCTTCATACCCACATAGGATCCTAGTACATCGTCAGTACGTCGTCATACCCACATAGGATCTCTAGGTGTTGACCCACATAGGATCGCTCGGTGCCGAACCACATATGATCACTCTGTGTTGACCCACATAGGATTTCTCGGTGCTGACCCACACAGGATCGCTAGGTGAGGATCGCTAGGTGCTGACCCACACAGGATCTCTGTTCATTCTTCACGTCACAGCCAACCACTGGGTTCCCACACTAAGCTTGCTCATCTCCGGGAGGGTCCACTCCTCAAGCCACTGGTCGATACTCCAACTACCACTAAGTCCCACGAAGAAGTAACCCAAAGGCCTACCATGCTATAGGGGTCTCAATGCAATAGACAGTGTGTCAATCAGACGTCTGGTCTGTGAGTTATTAGTCTTTTAGTCCCGAGGGCCCGGTTGGATTCGTGCTCGATCCAACCTGATCGTACTCCAACTTTATCCAAAACTTCAGTGGTGTATACTCAAAGGGATCTTCTGGCTCCAAGGTTTCCAGCTCCATTGGCGGTTCGTCAAATGGATGCTCGGTGCCAAATTTATGGTCGATAGAGTGAAAAGTTCAAAGTTGGCCAGGGCCTGGTCTGACCCGGTCGGCCCGATCCAGCCTGGGCTGACCCAACCTGGTTTAGTTCGACCCAGAACGCTGGGTCCGGCCTGGCCACGTTGGGTGGTGCGGAGCCCGCGAGGGCCGCGGAGGCCGCGAGGGCGGCGTGAGGCCGGGGGGGCACGAGGGCCGCAGGGCGGCAAGGCCGAGGGGGCCGCAAGGGCGGCGCGAGGCCGTGGGGAGGCATGGAGGGCCGCGAGGGCCGCAGGGAGGTGAGTTCATGGGGGGGTGAGGCTTTGGGGCAGAGAGGCCATGGGGTCCACGAAGGCAGTGTAAGGCCACGGGGGAGGGGGGTGTGAGGGCCGCAGGGCGGCACGAAGGGCCGCGAGGGCCATGGGGCGGCGAGGCCGCGGGGCAGCAAGGCTGTGGGGCGGTGAGGTCGCGGGGGCCATGAGGGTATGGTGGCTGCGAGGGAGGCATGAGTCTATGAGGGTCACGAGACGGTGCGGAGGTCCACGAGGCGGCGGGACCAAGGGGTTGTCACCTTTGTCGCGGTCGGCGGTATGCCGGCCGCCACATCTGTTCGTCGTCGTGGCACAAATCCTCTTTCTTCCATCATGAAGAACACACCATTCAATAAGAATGGTGGAGGGGTCGGACCATGTTTGTTTTTCCCGCACCCTCCATGTTAGAGCGGTAGAAAGCGGCTCAACAAAATCTTGAATGAAGAACATCAAACCCTACAACCTACCGCAATGATTATTCTCAAACCCGCAAAAGAAATAATCCACGGATCAAATAGTTAGATATTTTATCCACATTATTTGTTTTAGAAGGGAAGAACATGGGAATATATAATCATACACAACTAAACCCCTACCTCAGATATTTGTCGATGGAGGTCATGAGGAAAGAGAAGAAGTCGTTGGGGATATATGGATGTTGGTGATGTCGGCGATTCCTAGATCATCGATTCGTTGTCATTGAAGACGTTCCCCATCAGCATGAGCATTCTTCGTTGGGGAGCATGTTCTTAGTTGGAGAACACATTCTTCGTTGGAGAGAATAATCCTCCAAAAGGTTATCCTCTCCCAATTCCACCAAAATGTGAAAATATCCCCCTTATTAATTTAAGTTTATCAAATTAAAAGGTTGGTATAATTAATTGTACCATGTTGGCATAATTAATTGGCTCCAATTAATGTGAGGAAAGGATTAATGGGGATTTGAGAGTTTTCTCCCCCATTAAGAGCGTTCAGGTGGTCCCTGCCCCTAAATTCAAAATGTGGGTTAGTTCAGGTGGTCCCCACCTCTAAAAATCCACATGGGAGGTTTAGGGTCGGGTGGTCCCCACCACCATAACCCATGTTGATGGGTTTCAAAAAATAAAATAAAAATGTTAACATTTTTATTTATTTCATTATTTCATGAAAAACACAAATTCTATATTTCATCCCCAACCTACTGTGATCGAGGTGAAGGTCTCCTTAAGAAAATATCAGCACTGAGAATTCAACGGTGCCCTCAGATTTCAATTCTGATCACTCGTTCAAAAGTTAGAAAAACCTGCTCGCACGTTTACTGAACGTACCCAAAAAAATCAAAAATTCATTCCAGGCACACCGGGCCTCGGAATCACACGCCGTCAATTTTTGCGGACTCATAAAATTCCCATATATTTAAAAAAATACATGGAATTTTCGGGTCTTTACATTCTCCCCACCTCAGGGCTTTGCATCTCTAAAATCCACATCACAAAACTAAGAAAACAAGTGGGGGTACTGAGCACGTATCTGAGCCTCCTGATCCCATGTTCTCTTCTAGAGGTTCTTGTGCTGCCATCGAATGCACACTATAGGTATCGACTACCCACAAAGGACCCGCTCCTATCGATCCTCAATCTCTACTGGAACCTCCGTAAACGTCGCCCCATCATCGATGTCCAACTCGCTATGGTCAATGATGTGAGAAGGGTTGTGCACGTATATCCTCAATTGGGATACGTGGAAGACATCATGCACCTGGTGAAACTAAGGTGGAAGATCTAGGGGTAATCCAACTCGCCAACTCTGCTGGGGACTTGGAAGGGTCCAATGAAACTTGGAGATAACTTTTTGCCTCGACCAAATCTTCGTAAACCTCGTCGGGGTGAGACCCGTAGAAAGACATGGTTGCCATCCTCAAACTCAATAGGTCTCCATCTCCTGTCAAAATAAGTCTTATGCCTACTCTTTGCAGTCTTTATCTGCTCCTGGATGATCTACACTTTCTCTATGGTAGCCCATACCATCTCTGGTCCCACTAGTTCTGACTCCCCTAGGTCAGTCCAACACAAAGGTGATTTGCATGGTCACTCGTACAACACCTCAAAAGGTGTCATCCCAATGGTGGAGTGATAGATTTTTTTGTATGAAAACTCCACCAAAGGCAAGTGATCCTCCCAGCTACGACTGAAGTCGAGGATGCAAGCACGTACCATGTCCTTGAGGGTCTGAATGGTCCGCTCACTCTGGCCATCCGTCTGAGGATGGAAGGCGGTGCTCAAACGAAGCTGCGTCCCAAAATCCTCTTGTAACCCCTTCCATAGCCGGGAAGTAAAATGTGCATCATGATAAGATACAAACATCGAGGTTACTCCATGTAGCCGCACAATCTCTTACACATAGAGGCGTCTAAAGCTCTCTACTGAACCCTGCTCTCTGATCGGTAGGAAGTGGGATGACTTGGTGAGTCAGTGGAAGATCACCCAGATAGAGTCATGACCACTAGATGTATGTGGAAGTATTGTCACGAAGTTCATGGATATCCCGTCCCACTTCCACTCTAGGACTTCTAAAGGTTGAACCAAACCTGATGTTACCTGAAGCTCCGCCTTCACTTACTGACAAGTGAGCCATCGAGAGACAAACTTTGCTATTACTTTCTTCATTATCAGCCACCAGTGCTATCGTTGGAGATCCGGGTACATCTTCACCACTCCTGGATGTACCTCTAGAGGGGATTTGTGGAACTCCTTCAACACTTCCTTCTGAAGTGACACTGGTACCATGGTACGTCCTCTGAAGAGGATGACGTGCTACCCACCTTCATAAAATCCATCAGGTTCATGTCTTGTGGATATTTAAGCATGTCGTGCCTCGAATTTAGTGTCCACGTGTTGTGCCTCCCTGAATCCCTGAAGAAGTGGGGGAGTGATTGTAAGAGACTGAAGAAAATTTTCTCCATCCCAATCCAAAAAGGATATCTACAAGGTGTCCAGCTACTCCGTCTCCTCTCCTAGCATTTGCATACTAGATCTCCAGCTGATTGCATCTGCTACAATGTTCCCCTTCCCAATAGAATATACTATATTGAAGTCATAGTCCTAGAGGAACTCAATCCATTGTCATTGTCTCAGGTTCAGGTCCTTCTAAGAGAAGATAAACCTGAGACTCTTATGATCAGAGTACACTGTAAAACACTCACCCATCAAGTAATGTCACGACATCTTCAAGGCAAAAACCTCTACTATTAACTTCAGGTCTTGGGTAGCGTAGTTCTGCTCATGTTGTCTCAGCTGTCAAGAATCATATGTGATCATTGCTCGCTCCTACATCAGGACACATCCAAGCCCAGTCCCTGATGCGTCGCAATAAACTACGTACCCAACTCCCTCATCTAGAATCCTCAAGATGGGGGCAATAGTCGGCCTCTTCCTCAGCTCCTAAAAACTCTGTTGGCATCTCTCCGACCGCACGAAGGGTTTCCCCTTCTTCACCAATGCTGATAAAGGTGATACAACTCTGGAGAAATCTGGAACAAATCTTTGGTAGTATCTGGCCAAACCCAGGAAACTATGTATCTCTGTCACACTCCTGGGTGGCTCCCAAGCAAGTACCGCCTAAATCTTCATTGGATCCACTACAACTCCAGCCTTTGAGATGATGTGTCCCAGAAAATGAACCTCTCGGATCCAAAACTAGCACTTCGAGAGCTTACCATAAAGCCGATGCTCTCAGAGTGTGTCCAGTACTACCTACAAATGATAGGCATGCTCCTCTTCAGTAGTAGAGTAGATCAGAATTTCATCGATGAAGACTACTACAAATCAATCAAGGTATGGCTAAAAGATCCTATGCATGAGTCCCATGAACACTTTTAGAGCGTTGGTTGCACCGAATGGCATAACCAAGAACTCATAATGGTTATACCGACATCTGAAAGTCGTCTTCTGCACATCCTTGTCTCGTACTCTGAGCTGGTGATAGCCTGATCTGAGGTCTATCTTCAAGAACCATCATGATCCCTTCAGCTGATCAAAGAGGTCGCCAATCCTTATAAGTGGGTACTTGTTCTTCACGGTCACCCGGTTCAGGTGTCGATAGTCTACACAAAGTCTCAAGCTCCCATCTACCTTCTTGGCGAACAAAATCAGGGCTGCCCAAGGAGAAACACTAGGTTGAATGAATCCCTTCCCCTGGAAGTCCTCCAGCTGTACCCGCAGCTCATGAAGCTCCATGGGAGCCATCTGATATGATGGTGTAGATATTATTTCCATTCCGGGGTACAAGTCAATGTAAAATTCCACCTCTCTATGGGGAGTTAAACCCGGAACATCATCAGAGAAGACATCTGTGTACTGGTCCACCACTACAGGATAACTCAGACTCTCCACATCAACTGGTCCAAGGGTAAGGCTAGCCAACTAATGAGTGATCGGCTACACTATCCTTCAGGTAGGTCCATCCTATGCTGCAAAGGCTCCCTTCTCAGCGGTAAAGGTAAACCTGGTCCCATCTGTGCATACACACCGCACTTTGCACCTAATACAGTCAGTCTGAGCATGGACTGTAGATAAATAGTCTATACCCAAGATGACGTCGTAAGGCCTCGATGCTGCTACTAAGAGATCCTAGTAAAATATCTCACCTCCTATAGTAAGCTCACACTAATGGCACTAGTGCTTAATTTTTGAATCCTCTCTCGTAGGTGTCTCTAGACATAAGGATCGAGCCAACGACTCCATCGGAATCTCTGAGCTCCAAATGAGGGAAGTGGCAATAAAAAGATGACTGGAAATTGTGTCTATAAGTACTGTAGATAAGGTGGAGTAGACACAGATCGTACCTTGTATCATCTCCGGATCACCATGGTTGTAGGCCTCAGTTGTCTGGAGCTGAGCTCGCCCATGTCCTCCTACTCCCTACGGTCAGGGTGGACCTCCTGGTGGTGGTGGCGGTAACATCTCGAATCGTCACCCACTGCCAACTGCATGGCCAGCTCCTCTGCCACGTCCACCTGCTCCCTGCAGACCTCCTTGGTCGAATCTTTGTCTCTTCCCAGGAAGTCCTTCGACCATCTTCTGATTATCCGTACGGCGGGTCAGATAGTCATGAGCCATGTGACCCTACCCGCCGCATGCATAACACTTCTCACTCCTCGCATGACTAGCTCTGCCTCGGGTTCCCACACAACCCACCATGATTCATGCGGTCTTCCACCTATAGGTCTGGTCCTCTTAGACCTTTGTGACATCAGTATGCTACTAGCTACAGAAGACTCTAATATGTGACGTCTGGTGGTGGGCCTCGTTACTGGTGACTACTCAACAAGGAAACTCTCCACTAAGAGGGATCGCTCTAACATCCCCTCCTGCATCGGGATGTTGAGTGATATCATTGAATCCCTGATCTCCCACTTAAGTCCTTGCTCGAAGGTTTAAGCCCTGAAGAATGGGTCTCGCACCATATTTGTGGAGTAGTGTGAGAGGTCAGTGAGCCTCGATGAGTATTGAGATAAAGTCATGCTACCCTGATATAGATGAAGAATCTCATGTATGTGCACTACACGAAGAGTTTCTGGGACAAACTCTGCCTGAAATAGGCTCTCGAAGTCTGCCCAGAGAAGCGTCACCGTGTTGGGAACCTGAAGCATCAAGCTCCACCATCTACTTGTTGCTGCCTGTTAAAGGATGGCGACAAGGATCACCATGAGATCAGTTGGGGTCCCTACCAGTTGTAAGACGCTCACTACATCCTCCATCCAATCCTCAACCACCTATGGGTCAATATCTCCCTTGAACCAGGTTGGCCTCTAGCACTGGAACTCATGCAACGCGCTCAAGCGGTGTGCACCCTCTGCTGCTGGGGCTGGTGGCATCGGTGGTCCAACAGTTAATGGTACCGTTGGTGCCTCTGATGGTTCCTCTACTGAAAGAGGGCCCTGCACTGAGGCCTCGTCGCTTGGTGGGCTATCAGTGTGCACTATATCTGAAACCCTAGATGGCTGGCTGCATGGAGGCATCCTGAAAAGAAACAGGTGTGCCACGGTAAATAATTTATACCTAGTGAGCTGACTCAAAAAGATCACAAAGAAAACTCTTGAAAACACACACGCAATCAGTGTTTTCATGCACTGAGTTAGAAATCAAAAGTCAGGGCCCTAGTGTATAGATACGTCAACCACCGCACCAACACTAGATTCCCTAAACTGATAACCAAACTCATAATATTTAACACTATTGTAATTAAAAGAAATATTAGAGTCCTATGTTCTATGGTAGAACTAACTCCTCTGATACCAATTTTTCACAACCCGTCCCCCGGGACCCATTCCGTGACTACCCCAAGCCTGTCTTCCATAAGCTAGGGGCTGGCAACAAGCACCGAAAGGCATATTTCCTATTATCGGGAAGGCATTTCCATTATAACCTATAAACACACGCAACCAAGAAAACAGAAAGATACGAACACAATTCGGTTGTATAGAAAAAAGAGTTTTGAAAGTAAAAAGGGGTCAGAATACAAGCCCAACAGTAATAGTACAAGTACAATTAGAATACAATACAACTAAATAAAAAAGTAAAGGTAGCTATTGGGACATCCTCTGAGGTTCCTACCTAAATGGTAGGTACAGATCACCTCCACAGCACTCCACGTCCGCCTGTCTCCTCTTTGTACCGTCATGCCGTATTGTCCACCTCTGGGCCCCGTCTAGCCCTGGTACCCTCAACTTTGATCAGTGATGTCCGTCGTCTGCACCAAACACAACAAGGTGCGGGCATAGACCGTGTAGGGGTGAGTATAACGATTCTATGTAGGGACCCCGAGACCCTCAAGGTCTCAAAAAATATACCAAGGGTAAACCACAAGGCATGAAATCAACTAACAATCCTACTTAGGTATATGCCCATACATATACCTAAGTTATCAAGTATACCTATCTCAATCATGAGGAAAACACTGAGTCCAACTCAAAGCCAAAAGATCATATGTTCCACAAAGTAAGGAATACCACGAAGGTAAGTACCGCACAGGTATTCCACACAGAAGAATACCACCAAGGTATTACCATGAAGGAAAGTACCACAAGGTACAGATTTAGCTCACACCAGGTATTTCTTAGGTACAGTAGAAGAGATGATTAGATGTAACTACCAAATCATATTACTTTGTTAAGAGGCAGATGCATGAAGGATCGTAGTACATCGTCAGACCCACATAGGATCCTAGTACCTCGTCATTACATCGTCAGACCCACACATGATCATAGTACATCTCCAGTACGTCGTCAGACCCACATAGGATCTCAAGGTGCTAACCCCCATAGGATCGCTCGGTGGTGACCCACACAGGATCGATCAGTGATGACCCACATAGGATCTCTTGGTGCTGACCCACATAGGATCCCTTAATGTTGACCCACACAGGATCTCTCATTGCTGACCCACATAGGATTGCTAGGTGCTAACACACATAGGATCGCTATTCATTCTTCACGACACAGCCAGCCACTGGGTTCCCGCACTAAGTTTTCTCGTCTCAAAAAGGATCCGCTCCTCAAGCCACTGGTCGATAATCCAACTTCCATGAAGTACCATGAAGAAGCAACCCAAAGGACCGCCACGCCATAGGGGTCTCAACGCAACATATGGTGCATCAATCGGACTCCCTGTCTAGGAGTTATTAGCCTTTTAGTCCCGAGGGCCCGGTTGGATTCATGATCGATCCAACCCAACCATACTCCAACTTTATCCAAAACTACAGTAGGGTATACTCAAAGGGACCATCTAGCTCCAAGGTTTCTAGCTCCGCTGACGGTTCGTCAAACGGACACCCCGTGCCAAAGTTATGGCCGATAGAGAGAAAAGTTCGAAGTTGGCCTGGGTCTGGTCTGACCCGGTCAGACTGACCCGACCCGACCCGACCCGGTTCGGGTCTACCCAGCCCGCTGGGTCCGGATCGGCCCACTGGGTCCGTCTCGGCCGTTCTGGGTGGTGCGGAGGCCACGAGGGCCGTGGCGGCCATGAGAGCGGTACGAGGCCGCGGGGGGGGGGGGGGGCAAGGGTCATGGGGTGGAGAGGCTGCGGGGGCTGCGGGGCCACAAGGGGTCGCGAGGCCATGGGACGATGATGCCAATGGGCGGTGTGGAGGGCCGCGGGGCGGCGAGGCTGCGGGGGGGGCATGAGGTCGGTGCGAGGGCGCGAGGGGGGGGGGGGCTGTGAGGCGTCAAGGAGGGTCGCGGGGCGGCGCGGAGGGTCGTGAGGCGGTGAGGCCGCAGGGGGCCTCAAGGCCACGGGGGTCGCAAGGGCGGCACAAGGCTGCGGGGGGCCGTGAGACGGCGAGGCCGCAGGGCAGGGCGAAGGGCCGCGAGGTCCATGGGGCGGCGAGGCCGTGGGGACGTCGCCTTCGTCGTGGATAATGGTATGCCAGCCACCGCATTCGTTTGTCGTTGTGGCACAAATCCGCCTTCTTCCGTCGTGAAGAACACACCATTCAAGAAGAATGATGGAGGGTTCGGGGCATTTTTTTTTGGCCCGCACCCTCCGCGTTAGAGCGGTAGCAAGCGGCTCAATAAAATCTTGAATAAAGAACGTCAAACCCTACAACCTCCCGTAATGATTATTCCCAAACCCACAAAAGAAAACATCCACGGATCAACTAGTTAGAGAGTTGACCCGCGTTATTTGTTGTAGAAGGGAAGAACATGGGAATATATAATCATACACAAATAAACCCCTACCTTATAGATTTGTTGATAGAGGTCGCGAGGAAAGAGACGAAGTTGTTGGGGATAGATGAACATTTGTGACATTGGTGTTTCCTCGATCGTCGGTTCATTGTCGTTGAAGACGTTCCTCTTTGGCATGAGCATTCTTCGTTGGGGAGAACGTTCTTCATTGGAGAACACATTTTTCATTGGAGAGAATAGTACTCCAAAAGGTTCTCCTCTCCCAATTCCACCAAAATGTGAAAATATCCCCCTTGTTAATTTAAGTTTATCAAATTAAATGGTTGGCACAATTAATTATTGGCACAATTAATTGTACCATGTTGGCATAATTAATTGGCTCCAATTAATGAGAGGAAAGGATTAATGGGGAGTTGAGAGGTTTCTCCCCCATTAAGAGTGGTTGGGTGGTCCCCGCCCCTAAATTCAAAATGGGGGTTAGTTCAATTGGTCCCCACCTCTAAACATCTACATGGGAGGTTTAGGCTCGGGTGGTCCCCACCACCATAACCAATGTTGAGGGGTTTCAACAAATAAAATAAAAATGTTAACATTTTTATTTATTTCATTCCTTCACAAAAAACACAAATTATATATTTCACCCTCGACCTACTGCAGTTGAGGTGAAGGTCTCCTTAAGTGAATACTGGCGCTGTGAATTCAACAGTTCCATCATATTTTAATTCTGATCACCAGTTCAAAAGTTTGAAAAACCCGCTCGCACGTTTACTGAACGTACCCAAAAAAAGTTCAGAAATTCATTTCGGGCACACCGGGCCTTGGAATCACGCGCTGTCAATTTCCGTGGACTTGTAAAATTCCCATATATTAAAAAAAATTACATGGAATTTACGATTTTTTACAATATACTCAAAAAATCTAAGATACATTCTAGACATTTAGATATTGTGTTGAGTACACTTTAAGCACATAGGCTCTATTCAAATCTCTAAAAGTGACACTTATAGATCCAAGAGGTTCATTTTCTTGGGCATGTGATATCTAGGGAAATAATTTTTATGGACTTGGAGAAGGTATTGGTTGTGATGTCTTGGGAATTACCTATAAATATGTTAGATATCAGAATATTCCTTGGTTTAGCTGAGTATTATAAATTTTTCATGCGGGACTTCTACCACCAAGCAGCGACTATGACTAGGAATACCAAGAAGAGGGTGAATTTTGAATAGAACAATTGGTGTGAAGAGTCCTTCATGGATCTGAATATAAAATTAATGACAGCTCTGATCCTGATATTATGAGAGTTTGGGATTGGATATATGGTTTACTATGATTCTTACAGTGTTGGTTTAGGAGTTGTTCTAATGTATAGGGATTAGTTAGTGGATTATAGGTATTTCTATCTATGACCTCATGAGTGGAAACACCCTATATATGATTTGGAGTTGTCATTTGTGGTCTACGCTCTAAATTTTTGGTTTCGTTATCTCTTTGGTGTGAGATTTTTCATATACACGGACCAGAAGAGCTTGTGGTACATCTTCTATGAATTTGAATTAAATCTCCATTAGATGTGTGAGGTGGAGTATCTATATATATTTTATTTTTAGATGAATTTTACTCAGGTGAAAGGTAATTTCATTTTATATTATCTCAGTGGGAAGACACAAAAACTTTGATAGATACCTTTAGAGGAGTAATGAAGGTCAATGAGATTGCTGGAAAAATGATTGGTGGATGATTTTGAGGACCTAGGGGTGATGACATGTTCTACCTTGGTTATCGCATCTATATTGGTGTACCAGGTAAATACCATCCAGGAATCATACCCATAATGATAAGTGATGTGATAATGGTTAGCAGGAAGTAACCTAGTTCTAGGTTGGTTGATGGATAGTAATGATGTGATCTATGTTCACAGGAGAGTTGTAGTTCTGTATTCAATATGGGAATAGATGATGAGGGGATATCATGCCTCTCAATGGTAAGTTCACCCAGGTTCAATGATGATGTATCTAGATATCAATAGACACTTCTCATGGTAGGGAATGAAGAGAGATGTCACGGGTTTTGTCTTGTGATTCCTTAACTGTCATAGGATCAAGTCAAAGCATCAATAACTAGGAGGTTTACTTTAGTCACTTCCCATCCTTATATAGAAGTTGGATGAGATTATTATGGGATTTGTGATGGAGTTTCCTAAAACCTCTAGAGGTCGATATATTATTTGGGTGATAGTTAACTAGATGAGAAAGGTGGCACATTTCTTACCGATCCAAGAGACTTAATCTATAGATGAGTTGGGAAATCTCTATATCTGGGAGATTGTATAACTGCATAGAGTTCCTTTTATTATAGATTCAAATATATACATGAATTTTATATTCTGTTTTTCACATGAACTTCATAAGGATATAAGGACTCATTTGAAGCTAAGTACGGTGTATCATCTGCAAACAGATGAAAAGTCATATAGAACGATGTAGATATTTCAAGATAGGCTTCATGCATGTGTCCTAGACTTCAGTGGAGCATTGTATGATCATCTATACTTGGTGCAGTTAACATACAATATCATTTTTCAAGATTTGATTCAAATGTCACCATATGAGACACTTTATGGTTAGTAGTGTCGCTCACTGTTGTGTTGGCACGAGGTAGGTAAGGTAGTTTTTGTTGGTCCAATCATGGTGTAAGAAATATTTGATAGGGTAAAGTTGATTAAGAATCATTTTGTTACTACTTATAGCAAACAAATATCATATTCCAACCATAGGATACAACATTTGGAGTTCTCTATGGGTGAACATATTTTCATGTGGGTGTCACCTTGATAGGGGAATCGTCATTTTCAAAGGCAAGGGATGTTGGCACTGTGGATTGTGAGACCATTTGAGATCATTGAACATATCAAAAAAATATCCAGCCATTAGTATATTCATCCAAGATATTGAGTTATTCATAACATGTTTCATGTATCTCAACTTTAGAGTTATGATCCCAATCATGTGCATATGATCGACTATGAGGATGTTGGGTTGGAACTTGATGCATCATTTTTGGAGAACCTAGTGAAGATTATAGACCAAAGTGAAAATATTTTGAGGGGGATATGGTACCACTTTTTCGATCCTTGTGGCATCATGGGCATATACAAGAATAGATATGGGATTAAGAGTCTGATTTTTAGGATCAATGGCCTAAGATGTTCAAGAAGGACTAGTGGGGGAACTTTTAGAGGATGATAAGTCATTAGAGGGGGGTATTTGTGACACCCTCAAATTTTAAGGAATGACTTAAGTTTGTTTTATGAGGATAAATAGAGAATTTAAACTATATTTTTCAGGTGGAACTAGATTTCATAATGTGGTGTATATTCTATGTTGTGGAGGATGTGGTTGTGGAATGGTTGGGGTACTATGGAATGGAAGAAAATTTTGATAGTTCTATTTTTTTGTAATAGTTTTGGAATAGATAATTGGATACATAATGAAGTATTATAAGGAGAAGTTATGTAAATTCTTCCAAATTTGGTATCATTGCATTGTGGAGGGTGGTTGCGATGTAGTGTTCCTATGAGGGATTGGAGGATATGACATAGTGATGAATATTGTGTTGTGGTCCGTTTACCTGGTTTATAAGATCTCTTCATTGATCATCACATAGATTCCATATGTGTTTTGATCAGGAACCATTATAGAATGTCTATCTCCTTTGTGTCATAGTTTTTACTGACTTGGGATCTATTGTGGAGTATCTCTATATGTTGTGTTGTGATGCCTGTTTTTCCAAATTTACTATAAATTCTTAAGTCCCCTAAACCCTTTCATTTTCTATATTTTCCTCTCAAACCAAGGGATATTCTATGGAATCTTCAAGAGAAATTTCATCCCCAAAACTCTTGTCTTCATCCCTAAATTTGGAGGATAAACTCTTGGTGATTCTAGGTGAGTTCCTCTCCCATATTATTTGGTTTTAATCCATTATTATTGGGTTTTTTCTCCATAGTTAACCTATTAAGGGGTTGTGAACATAGAATATGGATTAATCATGTAATCTATGGAAAGATACTGATGAGGGAAAATGTGTTCTAGGTTGAAAATATCTCATCGATGCAATCATGACCCACCAAACACCTTTTCTTCTAGATTCTTCACCAACTCCAGAACCATTAGTTCAAATGATTATCATTGGGGAATTGGAATTTGAGGCTCATTCCTAGTGGTGATTCTTGGATCTCAAGTTATATAACTCTTGAGGTAGGAATTTCTTTACCATGTATATCCCTTGTATAAATTTCCTACCTTTATATTGACCACATGTGTGTATGTGTGTACCCCAGATGACCCATGTTTGATATTGATGACATGTGTGTGAATGTGTATCCCATGAGATCCATGTTTTATTTTGATCACATGTTTTTGTGTGTGTAGCTATTAATAATCATTAATGATATGTTATGTTGTGTATTTTTGTGTTCTGCCATGTTGCATGTGATTATATGACCTGTAAAGGTTTTGCTTCTAATAGAAAGTGATGGGTGGACCATCATGGATGGGATATCCCCTAGAGGGGGATAAGCATGAAATGATGATGATTATGGACCTAGAAATAGGTAATTAGTATGAATATCTTGAGGACTGACCTGAGTTGAAGATGGGGTGTGATGGCCTTTTGACCTGACCCGTGATGGAGACGGGGTATGATGGCCCTGTGGCTTGACTCGTGACTAAGATAGGGAAAAATAGCCTTATGGTTCGATCCAAGGATCATTCTATATGTGGATCCATAGAGATTTATGGTTTCCTTGTGGCCAACCCATGATCATCGACTTACATTATGACTATTCTTATGACATGGAACCGAACCAGGTGCAATCGGGGTTCGTGGTGGCTTAGTTAGCACACAACCAATCAGAACATGATTCTTTATTTATTGCTTGTGAATTTACTTATTGTCATGGAATACACCACTTATGCATATGAATTTATTTTAAGTATTCATTTGTGTTGTACAAATGGGTTTATAATAACACCATGCATGGACATCTCGATGTACATGTAGACTTCATGATCAAGGATCCAGGAAAGGGAAAGGGCCTAATGATAGGGAGTCAAGGAGACAAAGATTGGGTTAAAAGGTAGTACCAATATAGACTCTATAGTGATGAATTGGTGTCTTAGTTATTATTGTTGTTGCATAATTACACTCTAGTTTGATCAATCAATTTGGGGATACTTGTTTTATTACATATATGACTTTAGATACCTTCCATGTCATTTATTATAGCATTGTTATTATTCACTTTTTTTATTCCCTATCATGTTATTATTCTTTTAATGAAATGATTATGATGTATGAATCTTGATTTTTAGGGTATAGTCTCCCCACTATTGACGTTTGGACCCTCATTGTTAGTTAACAACTGCTTACGTAAGGGGAGGCATGCTTGAGGTCATGTGTAACTTCATCCCAGACCAGGTGATTTGGGTTAGAGTGTTAAAAGGTGGTATCATATAAGGCTTTATTTAAATTTTCTTCTTGAATATGTCTAGGGTAAGGTATAAATGGGTTAGGTTGTGTGGAACTTAGGTAGAGGAGATACATAAGTGCCTATCTAACTCTTATGTGATGGACCTTTGAGTTACCAATGATGTGACTACTGTTACAATTATGGATTTATAGTTTTATACTAATCCTGAGTATGTTGTTATAGTTTATGGTATTTTTGTGCACTCATGCATCATGAATAGGCACATATGATCACATGTCATATATATGCCTATTACTTTCTATCCATGGTAGTTCATTTAATTAAATGTCATGATTTTTTATTTGTAGTATGCTATGATAACATTTACAATTATTGAACTTGATAGTTATTGTTATTATATGTATATGATTGTGACTAAAATACAGGTATGAATAACTAGGTATGAGCCTTGGGTGGTGTTAGGAGGGTTATTCCTTGTTGTTGTCGGTATACTCCTAGGATAGGTTCTCCTATAGAAATTCCTTATGTGTGAATATAATATGGTTAATTTTTTATCTTAAGTAAGATATTATAGGCATTCTAACAATACATTTGGAATTAGATATAATGTCACCCTAGAATATTCTTAAGGGGATGCTTAGGGAAGTAGGTCAAAATTTACTTACTATGGTGGATTCCCATATTCCACCACCAAATGTACAAGATGATATTATTGTGCATGCTCATTTTCCTACTCCAATGGTTCAAGTAGTATAACCGCTCTATCTAGGATTATTCTTCATAATGCTTATTAAAGGTGGAGGAGTCTCTAGGATAATGATTGATTATTCTTTGTACTTCTAGATTCAACATCCCCTAGCCTTTCAGGGAACTGGAGGCCCACTAGATGGTGTATATTGTATTGAAATCATTGAGGATATCTTTGATCTAGTGGAAACCCTAGAGGATAGATTGGTAAATTTGTCTTCTTTCATACTTCAGGGACCCTCCAGGAGGTGGTGGGGTGTTATGAGCCAGGCGGGAAGACATGAGGGTCTTACATGGGAAACATTTAAGGACCTTTTCTTTGGGGAATTTTTCTTATACATGCTAAATTTGGACCATTTTTACGAGTTTATGGAGATTTGGTAGGGTTTGATGTTGGTGTTTGAGTAATCTGATTCTTTCATGGAGTTTCTTCACTTCACTCCACTCTTGGATATAAATGAGGCATAAAAGTCTAGGAAGTTTGAGATTGGTCTTCAAACATAACTGAGGTGTCAAGTCAAGATCTTTGACCTGATGATATATCCATAGGTAATTTACAATTCATTGAGGATAAAGAAAGGTTTTGAGGAGGGTATAGCTATAGGCCTTCTTCTAGATCTTAGTGGATCGTCCAGTACTATTCCTATTGTTGTAGTGGGTGTCTCTTCTTCTATCAAGAAGGGGAAGTTTGATGAGTTGAAATAGAGTAGTGGTAGGCAATCAGATCATAAGAGGGTTTATTCATCACCCTCTGTGGGAAGAGGAGGTCTCCAGTGTTTCAATTATGGATGGAGTGGGAGTTATCGTTAATTTTTTCCAAGACCTTATATAAAGTGTCATAAATGTGGAAATAAGGGGAATATTTAGTAGTTCTATTTTAGGGTCTTTTAGATATGTTCTTGTAGGGGTTTGGGAAAAATATGTAATATAACCCAAGAATCTATTTGGGGTCCTCATTAGTTGACTCATACCCCCACAAAATTTAGTGGACCAGAGGAGTTATGCACCTCATAGGTAAGATCATGGAGTTAAGGTGGTAAAATTTTATACAGTGTACTAGGTTCAAGTAGATAATGGATAGGGGCCATTGATTGTTCAAGGTATGGTCTTGGTTACATAAATATTGTCTTCTTCCTTGTCTGATACATGATCTTCCCATTCATTTATATCTACTCATGTTGTTGTAGGACTTGACTTGTCAGTCAAATTATCTTTTGAGTTGTTATCTCTTGACACACCCTTGGGAAAGAAAGTGGATCATCTCCAGAGATGTCCATAATGTCTCATAGTGGTTGTTAGATATGGAAATATATGTGATTTCATGATCCTTTAGATGACTAGTTTCAATGTGATTTTCGACATGGTATTATTGACTAGTTATCAGGAATGCATAGAAAACTATAAGATATGAGTATCCTTTACTATTCCTAACGGAGATAAGTTTATTCAAACTACTTAATGGGATTTTGGAGCCGGTAGAAAAAATCTAGAACTAAGTCATTTTGAATTTATTATAGCATAGGTAGTGATCTTGGTTCTTACAGTGGACTATGCAGTAGTTTGTTCCTCTTTTCCTCCTATAGTGGACCCATATCAGGATGTATTCCGGGATGATTTCTTAGTAATTACTCCTGATAGAGGGATTGAACTTGAGATCAAACTCATGATTAGAGTACAACCAATATTGTTTCCTCCATATCATATGGTACTGGGTGAGTTAAAGAAACTTAAGGTGAAACTTGAGGATTTAGAGGTGAAGGGTTTTACCAGACCGAGTACATCTCCCTAGGGTGCTCTAGTGTTGTTTGCAAACAAGGAAAATAGTATTATTTGGTTTTTTATGGACTAAAAGAAGCTGAACTGGGTGAGAATGAAGAATAAATACCCATTTCCAAGGATATATGACTTGTTTTATCAGTTTTGGGGAACTTAGTGGTTCTCTAGATTAACCTATTATTAGGATACCACCAACTTTAGGTCAAAGAGGGGGATATTACTAAGACAACATTCAAGAGTATATATGGACCATATGAATATCTTTCCATGACTTTCAAGTTTAAAAATGCATCAGTCGTGTTTATAGATATCACAAATAGGGTCTTTCATCCATATATAAACTCCTTAATTGTGATGTTTTTTGAAGATTTCCTCATATATTTATAGACCTCATAGATACATGCTAGATACCTAGATATTACGTTGAGTATGCTTTGATCACATAAAATCTATGCCAAGTTCTCAAAGTTTCACTTTTAGATCAAAGAGGTATGTTTTATTGGGCATGTTATCTTTGAGTAGGGAATATTTGTGGACCGGAAGAAGGTAAAGGTTGTGATTTCTTGGTAACACTATATAAATGTGTTTGATATCAGGAGATTCCTTGGTTTTTCTAGGTATTATAGATGATTCATAAAGGACTGCTCTTATCTAGAAGTGCCTATGACTGGGATTACCATGAAGGGGTGAAGTTTGAATGTACTGATTAGTGTGAAGAGGACTTCTTGGAGCTGAATAGAAGATTTATGATAGCTTCAATCTTGATATTTATAGAGCATGGGATTGGATATGTGGTTTAATGTGATGCCTTGGGTGTTAGTTTGGGAGTTGTGTTGATATAAAGGGATTGGGTAGTGGCTTATGGGTCTTACCAGGTATGACCCCATGATTAGAACTATGCTACGTATGACTTGGAGTTGGTAGTTATAGTCTATGCTCTGAATTATTAATGCCATTATCTCATCGGTGAGAGATTTTTTTGTATTCACAAGTCACAAAATCTTGTGGTACATCTTCTCTTAGAGGGACTTTAATCTCCAGCTGAGGCATTGGGTAGAGTATCTATGAATATTTGAATTTGATATGGATTATGCTTTAGGGAAAGGTAATATCATTATATACGATCTCAGTAGGAATGGAGGTTGATGTGCCTATTGGTTGAATGGTTGGTGGATGCATCTAAGGATCGAGGTATGATCACATGTGCTCCATTGGTTATCACATCAACATTGGTGGACCAAGTAAAGACCATTTAGTAATCAAACCCTAAATGCTTAGTGATGTAGGAATGGTTTTTGGGATGTGACCTAGTTATAGGTTGTTCAATAGATAGTGATGATGTGATATATTTTCATGGGATATTTTTAGTTCTATATTTAATGAGGGAAGAACTAATGAGAGAATCTCATGCCTCTTAGTGTGTAGTGCACCCAGGTTCAATAAAGATGTATAGGGATATCATATGGAACTTGACTGACCCACACAACATCGTTGATTACATGTGGAAATTTATTATATTAAATTTATATTTCCCAAACTATACTCACCTAATATAGAATAGTAAAGTGGTAGTCAGGGGTTGAACCTATAGAGACAGCTTGTAGACAAGCAACCTAATGGTAAGAAACTTTTGGGAAGGATTCATCAAGTTCACTCTATTTGGTTTGGGTTTTCTAAAAATAAGTAGCTTGTAATTAATTCAAATTTAAAGGAAGGGTTCAAGTTTAATTTTAGGGTATTATCCAAAGAGTAATCCTAAATCTATCTTGAGATAGACATATGTATTAGGATTCAAAGTAATGAAAAAGTCTCCAATTGATCTTGATCCAACTAGTTAGATCTATCTAAGCTAGAAACTAATCCTTGTTCCAGAGAGATTCAATAACCTAAGTATAGCAATCTTAGCTTCTAGGAAGAAAGAATCAAAATCTATTGGTCCTGTCCTGTTCAAATTTAATTAGGTCAAAGATCCTTTCAAATACACCTTTGACGGTCAGGGTAGTTGAAAAATAAATTATATTAACAATTTTTTAACATAATTATTATCCATAAGGTTACCAAGTCTTTATTTAGAGATTATTTGGGATCAAATCCACCCCTAATTTCAACCCCTAACCCTAATAGTATTACCAGCACATGATGTAATTGAATAAAAGCAAGGAAAAATCACAACATGCTTGACACAAAAAATAGACAACTTAAATCAAATAAATACAAAATTTAAATAATTAAATATAAATTAAATACTAACTTGAATGAAGAAACAATTAAGAACATAGTGTAAATTGAAATTGAATAGAAATTGGTATTAGATTTAGATGTTATAATAGAATACAAGCAATGAATGAGTCTCGGAACCAAAAGTCGTAGGAAAGTAATGCTTAAAAAATAAAAGAAAGTAGTATAAATAGGTGTGAAATAAAATGGGAAAGAAACAAAGAATAAATAAATAAATAAATTTGGGTGTTTTAAGTTGTCCTACGCATCAGGGTCATTGTAAATATATAGACCCCGACTGGTTCACAATGTGTAACTAATTCACATTGTGAACAAGATTTAAATGATTTATGCTTTGAGGATTTCATGTTATGTAATTTCTTTTAATTCCATGTATTTATGATCTAAAATAATATCTAAATATTTTGGATCTCATTGATTTCACGGCTTGAATATTCAGTGGCAATTAGGTTTCAAACTTTTCATGTCGCATATTGAGTTCACACCATGTATCTTCATCAGGTTTGAAATTTGAGTCTTTCATGATGTTTACTCTAGATTCATGTAGTTTACTTGGTTTACACCTTGTATTTGGGATTCATATCTTGTATTTTTTCTAGAAGGTTATCTGTTTGAGGATCACACATTGTGTATTTCTTATTCACGATGTGTATTGATGAATTTTCTATTTTTCCAGAATCTCCTCCTATGAGCCTTGAGTTTCTAATTCCTTTAAAAACACATCAAGACCCAGTGTAATATCAAATAAATAATTATTAAACATTAAATAAATATATCAAAAATTTGTATATGAATTCATCTTATCAAATTCTCCCACACTTGAACAATTTCTTGTCCTCAAGAAAAAAACATCTCAATGGGGATTCTAAATGAAACATTTTTTAAATAGGAAACATGCATTAAAAACATGAAAATAAAACTAATTGAAAGTGGAAAAATCCTCTAGAATCATTCCCAAAGATATAATTAGTCATTCCTCATAATTAAGTTATTTATTCAGATTATTTCTTCTTTTAATTGCAATTTTATAATTGTTCATTAGAAGCTATACCCATTTTTCAATTTACCTCACAATAAATTTTCTCTCATCATTCAAGGTTAAATAAAACTGGGGTTATGATAATACCTTGAATACATTTTTCTAAACATATGCTTGAATTGGTTCTAATATATCCACTTTGTAAAGAAAAATATAAAATTAATCATGAGATCTTAATCAATAAGGTTCAAAAGTCTCTGAGGTTTATGTTAGGTGGAAATATGATAAAAATAAAGATCAAAAAGGAGGGTAAGATCTACAATATACTACATGATAATCATGAATATTAAAATGAATTAACTCCTAGAAAAACTTTGTCCATGATCCAAACATCTCAAAGTGGTTCCTTTAATATGTTAAGAGAGTATAAATAATTCTCCCTATCTAGAATACACTAGAGAATAATCCATGTCAAGATGAAATTAAGAATGTTCCATGTAAAGATAGCATGGGAGTGGGGTTTTTAGGTGGTGGTGGGTGTGAAGAATAAGGGGATAGGAGAGGGGTGGTTATAGTGAGTATTTATGGGTTTGTTAAATAGATACTGAGATAAAGAAAAATATGGTGTTGGTTCTCTAGAATACATTGTAGAACATGACAGATGTCGAATGGCATGGATGGGGTTGGTTAAGTAGTGGTAGGTGGTGAATTTGTGGAAGTAGGGGATGGTGTGGCTGGGGATGAGGTGGAATTAGGGGATAAAGTTTAATTAAGGGATAATGGATTAGAAAGGGAATGTGTATCATGAGTGGTGGCTCGGGATGAGGCTGGTAGAGCTGGAGCCGCTGCAGGATCGGTGATGTACTCTGAGGCCCACTAGTATTGCCCCTCAATATTCCTTAATAACCCTATATTATGGATCATGATAAGATAGATTGACTCCATCTGCCTAAGGGGAGTAAGGGGATGAGAGGAATCAAAGACACATATATATCAGGCCGGATGTGTGATTAAACTACCCTCCATGAGAGCACCATGAGCCCTCCATACCTAGGTCTCATAGTAGCGGGAAAACTCTATGACCATATTGATGGGAGTTTTGCTCATGAATGAGTCTAGGATGAGAACCTCATTATTAATGATGCTTCTATGTATGTTTCTACTGGGAAACTAGGTATTATTGAGTGCCCGGTGAAGAATATGTAAGGTTTCACCTTATAGTATAGTGATCTTCATCATATGTAGATCATGGATGCTCCACAGATCTCAGTAAATCAATGTCCAACGCCCAACTTCATCCTCCTTCCTCATCTCTAGTATCATGGCCTAGTGGGTAGGAGAGGCAATGAAATCTTCATTTTAAATGTTGATTTTGGCACTAAAATCTCCTAGGGTGATCTCCCAAGGCCTTCCACCCAGGTGAAAGGTGATGTGTACCACGTCGAGCTCCATCATGGCCAATAAATCAAGAAAGAGATCTAGGTATGTCTCTTCATAGACCAATGTGATTTTTGAGAGGTTAATCCAGCCTAAAAGTTCAAGAACCTCCTTGTGTACATGAATATGATCAAGGAAAACTAGGTCCAAATACTTTTTGGACCTCATCAGCTTATCCTGAAGATGTACTAAGTGTACCTGATGCTCAGGTGTGGAAAAGTAGAGGCACAAGTATAGGTTTGACCATAGAGTAGCACCCTAGTATGAGCTAGAAGAGGCCTTGAAATGGATGGAGGATAATGGAGTGTATAAAGATGATACAAAGGGTGAGGGGGTGGGATCTTCAGGTGGTGATGTGGGTTCAAGCATCTTCCTCTTGGGTGGTGGATGATTATCGCCTTATTGGGATACATGCTTCACGGTTTTGGTCCAAGAAATTTTTCAAAAGAGAAGAATGAGTAGGGGAGTAATATGAGGGTGTTGGATGAGTGAATTATGGAGGGAAGGGAATAGGAAGGTAAGAGGGATGGTGCGCAATGAGGGAGGAAGTCGGGAAGTCGGGGGAGTCATGTGGGAGAGGGGAGGTTGAGGTTCGGGGGGTGCTTGGGAATTAACCTAGGGTTCATGGCTTTTAAAGATGCCCTGAGGAATTCACATCGTGTATTTAATACATGATTTTTATTCTTAGGGTTTCTATTTTTTGATCCCGACTCTTTCTCAATGTGTATTTCTTTTACACAATATTATTTTTTAAAAAAAATTAAAATTAAAAATTAAAACTTTTTTAGAAAAACATATAAAACCCATATCCATCATTTTTGGAATTTTCCTAAAATTTAATCTAACCTCTCCTGGGTTTCCCCCTATTCGGTGCTTCTTTTATTATTTATATCTATACATGCTTCCATTTAGATTATTTTAAATATAAGGAAACACCCCTAGTGGAATAGTTCTTGAAAACACAGGGTATTAAAGGTGGTACAACATTCCTCGTAATAGGTGTAGTGTAATTCACATTCTTGTGAGAAATATATCCATTTTCAATAGGAGGTAGGGTCACTCTTACATCCTTAATAGTAATATAATCATCTTTCTTATTATTAAGAGATATGCATTGAAAATCCAATAACTCTCTGCTTTTCTTGGGGGATTTAACTAAGTTGAAAACAACTTGTTCTTTGCTTACTCTAAATATTATCCTTCCTTGATTTACATATATAAATGCCTTCAAAATGGAAATAAATTGTCTCCATAGAATTATGGGGACATATCCTTCTTCCTCTATATCTAGGATGAGGAAATTAGTGAGAAAGATAAATTTTACAACCTTTACTAAGATGTCCTCAAGAAATCCTTGAGCATTCTTAACTAAGCGGTTATAAAATTGGAGTGCCACTCTTATTGGTTTTAATTATTTGAGACCAAGCTTTTTGAAGACACTCATATTCATGAGATTGATAATTGTGCCAATATCTTATAAGGATCTTTCAAAATTTCATGTTCCTATAGTGTAAGGAATTGAGAAACTTCTAGGGTCCTGAATTTTGGGAGATATCTTCAACTAAACAATTACAGTGCATTCTTAATTTAATGAGATAACTCCAAGGTCTTCCATTTTATTATTATTGGAAAGAAAGTTTTTTAGAAACTTAGAATAGGTAGTCCTTTTCACAATCGCTTCTACAATGTTAATGTTGATATGAAAATGTTTGAACATATCCAAAAACTTTTTGTAACACCCCTCACTTTTAGATTGTATCATCCTATCTAGAAAGGGGATAGGGAGATTTTAATGTGGAAGTTACACATAGACATTTTCCTTTTCATATTTATTCTATATGGTAGATTTTTTAGTTGACTTATCTTCTAGATTTTTCTCTTGACCAGATTTATCAAATTATTTTAACTGCTTTTACCCATATAAAAACATCTACTAAAATTCCAGCATATTTCCACTCCTAATAACTATATCCTTATCCTCCTATCTCAAATTATGTACCCTTTAATTGATTTGATAGGGTCTTTGAGATTTTTCTTACTTGATTCTTGAGGTTGTGCAAGGAAACCCTTTGGTTTTACATTTCAGTCTCCTGAGTGGTCATCCACTAATCTTCTTTCCCTATGAAGTTGGTTAGTAGGTTCTCAATATTTGATTAAAGAGTTTGGACTTATTGTGGTGATCTTAGCGGAGATTTATGAAATTTTTGTTGTTGAAAATTTGGAAAATGATGAACTCTATGCAAAAAAGGTTTCTGAAATTGCTATTGCGGTCGAGGACCTAAACCTTGTGGTGGGAACCTAGATGTTCCTTAATTACTTGGTGGTACTTTCACACTCCCATACTTATAGTAACCTTGATTTGTATTCTACAACTGTTAAGTTGTCCTTTGTTGATATTATTATTTTTGTTACTATTGGGGCTGCTGGTACTACTAATTTTATTGACTTTAATTAACATAATTACACTTCTATCTTTATGGTTCCTCTAAACCTACCCTATAGTCCTAATAGGGGTATGGGACTCTACACATTTCATAAGATTGTATCTTCATAATAGGAGAAACATAGGGTAGTGGTGAAGTAGGTAATTGGAAAGACTCAAGATTCTTTTTTAGGGATTTAACTTATGCTACTAGGTGGGTATTCTCCTCCACCTAATAGATTCCACAGTGGGGTAGTCCTTTATCACTCAACCACATACTGGAATTCTATGAAATCTCATATAACAGTGCTTTGCTGAATTCATGTGTCTTTAGCATGAGTCTACCTTCAGTGGTGGCTTCTACAACAATGTTGGGGAATTTGGACTCACTAGTAGAAAGTTTGAATATGAAGCCACACATAAAGTTCATGAGGTGGTAATTTACGAGTCGATTCCTTGAAAAGGTATCATGCCTCCTGGTATGATTCTCTATCCACCTGATTAAAATTTTTAATTTCATTCCTTATCTTCTAGGTTCGGATCAGTGGGAGTTATTTATCTAAAAAATTATTTTCTAGGTCGTCCCAAGTCGGACTCAGGTGCTTGACTTTTAATCCAATATCTGGATATATCGAACAAGGAGAATGGGAATACTCTTATTATGATGGAATTTTATGATATTCCTTGGTTGAAAAAGATGTCTCAAACCTCTAATAAATTGGAAATATGATCATGGGGGTCTTCGCTTTACATTCCACTAAAATTCCCCATGTTCTGAATCATATAAATGAGTCTAGGTTTGATCTTGAATGAATGTGAATGAATATGTGGGTGCATAATGTTGGATTCAACACCAATAATGGATGGTAATCCTTAATCCATGATGGTACGCTCCTACATCACTGGTAACTCAGCCTAAAATTTAGTTAGTGCATATTGATCATTTTGTAGGTGTGGAAGTGTAAGATCATTGTGTTCATCCATTGATAATAATTGGTGTATAGAAATAGATCTATCGATCTTGGGATCTAACATAATAATTTATTATGTGTCTAGGCTCCAAGAACAAGTCAAGAGACCCCATTACATGAACTAATCTAGAGAAAATAAGATTCAAGTTCTAGTGCATGAGGAAAAAGTTTGTAAAAAGAAAAGAGTAAAGAAAAGAAGAAATAGGTGAGTTAATCCAAGGTTCATACCATAGGTCACCATTCCAAAGCACAATTATCCCCAGAAATAGTGCTAAATTTTTATTAGCTCGTATGGTGTCATTGATTACAGGTAGGCTTTGATCAGATTAAATTTATATTTCCCAAACTACACTCTACTACTAAAGTATAGTAAAGTTGAATCTTGGGTCCAAACCCATAGAGACAGCTTGTGGACAAGAAACCTAGTGGTAATAACGTTTTAGGAAGGACTCCTCACATTAACTCTCTTTGTATTTGGTTTTCTAAAACTAAGTATCTTGGTATTAATTCAAATTTAAAGGAAGTGTTCAGGGTAAATTTCAGGGTATTGGAAAAAGATTAATTCTAAATCTAGCTTGGGATAGACCTATGGAGTGGGATTCAAAGTAGTTCAAAAGTAACCAATTGATCTTGTTCTAACAAATTGGATATACCTAAAATAGTAAATACTCCTTGGTCTAGAGATAGTTGGTAACCTAAGTGAAAAAATCTTGGCTTCTAGGTAGAAATAATCACAGGCTATTGGTCCTAGCCTGCTCGACTTCAATTAGGTCAGGGATCCTTTCAAACGAACCTCTAATGGTTAGGGTAATTATAAAATAAACGAGATTAACAATTTTTTAACCTAATTAATATCCATAGGGTAACCAAGTCTTGAATTAAAGATTCATTAGGATCAAATCCTCCCCTACTTTAGAACCCTAACCCTATGTAGATTACCTACGCATGATTGAATTGAATGAAATTAGGGAAACAGATCACAACATGATTGACATGAAAAACAGACAACTTAAATCAAATCAATCCATAATTGAAACCATGAAATATCAATTAAATACTAACTTTAATGAAAAAACAATTAATAACATAGCAAAAATTGATATTGAACAAAAATTGGCATTGTATTGAGGTGGAAGAATAAAAAAACAAGCAACGAACGAGTCTCAGAATTTAAAGCAGTAACAAAGGAATGATTAAAATAATAAAATAAAGAAGTAAAAATAGATGATAAAGAAAATGGGAAATAAATAGAGAATAAATAAAGAAATAAAGTTGGGTTTCTAAAGTTGTTATGTTCGTTTGGGTCAATGGAAATATATAGACCCTGACTAGTTCATGATGTGTAACTGATTCATGTAATGAACAAGATTTAAATGATTTATACATTGAGTATTTCATAGTGTGTTATTAATTTTCACATTGTTCACTTCTGATCCACAATAATCTTTGAATATTTTTGATCTCATAGATTTCATATCTTGAATCTTTGGTGATAATTAGGTTTTGAACTTTTCATTTCATGCATTGAGTTCATGCCATGTATATTTATCATGTTTGAAATTCAATTATTTCACGATGTGTACTCTATATTCACATAGTGTACTTGGTTCACACCTTTTTTTTTATTCAAGTCTTGGATTTTGGCTGGAAGGTTTTCTGTTTGAGGAGTACACATTGTGTATTTCAGGTTCATGATGTGTATTGATGAATTTTTTGTTTTTTTAGCATCTCATCCTTTGAGTATTGAGTTCCTAATTCCTATGAAAACACATCAATGCCTAGTGTAATAACAAATAAATCATGATTAAATATTAAAGAAATGTATTTAAAATATGTATATGAATTTGGATTATCATCACTTTTGGTGGATAATAATGAAAATAGGCACTACAAGTTTTGTCTCATGATGCTTACATGTTAGAGGATCAAGGTAGAGCATTAGTGACTAGGAGGTTTGATTTATACACTTACATTACCTATATGAAAGTGGGATTTGGTGATGATGTACTTTGTGGTAGGGTTTCCTAGAACCTTTTGAAGTCAAGATGTTGTTTGGGTGATAGTTGATTGGCTGACAAAGGTGGAACATTTCTTACTGATATGAGAGAATCACTCTATATATGAATTGGGTAGGTTTTATGACCAATAGATTGTATAACTACATAGACTTCCTTTTAATATATTATCAGATAGAGACATGAATTTTACATCTTGGTTTTGGAAAGTCTTGTAGAAGGCTATGGGGACCCAGTTGAATATGGGTATGGCGTATCATCCATAGATAGATGGACAATAAAAGATAATGATCCAGATCTTAGAGGATATGCTTTGGGAATGTGTCCTAGGGTTTTATGGAGCATGGTATGATCATATAGTCTTATTGGGGTTCTATTACAATAATAATTTCCATGATTTGATTTAGATGGAACCTTTTGAGGCTCTTTATGGTCGGTTGTGTCACTCACCATTTTTTTGGCACAAGGTGGGTGAGGCAGCTATCAGTATGAATCTAGAACCTGGTAGTATAAATTTTTAAATTTTATTTTTAATAAGATAATGATTATATATTTTTTACTTTATAAATGATTATATAATGAGTTTGATAAAAATTGGATTTTGATATGAAAAAACAAAAGTGTTTTTTAGAAAATATATAGTTAAAGTTAAGACACTCTTTTTAATAAATTCAAGAATTTTTAAAATAAATTCTATTTAAACAAATTTATATTATTAAATATTATTTATTTAAATATAAATGGTAATATAATTTAATTAAGTCCAATGTAGTTTTTATAAGGTTTAGAAAGTTTTTAGTGTTATAAAAATGAGTATTTTATTGTAAATAATGATTTTTATTTAAAGTGAAAATTCTCATATTAATAAGAATATTTTTTAAAAAATAAATATTATTTTCAAAATCATCATGTCAAAATTACCAAATGGTGAATTTTTCATAATTTTCCATGATAGTCTAATTTTTTGGTAAACATTAAATATGGTATAAATATTAGTATGCATTATGACATCATAATAGCCCAAAAGTGATGTAATAAATACTATAAATGGAATCCATGACCAAATATAGTTTTCCCCTTTAAAATAATGTGTTTTTAAGTTATTTTAATAATTTTATAAAACCTTTAATAAATCATCCAAAATCGATATTATATTTTAAGGTTTTTAAATCAATTCTTTATGAACATGACTCACTTCCACATCACTAATGGCATCATTTTAATATTTTTGTTTCTTTTCCTTATAAAATATTTAAACCCACTCCTATTTGGAGAAAATATGGTAAAAACTATGATAAGGTTTGTGGTTTTTATTATTTTATCATATAGAGTCCAAAGCCTATGTTTAAAAATTAATAAATAATTCCCCTCTCTTTTTCTATAAATACCCACCCATCCTCCCACTTATCTTCACTCAAAACCCATTTAGTATTAATTTTCTCTCATTGTACCTATCTAAATACCTTCTAAATGTTTTCCAATCTCTTAAGATACTTCTCCTAAGATATTATAATCACCCTCTCAAGGTAAGGGATTCTCTTCCTATTCCTTTTTATTCAAGTACTTTTTTTGTACTAAGCATTTTGATTTTAAATTTTTCATGTGGTAATATGTTTTTTAAACATACCTATATTATACTTATGATTCCTAAGTAATTATATACCACCTTTCACTCTCATTAAACACTTCCATGAACATTTATGTACACCTATTATGCCGCCAAAATTATCCCATGATTTTCTATGTCAAAATTATATGTTGAGAATACCCACCCTCATTACCACTCAAGTGTATTAACCTAGATGTAAATATCCTTCATTTATTGGGTACTCCCATGTATATAACCCACACTCCTTAATAGTGAAATTAAAAGTGATTAAATACATCCTTATGTTGTATGTTCTACATGGCACACAAATGCATGTACATGATATGA
Source organism: Viscum album (assembly GCA_963277665.1). Lineage (NCBI taxonomy): Eukaryota > Viridiplantae > Streptophyta > Magnoliopsida > Santalales > Viscaceae > Viscum > Viscum album. Next base: position 288,860 of record OY728152.1, on the reverse strand, counting down.
ATGTCATAGGTGGGACTAGAATTATATATCCCTCCAATACATTAGATAAGATTTTTTTCTCATGATATACCATGTATGGTTCATAATATATTATCCTAAGCACACTATGTTATGATTTCTTAGTGGTTATCCTTGACTTATGTTTATGATGTCATGTTTTATATTGTTGGAACATAGCTATGATGCATTGATGTTATCATCTTATACCATGATTCTATGTTCATGATTATGATTCTCACCTTTCTATGCCATATTGACATTCCTCATGAATCACATGTATTATTTTCATTATGTTATTATTTTATTATTCCCTTACTAGGCTTCATATCTCACCCCTTTCTTATGTATGTCCTCATGTTATTCCATGCAGTTATAAAAGATCAATGGAATTTTAGGGCATATTATAGTGTTTTTAAATAATTTCATTGTATCCCTACTTCAAGTTATTATGTTATGTATATAATTACCCAAATACACTGGAATTTTGATCTATTTGGATTTTATTATATGTTTATTTCTATAATAAATTATAAAATACAATTTATAAAAGATATGAGTTGTTATAGTTGGTATCAGAGAAAGGTCTAGTTATTTTGGGAGATAAGGATTAGAAAATCATAGTAAAAGCCTTATAAATATGACTAAACATAGGAAAATATCCCTAAATGTTGGTAAAGTATAGATCAAGTGGTTTCTAAGAAACAAAATTCATGTCTGGATACTACAAGTGGATGTGGATCTAGCACAGTTGTATCTAGGGGTAATAACCCTAAAATTGGTTCATTAGGTATTAACTCAATTGTCACCTGGTGAAAAATAAAGAGGCCTTTTTGAACACCTGGTTTGAAACTCTCAGGGTATATACTTTAGTAAATTCACAAGATATTTATGAACCATTATAAAGGAAAAAAATGACCATAAAATTTTATGTTAGTAAATATATTATGGATAACTTAGATGGAAACCTATAAATTCATAAGTTAAGGAATATGTGTCATATATGAGTTACCCCATCAATTTTCATAGTTTTTCTTTCATGTGTTTAATAGTTTGAAAATTATTACCCCAAATTTTCCCTTTATTTTAGTTAATGGCTGGAAATATGAGGAACTGATTCAACAACCAATGTGATGGGAAATGTGATGACTACCTAAATGAGATACCTAACATTATGGGATCTAAAGTAAGACATATTGTGATTATGCCAAACCATCTATCACAAATTAAAATTAATAATATGCACATAGTTGAATCTCTAAACACTTTAAAGAAGAGGAGGTTGATGTATCATGGAAGTTCATGTGATAAAGGTTATAAAGAAAATAAGATTCAATTTCATACATGTCAAAAATATTAAAATAAGTACCAAGGGAAATGTCACAAACTAGAAGATATTTTAAGTGTGTAAAATTTGTCATAAAGTATATAATTTCTATAAAAATGATGATTTCTATGTCACAAACATCTGGAAGTTGGGAATTATCCAAGATAATGACCCATTCTAAGGGATATCAAGGATGATGAGCACTAACAATCTCCAAGACCAAGGGAATAAGAAAGGTCCTATGTTATGACAATCAGTGAGATGGATCATGATGATTGAAGTGCACATAACCTCTACTTCTTAGTTGTGTATATCTTGTTGTATATCGATTCAAGACACACTAGCATATCTAGTATGTTTTATAAGAACATCAATTCACCACCCAAAATGATTTTATATCATTAGGGAAAATATCAATGATTATTGTACCACAAGTTAAATTATGTGGAAATATACTTATTGAAAATATTATTATTCTCCATTTAGAAGAATTCAATGTTATGCTGTTTATGGATTGGTTTTCTTTATATATATCCAACATAAATTCTTGGGATAATGAATTTTCCATTCATATCATGAATAACCCTCTGATTCTATATAAGTGTAAGGATGAGGATGAATCACATTTGGAATCATCATCTCAAGAATAGATCTTATTACCATGTGAGAAAGAGTATCTAGCTCAAATGACTGATATTAAGAAAAATATCATCCTTGATGACATGCCCATTATAAGTGAATATATTGATATATTTCCTGAAGAATTTTTTGGCCTTCCTCTAAACTGAGAGGTTGAGTTCTCAATCAAACTCATACCTAGATTTTTCTAATATACAATAATCCATACAGAATGGCCACCATTAAATTTGAGGAGATAAATAAGTAACTATAAGAGAATCTACATAAAGGGTGTATATGTCCTAGTGATTCACTATGTGGCACATCAGTCCTTTTTATCAAGAAGAATGATGAATCAATATAGCTCTGAATTGATTATCATATTCTCAACATGACTATGATAAATAATAAGTATTCTATGCCATATATTGATAACATGTTCGATCAGATGCATGGATCCCAGTACTTGTCTAAAGTAAATCTTCAGTTTGAATATTATCAAGGAAAGGTGAAGAAGGAGGATATCCCCAAGACTGGTTTTTATACAAGGTACGAGCACTATGAATTTATAATAATTATATTTTGACTCAATAAATCTCTAACTATCATCATGGAATTAATGAATATAGTGTTTAGGTATTACCTTGAAAATTTTATGGTAGCCTTTATATATGATATTATTATCTACTCCAAAAATAAGGAGGAATATAAGGAGCATTTGAATGAAATAATGAATACCCTACAAAAGGAAAAGTTATATGTTAAGTGTAGTAATTGAAATTTTTGGATGGATCAAGAAACATTCCTATGGAATGTTATCACTATTAAAGGTTTATCTATGAATCCTTCAAAAATAATGTCAATTGAAGGATAAATCAGATCAATATCTGTGATGGAGATCCGTAGTTTCCTTGGATTAGATGGGTACTATCATCGATTTTTGAGAAACTTATAATGATTTCACATCCCACTAACCAAGATAAATTGTAAGGGAGTGAAATTTTTCTAGACTGATTAATGCAAGGAGAGCTTTAAAGAGTTAAAGAATAGGTTAACCACTACTTCTATGCTCACATTACCCACTAGTGGGGAAGTATTTGTGATATATAGTGATAAATACAAAAAATAATTGGGTTTTTAGTCATGTAAGATGAAAATTGATAACCTATGCCTCTCACCAATTAAATATCCATGATAATAACTACCCAAACCATGATCTGTAATTGGCTATAGTGATCTTCGTATTAAATATTTAGTAGCATTATCACTAGGGTAGAAGTGTGACATATACATAGATTATAAAATCCTCAAGTATATATTCAAAAAAATAGAGCTCAATATGTGCCAAATGAGGTGGTTAGATCCGATCAAGGATTATAATTTTTCAATATATTTTCATCCTAGAAAGGTGAAAAAAGTGGAAAATGCTCTGATTATAAAGGATCCAGTAACACTATCCATGATAAGGATTGAAAAATATCCAATATTCTTGGACATTAATTGGATGGAAATGGTAATAATAAAAGGATATTTATCCTACCCTACTAAAATAATAGCTTAACCACCCATTCTTGAAAAGATCAAAGAGGCCCAAAAATATAATGAGGATCTATAGATAAAGGTATAGAATATTTTAGAGTTCAGATTTTCAAAATATGGTGTCATAAGTTTTGGAACCTAGATATATGTCCCATAAAAACCATAACTGAAAAGGGTAACTTCTGGATGATGTGCAGAACTCATTATTCTCTATTCATAGAGGAATCACTAGTATGTATAGAGATATAAAACAAAACTTATTGTGGGATAGAATAAAGAGGGAGATTGCAGAATTTGTATCTCAATGCTTGGTATGACAACAAGTCAAGGTTGAATGAAAGAATTATAAGGGTATGATGAAACCATTTCCCATACCAGTATAAAAATGGGAAAAAATAACCATGGATTTCATCATAAGACTCTCCAATACATCTAAAGGCAATAACACCATATCAGTGGTAGTTGATCTCCTTTCAACGTCAATGTATTTCATTGCTATCAAGGAATATTTATCTCTTGAACAACTTGCTATGATATACATAAGGGAAGTTGTAAGACTACATGGAGTACCACTCTCCATTATATCTGATTGAGATATGAGTTTTACCTTGAGGTTCTAGAGAATCCTTCAACAAGCACTGGATACAGAGCTGAGTTTCAGTGCTACCTATCACCCTCAGATGGATGGTCAGTCTAAGATAACTATTAAAACTCTAGAGGATATGTTGATATCATTTCCAATGGTTTTACAAGGATTTTTTGATCAAGACATTCCCTTAGTGGAGTTATCATATAAAAATGGTTTATATTCTATCATTCAAATGGAACTTTGTAAGGATATTTATGGGAAGAGGTGTTAAACTCAAATTTTATGGGACGAATTTGGAGAGTGGATTCTTATCAGACCTGATATTATCCAAGAGATGATATATAAGGTTTAAACCATTCAATGTTATATGAAATTGATGAAAATTCAACAAAAATATATACGGAAAAACATTGATAAGATCTCAATTTTGAGGTTGGAGATAAGATGTTCCTTCATATATCATCATGGAATAATGACATGTGGTTTGGGAAGAAATGAAATCTTATTCCAAGATACATCATCCCCTATGATATCCTTGATCACAAAAGAGTTTTGATCTATCACTCCCACCTAACCTATCTCAAGTGCATGATGTGTTCCATGTATCCCTCTTGAGGAAGTGCATACCAAAACCCTCACATGAACTAAATTCATAGGTTGTACCTTTGTAGAATGATATTTTATATGAGGAGAATTTGGTGAAAATATTATATTATAGAGACAAAGTTCTATGAAATAAGAGAACTCACCTAGTTAAGGTATTGTAGTGGAGCCACAAGTTTGAGGAAGAAACTTTAGAACCATAAGAGGTGATAAAATATAAGTAACCTCATCAAATTTAGTGTATGAAATGAAATTTCAAGGGAAATTTTCCTGAACGGGGGAAGAATGTAAAAACCAAAACTTTTATAAATGAACTTAAATTTTGATTAAATAAATACCGTATTAAGTAATGTAATTATAGAAAACACACGAACAACACTGGTTATTTTGGACTATTATAAAATATATCCTGTTAGATTTAAAATTATTTTAAAAATCTTAACTGTTGACAATATAATCATTGTATATTGTTCATTAAGATTAGTATATTAAGGGTTATGATAAAGTAAAATTGACACAGACAGAAGAAGTGATGACCTCGACTAGCAGGATCATACCCTATGAATCCTATTTATTAGAGATTCTAAGGGAGATGGAATCACTGGGATTTTCCCTTGACCAACCCCAATCTGATATTAAATAAACAAAGTTCTGTTGAAATTGTTTACAGGATAAATTCAAGTTTATCGAGACCATGGACCTAGCCATGTTTGATAAACTACCTCAGGAAAACACCATCATCACACACCTTACCCTTAGGGAATACACTAGTGTAATAAGGGGTTATGTATCTAGACCCTATTATTATGAATTTGTATATTTTATTTTTAATCAAATAATTACTATATTTTATTATTACTTTATAAATCATTATATAATGAGTTTGATAAAAATTAGATTTTTATATGGAAAAATCAAAATTGTATTTTTGGGAAATATATCATTTTAATTAAGACACACTTATTGATAAATTAAATAAATTTTTAAATAAATTTTATTTTTAAAAAATGTTATTATTAAATAATATTTATTTAAATATAAATGACTATATAATTTAATGAATTCCAATGTAATTTTTATAAGGGTCAGAAATTTATTAACATTGTAAAAACTAGTATTTTCCTATAAATAAGGTTTTTTATTTAAAAGTGAAATTATAATATTGAGAAAAATATTTTGGTAAAATGTATATTATTTTTTAAATCAACATGTCTAAATTATCCAATGGTGAATTTTTAATAATTTTCTGAGACAAACAAATTTTTGGGTAAAAAATAAATATGGTGTAAATATACTATTTTTATTATGACATCATAATAGTCAAAAAGTGATTTATAAATACTATAAAGGGAATAAATAACCAAAAATATGTTTCCCTTTAAAATAATTTGTTTTTAATTTATTTTATTAATTTCATAAAACCTTTAATGAATCCTCCAAAACCTATATTATTTTTTAAGGTTTTAAAATCAATTATTTATAAACATGACCCACTTCCACATCACCAATGGTATTATTTTAATATTTTAGGTTCTTATACTTATAAAATATTTAAAATAGCTCTTCTTTGGTATAAAATATGGTTAAAAACCATTTTAAGGTTTTTGGTTTTGATTATTTTATCATAGAGAGTCTAAAGCCTTAGTTTAGAAATTAATAAAAATTCCCCTTTTTGCTATAAATACCCACCCAAACTCCCAATCCACTTCACTAAAAACCCATTTAGAATGAATTTTATCTCACTCACCATATCTAAATCCCTCCCAATGTGTTCCTGGGCTCTTAAGAAGCTCCTCCCAAGATCTTAGAAGCACCCTCTCAAGGTAAGAGATTCTCTTCCAATTCCATTTTATTCAAGTAATATATTGTACTAAGCCTTTTGATTTTCAATTGTTCATGTTATAATGTGTTTTTTACACATAAATTTACTATCCTTTTTATTACCAAGTAATTATATACCACATTTTACTCTCATTAAACCCTTCAACATACCTTTATGTACACCCTTTATGCTGTCAAAATTATCCTATGATTTTCCATGATAAATTTTTTTTTGTGACTATCCACACCCATTCCCAATAAAGGGTATTAACCTAGATGTATATATCATTCATTTATTGTGGAATCACATGTATTTAACCCACACTCCTTATTCATTTTATTAAAAGTGATAATTGTATGATCCAAATTCATGTACATGCTATGAATGTGATGGGTGGGACTGTAATTATATAGTCTTCTGATACATTGGGTAATGATTTTATCTCATGATATACCATGTATAGTGAATGGGAGGTTATACTAAGAAATTTATATTATTATTTCTCAGCGATTAACCTTGGTTTATGATTATAATTTCATGTTTTATAATGTTGTCACATTCCTATGATGCCTTGATATTATCATCTTATAACATGATTCAATGTTCATGATTATGATCCCTACTATTTTATGTCATAGTGATATTCCTATTAACTCACATGTATTAAATTCATCATGATATTATTTTATTATTACCTTTACTAGGATTTATATCTAACCCCTTTCTTATGTATACCCCCATGTTATCTCATACAGTTATAGAAAATCTATGGAATTTAAGTTCATGTTATAGTTTTTTTTAAAATGACATTGTATCTATGCTTCAAGATATTGTGTTGTGTAACTAAGTACCCAAATACACCAAGCCTTTAGATTTTTTTGGATCCTATTATGTGTGTATTTATATAATAAATCATGAAATAAATTTTATAAAAGATATGATTTTTCATGGGTGCAGTTGATCAAGAAGCATTTGGCTATTTCTTATAGTAGAAAGAAATTGTATATGGATTCGAGGAGATAGAATTTTGAGTTAGATATGGGGAAAATGGTTTTCTTGGGGGTGTCTCTTTGGTTGGGGAATCATCATTTGTAGAGGAAAGGTAAGTTTTCACCACGTATTGTGTGACCATTTGATATCATCGTACATATCGAAATAGTGGCCTACCATTAGGATCTTCCTCCATGATATTGAGGTATGCATAATATTTTCCATGTATATTATCTTTGGAGGTATGTGCCTGATCCTATTCATGTGATAAACTATAAGGATATTGAGTTAGAACCTAATTCATCATTTGTAGAGTGCATGGTTCGAATCATAGACCAGAACGACAAGGTGTTGAGGGGGGAGATGATACCACTTGTTTGAGTCTTGTGGAAGTATAGGAAAATCCAAGAAGAGATTTAGGAGAAAGAGTTTAATGTTCAAGGTAAATGTCATGATTTATTTGAGTAGGACCACTAGAGTTACTTCTTAAGTATTATAATTCATTATAGGGGGAGATTTGTGACACCCTTAGATTTTAAAGAATAACCTAGGGTTAGTTTTTTAGTATAAAGAGAAAAGTTGAACTATTTTTTATATATAAATGGATTCCAAGGCATGGTTCATATTATGCATCATGGAGGGTATGGTTGTGAGGTGGTTAGTTCACTGGGGCATGGCAGTTAATTTTGATGTCTTTGATTGTTTTGGAATAGTTTTTGTATAGAGTATTGGTTACGGTGTAAAGGCTTGGTAGGAAAAGTTTAGATAATTCTTACAAATTTGGTACCATTTATCCATGGAGGGTGGTTGTGGCATAGTGTTCCTATGAGGTCTTAGATCTTGTGGAATATTGATGAAAATTATGTCATTGTCCCTTTCCCTAGTTTATAGTATTTTTATTTTGACCACAATGTGGATTTGAACACATTTTGACTAGGCACCATTATGGCATGGCCATATCCTTTATGACATATTTTTTCTGGCTTGGGACCCATTGTGGCATATCCCTATGTGTTGTGTTGTGATTCCTATTTTCCCAAATTTCCTATAAATTTTTTAGGCCCCTTAAACCCTACCATTTCCCATCCTTCCCTCTCAAACCAAGGGCTACTCTAGTAAATCTTCAAGAGAACTTTCAACCCCCAAACTCTTGGTTTCATCCCCAACATTGGAGGATTAACTCTTATAAATTCTAGGTGAGTTCCTCTCCCATTCTATTTGGTTTTCCTCCCTTATTCTTGGGTTTTTTCTCCATCATTCACCCATAAAGGGGTACTGTACATGGAATTTGAATGAAAAATTTGGTATATGGAGAGTGAATACTGAAGGTAAATGTGTTCTAGGTTGAATAAATCTCCTCAATGTAATCTTGACCCATCGATCACCATTTATTCTAGATTTTTATCTAACTCGAGAACTGTTCATTCTGGTGATTCTTATTAGGTAATTTACATGTGAGTCTTATTATGGGTGGTTATTCTTGGATCTTGGGTTACATAACTATTGAGGTATGATTTTCCTTACCATATATGTCCCTTGTATAAAGTTGTTTACTTCATATTTACTACATTTATGTGTAGCCTGAAAGACTCATGTTTGATATTGATCACATGTGTGTGCATGTGTAGCCTGTGAGCCCCATGTTTGATTTTGATCACATTTTTTTGTGTGTGTGTAGTTTTTGAGATTCATGATTGATATTTTATTTGTTCCTTTTTTTATTATTCCATGTTGTGTATTATTTCATGACCTATGAAGGTTTTTCTTATAGTATCAAGTGACGGATAGAACATCATGGCTTGGTTATCCCTTAAAGGGGGAGATACATTAAATTATGATGATGTTGGACCTAGAAATAGGATAGGGGTACAAAATCCTTAAGGAATTATCCAATTCAGAGATGGGGTATAATTGCCTTATGTCCTGACCCATGACTAATACGGTGTACGATGGTCTTATGTCCTGACCCATGATTGAGACGTGATGTAACAACCTTATGGTTCTACCTGAGGCACATTATCCATGTGGATTCTTGGAAATTTATGGTGGCCTTGTGTCTAACCCATGATCATAGACTTAAGTTATGATTGTTCTTCTGATATTGAGTCAAATTATGTATAGTCGAGGTCTGTGGAGGCTTATTTAGTACATGACTGCTCAACACATGATTGATTCTTGATTTCTTTCTAATTTACTAATTTAAATGGAATACATATCTTATGCGTGTGAAATTATGTTAAGGATGTATTGGTGGTGTTATGTTGGGTTTATAATCACACCCTGAATGGGAATCTCGATGTGCATAAAGACTTCATGGTCGGGCTTCCAGGAAAGTGAGAGGGCTTAGTGACAGTGAGCTGGGGAGATAAATCTTGGGTTTGGAGGTGGTACCAAGATAGACTCTAGAATTATGTCTCCATGACTAATTTATTATTCCAGTTTCATGCTTATACTCTGGTTTGACCTTCCACTTTAGGGATCCTTGGTTTTTTACTTTTGTGACTTCAGATACCTACCATGTAATCTGTTATAGCATTGTTATTATTCACTTACATCATTCCATATAATTTCATTATTATTTTCTTGATATTATTCTGATGTGTCACTTTTAATATTGAGAGTATAGTCTACCCACTAACGAAGTTTGAACCCTCACTACTAGTCAAAAACCTCTTGTGTACAGGGAGGCATTCATAATGTCATGTAGCACTCTAACCTAGACTAGGTGATTTGGGTCGGGTCATTACATGAAACCCAAATTCATAGGATTTACCATTCCTGATAACCAAAACCATGTGTAAACTTAAATGAAGAAACTATTGTGTCAAATACTTCTATGCTTACTTTTTTTTGAAAATAATAATACACTTAATAAATAACTTGATGTAACTTGAAGTTTTTATTTAATAATTTTTATTTTACAAAATGAAAATATGGTAAATGAATTTATAAAGGTTTGAGTCGAAAAGAAGAATTGAGTCGAAAAGAAGAATATCCATATAACTGAAGCATAATAAAAAATTACAAACACCAAATGTATAATAAATGTAGTGGAATAGGATTAACTCCACCATAAGATGTGAATATACACTAATTTTATCATAATATGATAAAGATACTTCTGATGTAGTAAAAAATTACTTGGAATAATGCAGGATATGATGGTTAAAGGCTAGTTTATAAAAAGACCACTACTTCAAGGATAAGAAGAAGAAGTGGTAACTAGAATTTTAAAAAGAGATACAAAGTAATTTTTAATCTTTAAATGTATTATTTCCAAGTTCAATTCTGATAGTTATAGTATTTCTTTCTAAGAGTTACTCTTAGAGAATTCATTTATGACGATCTTATTGTAAATTCTATAAGCTTTCTTGTTGTAATTGTTTTGTTTTTGATCATTATGGTTAAGGGATTATAGGGATAGTAATACTAGGATATATCTAATCCTGTGTGATTAAGGGCTTACAAGTATAGGAAGAAAGATTTTTTTTATCATTCTGGTCAAGGTCTTTTAGGGATAGTAATACAGATCACCTTTCAATGGGTTTAACTCGAAGTCTTCTAGGGACAAGAAGATAGGTGCCAGGTTAAAATATCCTCCTCAAACTTTGGATAAAAGTGTGTTTTATAATATCATTTAATGTATTATTTATATTATTATATTATACTCTATGTTTTGTTAAAAAAAAATCTATATATTTTTTTTAATTTTACATTTTTTGTATTTTACTGAACTTCTAAAAAAACTAAATTTTTTATGCTTATAAGTTTTGTACTTATTTATATTTTTTCTTCATTTATATATATACTTTTTATTGATGAATTTAAAATATTCTTATTATGATAAACACTAATTTGATCAAAATATCATAACTTACAATATTTTTACACTTATAGGTGGAAGAAAATTGTAAATTTCATTTTAGAATACAATTCACCCCCACTCTTTTTTATTTTTATTTCTTATCATATCTGGGAAAAAAAATTTATCCTTATGATTTATTGGGAAAATATATTCCCACTCAACCATCCAAGAGTCATATATGATATGATTAGCTTAATTTACTACCTAAATAACTAAGTGTTGAGAGGAACACCAAAGTAGACTCATTACATAGTGAAACATGGATCTTTTCCCACTAATTTATATGATGTGTTTAAAAGGGTACATCATTTTAATGGGATTAAATTTAATATAAGTCCATGTTAAATGAATTTAAAACATGATTCTTATCTGATAAAATATATTTTTTAATATAATTACATCATCATCATCAAACTTTGAAATGAGAATATTAAAGTAAGAAAATTATTATATTGATACAAACATGAGAATTTTTATTAAAAAAGAATAATTATATGTGTTAGAGTAACTCCTTTATTAGTATCCAACTATTTAAGTCATACAAAAAGTGGATATATATGCTTATGTAAAGAATATAATAATTCACTAAAGGTTTTCTCAAGTTTTTTTTGGTTATGTAATTAATTCTATTGTAAATGTTATAATATTCTAAATGAATTCAGGAAATGTTTACTTGATATTCTCAATATATTAAGGATAGTTGAACTAGGTAATGTGATGTCTAAAAGGAATGTGATTTCTAGGATTTGGTGTTGTTTTGATGGTATAAGTGAGTAAATATTTAAACCGAAAGAAGAAAAATTATTTGGGAAGTTTAAAAATGTTTATTTGAATTACCAATCAAGGTTATTAAAACATAAAGGTAGAGTTAGGATGGAGGGGAAATGTTTCCATATGATAGAATCACTTATAGTACCTAAAGGGGTTTAATAATATCTATGGAAATTCCATGTCAAGTATTAGTGTTATCGAAATCAATTCTTAGTTTTTGAAGGGTGTAAGATATTAAATGTATACTTTAAAAATGTTTTAAATACACATGAGTTAAAAATAAAGGTAAGTATTGATAGATATTATATTTTATATTAAAATGATGAAACAAAGGATTATTGAATCATAAATTTGAATGTAAAGAAATATGTCAAACTCACAAGAATATAAATAAATTATGTGTATCTTTTTCTCATTTATATTATATGATAAGGAAATTTTTTTATTAACAAATAGTTGTTATAAACAATATGGGATTATGTATTCAAGTAGACATGATTCAAGGTTAATTGGATTCTATTAATTTTTTGAAAATGAGACAAGGATAAAAATGTTTTATTTAGGGAAAAAAATTCCATATGTTTATTAAAATATAAGGGATTTGATCCCACCACTATCAATGGGATATTTTAAAGAATAATAATTCATTTAATAAAATGCTTCAAAACACATATAATTCCATATATAACATGGAAATAATAGTTTTCTTGTTAAATATTATCACTAAATAAAATAATTATTATTTCCTAACATAAAGTAGTTTGTGTATCTTATCATGATATTCTGAAGAGGATATAGTGTATAAGAATCTAGTGGGAGTATGTTTGGACTTAGATGTGTTCAATGTTAACAAATAAATGATTATTATAGTCAAATACAAAGTGAATATCACTTTAAATGAAAAAAGTTAATGTAAAGTGTTTTAATAATGATGATGGTAAACTTATAAAGAGTTATAAGTAGACTACATAAGTCATTAACATTATAGAATTTGATGTTATGAAGTGAAGGAGTTTGAATCTTATTTAATGATTTGAACATTAGGAATATTATCCCTAAGTCACACCATTATTCAAACTATCTTTCTTTATAGATGTTACTCAATAAATAGTTGGGTGGTTTTATCAAGTGTTCTCATAGAGATCTGTTAGGAATTACATGGAGATATAATGAGTTTAACAAATCCCTTGAAAGTGTAGTAAACATATGGATGATATAAAAGTATATCATATTTAATATTTTATAAAGAATATTATATATTCTTTTGTTAATTATTCTTAAATAATATTAAGAATATAAAATATATCATGTTATACAAAAGGCAATCTCCACTATCATTTTTCATATTGGTTGCATATATATATATATATATATATATATTTATTTAAATAATGATTGAACTCTAAGAGTATGACTTTAAATTATCCTTAAATTATGTTCATCATGGAGTATTATTGGTTGTGAAAAAATTTTAAGGTTAGCATTAGTGGGATTCTTGTATTAAGATACGGAATATGCTTATGAGGCACAAATGAGTTTTGGGTTTTGGATGGCCTATAAAGTATACCACATAGAGTGTTATTCATTATGTATTTGGTAAACTAGGGGTGATTGGTTCATTTTTAGAGTCCCCATACATGAGGTTAGTGAGATACATATCATGAGAACCTTTATATTTTTATACCTTTCTTATGAAAGCCTTGAATCTTAACTAATTAAGGGGTGGTTTGGTATGTTGATGATCATATTTACAGTTGGAGATTTAAAAGGATGGGATTTTTCATCTCACGTTAAAGGTATAAAATTTGGTTCATCATTTGAGATAGACTGATTAAGTGTATGGTCATACCTAAATAACACATATAATTTTCTTATCTATTTAGGTGAGGGTCATGTGGTGTGCTCATCCATAAAGGTGAATAACATGTCATGTAATAATTAGTTTGGTTAATATATACTCATATAATCAAGAATGTATGAGTAGGATATATTGGATTGACATGATTTGTGTCTCGTGGTCACTTGATGTCTTGGATAAAGAGATCATATGAAAATTAGTGATTTCATATGATGCAATTGGTGGGCCCAGGTATAAAGATGTATGTGGTTGATGGATATCACATCTGATCCCTTTTTAGTTTTAATATCATTAATGTTTTTCTAGAGTCTGGTCTTTACTCGCATCTATGAATTTGGGAATGCATATTATTTGTATAAACTAAAAAGTCCCATGGGGTCACACTTAGCGGTTGGTTGAATGGGGATTGAGTTTTATTCGAAGAGATGATTTAAAAGTATTTTTAGAGTTTATCCAAAAAGGAGTTTTGGATTTTTATTCACAATATATTACATATTATGTAATACATAGTGAAATTGATGATATATTTATCAAAAAAAATTGGATATTTTTGAAAGAAGTTTTAGGTATAGATTCATAAGTTATTGTATATGATACAATATCAGGTGAAATGATGCTAAGTCTATATGGATTTTGTAAAAGTGGGGGATTGAATCAGATATTCCATAAATCCTTATTTCATAGTAAACAATATAGTAATATTGTATTGTATTACATGAATGAGTCCAAGGCATATCATATTCCTTGGTATAGAATATTGTAAGATGAAACATATGAGATAATACACCACTGGCTTTATCATATTGTATTGTACAATTTATGAGGTAGTATAACATTAATAAATAGTTAATGTTTGAGAGTACTTCCATGTTGGTTATCATTAATATAAATATTTCATAAGATGAAACATATGGGAGAGTGAATGGTGTATTCATATGATGAATGAATGAATGGTAAAATATTTACTATGTGTTCAAAAACACATGAGTAAATTTGTGGTTAACTCAGTAGTATCCCAAGGGATTATATAAACAAGATAAACCCACTAATATAGAGTGTTCTCTTTACTAAGATTCTAGTTGAATCTCTATCTCCATTTAATCTCTCTTCAGTATCCAACCTTTTCCTAGTGAGGTGACAACATACTATGGATGTGAGGATGATCCTACCCATGTGATGGGTGATTCTTTAAACCCATGGATATACTATGGAGAAGGGAATATGATGGATAACTTTGAGTGATCTTCCTTAAACATGTTTATGAATGCAAAAAAATGTCCATTAATGGGTGAATGGTACACAGTTTCTTCATTTCAGTTTATGAATGATTTCAAAATAGAAAGATTTATTATAAATTGGTTTATTTTATTCTTAAATAAGTTATTTTACTCTTATAATTTACTCAAATGATGAATTTATAGGTTTTAGGTTGGATATGAATATTACTTATAGAACATTTCATTTAATAGGATAATTTTTAGTTTCATGGTTTAGTAAGAAGAAACACTCTATTTAACTCTCCACTACTAAAACTGAATATGTGGAAGATAGAAGTCATTGTACTAAAGTGTTGTGGATGATACTCTCAATCATGTATTTTGGTTTGAAATTTACTCAAAATCCAATCACTTGTAATAATTCCATTCAAATTTCATTATAAAAAAACTCAGAATGTCACTCATGAGAAAAACACATAGATGTAAGGCATCATTTTCTTAGGTATTACACACAAAATGGTCATATTTTTCTTGATGTTGTCAAAATAGAAAATCAGCTTACTGATATTTTTACAAAACCATCAAATTCTAATTGATTTTATTATATCAAATAGGATTTTGGAATGATCAAATTTAAGTTATATTTAATTCAATTCTTGTTTAATATATCTTCTAATATTTAAAAACTTCTTAAAAAAGAGGAGAATGTTTCTCTTAAAAGTATTTTAACTTTGTATACAACTTTATTTTTTCTAGATATTTTCTATTTAAAATTTACATTCACTATAATTATGTTCAATAGAATATATTTTTTTAACTCAATATTCTTAAGTACATTTAGTTACAATATTTGTTAATGTATTTTCTTAAGTTTTTTTATTAGCTTCCTAAAGGAGAGAAAGGGTTTTCATGATCATACTTTCTTAAGAGAATAATACATTATCTAAAGGGGATAATTGTCTACATACAATGAATGATACATTCAATAGTTTAAAAACAATTGAACATACATGAATTTGAGGTTAAAAATAAGTTTATTTATTTTATTTTTATGATCTAATTAAAATACTGTAAAGGGGAGTAAATTTCCATAAACCTATTCTTTCTAAAATACTTTAAGTTTTTTATAGGGGGAGATTGTTGAAAATTTTAACTTTAATTCATTCCAAAGAAAGAGATTTTAACAATATAAAGTCTTTTAATATTAATCTTTTTATATTATTATTTATCAAAGGGGGAGAAATTATTTTTTTAAAATCACAAAATGGGAGAAATATAATAAAAAATATAATTTTTTAGGATTTTAGTTTTTCAAAAGGGGGGATTTTTTTGAAATTGGTAATATTTTATGTGTTTAATAAAGGGGTATATTTAGTCTAATTATATTAATTATGTCTAATGATTTTGATTTTGAAGTTTGTACACAAAATTTTATAAGTTAATTTCATAATAACTTTTTGGGATTATCTCCTTAAGATTCAATTGAACTTATTAATTTTTCATTGTGTGTCGTGTGATTTCCTAAAAGGGGGATATTCTTGAACTTATTATTTCATGAGGAAACTTCTTAAAGGAATCTAAATTAGGATAAGGTTTGAATGTTATCATTTAATGTTTAACTAACATGAAAATTTAGTGGCTATGATGTATTTATATTATAGCCAACTATATTCCAGAACCATAATATACATTTGGTTTATACATATATGTCATACCATATGACATAACTACATCATACCTTACAATATAGGACATAATGCACCATATGTTTATCGCTTTTATGGAATATATCCTTTACTTCTCAAATGTCAACAATTTCTAAAAGAACGATTTCATTTTTCCATGGTTGAATCCATTTCATGAAGAGCCTTTAAAAGTTGTGCTTTTGAAACCAAGGGGTGGTCTTGTTGCACTGTGACGTGATTTCCATAAAAACCATGACTTTTTTAGCTAACATAATGATATAAAAATCATATTTTCATGATTATACATTTTCTATAAACTTTTTCCCATTACCAATTTTCTTAAACCATGATGTAATTTTATAAATTTAATATAAACCATGGATTGGTTTAATGAATTTTCATAAACCATGACCATTTTATTATGCACTACATCATGGTTTTGGAAAATCTTATTTTTCCATATTCTTAATATATTCAAAAATTAATCCAAATGATATTGAAGGGACTCTAATACCGCTATTGGGTTTTATTAGGGATACCAATTTTTCAGAAATGGTGAAAACAAGCCCAAAAATCCATTTTCATAAGATCCAACCATTCATTTGAACTGAATATAACATAAATTAATAACACTTCATTTTATCTTGAATTTGATCTATCTAGTATCTTCTACATTAGTTTAGAAAAGATCACTGCAAGACAAAAATTTCCCCCCTTTGAAGGTAATACATGGGTTATAATAATCTCCTAGCACTTGGGAAGGATCTCCTTCAAATCATGGTTTTTTATAACCTTTGGTTAAAATTGGTGAGAAAAGAGAGATTCAATTCAAGGAGTTTCACAGCACTGTAAAATAGCATTCACATGCACACCCATTCATCAATTTCAAAAAATTAACTAGTTTATATAGTCATTTAATGATTCTCTTCGTAACTCTAAATGTCTCATAAATATATGACCGTGATTGAAACATTTAATGAATATTTCATAATGTTACAAATCTTTGTAACACACAACTCATCTTTATAATTAATTTTTTAACACTTAAACAATTGATATGGGTGTTTGAAAATACTTAAACATAATCCAATAATATTTAAATCAATATATAATAGTTTTCATGGAGTTAATGATTGATTCATGCACTATCTCATAATGTATGTACTAAATCATGACATAGTGACCTTTACTATGATCTGATTTACTCTAGTACAAACCATGTCATGGTTAATACATCCACATCATGGTTTTTATTTGGTGAATATTTTTGGGTTTTAGAGGTTCATCATATGAACCTTGGTAGAGGAAGAAAAATCCAAATATATGATCTATCCTTGACTGAGTCAATGTGTAATATAAATAAAGAACATAAAATATGAATACCTAGATAACTAATGCAGTAGCCTCAATTTGTAGTCCCTAATGGAGTACACTTGTTGATGATCACCAAAGTAACAAACAAACGTTTCCTACTTCTAAAGAATTACATTGTCCTCGGATCCCAATATCTATTAGAGGATACTCAAATTTTTCAAAGGGGTGGTAGTGCCTTATCCTAGGGAGATTATGAGGCTCAGGGAGAAGAAAGTATTGGGAGATTTTCATGCAATAATTTTCTATAACAAGAGGGATCATATCCCTTTATATAGTCATTCTTAATGTGTTTCATTTAATGAAATGCATTTACCATATTCAACTTATTTGTATACTTTATGCATAAAATCCTATTCAAATGAATATGAAATCCATTTAAACTATTAATAATTGATAAAATCATGTAGGAAGATACATGCACCCAATTAATATAGTTTCAGTGCATATGTCCAATAATCTACCACTTACAATGAAATCCATAAGGAATTTATGCCAAACTTCACAACCCTTTGTGAATCAATCCAAAACTTTTTTGGATATGATTTCATTAAAATTTCTTTATTTTGGAACAAAATCTTTTTGTCTAAAAATTTATCCTTATCCAAGGGCCTAACTATGTGACCCTATGGGCCTTAACATCATTGATAAAAAAAATAAAGAATCTATATTTCATTGATGTAAGTAAAGAGTGGCCTCTGGCAAATAATCAGTGCTACTCATGTTACTAAGGGGTCTGGTGCGATCTCCATAAAATATAAACATATCACCATATGAACATTTCCACCACTAGATATATCATATACATCATATGTGTACCTATATTATCCTTTTTCCCATGACATCAAGGGACCATTGGACATAGATCATGTCAATCTAATATAGCCCAATTCATCTTTTCTTAATTCTCTAAAATAGACTGACCAAGTTGATGAATACATCACATATCATTCATATTATAGATAAGAACATCACATGTCCCTCATCCAAGTTGCTGAACACACCAAAAGTGTTCCAAATAAGCATGGACATGAATTTCCTAAGTCTAGTTCAATTAAAGTTTAGATGTGTTTTCTTGTCATACAAGTAAAAAAATCTATCTTGGTTCCACTCTAACCAAAAACATGATCATAAACATACCCAACCACCCATAGTTATCTAAGTTTATATTTGGCTTGTTTACATAGGGAATCAAAGTAAAAAAAGGTTTAAATACTAGGTATCTCACTAACCTCGGGTAATAAATATTAATAATAAGAATATCAATGACCATATGACATTACATGAGATATACTTTAACAGACAATTCCAAGTAATAATTCACTACTTATTACCTCATGAATCCATTATTTTTATCTCATATACAAACCTTTATAATGAGTACAAGACTATATTCAAGCTAACCTTATCATATCATCATAACCCATAATACTCCATGATGATCATTGATTAGGGATAAATCAAAGTTTTATACTTTGAGGGGATATTATCATTCAACCATTCATGTCAAGTAAATTTCAGCACACATGAATGGATGATAAATAGAGATTTAATTTATTATACAATCCTTATATCAACCAATAAAGTATATTATACCAAGATATTCTATGTTTCCTTAATGCTTATGTTGTGATAATAGTTTTGACAATATATTGCATATATATGTAATTCAGGTCACATCTGTATGTGATCATATGATAAATACTCCCACTAAACTCTTTTAATCAGTAACATTTATGAAGTAATCTAGTTTGAATAATGTTGAGACTTAGGAATCAAATTCCCAACATTCAACCCATTGAACATATATATTAAAACTCCTTAAATCTATAACATCTATATGTTACAATGTCATTTTTTTCTATGTATAACTATTTATAAATACATCATCATCATTCTCATAACCATTTCCATTAAACCATTTCTTTGAACTCCTTTTGTAAATAATGTAACAATTTACATTATTACTTTACCATTATATCCTAAACACATTTTAGGATAAATTGATATTCACTCTGTTACAATAACTTAAACGTAACTATTCACTTTTTTTATCACCATAACCTAAAAACTTTATTAGGATATTAAATGTAATTCACATTGTGATTTGACCAGTACAATCCTTTAGGAAATAGTGATATTCACTTATTTATGATATCTAAACAAAAATCTTTACATTTTTATTTATCATAACATATCCTAATCTCTTTAGGATATTAATTAAAAAATCACTATAATATTAGATTGGTATAATCCTTTATTTATTAACATTGAACTTTGTTGAGTTCAAACATACTCCCACTAGCCTCTTTAACACTAAATTATTCTCAAAATATCTTTCTAAGATTCAACAAAAACTTATTTATTTTTAATAAATAACACTTATTTACTTTTAGTGTGAATATTTAAAAAATAATATATCATTTTCATATTGAATATGGTATTTTATGTGTTTAGAAAACTTCCTCCCAAAATAATACTTCAATAAAATATTCCATGGATTGGT
Source organism: Viscum album (assembly GCA_963277665.1). NCBI lineage: Eukaryota > Viridiplantae > Streptophyta > Magnoliopsida > Santalales > Viscaceae > Viscum > Viscum album. Next base: position 268,102 of record OY728152.1, on the reverse strand, counting down.
GGAAATAACATCTTCTTTGTATTTTAATAATATGGATACACACTTTATCCTGGATAAAACATTTTTATCCTAATATTATTCTCAAAATATGTTATATAATTTGATTAACCATAAACCTAGTGTATACAATTAATCATATCAATTTATTCATAACAAATATTTGTTAAAAAACAACACATATTATCATATAAGAGAAGTGAAATGAAGATACACATCCTTTTCTAATATTCATCAAAGCATGATAAAATATTTTACATTCAAATCCTTGATCACTTAAATTAAAACTAAAAGATATATCAATCCTTACCATGATTTTAAACCCTTATATATTTACAACATTTTTAAACTATACATTCAGTATTATATATGTTGAGATTCTGTGAATTCTACTTCAGATTGAATGAAGTTAGTTGACATAAAGGATTGGTTCTGATATATCTTCATTTCATTGAAGTAGTGGCAACCACAGTTTTCCTTAAATGTTTTCTAGAATGAGTTTTATAAGTAGGTTGGTTCAGAAGGGGATTTATTCTGATGTTCTTATCTTAGGATGCTCTTGTTCTGGAAGTTAAGTTGGAACTTCTGGAAAGTGGTGGTAGTTTAGTTTTATATTGGGTGGTTGCCGGTTTAATAGAGGAGGCAATCGCTCTAAGAATTTATACAGGAGATCAATACTGGTAATAGTGGAATATATAGACCCTCACATTTCTTAGAGGTTTGTGTAACCAGATGATTGACTAAAAATATCTATAAATAGGAGGGTGGGAACACCTTTTACAGTACAAAGAACTTGTACAAAAGTGAAATTATTATTACTTATTTTAGTAATATGTGTGACTCATAATCACAAGTTGTAATATTTTTTCGAAAATGAAATGTTGCAGTGTTTATCCTATGGATGTAGGAATCTTAGTCTAACCATGTAAAACCAAATATTTATCTATTTCTTAAATTATTTTTCATTTCATGAATGTTTAGTATCTATTGGAGTGAAAAATGTTAAAGTTTTTTTGATTTATTTCCATGATTTGGGAGAACATTGTTTCTTATGAGTTTTGGAAAACTAAACTTTAGAGAGTTTCTTCGAGGATCTATTTTCACCTGAGTGATTCCAGATTGACTACTTCTGATTATTTTTCAGAAATATAGTATAGAGGGATTCTCTATAAGTGGTATCAAAGGGATGGTTCATAGGAGTATTAGTAGTTCACTTGAAAAATTAGGTTACATTCTTTTTCCTGGACATTTTTATAATTTAAATGGGATTAAATTTTTTTCATAAGGATGGCATAAAAAGATGGTAAAGTTTTGATTGGTAGATTTTATGGAATATATTTTATTTTCTGGAAAATAAATATGGAAGACTATCTCATTCAGAAAGATCTAGAGCTTTCATTAAAGGGTGTTAAACCAGGAGTAAAGGATAAAGGTGAATAATAAAAGGTTGAATCTGAAGGAACTTGGTGTGATATGAGTGTCATTAGTATGAAATATGGATTTAAACATTAGGTATAAGAAAACTATAGTATATTTAATGTAATACATTGTATATATATACAAGAAACCTATAACACTAAATAAAGTGTGCTTGATGTAGAGGTTAATCAACATGAGGTTATTGGAAGGAAGATCTATATCAGATCTATTGAATTATTTCAACTCAATCTGGGGATAGTTGGAGACTATGAATGTTACATTCACAAATGATGTTTTGTAAATTCTGTTGCTATCATCCTTATCGGAATCTTGGGAGGCCATGGTGTAAAATGTGAGTAGTTTAAGTATAAATAATGATTTTGTGTTCACTAATGTTAGAAACTTTATTCTCAATGCAGATATTCAAAGGAGAGAGAGATTAGATTATTTTTGTGTTGTATTAAGTACATAAAGAAGGTGCCATTCACCTCATTATAAGAATCAGAATCAATAAGAGAGTGAATTAAGAGAAAGGATTATAGGGAAGTCTTCCAGAACTGGTCTCGTTTGTTGGCATTGTGGAAAAATTGTTCACCTTAAGAAATATTTCCATGATAAGAAGACAACCATTGGAAGGACTATATTAGTATAACTAAATGTTGTAGAAGATAATTGTGTAAATATGCTTATAATTGTTTCTACTTAAATAGAATCTTAGATAATATATTTTGAAGCTTCTTTCCATTTCACAAGAGAAAAATTATTCATGTAAAATTATATATTTGGAAATGTTAGTAGAGTGAATCTTGTCGATGATGAAGCTCTTGATATTGTGGGAAAGGGAGAAGTACAATATTAGTTTAAGAATGGAATATTTCTTGTACTGTAGGAAGTGCATCATGTTCCAAGTCTCTAAAAGAACTTGATTTCAGTTGGTCAGCTAGATGAAGTAGGTTTCAGAACAAGTTTCATTAAAGGGGTATGTAAGATTACTTAGGGATCTATTTTCATAGACATAGCTGTAAAATATGGTTCATTGTATCTGACCAAAAGCACAGTGGGGGAAATAATTGTCAGATAATCATCTTAAAAAAGTTCAAAACTTTTTAAAAATTAACTTGGGAACCTCAGTGAAAAAAGTATGAATATTATAGTAGATAGATTCATACTAAAGATGGATCATTTAAATATTGGAATATATCAGATTTGTATACTTGGGAATTAGTAGAAGGTTTCTTTCAATCTATCTGGAAGAACACCAAAATTTTAGAATCTAGAGTTGGTTCATACATATGTTTGGGGACCTACCCCAGTTTATTCTCATGGAAGAGTAAGGTGCTTTTTTACCTTCATTGATGATTCCATAAGAAAACTATGAGTATACTTTATAAAATATAAAAGTGGAGTGTTTGGAATATTTATTCAATGGAAGGTTATGGTGGAAAGAGAAACCTGAAGCAAGTTAAATTTTCTAAGTTCAGACAACGGTGGTGAGTTTACTAGAAGAATTTTATAAAATTACTATTGACATAGGGGGATATGGAATGAGAATAATATTCTAAGAACACCTGAACAAAATGGTGTAGTTGAGAGAATGAACTAAAAATTGATAGAGATAACAAGAAGCATGTTGTTACATTCTGGTATGCCTAAATAGTTTTGGACAGAAGCAGTGGGCACAAAAACTTACTTAATCAACAAAAGTCCATCAGCACCAACTAGATAGTGGTTACCAGAAGAACTTTGGTCCAATAAAGTACCATAATTTTCTTATCTTAAAGTCTTCATAATTTGGTCCAACATGTATGTGGATGAAAAAATAGAGATAATCTCAAAGTAAAATCTTAAGCATGCTTCTTCATACGATATAAAAATGAATAATTTTGTTTTCATATTTGGGATTATAAAAAGAATAAAGTTTTAAAAAGAATAAACGTACTCTTCAATGATCAAATCTTGTAATAAGATCAAAATTTTAAAGAGAATGGGTTTTCCAAAAATATTTTTTGAATTTTCTAAAAATCACTTTATGGTTGAGTGAAAACCACAAAAAAGTAACTCTTATAGTGGTGATAGGCCATGAACTTGAGGATATAACCAAAAAAATTAGATATATCTAATTTTATTATAAGGTCTCATATTTTGGAGGGAATTTTAGATGGTTGTGCAAAAATTTAAGATGTTTTTCTAGTAGAAAATATACCTAAAATCATAGGAACTCGGGAAGATCATTAAAGAGATCTAGAAGGTGAAGGTCTAGATGTTACAATTCTAGAAGAAGATGAATCACTGGTTAATTTTTGAAGATATTCAAATATCAGATAAATGGTGCATACATATGAAACTAAACTTAGTTTCTTTCTTTTAACAGATTCATGATAACCAAAAAATTTGGAAGAAATGACTACTCTAGGTGATTCAAAAAAGTTGGAGTTGACAACATTGGATGAGTTAAATTAACTGTGAGTGAATAACACCTGAGTCATCATGAAATTATCATAAGGGAAGAAATTACTAGAAAACAATTGGGTATTATGGTTGAAAGAATAAACTAATGAAAGTAAAATATATAAATAAAGGTTGGTTATGAATGGATTTCAGTATAATGAAGGTATTTACTTCTTTGAAATATTTTCTTTGGTATTTAACCATACTACCATTTGAACTATTTTAAGTATAGTTGCTTCTAGAAATTAGTACCTTGAAAAATGGATGTGAAGACAACTTTTCTTCACATATATTTAGAGGAATACATTTATATAAATTAACCAATTGATTTTGTGGACAAGAAGAATCAGGGCTTGGTGTAAAAATTGAAAATGAGTCTTTATGGTTTGAAACAATCACTAAGGTGTTGGAGCTAGAATTTTAATTTCTTCATGGAAGAGAAAGGTTTCGCATTAAGTAACTCTGATCATTGTTGTTATCAGAAGGGGTTCAGTGAAAATGACTTCATAATATTACTTTTATATGTGGATGATATTTTATTGGTTGGTATGAATATTCAAATAATTCAGAAGTTGAAGGAGATATTGTTTATAAATTTTTAGATGAAAGATCTTGGTGAAGAAAAGAAAATCTTGGGCATGAGGATTAAATGTGATCATAGAACCAAAATCTTACTTTTATCATAAAAGGATTACATCTCGAATATCATGGAGAGATTCACAATGAGTGGATGTAAATTGGCATAAAATACACTCTTTGGTCACTTTAAACTTTCAAAGGATTAAGTACTATGAATAGAAGAAGAAAAAAATTACATGGTGAAAGTGTTTTATGCTTTAGCAGACAAAAGATTTATGTATTCTATGGTTTGAAACCATTAAAATATTTCTCATCTAGTGGGAGTGGTTATATGGTTCATGAAAAATATAGGGAAAGATCATTAGGAAGTTGTAAAGTGGATTATTTAGTATCTTAAAGGAATTGAAGGTACAAATATTTGTTTCAGAGATGATGATCTATTAGTTGGGTTTGTAAATGTAGTCTTTGAGGGTGATTTCAATTCTCAAAAGAGAATAACTATATATTTTTTTACTTTTGGTGGAACCATGATCGGTTGGATGTTTAGGAATTAATTGATGATTACACTTTCTACAACAGAATCAGGGTATGTGTCTATGATGAAATTTGGAAAGGATATGCTATGGTTGAGGTGTTTATTTAATTAATTGGGATACATTGATGGTAAAGGGTCTCTCTACTATGATAGTTGGAGTGAAATTCATTTGGATAAGAATCTAATGTTTCATTAAAGAACTAAACACATTGATCTGAAGTACCATTACATCTACAAGATTCTGGAAGATAGAGAGTTGGAGTTACAAAATATATATGGGAAAAAGAATCCATTGGACATGTTTACTAAGTGTTTGGGTCCAAAAATATTGAGGAAATATAAATCCTCGGTTGGTGTTGGGTGGATAAAAGGAGGTGGAGAATCATTGTACACAGTAGAAGTGGAAGTATGTTTTCCAAGATAAAGGTGTTTTTGAGGTTTTCTCTAAATTATTCTTCAAGTGATAGATTGTTGATATTGTGAAAAGTATGATTTATATTTAATGAAGTCATTCAATATAAAAAAGTGGTTTTGGAATATATTTAGTTCATTTAAGTAGTGGAAATTTTGGTTCACCTTTATTTTATTTCATAAGAAGGTTTTAGAAGTAGGTTGGTTCAGAATGGGATTTCATCGTATGTTCTTAGCTCAGGATGGTATTGTTCTGTATGTTCATTTGGTACTTCTAAAAGATGGTGGTTGTTCATTTTTCTTTTGAAAAGTTACTATTTTTTCAGAGGAGTTAGTTTCTACGAGGATTTTTATAGAAGATGGTAGTGGGGATATTAGAATAGATAGACTCCTACATTTCTCATAGGTTAGTTCAACTAGATGAATGACTGGAACTCTCTATAAATAAGAGGGTGGGGCCACCTGTTCCAATATGATGAACATGTAAAAAAGTGAAATTTTGATTAATTTTTTTAGTAATCCATGTGACTTATTAGTTATAAATTGTAATCTTTTTTTATAAATGAAATGATAAAGTGTTTATTCTGTAGATGTAGGACTCTTAGTTTGAACCATGTAAAACCAAAGTGTTCTTTATTGCTTGCATTTAATTTTATTTTGTGAATGTTTTGTATCAGTTGTATTTAATGGGGTTGATTTTTTTTGAATTAGTATGGTGATTTGGGTGAACATTGTTTCTTTAATGTTCTAAAACACTAATCTTATGAGAGTTTCTTCTAGAATATATTTCCACTAGAGTGATTCTGGATCGACTTCTTCTGATTATTTTTTGGAAGTAAAGTGCAGAGGGATTATCTACAACATACCCTTAAAAATAAAACAATCAATTTTTATAACACTTATATCTAACATGGACATTCCATGGAGTTTCCCAAACCCCTTAAGGTATTCAATATAATCCCATAATATGGGATCATTACTAATACCTTCAGGTTTTAAATAACCTCAATTGGATTCTCGAAGAAGCATTATGGGATTTCTAACTTTTCCAACTTTTATTCTACTAGTTTAAACTTTTACCACCTTATATTTTTTGTATTGTACCAGAATATTGACATCATATTCCTGGTTCACTTATTCTCAACACTTTGAGAATATCGAGTAACGTTTTCTTGAACTCATTCACATTGTCGGAACATTTCCATGGATGACAACAGAATGAATTCCTTGACCATAATAAGATTTATAGGAAATATTCAGTATCTTCACATTATTATCATATTCAATCATTATGAATATTATTGAAATACCCAATATTATTGAGTATATGATACTATAATTCCTTAATTCAATTATCATCTAGTTTTTGAAACCATAAATGAATCATTTTATGCTTCCACAAGCATCTAGATTCAATTGTTGAAAAATTTAAATACCTGGTTACTCAAGTAGAAATTTTTCTAATAGATAGAATATTTCTCTTGCTTGAAAACTTTTATTAAGTTACTAGTATTAGGTTTTTATTACTTTAAGATCCCCCTTTTGAATATTAATTTCAATTTTTGACGATTATAATGCTATTAATCTACAAAAAAATATATTTTATCAGATGAGTATCATATCTTATATAATTTCATCAAATAATTTTAATTAAAGTGATCCCAATAAAATTGATGACCCCATATATCATATCCATTTAGTGATATGTGATCCATAATTCACTAAGTAATGTGTCTGCTATGACATTCATCTCATCACTTAGTTATTTGGGTAGGGAATCATCTCAATCAAAAAAGTTGTGATTCTTAGATATTTGAGTGGATAACTCTTTATCCAAATACATTATATGGATATACTCAACTATGTTCCTTTGGTATCCTCACTAGTAATATTTCCTAGCTAGTGTAACCCAAAGCAGGTGTTAGAAACAAACTAACATTGGATTAAGTCAAGGGAATCCAACTATAACATGAAACTACCTAGTAGGATAATTCATAGTTACTTATTACTTGATTATGTTACAAAAGATAATACATGGACACACAGCTAATACATGAAACTACCTAGTTAGATGATTGAGGTATTTACAAGTGTCCTTTTGGAAGGAATCTCATACTTAATATTTTGAGGGGGTTTAAAATTTTAGAGTCTCACCCATTCAATATGAATCATATGCATGTCAAGTTAAGATTAATCTCACACTTAGTGTTTTTATTTGAACTTATTATTTGATGAGAAAGATTTCTTTGATAACACTAATGGATTATAGAGGTTTATCATGCAAATCTTGGCAGTATAAGAAAAACCCATATGTATGTTTTATCCTCAACAGAGTTCGTGCATAATATAAATGAAGATCATAAAATATGAATACCTGAATAGTCAATGTAGTAAACTCAATATTTAGTCCTCGATGGGGTATGATTGATGATGATATCCAAGTCAGCAAACAAAGGCTTCCTACCTCTGAGGCATTACACCAACCTTGGATAATTATTTTTATTAGAGGATACTAGAATCTCTTGAAGGGGTGCTAGTGCCTTCTCTGGGAGTGATGAATGATGCTTAAGAAGAAGAAATTATTGGGAGGTTTTCATGAAATATTTGTTTACAATAGGAGGGATAATATTTTTTAGAATCACTATTCCACATTATCCTTCTGATAAACCACCATAAGTAGTTGATTCAAAATCACTCTGGTGGAAACAGATTCCATAAGGAACTCTCCAAAGATTAATTTTCTGGAACTTAGATGAAACAAAGTTCATGAAAATCACCACACTAAGTTGAAACAACTTCAAACCTGGTAACTATAATAGATACAAACATTCATATAATTAAAGTAAATGTAATCAATAAAGAAAAATTTATTTTTATGTGATTCAGAATAAAATTCCTATGCCTATGAGGGAAACATTGTAGTATTTCATTCATTTGGAAATAAAATATTAGAACTTAGTGAATTAATGAGCCACTTGGATTACTAAATCTGGTAATCACATGAATTCATTCATTCGTTCATTTTAGAAAAGGTTTCCCCTGCCTCCAATTTATAGAGAGTACCATATAGTCATCTGGGTGCACCGACCATTGAGAAATGAGGGAGTTTATCCATTCCAATGTTCCCACTTCCAATCTTCTATAGAAATACTTATTCTTCCACCACCACCAGTAAATAAGAAACTGTACTACAATAAACTAAATGTCCACTAACTTCTATAAAGTGCCAACCAAACTTCTAGAACAAAACCACCATGTACTGAAGAACATCGAAATAGGACCCTTTCAAAGCATCCACCTTATGAACCTCCTTCCAAAAATATTGAAGGAAAATATCATTACTACCATTAATTAAATTAACTAAATATATTCTTGAACTTATCCTTTTAGTCAAATGACTTCAATCAACTAATGTAGACTTCACTCATTCCAACAATCCCCCACTTGAAGGTTGATTTAGAGAAAACCACAACATCACATTCAAATTCTGTTGCATACAATGTTCCTCCATCTCCTTCTATTCACCCAAGACTGACTGAGGCATGATGTTGCCTTAGTATATCCGGACCCAAAATTTTAGTAAACAATTCTTATAGATTCTATTTTCCAACTATCTTACATAACTCCAACACACCATCTACCAACATTTATCATATGCAATGGTACTTAAGATCAATGAGTTTAGTTATTGAATAAAACATTAGATTAAAATCTAAATGAATTTAACTTTGATTATCATAGTAGAATAAACCTTTCTCTTGGTTACACCTGATTTATTCAACTAATTGTTTCATCCACACTATCTCCTTGCTATAATTCTTAGAAAACACATACTTTTTTTTATAAAGTACAGTTACCAATTGTAATCAGGACATCCAACTAATCATAATTCCACCACAAGTAAAAAAATATTTGGTCATTCTCTTCTGAGAATCAGAATCACCCCCAAAGTACACATCTATAAACCCAAGTAATGAATCATCAACTCTAAAACAAAGAGTTGTAACTTTTTTCCTTTGAGATACCAAATAATCCACTTTACAGATTCTGAATGACCTTTCCCTGGATTTTCCATGAATTAACTAACCACTCTCACTATATGAGAAATATCCAGATGAATGAACATCATACCATACATTAAACTTCTAACTATTTAAGTATAAAAAACTTTTTTCATGTACCTATTTTCTTATTCCATTCATTATGGCTTCTCATTTGAAATTCTGAAGTAACCAGCGAGAGGATTTGAAACTAGTTTATATCCATTCACTTTGAATATATCAATGATCTTCCAGATGTAATCCTTCTATGATAAAATCAAGTTCCCAATTTTCCTATCATGTTCAATACTCATAAACAAGATTTTATTTTCATCACTGAGATTTTTAATCTCAAACTTTCCAAAAAATTCCTCCCCCAACTCATGAATCAGCTAAATGTTAGGACCAACAAACAACATATCATACACATAAAAAATCAAGATCATGAATTCATTTCTATTGAAATACTTTTAGTAATATAAATGATCATAGTTAATTCATGTGAAACCTTTCTAAACCATGAAGGAAAAAAAATTCTAGTTTCAAAACCTTAGTGTTTTTTCAAATCATAAAGACTCGTTTTCAGTTTACACACAAAGATATGATTATGATTATTCATGAAACCAATTGGTTGTTTCATATAAATTTATTCCTCTAAATCCACATGAATAAAATTCCTATTAAAATCCATTGATTAATGGTGAAAATTTTCAGAAGCAACCAAACTTAAAATAGTTCAGATGGCAGTATGCTTAACTTCGAAGAAAATATATTAGAGAAGTCAATAAGTTCATTTTGTTGGAACCCTTTCACAACCAACCTTGCTTTATACATCTTCCTTCCATGAGATTCTTCTTTCAACTGGGATACCCACTTATTCTCGTGTTATTTCTTCCCCAGTGGTAATTCTATTATCACCCAAGTGTTATTCACTATAATGACCTAACCCATCAGGGAACACCTGGCCTGTGAAAGGTCGAGTCATTACAACCCCAATCCCGTCTCCAATAGGACAGGGGCTGGTGACAATGGATAACAAGGAATAGCTATAATGAGAGGATTTTTCTTAATGAACCTGTGCACACACACCCAACCATATCCATGCAATAGTGAAAAGGAATATAAAGTAAAGACTGTAACATTTAGAGATAAACCATGCATGTAATAAACTCTAAGGAAAACATCAGAGTAAAATATAATACAACCAAATTGAAAAGATAAAAAATACATGCCCAACTAAAAATGAAGTCCCAACCTCATAACAACTAGAAATAAAGAAAGTTGGGAGAGCCTAACTCCTGATCTCCAAGCCTCACCACCGTATGTGGTCAATGCACCCAGGTATCACTATGCTCCACCATAATCACCATTTATGTATCAGTCATATGCTTAATACACAACATGTGTGACCAAATCCCATGTAGGGGTGAGTATATACATACCTAGTATAATGTCCTGAAACCAAAAGGGAGTGATAGAGAGATACAAAAAAAGTTATCTCAACCCAAAGAAAGAGGGAAATGAAACCAACACACACACACACATATATATATATATATGCTCAAAAAGAAACCTAGATGAGAGATAAAGGGGATCTTTATCTCATAGCCCATCCAAAGTAGATAAGTAAGCCTACATCTCTAGTAGTCCATAAATGATTCCCGTCATCAAATGTGACCTCACCATAATATTTTTGGAGGGGTTTGATCCTCATCACTATGCTCCAAAACCATGGGAGCCATACTCTATAGAGGACTCAAATCCCGTCAGAGCTTGAAGACAGGAGAGTACCCCCTCCATATATAGGGTTCATGCATATTAAATAGGGGAGTACCATATCTACCTAACTAAAGAGTATGGGGGACCTGCGCCCTATTGCGGAAGGAGAGTATTGTCCCCATAGATAGAGTACTAGTGCCCTGAATAGGGGAGAACCATTTATACCTGACTAAAGAGTATGAGGGACTCATGCCCTAGTGTGAAATGGGAGTACCATACCCATAGATAGAGGACCTACACCCTAGATAGGGGAGTACCATCTCTACCTGACTAAAGAGTATGGGGTACCTGCACCCTGGTGTGATAAGGGAGTATCATCCCCATAGATAGAGGACCCACACCCTGAATAAGGGAGTACCATCTCTACCTAGAATCTATCTAATGATAATGCTCGGTCACTTCCATCATTAAGTGTCACCTAAGGAAACATCTTGATCAAAACATATCATATCATACCTCAAAATCCACTATGAATTTTACCATTGCATTCTGCATGGAAAAAACTTAGGATAGGCTACTCATAGGCCAAAATTTGAGTTCTGAAGAAGGAGATATGAGAAGTAGAAGATTCACATAGGAGTACATGATGGGTATGGGGTCCACATGGTGTGTGGCCCCACTCCACTGCATGGCCATATTCTCCCTGGACATGTCTTGGGAATCCATGTCTTTGTACACAGGGTTTCCTCTAGGATACATGGCATGTATGACCACCCAGGGTCCTGGCCATACATCTCATCCTCTGTCATGTATTTCTGCTCATTCTTGTGTACTCTAGTACACAATGCATCCATCCACACAGGGCCCTGGGCGTGTGTGGTGGGAACACGGCTTGGATACCTGGTCAAGGTAACATGGTGTGTAGGCCCACCTACATGGAATTTTATATTTAACTTCACCCAAAATATTAGCACCACAACCAAGGGACTACACGGAATGTGTTCTTCTAGACTACATGCCATGTAGTTGGTTTTTTCATAGGCTAAGAAGCTTAGTTTTCACATGTATCTAGATCTTCCAATGTCGATATGATTAGTGTCATTTGACTTCCTATGTTTGATATAAAACACCTCCATCCATAAATTCTCAGCTTCCAATGGTAGAAAATTGGAATTTTGTGATCTTCTCAAATTCTACTTTACCTCTCATCACCCATAGAACCTCACACTGCCACTCGTTGCCACTCTAGGTCCAGGATCCATGAATAATTACCCATAAACCATCCCAATATATCCACAAATCACTGATCTAATCATCATGTGCACATACATCATGAATCCAGGGATCCAATCATGCTCATTCATGCCCTGGAAAAGTTGAATTGTGACCCCATGGGTCAATGATGAAGAACCTAAATAACAAATGGGGGAAAGTCATAAGAACAAGGGTGAAACCATCATTGGTCAAGCATTCCTGGACAAAAATCACATGAATAGGGATAATTAAGGTGAAATCATGGAATAATAAGAATAAATCAAATAAATAATTTAATTCATTTGACCAGCTCGTGTAAAGGGTATAAAACCATAATTGATGGGTCCTACCTTGATTATGGATCGATCATTAGTAAATAATGAATTTTCTTGAAATAAAGAAGAATCTCTACATTCTCTACCCATTGATCCACCTCTATGCGATCGTCATTTGTCGTTCAATGTTGATCTTCCAATAAAGAGGTATCTCCTCCTCTCAGAACTAGAAAGGGTTATATAGCTAACCCTTGTCAAATTGTCATAAGAGGGTATTTATAGAGCATTTTAATTAGGTCATTTAATAAAATAAACAAATAAATTATTTATTTATTTTAATTAAATGCATCAGCCAATGTCGGTATCAACTGAATGTCTGGTTCCAACCAACCTTAAGTTGTGCCTAGGGTAAAACCCATGGCCTAGAATCAACTGTGGTCTCAGATTTCTAATATGAGGATCTTTTGAAGAGTTATTCCACTCTTTTAGGAAAATTATGTGTATGCGATATTAATATATTTAATATTTTTTATAATATCAATTCTTGGATCATTGGGCCTTGGAATCTCACACCGTCTCAGCTTCTAACTCTGAAAACATTTCTTAATACATTTCAAATTCTTATAAGGAAAAAATAGTTTCACTAAATTATTCCCCCTTCAAAGATTTTTATCCCTGAAAAGAAAAATCTAAACAAAAGTTTGTGGATACTGAGCCTACATCTAGATCTCCCACTCTCGTGATGTCTCTTGGATGCTCTCATGCTACCACCACAAAAGAACCAAGGGAATGGTCTATCCTTGCAGGATCCTCTTCTACTGACCCTCAATCTCCATAGGGTAATCTATAAAGGTGGATCCATCCTCAATGTCCAACTCACCCCAGTCAATCATGTGTGTAGGATCATGTATGTATCTCCTCAATTGAGACACATAGAAGATGTTATACACACACTCCGACTAAAGTGGAAGGGATAAGTGATAAGCAACCTCTCCAACCCTTCATGGGATCTCAAATGACTCGATGAACCTTGAGAATAGCTTGCCTCCTGACCGAATATCTATAATCCTCATTGTAGGGAGACTCTTAGGAAAACAAGGTCTCCCTACTCGAACTCCAAAGTCCTATGACAGTGATATATGTAAGATTTATGTCACCTATGAGTTTCCTCATTCACTCATGGATCACCTAAACCTTCTCCATCATTATCTTCACTATATCTAGTCAGAAAAAAGGAGTCTCGACAACCTCAAACCAGCATAAGGGTGACCTGTAGGGTCTCCCATAAAGGCCTTGAAAGGTTTCATGCTAATCATAGAGTGATAAATATTATTATAAGAAAACTATACCAATGTAAAGTGATCTTACAATCTCTAGATGAAGTCTAAAACACAAAATATCAGTATGTCCTCCAATGCCTGGATGGTGTGCTCGATCTGCCCATATGTTTGGGGGTGAAATTATGTATTCATCCATCACTAGGTCCTAAATACCTTTTGCATGCATCTCCATAATCATGATGTGAACCAAAAATTACAATCAAAGATAATCATCAAGGGTATACCATGGAGTCAAATGATCTCCCAAATGTATAACTACCTCAAACTATCCATTAAACTCTACTCATTAATAGCAAGGAAGTGTGTTGACTTGGTCAGTCAGTCAATAATCACTCTGATGGAATCATGTACTTTTGTTGAATATGGAATCCCTATCACAAATTCCATAGATATTTCATCCCATTTAAACTATGGGATATCGAGAGGGTGTATAAAATCTATCAGAACCTAGTGCTCAACCTTCACCTACTGACATGTGAGACACCAAGATATGAACTCAGTGACACTCTGCCTCATGTCATCCCACCGAAACTATCATTGAAGGTCCTTATACATATTACCTACATTGGGATGTATTACCAAATAATAAGTGTGAAACTTCCTCATCACCTAATCTCACATCATGATCAGAATCACCATCCATCCCTGGAAAAATATGAAATGCTCCTCTCATTTATAAAATATATCTGGCGAATATCCTGAGGATATCTGGTCATGAAGAACCTCTTAGTTGATGTATCCCAACTGGGCATCCCTCACTCACTGAATAAGTATAGGATTCAACACTATCTTCTAAAGAAAATTTTCACCCCTATTCTCTACCAAGGTTAGCTATAAAGAATCCAGCTGCTCAGACACCTCCACCACCAAGTGAGAACAAGACTTCCTGGTAAGGGAAAATACTACCACATTTCTCTTCTCAGTAGTATAGATTATCTCAAAGTCATGGTCCTATAGAAACTCTAACCAGTACCTTTGTCTCATATTAAGATATATATATGTGAATATGTACCTGAGACTCTAGTGGTCTGAGTAAACAACAAAGCACTCTCCATGAATATAGTGCCTCCACATCTTTAGAGTGAAGACTATCACTACCAAATCTAAGTCATGAGTCACATAGGTCTGCTCATGGGGTATCAACTTCCTAGAACCATATGTGATCACTGCCTGCCTATGCATCAGTATGTAGCTAAGACTAGTTCCAAAGGAATCACAATACACTACATACTTTACACCCTCCTCTAGTAGTCTCAGCATAGGAGCATTAGTTACCCCTAACCTCAACTTCTAAAAGGATCTCTGAAATTTTTTGTTCCATGTAAATGAATAACTTTTCCGCATCAGGGTGATCAAAGGGGCTACAATCTTGGATAATTCCACCACGAACCTCTTATAGTACCCCTCCAAGACAAGGAAACTCTGCACCTAGGATATGATCTTGGGTGGCTTCCAATAAATCATAGCATAAATCTTCATTGGTTCCACATATAATCCATGCTCAAAAATGACATTCCCCAATAATTGGACCTCAAGGATCCAAAACTTTAACTTAGAGAGCTTACCATAAAGCTGGTACTCTTGGAGTAAGTCTAGGATCATCCTTAAGTGCTATGTATCCTCCTCCTATAACATAGAGTAGATGAGTTTTTTATCAATGAATACAACCACAAATTGGTCCAAGTATGTCTAGAATATCCAGTTCATCAAATTCATAAACACAATAGGGTAATTCATCATACCAAAAGGCATCACCAGGAACTCGTATTGTCTGTAGTGACATTAGAATTCCATCTTTGTAATATCAGTCTCATGAACCCTCAATTGGTGGTAGTCAGACCTAAGACCGATCTTCAAAAATTGAATCATGCCTCACAACTAATCAAAGTGGTATTCAATCCTTATAAAGGGGTACTTGTTTTTTATCTTTACCTATTTTAGGTGATGATAATAAATATAAATATTTAATATCATATCCTAATTTTTTATTAACAAAACCGGAGTTTCCTAGAGGGATGCACTGGGTCTAATAAAACTCTTCTCTCTAAGGTCCTCTAACTGAATCCTCAACTTTTAGATCTTAGTAGGGTCCATCCAATATGTCATAGAAGATGTCAGCATGGTCTTGGGGTTCAATTAGATTCAAAAGTTAATCTCCCACCTCGGTGGTAGTCTTGAAACATCCTTGGGGAAGATCTTTATAAAATTCTCCACTACTGAAGGAATATAGATACCTAAAGAGCTCATTACGCCAGTGGATAAACTCGCCAACTAATGGGTGATGGTCTATAGCCTCATTCTCATAAGGTACACTCCCTCAACCATGAGAACTCTATCACCTATAAAGAAAAATCTCATCCCATCTATCTAAAGGAATTTGACCCACCTACAATGATAGTTGATTCGGGATCAAACCATAGACAACCAGTCACTACTACAGATATACCCTTTAACAGCACACAAAAATACATTTAACGTTTCTAAAAAAACATTGTTTTCCTCAACATTGTTAAAGGGGGGTACACTTTATCAGTTCTTTCAATATTGTTGATAAAGGGGGCCTTTATCAGCCCTATAAATAGTGCTAATAAAGGCCCAACCTGATACAGTGTGTTGTTTGTATAACAATAAAATGCAACAACCTATAACCTATATACAAAATATATAATTTAATTGAAATAAATTTGACATCACGAATACAAAAAAACACTACTATATGAATTTAAAAAAACGTTTTTTATAATTACATTTATAATTACTATCCACAAACATTTAAAAACATTAATGTTTCATCGTCTTTAGCACCCGCAATCCCGTCTTAAAAAATTCTGCCCATGGTATCAGTTACCAAACAAATCACCTCAAACCAAGTAAAATAATACACCTATATATAAAAACAAATCATATGTTAATAATACTACAAATAAATAAATTAAAAATTAATAGGAAATAATACATTAATAAAATGTCAATTTTAAATAAAAATACACACTTAGAGTTATACCGATCACACCATGAAATTTATTGAGGTGTGGATGATTTCTACACATCACAAATGAGTTATTGATCATTTTCATAAAGTATCAAAATAATCTTAATGTGTTTTCTCAGTTTTGAGTATATCACTTTTTATTTTTACTAAAATTAATTTCAATTTTAAATAAAGACACGCTTTGAGTTATACCAGTCACACGGTGTGTCGTATTGAGGTGTGCATGATTCCTACACATCACAAATTACTTATAGATAAATTCCCCAAAATATCAAAATAATCCAAATGTGTTTTCTTGGTTTTCAGTATATCAATTGTGTTTTTTACTAAAATGTCATTTCAAACTGGAAACATGAAATTTGAGTAATATTGGTCCATCATGTATTGTTTTGACATGATACTACTTCATACATGTTATAAATGACTTATGAATCATTGTACTAAGTTATAAAGACAATCAGAGTGTTTTTTCTTGGTTTTCCATGAGTGACACATGTTTTGAACTAAAATGTCAAATTTGAACTAATAACAAACACTTCGAGTCATATCGATCACACAATGTGTCGAATTGAGGTGAGGTTGATTCCTACACGTCACAAATAACTCATGGATCGTTTTATAAAAGTATCAAAACAATCTGAATGTGTTTACTCAGTTTTCAATATGTCACTTGTTCTTTTTAATAAAATTAATCTCAATTTTAAATAACAAGACACAGTTGGAGTCATATCGGTCACACCGTATAACAGCCTAGAATCCACACTTCCATATTTGGTGCTAAAAACATAAATATTACTTTCCTTAATTTGATATGGATAAATGTGACCCAACTTTTTCCAAAAAAAACTTACAAAGTTAAGAAAGTATTGGATCACTTACATATCTAAGTACCTTTTAGGTTTATAGTTTTAGAGAATTAGGAAAAACTATTAACAAATTGGGTTCATAAAAAATTGGATCATAAATATCAACATTATCTCCCACTATACCCAACTTTTTTAATAGGTCATTAACATCATCCATGTGAAATCCTTTTAGTCACGGTTTATTTAACATATTTCCTCATAACCTGGGGAAAAGAAAACATAATTAGGGTGAGCTTATATGCTCGGTAAGGATAAAAATAAGAGTAATCAAACCATTATAATATTAAATCATAACACGATCATAAGGGTATGTGATCATGAACATAACATTTGAAAATTATACCTTGTATATCAAAGGTCAAAATATTGAGTCATGAAATAAAACAAGTATATTATTAAGACATGAGTTATAAAATAATAAAATAACATTATACATGAGAGCATAAAATAAAACACGAAATTGTGGAAATAACATATAACATGATATAAACATGAGTCAAGTCTAACTTCCAAGACTATATCACATGGTGGACAAAGTCCTATAAAGTAATTAGGTGTACTCCCTATCACAACATGACATCTCATGAGACTAAAACATTACCCAATGCATTAGAGTGATATCTGTGCACACCCATTACAACATGATCATGCATATTTGTGCTATATAAATAATAAAACATAAGTAATAATCATAAGGGTTACTTATGGAATGAAATGGTTATTGTAACATTGTCGTGAATCATAACCAGAAGAAATATAACAATGGTATCAAAATAGTATGTCTCCAGTCAAACTGATCATAAAAAAATATAATAAAATTTAGAATATGATATCATAATAGATCAACCACAATAAATAATAACATTTAACAAAATATTTTTACATAGATTAAAATACTTTAAAATAGATTATTGAAAAAATATTTTGGAAAATACCCTTTTTCACTTCGAAAATTACATAGGTTTAAAACACTACACAATTATAAGAGAAAAAAAATTATTTTAAGATAGAATTTTAAACATTTAAATTATTCTTCAAAACATTAAGTCATCATGATGGCAAAAATTTCCACTCATGTCTTATAAGTTAAAAAAATCCTTCCATATTTTTAGTCGGAAAAGTCTCAAAGAACCTTGTTTAAAAAATGACAAAATGTTATTTTTTTAAAAAATTTAAAAAGTAAAAAATGAGAAAAAAATGTATTTAAAAACATGGGATAATAGTAAAAAATTTATAAGCAATTTCAAAAAATAATGACTTGGAAGAAAAAGAGAGTTTTAAGGGAAACTTTAAAAAGATAATTTTTTAAAAGAAAGTCCATTATAAATTGGAGTGAGTATTAATCAAATGAACCAAATATGTATATAATCTATAAATACATATAAAAATAGTTGAAATATGACATAATATATTCATAATTAATTTCACAAATAATCTTGGTATTACATAACCAAGGAAGTAGAAGTTTAACCCAAGGAATGGAAATTAAGTTATGAATTGCCTTACCACTTTGTAATCAATCAAATTGTATTCTCCAAAAAAGAAATAAATATCAAATGAAACATTTAATACCATTAATATAATTATATTAATGATAATATATATAAAAGGTAAGTTTATATTCACCTCACACAAGAAATAATGTTGAATAAGACATATATATCACTGAAGTAAAAAAGTGAGATGAGAAACCCTTACCTCACACTTCTATTTAGTTTTTCATACTTCAACATCCTGTATAATGTTTTAAATAATGTTATTAATTTATTAAATAACCATATTAATGTTTATAATACCTTATATTATGTTTTTATAACATCTTATGGCCCTTTAATTAATAATATTTCATGATTTTCAATGTTTTGGGTGTGTTCATTTGATGGTTTCATGGTCGGTTCTCTTGAGTATAATTATGGTTGTTCTTGTAAAATAGGAATAAAAATATAGTGGTAGAATTAAATGGTATTAATGAAATTATATGAGTATAAAATTTCCCATATATCATTTTGGTTTCTAACATAAGGATGATTCATTTGATAAAATGTTGATGATAAATGGTTAGTTTATTTTGGTGATTTTTCTAAATATCATAAACTAGTTTTGTTTTATTTAATATTATGTCTATATATTAGTTATAGAACATTATATAGGTTATTATATACCCATTAAAATATTATTTAATCATAATAATGTTTTTTGACCAAACATTAAGGCGGTAATGGAAAACGAACAAATATATTATTCACGGAGACGGTTAATCACCATAACTTGGACAATGGTTTCATTTTTTTTTAATAGGGGGGGGTAATAAAAGGGATTTATATAATATATTACATTATAAAAATAACACTCTAGTATATAAATTATTATTCACTTATCATTCCTTGATGTATGAAGGTGATGTGGAGAAATTAGAAGAAGAAATTAAAATAAGAGATGTGTTTTGAGAAAATTACCTCTTGAATATCCCCTCCTTAAATGACCCTTTAGGACCTTGGATTTGGTCTTTTGGTGAGACCAAAAGCACTAGGAAATGAGTAGAGTGAGTATTAGAGTTTTGGGAAGATATTTTAGGAGCTTCAATTCTTGTAAGTCGAAATGGGGTGGTGAGGGGTGGTATTTATATTTGAGGAGAGGTGGGTTTAAGTGATTAAAATAATGATTATTTTATATTTAAATCCAAAAAAAATGAGGTGGAATTAATTTCCAGGACTTTGTATGGAAAATAATATTTTAGAGTTTGGTTCGGGTCTATAAATACCTCAAATAACCATTAATGTTGTAGTTTTTTGGTATTTTAAGTCTTTACCTTTTTAACTTTAACATGTTTCATTTTTTACATATTCCAAGGTAAATAATTTTTTTACCATGGTAACTTTTTTATATTTAAAAATGGAATTTACCATAAAACATAATTTAGACCTTTTAATTTCAAATGTGGAATCCATTTTACCAAATTATTTTCACATAATTGGCAAAACTATATTTAAAATTAATCTTGCAAACACAACGAAAACGTGGGTTTTTAAAGTGAAAAGATCAAAAGTTTGAAATGTTTTTATATCCAATTTCACTGTGAAATTGATTCCAATAACCTAAATTGGATTTATTGATTTATAATTGAACTAATTATACTTTAAAACAAATTTAAATTATAATTTAACTAAATAAATAAATTATAATAAAAAATATTTTTCAATTAAAATTCAATATTTTTCACTATTCATCAAAAAAATGAAACTTATCAAAAAAATACCAAAAATTAACCCTAAGATAATTTTTATATCCCTATTCAAAAAATTAAGTTTATTTTTTCAAATAAAACTTATAAAATTTTCAAAATTTAGTTTTAAAATTGATGTGTCATTAAAAGGAGGCAAAATTACCTTCTAGAAAAAATATAGTTTTTTATGTTTAGAATTGGATTTATTCTTATCTTAAACCTATAAAACATATTTAATGAATTTAAAAACATTTTAATGAATATATAACATATAAATTTCATTAATATTTCTCACTAATAGTTATTAATTTAATTTATCAATATAAAAAGTCATTGTGGGCATAAAAATAGATTTTTTTATAAGAAACACTTCCTTTATATTCAATTGGATTTTATTTTCATGTCTAATTAATTGTTAATCAATGAATTCATTTTATAAACATGTGTAAGATATATTTTCATAATTTAGTTAATCTCATCCATTCCCTCTATTTCAATGTCTAGGTTATAACTATCATAATTAAATAATAATATTTTAATAGTTTGTTTAAACTCAGTGTTGTGTGTAACATAAGATATCAAACATAGAATTATTTTAAAATATTGGGGTTTCATGCATCTTAATTTTTCAAATTGGTAAAAATTATTCAAAAAATAACATACTGTAAAATATCAGGGTGTTACATTCTCCCTTCCTTCAATAAATTGTGTCCTTGTAATTTGAAATTGCACTATGAAAATTAAAGTATGATACTTGAAAATTACTTTATGGGTAACCCACATCATAAATAGGGTTAATAAAACATCCCCTTAATAATATGGAAAGAAAAATGAAAAGGTCGCCAAAAAATAGGATTTCTAAAAGGACAACATTAGTGAGAAGTGAAAACTAGGACATGGAATAGAAATAAAACTATCTTTCTCTGATGGGGAATGATAGAGAACATGGTCATCAGAAATCCTACCATCACAAAACTGTAAATCTGTGATGGTTTAAAGAGGTCATTGACTTCTTAGTAAGAAAATTAAATTAATAACATTTTTAATTCAATATTCTTTTCATAGAGTTGAGGAATTAAATTACTTCCCCATATAAGAACCTGAGTAAATATACTTACTTGACAAGTAGAGTTTTATCCTTTAATAAATTTCCACTACAAACTCGTCTTTTTCTCCAAATTATGAGTATGAAATTTTTTGTTTATTCCTGAAGCACTAGAAAAAACTAATATTGATCAGTAAATTTAAAAAAGATAGCTATTTATT
The DNA here is from genome assembly GCA_963277665.1 of Viscum album. Classification (NCBI taxonomy): domain Eukaryota; kingdom Viridiplantae; phylum Streptophyta; class Magnoliopsida; order Santalales; family Viscaceae; genus Viscum; species Viscum album. The sequence continues at coordinate 245,738 of OY728152.1, read as the reverse complement.
CCTCCTATCTTTAGGTATTAACTAAAACCAAAATGGTTAGTATAAGATATAATCTTCCAAAAAGAATAAACCATTATATGATGAAAACAAATTTAATGTCTAAAATTTAGCAGTAATAACCAAATTTAAACATAGATCATTCAATAAATAATTATCCTTAAAATTCCTCAAAACTATTCTAGACTAATATTAAAACCCAAAAATTAGAATGATTTGATCACATAGTCTTCCAAGATAAATTTTAATATTTATCCCCAAATGACATCAATCACTTTTAATGTCTCATACCAAAAATTTAATTTCCTAAATCATATAATCTCCAAGATATGCTAACCATTTCCATAAATAAGCTAACTCACAATAAAGACACAATAAAGTTATATATGCTTCCAAAATATAAATCAACCTATATTCCTCAAATAAAATACCATAGTATTCTATTTACCTGAATTATATAGGGTTCCTAAAATTGTGAACATATTTTGAAATAACATTAATCACTTTATCACCAAATCATTTCCATTTTATGGTTATATATAAAACATATTTTCATAAAATGAAATTAAATTCTATCCATCAGATATTTTAAATAAAATAAAATAATTTTATTCTAACCAAGACATCACATAGGCCAGTGGTAGGCAATGTACCCTTGTTTCCCTTCGGTTGTGGGTTAAATTCTTGCGGCCTTATCGAATGTGATGATTTTTCACCCATCCTTTGGGTTGTATTTTTCATGAAACTGTATTATTATAATCCTAATAAAATTCCACAAATGTGAGAAACATCCTCAAAAATAACTGTAATATGTTTTAACCTCAAAGGTTATCTCATACCTTTCATTTTTCATCCCAAAATGTAATAAACCCTAATTACATCAAAAATGAATGTCTCCAAAAATACCGCTAGTCTCATTAAAACTTCATAAATTAAAGCCACAAAAGGGGTTTCTAAGACACTGACATTATGATCAAACTAAAAATTATAAACCCATGATGATATCCATAAATCTTAAGAAAACCACAAAAATAAAACATCCTAATATCCAAATTTGTCTAAACCCTTCTCTGATACCAACTATAACAGCCTAGAATCTGCACTTCTAGATCTGGTTCTAAAAATATAAAGATTACATTATTAACTTTGATAAAGATAAATGTGACCCAATTTTCTCTAATAAAAATTACAACGTCAAAAGAAAATATTGGATAACTTACATACCTAAGGAAATTTTAGGTTTAGAGTTTTATAGAGTTAGGAAAAACTCTTAACAAATTAGGTTTATAAATAACTAACTCATAAATATCAACATTATCTCCTACTATACCCAACTTTCACAATATTTCATCAACATCAGCCATGTGAAATCCTTCTAAACATAGTTCATTTAACATCTTTCCTCATAACCTAGGGAAAATAAAACATAAGAAGAGTGGGATCAGATGCTCGGTAAGGGTAAACATAAGAGTAATCAAACCCTGATCATATGAAATCATAATATGAGTATAACGGTATGTTATCATGAACATAACATTTGAAAATTATACCCTATATATCAAAGGTCAAAATCTTGAGTCATGAAATAAAACATGGATATTCATAATACATGAGTTATAAAATAATCAAATAACACGATCCATGAGAGCATAACATAAAACATGGAATTATGGAAATAACATATAACATGACATAAATATGATTTAAGGCTAACTATTAAGACAATATCATATGGTGGACAAAGTCCAATAAAGGAATTTGGTTTACTCTTTATCCCAACATGACATCTCATGAGACTAAAACATTACCCAATTAATTGGAGCACTATCAGGGTGCACCCATTACACCATGATCATACATATATGTTCCACATAAATAATAAAACATAAGGAATAATAATAAGGGTTACTCATGGAATGAAATGGGTATTGTAACATTGTCATGAAGCATAACCAAAGGAAATATAACAGTGGTATCAAAATAGTACATCCCCATTTGAACTGATCATAAACCATACAATAAAATATAGAAGATGGTATCATAAGAGATCAAATGAAATGAAGTGTATGATTTAAAAAAGGATATTGACCTAGATGAAAATTCTTTAAATGTAATTATTGGAAAATTATTTTGAAAAATACCCTTTTCACTTTGAAAATTACATGGGTTTAAAATTCCATGAAATTATAAAAGAAAATATTTTATTTGAATATAACCTTATAAAATTTTAAAGTAAACTTCAAAATATTAAGGCATTATGATGGTGAAAATTTTCACTCATGCCGTATCAGTTGAAAAACATTCTTTCTGTATTTTTTGTCGTAAAATTCTCAAATAACCTTGTTTAGAAAATGAAAAAAATATGCTTTTAAAATAATTTTTTAAAAATTAAAACATGAGTAAAAAATTATTTAAACAACCATGGAAGAATAGTAAAAACATTTTTAGAAATAATTTCAGAAAACATGGACATGGAAGAAAAAGAGGGTTTAAAGGGAAACCTTAAAAATAAATTTTTAAAAGAAAATCCCTTATAAATTGGAGTGATCATTGATCAAATGAATTGAATATGTGTATTATTTATAAATAAACATAAAAAAATTTGAAATATGACATAATATATTCAAAATTAATTTCAAAAATAAGCTTGGTATAACATAATCAAGGAAGTAGAAGTTTAACCTAAGGAATGGAAATTGGGTTAAGAATTATCTTACCACTTTGTAATCAGTCAAATAGTATGTTACAAAAAATTAATAATTATAAAATCAAACATTCAATACCATGAAAATAATTATATTCATGGTGAGTTATATAAAAGGTAAGTATATTTACATCACACACAAGAAATAGTGGTGAATAAGACATATATCTCACAAAAGAAAAAAGTTAGATGAGAAACCCTTACCTCACACTTCCCTTCAGTTTTTCATACTTAAAACTTCTGTATAATGTTTTAAAGAATTTTATTAATTCATTAAAAAAAAATATTTGTAAGAACTCGGAGCTTCGGTTTCAGGTACGGATCTCTTTTACGGTTTTTTTAAGGAAAAATAAAGAATCTGGAAATTTTCAGAGTACACGCCGTGTACTTTTTGAGTACACGCCATGTACTCCTCAGCCACTCGAAGTTGTGTGTTGGCCGAGACCGGGTCACACACACGGTGTGTAGGGGTGACGTGGAGGCCGATTTTGGTGGAGTATGGAAAAACCCACTACATGTCGTGTACTTTAAGAGTACACGCCGCGTACTTTTTTTTATTTCATTAATCAACACGGGGTCGCGCCTAATGAAGGAAAACATATTAATCTCTGCCTAATTCCGTCCAGAACGTCTAAGGAGGCCTTTTCTTCTCCGAGCCACCGATCTGTCATCAGTTGTCCGAATCAAACTCCTTGAGTTGTAGAAGAAATGCAGCAGTGAGTTCTTGGTTCTTCTTTAGCCTCGTTTCCTGATTCTTCATCTCATGTGAGTTATCTGAGGTTAAACGTTTTAGATGTTTTTGAAGATATACTTTGTTCTAGTCTGATTCACGTGCCGAGGTTCAAGTATATCGATCTCTGAGGATCGAGGTATGTGGTTTGTTGCCCTACGTTGAAGTTCTTTGAGTTTTGGTTGCAAAAGTGTCGGATACCCATGTATCGGGTATCCCAGGTTTAGGATTTTGATCCTATTGTTTATCTGCCCTAGATTTTTTGTTATCTTATGATGAATTTATGCTAATTTATGCTTGGTTTCATGTTTGAGGATCACCCCATGGGTGTTTTCCTCCCCTGTTCGGCTGTTTATAGCCGTTTGGAACTGTTGTCTATGAGGCAACCCTGTTGCAATTGTTAGTTTACTTGTTATCATTGATTGCATGTGTTGTCTACTGTTTAAATTCTGTTGATGTATGGTATCTATTATCCAAGTAGTTGTTTAACTTACTTAGGGCTACTAACAGTCTATTATGCATGACTGGACTGCTCAGGGATGTGAGAACCTGGTGTGGGAGATCAAAGAGGGAATAGATGATTAAGTACTTCCTTAGAGGGTCTATTGGTTTTATTTCGTACGCAGGACCTACGGGAATATGACATTGTGATTCCCAAGAGTGTTCTTAGTTTACCCACGCATCGAGACCATAGGAGTAATTAGACGTAAGTGCTTCCTTATAGAGTCTATAGCTATCGTTGCAAGACCATAGGGGAATTGACGTAAGAGCTTCCCAGAGTGTCTATGCCTTATTTTTTGACTGGACTATAGGGGTCTGCTAGTTTTAGCCACCTAGAGAGTCAGTGTGAATTTTGATGTTTGGTTGTGACGAGTCCACCAATCCAAAGAATAAGCTTGGGTTTTTACTGCTTGTGTTAGGTAGTCTTTTTAGATACCTGTTGTGTTACTTGCTTTACCTTGGAATAGAAGGTTTTACTTGTTCTTCCTGCTTGTATAATTAAATGGATGTGAATGGTAAGTGGTAGAATTGTTTTCTGCATTTATTTACCTTTAATTTTTATATATCACTCACTGACAATAGAGCACAAATCTTGTGGTGGTTTCCTACTGGGATTAGTCTCACACCTTGTTTGGGTCCTGCTTTTCGGCCCAAACAGATTATATGGTTGCAGGTATAGGTAGGGATTGTGGCCCTTCTACCTCGGGTACTTGATTTCTAGTCGGAGCTGGAGATCATGGGACCGGGCCTTGGCCCGTGATGCTACTGGAGTTGCTGTTTACATTTAGTACTTTGGTTTTATTTTTATTTCAGCACATTTTTTTGCTTACTGATTTCCATAGATACATGTACCATTCTGCATCATTATTATATCAGACATTGCTTTTACTTTCAGTTCAGTTGTTGCATACTATTTATTGCTTCTGCTATTGTTTATGTTTATTCCTCCGCTGCATACTTTACCAAATGAGGGCATAGTTTCCCCACAGACTCACCAAGGCCCTCGCTGCTAGTCGGCAGCCTCTGGCATTTGGGGAAACGCGCTTGAGGTCATGTGGCGAACCGGGTACGGGGCACCAGTCAGGTGGCTCCGGACTCGGGTCATTACAAAGTGGTATCAGAGGAGTTTTCTTTCTTTACTATTGCTTACTATTTAGAAAAAATATCCAGGGATAGGAAGAAATGGGTAGTTAGTACTTAACTGTGCTCGGGAGTAATTAACCCATGTACAGGGAAAAGCTATATTACCTCGCAATTGCAATTTTCAGTTTTTGCAAGTGTTATAGTTTATTATATTTCACTGTTGGGTGATGCACATGTTTTTTGTTGTTACAGTTTATATGATTATGGTTCTATTTGGTTGAAACCCGATGAGATGAGGGTGTGCCATATCATGCATCATATAGGCACTGGGTAGGAAATCACTTGTCATGCATTTTACCATGTCATCTAGGGTGCATTAGAATTTCATGCTATTGTGATAGATGTCGTGATAGATTATGCATTCCATTCTGGTAGTTGCTGTGATAGAAATACTTGTTGTGCTGATAGAGTATTACTTATTTTACAGCCTGTTTAGCATGGACGCCAAGCTCTGGTCTTGGAGGTGTTATGGGCCCTCGAGGATCGTAATTTGGTGGATCATTGTTTGTTATGATGTTTACTTGTTGTATGAATTATTATGATTCCAATCTTTGATTCGTGGAGTGTATGGTCCCCCACGGATTGGAATTTGGCACATAGCTGGTTGTTTTTCAGTGTTTCTGGTGTTCGGAGTAGTTTCAGAGCTACTGCCCGGAAAAACCCAGAATACACGGCGTGTACTTTATTCATACACGTCGTGTAGTTTTTAAACCGTGTTACTATTTGTGTAAACAAAAACATGGGGTGTCGGAAAACCTTCGGGGACACACCGTGTACCATAAGTACATGTCGTGTAGTAGTCAACCGTGTAACCGGTCGTGTCACTAACAACACGGGTCGGGGAAACTCGTGTAGCACACGCCGTGTGTTATAATAACACGCCGTGTAGGTTTCTTCTAGGTACCCGTCCGTGTCACGAACAACACGGGTTGGTGTTATCCATCCTTATACATGTTGTGTTTGTTCAGACCATGTCATGTAGGGGTCATCCGTACAGCCGTCCGTGTAACCTACTACACGGGTCGCCGTAGCCTGGCTTGTACACGCCGTGTCCTTAGTGTACACTCCGTGTAGTTTAGAATTTGGAGGACCGTGTAGGTTAGCCGTGCAAAGAGACTCGGGAAGGGGAGTGGATTCCAAGTACACTTCGTGTTTTGGGACAACACACTGTGTAGTCTGGAATGTTACATGACCAATGGTGGCAGAATTTCACGCCATGTAAATGGCTTTAACAAACACGTCGTGTAGTTTAAATACAGGTCGTGTAGTTTATTTTTTCAAATTTAAGTGTTTCTCTCTTCTATTCCCATTTTGTACTCTTGTGTTTTCTGTCCTTGTTAATCCTAAATCTGGAGTGTGATTTTGACCTTTCAGGGTTATGGCACCAAGACTTCCTCTCGTTGCACGTTAGGAACCAGGCAGTGACCGTACGCCTGATACGGTAGACCAGGGACTACTAGTAGTTCCGTCGATTGTTCCGGATATGGCACCTGTAGTGATTCCGAACACTGGTGCGGACGCTCAGTTCAGAGAGGGTTTCATGAGGTTCATGCAGACCTTCCAGGGAGCTCAGCATCTTGCCCCGTCTATGGCAGAGCTGACGTGAGTCTTCCAGCAGCAGCATCCTCCCACTTTCACAGGGGATGGAGGGCATCAGGTTGCAGAGTCATGGCTAGAAACCATGCTTTCCATCTTCGAGCATCTGGAGACACCCCCAGACAAACGGGTGAAGCTCGCGACTTACATGCTGTGAGATTCTGCCAAGAGATGGTGGGATGTAGTCTCACAGGCAGGGCGCCAGCAGACTATGGCTTGGGATGAATTCTGGCGTACGTTCTACGACTACTTCTATCCAGTGATGCTGAGGGCCGACAGGGCCAGGGAGTTCATGAACCTACAGTAGGGTACTCTTTCGGTTAGGGAGTATTCCTCCCGCTTCACTGATTTACAGCATTTTTCTTCCGTTCTGGGAAATGACGATCTGTTTTTGGTGAGGAAGTTTGAGGAAGGCCTCAAACTAGAGATCAGATCATAGGTGAACTTTTTCTAGTTGACTTCTATTACTCTGATAGTCAACCAGGCGCTGATCACCGAAATAAATCCGAGGGAGGCTGATATGTGATCACAGTGTCCAGAGTTGTTTGAGGTTTATTCCTCTATGCCTTGATAGGGAAATTTGGGGATGAATTTCTTAAAGGGGGGAAGTTTGTAAGAACTCGGAGCTTCGGTTTCAGGTACGGATCTCTTTTACGGGGTTTTTAAGGAAAAATAAAGAATCTGGAAATTTTCAGAGTACACACCGTGTACTTTTTGAGTACACACCGTGTACTTTTTGAGTACACACCGTGTACTCCTCGGCCACTCGAAGTCGTGTGTTGCCCGAGACCGGTCCACACACATGGTGTGTAGGGGTGACGTGGAGGCTGATTTTGGTGGAGTACAGAAAACCCACTACACGTCATGTACTTTAAGAGTACACGCCGTGTACTTTTTTTATTTCATTAATTGACCCGAGGTCGCGCCTAATGACAGAAAACATCTTCTTCTCTGCCTAATTCCATCCAGAACATATGAGGAGGCCATTTATTCTTCGAGACACCGATCTGTCACCGGTTTTCTGAATCAAACTCTGTCGGTTGCAGAAGAATCGCAGTGGTGAGTTCTTGGTTCTTCTTTAGCCTCGTTTCCGGATTCTTCCTCTCATGTAAGTTATCTTAGGTTGAACGTTTTAGATGTTTTTATAGATATACTCCGTTCTAGGCCGATTCACGGGCCGAGGTTCAAGTATATCGATCTACGAGGATCGAGGTAGGTGGTTTGTTTCCCTACGTTGATGTTCTTTGAGTTTTGGTTGCAAAAGTGTCGGATACCCATGTATCGGGTATCCCGGGTTTAGGATTTTGATCCTATTTTTTATCTTCCCTAGATTTTTTGTTAGCTTATGATGAATTTCTACTACTTTATTCTTGGTTTCATGTTTGAGGATCCCCCCATGGGTGTTTTCCTCCCATGTTCAGTTGTTTATCACTGTTTGGAACCGTTGTCTATGAGGCAACCCTATTGCAATTGTTAGTTTACTTGTTATCACTGATTGCATGTGTTGCCTGCTGTTTAAATGCTTTTGATGTATGGTATCTATTATCCAAGTAGTTGTTTAACTTACTTAGGGCTGATAACAGTCGATTACGCACAACTGGACTGCTCAGGGATGTGAGAACCTGGTGCGGGAGATCAAAGAGGGAATGGACGATTAAGTGCTTCCCTATAGGGTCTGTTGGTTTTAGTTTGTATGTAGGACCTACAGGAATAGGACTTTGTGCTTCCCAAGAGTGTTCTTAGTTTACCCATGCATCGAGACCACAGGAGGAATTAGACGTAAGTTCTTCCTCAGAGAGTTTGTAGCTATCGTTGCAAGACCATAGGGGAATTGACGTAAGAGCTTACCAGAGTGTTTGTGCCTTGTTTGTTGAATGGACTATAGGGGTCTGCTAGTTTTAGCCACCTAGAGAGTCAGTGTGGATTTTGATGGTTGGTTGTGACGAGTCCATAACCTTGGAATAGAAGGTTTTACTTATTCTTCCTAGTTGTATAATTAAATGAATGTGAATGGTAAGTGGTAGAATTATTTTCTGCATTTATTTACCTTTACTTTTGCTATATCACTCACTGACAGTAGGGCACAAATCTTGTGGTGGTTGCCTACTGGGATTAGTCTCACACCCTGTTTGGGTCCTGCTTTTTGGACCAAACATATTATATGGTTGCAGGTATAGGTATGGATTGTGGCCCTTCTACCTCGGGTACTTGATTGCTAGTCGGAGCTGGAGAGCATGGGACTGGGCCTTGGCCCGCGATGCTAATAGAGTTGTTGTTTACATTTAGTACTTTGGTTTCAATTGTATTTCAGCACGTTGTTTTGCTTACTACTTTCCATAGATACATGTATCATTCTGCATAATTATTATATCAGACATTTCTTTTACTTTTAGTTCAGTTGTTGCATGCTATTTATTGCTTCTGCTATTGTTTATGTTTATTCTTCCATTGCATACTTTACCAAATGAGGGCATAGTTTCCCCACTGACTCACCAAGGCCCTCACTGCTAGCCAGCAGCCTCTGGTGTTTGGGGAAATGCGCTTGAGGTCATGTGGTGAACCGGGTACGGGGCACCAGTTAGGTGGCTCCGGACTCGGGTCGTTACAATATTAATGTTTATAATACCTTATATTATGTTTTTATAACATCATATTACCCTTTAATTAATAATATTTCATGATTTCCATTGTTTTTTGAGCGTTTTTTCGATGGTTTCATGATCGGTTCTCTTGATTATAGTTATGGATGTTCTTACTACTACAAAAATGATCTTTAGTGACCACCAAAATAGGTCACTAAAGGTCTTTAGCGGCCACCACCCGGCCACTTTTTGTGTTCGTAGTTTCCCCGTCATTAAAGGGCATTAGCGGCCGCCAAAAGCGATCATTATAGGTGTCCCAATCCAGCTGTAGTAGTGGTTGATAGAGTAGGATATAGTGACACCCTATGGAGGTTGTTGATGCAGCCCACGAAAAACCATATCAGTGACCAGCATATTCGGTCTCTAGAATACTATTTTTTTTTAAAAAATCACTATTCATACACATAACCAAACAAGGATATAACCCAAAAAAACTGTACACTACCAATGACATCCACCATATTTCTTTTTTACTATAATCATAATTTCACCACAAAAAAACAAGAATATATTTATTTTTTACTAATAAAAACCCAATAACAACCTCTATTCATAAATATAACCAAAAAAAATACCTCATCCCATGCCTTCGAGTCACACAAATGTCAATATACCAATCTTTCCTACATTCATGGTCTTTAAACTTTTCATAAAGTTAAATCAACATGAAAAAAAAATCATGAACTTTCAATTTAATGAAAAGAAGAAGTCTGTATACATAGAAGCATATACTTATAAGCAATAAAATTTATTCTATGACCATAAGAACCACGATTTAAGTATAATTTCAACCAATTTTATCCTGATAGAAATATTCATGATATATATATAGTACCTCCACAATCCTACTACTAAATTAGTTTTGGTAAATATATGATTTTTAGAATCCCTTAAATGATTTCCACAGTATATTCACTTAAAATGTTTCATGATACCTTGACTTTGAATATAATCACCTGTTCAAATTTCATTCCTCCTTATTCTTCAAATAAAAAAAGCTCATTTTTTAGGAACACTCTTATCCCAGAATAGATCTCCCCACGTACATATGTCTTAGAATTCCTGTTGATATTTTGAAATTCAACAGATGAAAAAATATCATTAACACTAGGTATGTAAACTAACCAATCTTTACAAGAAGATATAAAAATATACTTGGCCTTATATATTTGATCTTTTATCTCTATCAAGCACTGTATGAAGAAAATTCAGGCACCAAACAACCAATAAAGCTTCTAAGAAAATAAATTTCTATCACCAGTGGTGCAAAACAATGGATAACTATATAACATCACATTAAATTAGTAAGAAACATATTCATTTAGACCTAAGTGATGTGTTGAGAGAATTCATATCATTTCCCAAAAAAAAGAGTTTAAATTCATAATGGGTCAAATCAGGATATCATTTCATACACACCATCACCCAATTGTCAGCATAAGATAGAAATTGTATTTTTTCAAAGAAATTATATCTAATCTACTCCATAATCTACTTAATAAGAAATTATATTTGGTAATTAATATTTTAAAATTGATTTTGGAAAAAGAAAAGAAAAATTGATGTTTTTTATGATTTTTAATGAATATTTTATTACGGTAAAAATAATTGTTTTTTTAAGGTATAAAAAATTGAAATTATTACAAACCAAGCATGAACATGATTGGGAAAAGAGAGATAGTAGAGTTAGAAGGTAGTATAGGAAAGAAGAGTAGGGTGTGATCAGCCCTTATTGAGGGCTAAGGGACTTCATAAAACAATTAGGCCGCATCTTGATTTATGAGGTGGAGGATGGATGAAATAGGTTCTGACATGGGATAAGTGAACTACATGGGACTATACATTACCAATAAAAATTAATTTGTATCAGGAACAATCACACATATTCTTCCTATGATAGATGCATTACACCACCATCATCCAGCCTATGTCATGATTCACCATTGACGATGAAGAGGGATATTTATCTAAGGTCTTTTGAAGGTAGAAACAACCATGGGAAACCCCATGGAATCATATGATTCTCTTATATGTTTTGAAGGCAAGAAGAATGAGGGAAGTTCATACCTTCACTATTTCAAAATTAGGCTCATCAATGGTATGATTGAAACACAATGGATGCCACTATAAGCACTAAGAGAGCTATTGAGAGGCCTTAAAAAGGTCATATGAAACTTGGAATCCTCTATGAGGGTTTTTGAATAATTTAAGTGCCATTAATGTATGCATATAGTTGATGTAATGAAGGAAATTATACACCTAAGTCCTTGGTTTTGCACTATAGGTTGGGATATGTAGAGGTGATGAGGTGTGCGTGCTTGTGAGGCTTGTGATAAAGGAGTCCTGTTATTCTATGGAGAGCCTCGATATTCTAGGGGAAAGGGTTCAATGTCCTATGAAGTGATGTTTTATGGTTAAGGTGGTCTAGTTTTGATGTGGATAATAAAGAAGAAAAATGATAGAGGTTAAATATTTTCTAGCAGTTCACATTTTGGATGAGGAGTTTCCCTAAGTCATAGTTTCTTAACCATGGTTCAATGTGGGTTGATGATGATGATGCACTACATAGCTCATATCCATTCCGTATAACCTATATCTACTAAGATACAATATTTTCAAGCAACTCACAATATGAATAACATTGAAGATATATTTTCAAGGATCCATGCATGTAATCTCTAAACATAATTGATGAGTTTAAATTTAAGATTGGATAATGCTTGGATATATATAATTTAAGTGAGAATATTGATAAAGATAAATTGATATGAAATATAAAACAATTATGATGGGCCCTTTTCATGGATAATTGGTGATTAATTCAAAAGGAAGATAAATGGAGGATCACCAGTAGAGTTTGAAGCCGATTCAAAATGGAGGAAGTGAAGTATAACATTTATAAGAGATATGAAAAAATATACAAGTACTGAATTCTATCTATAAATGGAAGGACTAATTGTTGTACACATGGACTTGATTTCTGGAGGATCAAAGGTTTTAGGAGTGTTGTTAATATATGTCATTCTTGAAGAACACTCCTAAGAAGTCATGATGTAGTTGACCATAGAGAAGGAGTTAAAGGGAAAGTTTTCTCCCACTTAGTACTCATCTTAAAGAAATGAGGAAATTAAGTGTGGATATTATCTCATTCCTAAATGAAGTGGCTATAAAAAAATATGAATGAAACATGGGAAGATTAAGAAACATGGAATAAAACTCATCCCATTAAAGGTAAAAGAAAACATTAATATTCCCACTATGATGGCCCAATCATGAACAATAAAAAAATCTAAAATCTGGAAATGAATGTAATATTCTAGGTAATTCTATAAGGAAGGATGCCAAGAATAGGGTAGAAATAATATTATACTATTTTTGGAAGGTTCAGGAATGCCATGATTGTGTGTCAAGATTTCCATGGACTTTATATAAGAACTATGCCTACAGTCTCAATATCTAACTCAAAAGGAGACCCCATGAGGTGTTATTACATTGGTAAATAATTTATATGTTCTAACCCCATGAAATTTACAAGATACCATGGCTAAAAGAGATTTAATAAATTCACATGGAGAACATTTATTCCAATGACATACAATGAAATGGTTTACCCAAGGGCTATTATACTAGAAATTAGGTTCACTATTTTAGAGGAAATTATTATAAATCATATAAGGGTGCATCAAGCTCCACAATCTAGAGACTCACAATAGTTTTTTAAGGAACAAATTCAAATAAATGAAATCATCGGGTTATACCAGCTATGAGAAAGGTTTAACAACATTAGAAAAAGAATACATTAAGGGTAAATAAATCCAATATGGAACATTTTCCATCAAATAAGAGGTAGGTATAAGTGGTATAATAAGGGTAATTAATTAATTCCTTAAGTGTAACCTTAAATTTCTATACATGCAATATTTTAATAGAAATTGTTTTAAAAGAACATCACAGAAAGATATTGATATGGGTTTACTATGAACAAAAATAACATAAATAAGAAATTAAAATTATTGACTAGGAAACAAAACCTTTAGATGCTAGTATTTTTAAATTACCATTGAATTCATCATGGACAACTAATCTAAATACTATACCATTAAAATCCAAACCCCTTATTTGTATGCGAAGCAACCAAAAATCATGCTTCTATGTATCTTGATAGCCAATCTAATTTAAATTCCAGTTTTAATAGTTCCACATTCAAAAAGATTAAATTTCATTTAACATAATATAGTGGTAAATAAATTGCATTGAACACAATATATTCCTATACATTTCAGTGAGATACAGCACGCTATGTGGGAAATAATGTATGCAGTAATATATTCATGTACATTTCAGCAAGATATAATAGTATATGGGATAACTAACAAATGATGGATATGCCCATTTATTCCTAAAACATTTCAGTAGATGGGATAGATAATAAATCAATAAATTATTAAAAAAATGACAGTATGATTTATTATCTTTCACGTCCAAAAAAATAAATGGGTAGGTCCTCAATTGAAATTAATAAATATCAACAGCACCCAGTATTTAAAAAAAATAACAGTGTATAACTATAAACAGAAAATTAAATGGGCAGTGTATAATAGTAGACAGTATTTAATGACTGCATATAATAGTATACAGTATCAAATGATATTGTATAATAGTAGACATTGAAAAAATGATAGTGTATAATAGTATACAGTATATAATAGTATAGTTTTTAATTAAATTGTATAATAGTAGACATTAATAAAAAATACAATGTATAACAGAATACTGTAATAATAAACATTACAAAAATGATAGTGTATAATAGTAGACAGTGTAAAATAGTATATAGTGTTAAATGGGAAGGTTTTGATAGTGTATTAACAACACCTAATCAAATCTAAAAACCGTGGTCATCTCATCATCTGTATAGCAACCATGGAAAATAGAGAAAGAATAATCAAGCAATGCATCCAAGAGAAGCGGTATCAAACAATGCATCCAAAAAATCCAATTTTAGTCAAAATTAAAAGTCATAGATAATATCAAACGCAATAAAAAATGAAATAAAATACATACTTGTATAATATCTAGATTTTGTGCATGATTAACCTATAAAACTGATGACAACATGAAAGAGAATCAATTATAAATTAAAATGAATTAAGAGATGGAATAAAAAAATAGATGAACCTAAAATAGGTTCAATTTTTTGATGAACATGCCATTAATTAATTTAAAACTATGAGAGATCATTGTATATTATGTGTATGGTTAACCTATGGATCAGATGATATTAGAGTTTACTAAATATTAAATAGTGGGATGTAAATATTTTTGGAAGAATGATAATTTAAAGAAAAATTATCTATAGGTGATATAATTTGAATAAAAATTATTTGAAGATGAAATAATGACCACTTAGAACCCAAGTCCATTGAGATATGTAGAAGGGAGATGTTGGAGGTGGGAGTGAGGGCAGGGACGAAGGTGGAGGTCGGGCGAGGCGTGAGGGAGGGGCGGTAGTGAGGGTGGATGGGTTGCGGCAGTGGCTCCAGGTGTGGTGGTGTAGGCAGAGGTGGGGGAAGAGGTCAAGAGAGGCATGGGGGAGGGGTGGTAGTGAGGGAGGATGGTCAGTGGTAGTGGATCTAGGTGTGGCGGTCACGGTAAACCCTGGTGTTGCAGCGACAACGGGCGAGGTGAGAGGGAGGGGTGGCAACTGCAAGTCTCTGCATGAAGAGAAGGAGTCAGGGGAGGAGCGTTAGCTAGGGAATGTGAGGAATATTTGGGGAGGGGTGTGATTGCACCCATTTTTCTTAATTCAGGTGACCGACTGTCGTTCGCGGTTGTTGTTTGTAACCATTAGCGACCACTAATGGCGGTCGCCCATTCCAAGGGCCTCAAATGGCCAATTCTCTAATAGTGTTATAAAATGGTAATAAAACTATAGTATTGGAATGAAATGGTATTAATGAACTTAAATGAGTATAAATGGTCCCATATATAATTTTTTTTTCTAACATGAGTATGATTCATTTGATAAAATGTTAATGATAAATGGTTAGTTTATTTTGGAAAAAATTTCGAATATCAAGAACTAGTTTCGTTTTATTTAATATTATGTCTATATATTAGTTCTAGAACATGATATAGGTTATTATATATATATATTAAAATCTTATTTAACTATAATAATATTTTTATGACTAGACATGAATGCAGTAATTGAAAACAAACAAAAACATTATTCACAGAGATGGTTAATCACCATAACTTGGACAATGGTTTGTTTCTTTGAATAAGAGGAGATAATAAAAGGGATGGATATAATATATTTCATTATCAACATAAAACTAAAATATATACATGATTTTTTAGTTATCATGCCTTGATGGATGAAGGAGATGAGGAGAAAGCAGAATAAGAAATGAAAATAAGAGAGGTGTTTTGAGAAAATTACCTCTTGAATATCACCCACTTAAGAGACCCTTGAGGACCATGGATTTGGTATTTTAGAAATAACAGAAGCACTAGGATTTGGTTATATTTAGGAGTAGAGTTTTGGGTAGATATTTTAGGATCTTCAAGTCTTTTGAGTCAAAATATGGTGGTAAAGGGTGGTATTTATACTTGATGAGTGGTGGGTTTAAGTGATAAAAATAATTATTATTTTATATTTAAAGCCAACCACATTGAGGTGTCATTAATTTCCATGAATTTTTCTAGAAATTAATATTCTAAAGGCTGTTCAGGGTCTATGAATGCCCCAAAAAACATTTAATTTTGTAGTTTTTAGGTATTTTAAGTCTTTACCTTTTTAACTTTATCATGTTTTATTTTTTACCTATACCGAGGTAAATAATTTGTTTACCGTGGTATTTTTTTCCCTAAAAATGAAATTGAGAATAAAATATAATTTGAAACTTATGATTTCAAATATTTAATTAATTTTACCAAATTCAATTCACATAATTATCAAAATTATATTTAAAATTAATCCCGCAGACACAATGAAATAGTAGGTTTTCAAAGTGAAATGTTCAAATGTTTGAAATGTTTTTATATCCAATTTCGATGTGAAATTGATTTCAATGAACTAAATTAGATTTAATAATGAATAATTTAACAAATTATACTTCAAAACAAATTTAAAATATAATTTAACTATATAAATAAATTAGAATAAAAAACAGTTTTCAATTAAAATTTAATATTTTTCATTATTCATCAAAAAATGAAACTTATCAGGAAAAATACCAAAAATTAACCCTAATATAATTATGATATCCTGATTTAAAAAATTAATTTTATATTTTCAAATAAACTTATAAAAGTTTCAAAATTTAGTTTTAAAATTGGTACGCCATTAAAAGATGGAAAAATTACCTTTTTTGGGAAAATATAGTTTTTATGCTTAAAATTTCATTTATTATTATCTTAAGTCTATAAAAAATATTGAATGAATTTAAAAAAAATTATTGAATATATAACATATAAATTTTATTAATATCTCTCACTAATAGTGATTAATTTAATTTATTAATATAAAATTCCA
The DNA here is from genome assembly GCA_963277665.1 of Viscum album. Taxonomy (NCBI): domain Eukaryota; kingdom Viridiplantae; phylum Streptophyta; class Magnoliopsida; order Santalales; family Viscaceae; genus Viscum; species Viscum album. The sequence goes on along the minus strand of OY728152.1, from coordinate 228,885 downwards.
CTATGGACATAAAAATAGTTTTTTAGAAAAAACACTTCCTTTATGTTCAATTGGATTTTATTTTCATTTATAATTAATTAGTAATCAATGAATTAATTTTATAAACATGTTTCAATAATATTTTAATAATTTATCTAATCGCATTCATTCCCTCTATTCTAATTTCTAGGTCATAACTATCATAATTAAATAATAATATTTTAATAGTTTGTTTAAGCTTGATGTTCTGTGTAACGTAAGCTATCGAACATAGTGTTATTTTAAAATCTTGTGGTTGCATGCATATTAATTTTTCAAATTTGTAAAATTTATTTTAAAAAATTAAATACTATAAAATATTAGGGTGTTACATTCTACCCACCTTTAATAAATTGTATCCTTGTAATTTGAAAATTCACTTCAAAAATTAAAGGATGATACTTGAAAATTCCTTTGTGGGAAACCCATAGCATAAATAGGGTTAATAAAACTTCCCCTTAATAATAAGGAAATGGAAATGTGAAGGTCGCCACAAAATTAGTCTTTTGAAAAGGATAACATTAGTGTGAAGTGAAAACCAGGACATGGAAGAGAAATCAAACTATCAAGTATTGATTGAGAGTGAGGGAGAAAGTGGTCATCAAAAAGCCTATAGTCAAAAAGGCATAAATTTGTGACGGTTTAAAGTGTTCATTGACTAATCAGTAAGAAAATAAAACAAATAATGTTTTTATTTCAAGATAATTTTCATATATTTGAATAATTTCATTACTTATCTATCTAAGAACCTGAGCAAATATACTTACTTGACAAGTAGAGTTTCATCCTTTAATAAATTTCCACCACAGACTCATATTTTTATAAAAAATATGAGTATGAAAATTTTTGTTTAGCCCTGAAGTACTAGAATTGTAACATCCCAGGTAAAAAAAATATTAAATTTTCATATTTATTAATATTTGTGAATTAAATATTAATTTTACTTTAAATGGGTTGCTATGTTTGATGGCGTACCTGATACGCAACAACGGGTTTCTTTGAAATCTTACATTGCACTATAATAATATAATATTATTATTTTAAATGGTAATTAACACCTAGTCATTATATTGGAGGGAATGATAATAACTAACTAAAATATGATTATATATGTTTGTTAAATGTTTTAACATTTATCCAATAAAATATAGAGGCTTAAAATGTGAATGAATCTAATTTTAAGCATAATTTACTTTAAAAGGTTGATTTACGGCCTTTTGATAGTGAACCCTATTTAAATCTAGTTTTGGTCACTTTTATATGTTCTATTTGACCAAATAAAATTCTTATTTAGAATCAGGAAATAAAAATTTATTTTGGGTAAATTTTTGGTATTTTTCTGATAAAATTCAATTTTTAATGAAAAGTGAAAATGCTGTATTTTAATTCAAAACTACCTTTTAATATAATTTATTTATATGGTTAGATTATATTTTTAATTGGTTTTAAAGTTTAATTATATTATTTTTTTAACATTTAATCAAATTTTGGTCATTTTAAGTAATTTCACTTTGAAAATGGACATAAAAAAGTGTCAATCTTTTGATAGTTATTATTTCTTAAAAACATGCCTTTTGTTTTGACAACAGGAATTGATTTTAAATTAATTTCTACCACTTTTGTGTTTTGAATTTGGAAAAATGGATTCCATATTTTGAATCACAAGGTCCAAATTGTGTAAATATGTAACTTTTATTTTTAGAAATTATGAATATTTACTTGAGTAAATATTTTATTTACCATGGTTAAGGGGAAAATCTGGTAAATAAAGGTAAAAAAATATTACTATAATAATATAAAATTACCCTAAAATGTGTCCTAATCCTATTTTTTGATACACTTCCGACCATGATCATCTTTGGGTCAATTTTTGGGACCTCATGGAGCCACTTAAGAGTGATAATGACACTTTATTTTAATTAACTTAAAGTAAAGACAAAAATGACATAAACAAATATATTTTAGTAAATTAATTTTTACATAGGTTTATATAAGTTATATTTTTGAATATAAATATTCTTTTTAAATATAAAAATATTAAATACATCATGTTATTTTTTTATAATTTTTAGACATTAAATAAAGTACAATATTTATGACACAATAATTATGTAGCGTTTACCTCATTAATAAATAATTTAAATAAATAAGATTATAAAGATTAAAATAATATCCAAAACCTATCCAATTATTATTTAATGATTTTATTTCGACCATTATTCATCTTATCTTTGAATTTAATAAGTTTTGGACCTTTAGAAACCGAAAATCATTTTGTAATAAAATAATATTTTCACACTTTCCTAAAGACCCTCCCCTCCCCCTTATAAAAAGCCCTCACCTCTAACACATTCCTCACACCTATAAAGCCCATTGACTCATCCAAACTCTACCCAATTAATATACCTACATCCCTATCCTCCTCTTAGAAGCCTTATCTTTGGCATAAGGCACTTCAACAAACCCTTTTGGTTCAAACCAAATGGAGTTACCCGATTTAAAGGTAATGTCTTCTATTATGTTCTTTGGTTTTATTTTAATTCTTCAACCCCCTAAACTCTTTTTATTACTTTATTTATAAAAAAACAGTATCCTAAATATACTAGGATGTTTTTATGAGAAATATTATAACTACCCTTACACACACCTCCATCTAATGGGTGAAGAACATACTGTTTCTGTGGATGGAAAACTAAAACCTCACGAAACGATGATTGTTCAATTATATCCTACTGCCTCTCATGGTGGCCATTATGATGGAAATTTATTTATATATGATATATATCATGTTTATGTTTTATTTATGCTTATTTATTTTCCATTTATAGCATACCTTTATTGTTTCCATTATGGGTAAACGCGATAATTTCATTTGAGGAAGTGCGGACTACTGCCCCCTCAAAGTGATATGACTCGTTAATTCCATATGTGAGACATATAAAGGATGGATTTAATGATATTATGTATGATATTATACTGGAATTATAATATACCTATATATCATTATGTTTTAATTCCATTAAAATAGGAAATAGAAATTAAAGTAGCGTTCATGCGTATGTACGGCTTACTGTCTCCATGAACAGTGCATTTCATTTCTTATCTCCAAATGTTATGTACTATTATAAATAGATACATATACTGGATATATATTATATATATTATATCTAAATCATAAATATAATTCTATAGATAATGGATATTTGACCACATGAACAACTTTTAATTATAAGAAGTTCATTTTTGACTCAAGTACCAAATATCGACAAAACAGTCAATATTAACTTAAATGATTACATAATGTTTTTAACATTGTAATAAGTGATATAAAAGGAATAATAAACTTGAAAAAGGATCTTAAGAAATTATAAATTAACTTTAATTTATTATTCAGGAGATTAAAGAAATAACAGGTTAAATCGGACACGAGGTAAGGGACTTCGTCTCAATCTCCTTTCATTGAGGCATATTTTGTTTTAATACATGACTTTATTTTATACACTATATAACCATCTTTGAATTTTAATTTCATTAAAAGGGAATATTTTTCTATGAATAATTTTACGAAATGACAAAAAAATGTTTCTTTTTAACGTAAGCGGTGACAACGACCTTTCCGCTGCCATGAGTATTATTTGATCTTTGGATTCCTTAACAAGCCATAGTTTTTTTTTAAGGAAAATAAATACCATATACTATTTTACATATTTTGGTATTGAAAATGTTTTTGATAGTTGATTTTTTATGTCAATATATTTAAATGATATATTGTGATTGAAATGTGGAAATGTTATATTTCCTTTATATATTTTTTATGTGTTATGAATATGTTACGGTTCTTGGGCATTGTTTACGTATACGAGTGGTTCCGTGATAAACCTAGGGTGGGTGAGCCTGAGATAGCTCTCCAATTCATTGGGTAACGTGATGGAGGTAAACGTGAATGTTTCTCCTAAGAGATTTAGGGAATATACTATGATGGGTATTCCAAATGTAACTCCTTATATAGCTATGATAGCTACAATGTAAGTATGATATGGATGCCACAAGTTACCTTTATGTTTTATGATTTCTATGTGCTATTCATAAATCTTATGATTTCATGAGGTATGTTAAAAATCTTATGTTATGTATTTAATGAAAAACTAATGTTTTATTTCTTTGTTTTATAACCCTTAATGGGCTTTTTATGCTTATCCCATGTTTTGAAATGTTTTTCATGGGACTTAAAGATGAATAGGGTCAAGGATGGGATCAATGAAAATTCATGTTGTCTAAAACATGGAACTAGAAATGACTCTTTTTTCAAGAGTTTTTTTTATTTTTGTGAAAAAAATGGAAATTGAGTAGAAGTGTCTACTTTTAAATTTTTGAGATGTAATGTAATAGTTATGGCCTAACTCTCTAAAACTCTAAACCTGAAAAGATCCTTAATGTGAATTATTTATTTAATTCAAGATTGTGTAATATTTTAAGGGCAGGTCCTTATAAGAATCAACTTCTACTGATCAATAAATCTAGAAATGATAAAAATTTATTCCTCATGTCTTTAGACATTAACCAAAACCAAAATGGTTAGTACAAGATATAATCTTACAAAAAGAATAAATCATTATATGATGAAAAACTGCTTTAATATCTAAAATTCAGTAGTAATACCCAAAGTTAAATATAGATCATTTGATAAATAATTATCCTTAAAATTTCCCAAAACTATGCTAGACTAAGATTGAAAACCAAAAATTAGAAGGATTTGATCACATAGTCTTCCAAGATAAATTTTAATATTTCTTCCAAAATAACATCAATCACTCTTAATGTCTCATACCAAATATGAAATTTTCTAAATCACATAATCTCCTAGATATTTTAACCATTTCCATAAATAACCTGACACTCCATAAAGATACAATAAAATCATATATGCTTCCAAAATATAAATCAACCTTTATTCCTCAAATAAAACCTCATAGTATTCTATTTACCAAAATCAAATAGTGTTCTCAAAATTATGAAAATATTCTGAAATAACATTAATCACTTAATCACCAAATCATTTCTAATATTATGTTTATCTATAAAACATATTTTCCCAAAATGAACTTAACATTTATCAGTTAGATATTTTAAATAAAATAAAATAATTTTATACTAACCTGGACATCATGTAGGTCAGTGGTAGATGATGCACCCTTGTCTCCCTTCAGTTGTGGGTTCAATTCTCATGGCCTTGTTGGATGTGATGAAATATCACCCATCTTGTGGGTTGTTATTTTCCTAAAACTATATTATTATAATCCTTATAAAATTCCATAAATGTGAGAAACATCCTAAAAATAACCTTAATATGTTTTAACCTCAAAGTTTATCTCGTACCTTTTATTTTTCATCCCAAAATGTAATAACCCATAATTAACTTAAAAATTAATTTCTACAGAAATATTGTTAGTCTCTTTAAAATTTCTTAACTTAAATCCTCAAAAGGGGTTTCTAAGACACTTATATTATGATCAACCTAAAAATTATAAACCCATGATGATATCCATAACTCTTAATAATACCACAAAAGAAAACATTATAATCTCCAAAGTTGTCTAAATCTTACTCTGATACCAACTACAACAGCCTAGAATCCACACTTCTAGATTCAATGCTAAAAACATAAATATTACATTCCTAAATTTGATACAGATAAATTTAAACAAACTTTTTCCAACAAAACCTACAATGTAAAAAGGAAATATTGGATCACTTACATACCCAATTACCTTTTAGGTTTAGAGATTTAGATAATTAGGACAAAATCTTAATAACTTTGGTTTATAAACAATTGGATCATAAAGATCAACATTATATCCCACTATACCCAACTTTCACAATAGGTCATCAATATCAACCATGTGAAATCCTTCTAGACACAGTTCATTTAATATCTTTCCTCGTAATCTGGGAAAAACATAAGAAGGGTGAGGTCAAATACTCAATAAGGGTAAACATAAGAGTAATAAAACCATGATCATATAAAATCATACGATGATAATAAGGGTATGTGATTATAAACATAACATTTGGAAATTATACCCTATACATCAAAGGTAAAAATCTTGAGTCATGAAATAAAACATGGATGTTCATAAGACATGAGTTATAAAATAATCAAATAACAAGATCCATGAGATCATAATATAAAACATGGAATTGTGACAACAACATACAACATGACAAAAACATGAGTCAAGGATAACTTCCAATACTATATCACATGGTGGACAATGTCCCATAAAGTAATTATGTTTACTCTTTATCCCAACACGACGTCTCATTATACTAAAACATTACCCAATGCATTAGAGCACTATCTAGGTGCACCCATTACAACATGATCATGCATATGTGTTCCAAATAAATAATAAAACATAATAAATAGTCATTAGGGGTACTTATGGAATGAAATGGGTATTTAACATTTTCATGAAGCCTAACCACAAGAAATATAACAATGGTATCAAAATAGTACATCCCAAATCGAACTGATCATAAACCATATAATAAAATATATAAGATGGTATCATAAGAGGTAAACTATAATGAATCATAATATTTAACAAAGTATGTTGATATAGATGAAAATACTTTAAATAAGATTATTAAAAATTATTTTAGGAAATGCCCTTTTTCACTTCAAAAATTATATAGGTTTAAAATGTAGTGCAATTATAAAAGAAAACATTTTATCTAAAGATAACCTGGTAAACTTGTAAAGTATTATTCAAAACATTAAGGTGTAATGATGGAGGAAAATTCCTCTCATGTTGTATAAGTTAGAAAAACATTACTTCCATAATTTTTATCGGAAAAGTCTCAAATAACCTTATTTAGAAAAGGAAGAAATATACTTTTAATTTTTTTTTGTAAAAAGTAAAACATGAGTAAAAATGTCTTTAAATAAACAAGGTAAAATAGTAAAAACATTTTTAGAAATAATTTCAAAAAACACGGACATGGAATAAAATGAGAGTTTTAAGGAAAACTTTAAAAAGGTAATTTTTTAAAAGAAAGTCCCTTATAAATTGGAGGGAGCATTAATCAAATGAATAGAATATGTGTATTCTCTATAAATCAAAATTAAGTGAGTGGAAATATTACATAAGATATTCAAAATTCATTTCACAATTAATCTTGGTAAGATATAATCAATAAAGTAGAAGTTTAACCCAAGGAATGGAAATTGGGTTAAGAATTCCCTTACCACTTTGCAATCAGTCGAATCGTATGACCCAAAAAATTAATAATTATAAAATGAAACATTGAATACCATGAATATAATTAGATTCATGGTAAGATATATCAAATTTAATTATATATATACACTGCACACAAGAAATAATGGTGAATAAGACATATATCTCATAGAAGTAAATAGTGAGATGAGAAACCCTTGCCTCACGCTTCCCTTAGTTTTTCATACTTCAGCCTTTTGTATAATATTTTAAATAATTTAATTGATTTATTAAAGAACCATATTAATGTTTATAATACCTTATATTGTGTTTTTATAACATCTTATGACACTTTAATTAATAATATTTCATGATTTTCATTGTTTTGGGTGAGTTCATTTGATGGTTTCATGATCGGTTCTCTTGATTATAATTATGGATGTTCTTGTAAAATGAGAATAAAACTCTAGTAGTGGAATGAAATGGTATTAATGAACTTATATGAGTATAAATTTTCCCATATATCATTTTGGTTTCTAACATGAGTATAATTCATTTGATAAAATGTTAGTGATAAATGGTTAGTTTATTTTGGTGGTTTTTCTGAATATCACGAACAAGTTTCATTTTATTTAATATTTTTTATATATATTAGTTTAAAAATGTGAGATAGGATATTATATACCTATTACAATATTATTTAACCATAATAATGTTTTTATAACTATATATGAAGGCCATAATTGTAATGGCTCAGGTTTTTGGGGTCCATTACTTAGTAAAAATCTGATGTTGAGGTGTTCTGGGTGGTCTGGAAGGTCATCCCAGCTTCTCGGTGACTTCTAATGGTAGCCTTGGCCTACTGGTAGCCTCGGCCGACCAGTAGACCTATCCTACCACTGCCCTCGGAAACCGATCACCCTCGGCTACCGGTCGCCCTCGGCTACCGGTCCCCCTCGGCTACCGGTCCCCCTCGGCTACTGGTGGTTGTCGCCAACCGGTAGTTGTTGCCAACCAGTTGCTCTCAGCTACCGGTAGCTATCGCCAACCAGTAGCTCTCAGATATTGGTAGTTGTCGCCAACCGGTAGCTCTTGGCTACCGGTAGCTATCGCCTACCCCCCATGGGTTTTCCAGTAGCGCCTCCTTTTTGCGCAAATTGGTTTTTAAACCATATTTTGACCCCTCTAAGCCTGTTTTAAAGCCCATTAATGCCCATTAATGTCGTTTAATTAAATGATTTGTGAGGTACCCTGGTGTGCGTCAGTTTAAACCTCCCCGAAAGGTGGGGACCCTTTAATGACGTGTGGGGTGTCCCAGCCACGTGGTCAACCCACAATCCCGCTCCTTACGCAGTTTCGAGTTTTTTTCTCCATATCTTAACCATCCTAGGCATGCTATATCTCAGCCCTTATCAGCCTTTATAACCTAAAGGATCCTCCCTGCATTTCTTTTTCTTGATCACCCTACGGTCAGAGTACCCTTCCTCCCGACGAGTTGTAACCCGGAGCAGTTTTCCTTGATCGTGTTTCGTGGAGCTCCTTCTAATCACGCGGGGACTTAACGTCGATCCTTGATCAGTCAGGTAGGGGTTTCACCTTCGTATCTCCTTTCTTTGTATCTTGTGGGTTGGGTACGATACTGCTTCTGTATAATTGGATGAACCAAACTTTAATGAAGATAATAAATGGATTCTAAAGAATGAAGGGTAGGGGTGTGATCGATGATGCTGCTCTGTTTTTATCCTCTTTCATGATTAATGATTTTTGAATTGTATGGGCTTACACCTACTGAAAATCATGTTCATTGGTGGTCTTTCTCTATGCACTAATAAACCCTTACCCCTTGTGGTGTTTAAATAGATTGTATTTTTGTTGTGAACCTTTTACTATGTAAAGGAAATTGGTTAATTACTTATATTCGACTAAATAAAATGGAAGCACCAGGATCAACTCCTTTTCTATGATAACCCTGGTTTAAGCCCAGTGGAATTGAAATCATGGAGTGTGTTAAATCTTGTAAATCTGAAAATACCTATTGAGTCTTCCTTGTGTTGGTAGTATTGGTTTGGTTTTTTCCTCCACGGTTGGATAGGGGCTTAGATTGTTGGGGTGATGTGGGTGAGGATGGGATCCTCTGTTTGTATCACAAATTGGGGTGGGATACTCTTCTATTGTGAAACCTTCTTATTCATAGTTCTAGGAACTTGGGACTGTATCTCACTTTGACCTTCTTTGGTTCCAATACTTGGAGGGGTCTCGCTTGATGTGTTTTTACAAGAGAATTAGGTGTGAATGTTTAAATTGATGTTGGGTGTACTCTTTACTTGGCTTGTTATTATGCTTACTAGTTGCCCAAGTAGGTGCAGAAACTTATTTAAACATTATTACTGAACATGAAAACAAGGATGGGACAAATGGGGATTTGTTTTGATGTGATTTGTGACTTGGGCATGGGTGTTGTTCTTTTCTCTTATGAATGAATAGTAAGGATAGTGTTCTTTAGGCTGGATGAAGAAAAACCTAGATTGGGTGAGTGCTTATTACCTATACATATACTTGTAGTTTTTTTGTTTCTTATTCGCTCCCCACCCAAGTTGAGCACTTAGTGCCGAACACCTCCACTACATGGGGGAGGGTGTTTTTTCCAACACTCCTATGAGTGGTTGGTTATTAAATCCTTTTCTGCTCCCTTTCCCGAATAGCCCAAGACTCTACGGGCAGGCTGTGATGGCCTGAAGTCCATTATTAGCCCAAGAATCGTCAGGCAGGGTAGTGTGGTGGTTGGCCCAGGTGTGTGCGGGCAGGTGGTTTCCCAAGTATCTCCGGGATGAGGCTCAGGTGTCTTCGGGCGTGGCAGTAGTTCTTCTAGCCCAGGTGTCTTCGGGCGTGGCAGTGCTTATTCTGGCCTAGGTGTTTGCAGGCGTGGTTACATGTGACAGTTTTGGCCCAGGTGTCTGCGGGAGGGTTAGTGGTTGTGGCCCAGGTGTTTGCGGGCGGGATGTGTGGTTGTGGCCCTGGTGTGTGCGGGCGGGGTATGGCAGTGGGACTACGATTAGAATGGCGGGATTGGTTCGATGCATAGGATGTCTTCAATAACCAGTGGGAAAGTGGCGCAGGGTACCCAAACATCGATGTGCTATTACTATACATTACTTGACTTGCATTATTTGGGGAGTGTTCCTTGGTGAGGCTCGGGTGGTTAGTTTCCTTGCTAGGTGCTTGGTTATCTCTTTTCTTACATGGCATTAGTATGCCTCCCCACTTGTGCACGAGAGTATTTGGTTTTTCCCTACTGAGTATACTTGTATGCTCACCCTACGTATATAAAACTACTTTCAGGTTTCCAGGAGGACTTCAGGGATCGTGCGGGACCATACTAGCTTGGACCCTTGGGGCAGTTTCTGTTGTTGTTTCCCTTTTCTTGGTATCTTTTTACCTTTGGAGTTTTGTGAATTGTATCTTTTACCTTTGAACATGCACATGGGAATGGTTTGTTTTCAGCCGTATTTGCACTTTTAGTTTTGTTGTTGTGGGATTTACTATCTTATCTCCCGGTCCTATTAAAAGAAAAAGGGTAATGCCTTCCATTTAGTGTGTGATTTTATACCCTTGGTGCTGGTCACCACTCCGGGACCTATTGAAGGCGGGTTTCGGGGGTCATTATCTCTCCTTCAACTTAAATAAGGAAGGGTCTGGCAATCTGCTAACCCTTCCCTCATTTTGGTGAAGGCGAGTCTTGACACATAATATAAAACGAATAAAAACATTATTCACGGAGATGGTTAATCACCATAACTTGGAAAATGGTTGTGTTTCATTGAATAAGATAAGGTAATAAAAGGGACGAAAATAAGATATTCCATTATCAACATAAAACTCTAGTATATACAAGATTCTAGATTTATCATGCCATGTTGGATGAAAGATATGAGGAGAAAGTATAATAAGAAATGAAAATAAGAGAGGTGTTTTAAAAAAAATTACATCTTGAATATCACATACTTAAGAGAACCTTGAGGACCATGGATTTTTTATTTTTGTGATACCGGCTATAATGACCCGAATTTTTTTGAATAATAATTTTTCCCTGAAAAAAAATTATTTTACACAACAAAACTATTTATCATTAATAATGAAGTAAGTATATTGAAATGTGACCCTTGGGTTTCAACCGTTATATGGTTGTTGGTCAATTATGACCATTGGTCAATATGACCATTGGAAAAAATACACTTAATAATAATTTTAACATTAAAATTAGTATTATAAATATAAATTACAATCATTAATTAATTCATAAATAAGATTTTATGGCCTCATCCAATAGAATTGTGTCATACGAAGCCCATTTTTTGGAGCTTGGGAAGAAGGTAGCATCAGTAGGATTCTCTTTGGACCAAGCCCAAACCAAGATTTAACATGTTAAGCTTGAACAAAATTTCCTATGGGAGAAGTTAAAGTTACTGGAGATTACCACTCAGGTGGTGTTATCTGAGCCGCCCCAAGAGTCTATCACCATCGCACACCTTACCCTTAGGTCGTATGCAGGTGTTATAAGGGGTTATGTGTTGTGTCCCTAGTGACTTAAAATGTAATCCCTTATTTTTAAGAAAAAATTTATTTAAAATTTTACATTTTAAGAATAGTTTTTCTTAATAAAATATATGTTTAATTGAAATAAATTTGATAAATTTATTTTACAGGTAAAAATTATACTTTTATAAGATTTCTCATACTTAGAGAATTATTATAGTAGAATAAACATCATTTTTGAATCTCAAATGTAAAAATTAATCTAGGGTGAATTTTTAGTATTTTTCTAAGAAATTTCATGTTTTCTAATGAATAGTGGAAAATAATTTATTTTTTAAAATAATTATTATACTTTAAATAATTGATTCTAAGAAATGGATTTCGAAAAACAGACATACACAGTTGCGATCAGTGAGATATTTAGAGTATGATAGGATCAACTTAATTTTTTAGGGAATAGTAACTTAACCCCTTATAATAGTAATGTTACCCTTATAAATAGTAATTTAACAATGGAATAGTAATATCACCTAAGTAAGTATAAATATATTCTAGGCATCTTAATCGATAATTTGATATAATTATATCATAGTATAAGTAAATAAATGTTTTAGAAATTATTAGTTAAGTATTAGTATTTTTATAAAAAATAAATGTTTATTTAAAAATTTATAATTAATTTATTATAAAATCAAATTCATTTTCATAAAATGGAGATCATTTTTGAATTCTACGTGTTAAAAAATGGATAGGGTGAATTTTTGGTATTTTTCTGAAATATTTGAATTTTCGATGAATAGTAAAAATACAGTTTTGAGTTTTTGGTATTTTTAATAACATCATTAATTATGTAATAATTTTACTAGACTCTTGAGTATTATAATATGATATTTGGTTTCCTAAATGTCCAATAGCATGGGTAAATACCATGGGCAAGCCCATGGTTTTGCAAATTCCACTATTGAGGTGTCCTTAGAAATTAATAAAAAACTCTCTCACTTTTGCTATAAATAACCACCCATTCCTTCATTTACATTCATTTAAAAATAATTATTAATAAAGATATGATATTTTTACCTCATAATGATTCCTCCCAAGGTTTCCGAAATCCCCCAAGGTCCTAATATTCGAGTTTTAGGAATCACTCTTCAAGGTAAGAGAACTCTCAACTTCTCTTTTCCTTTCATGTTTCATTTTTATATGGTATGTATTTCAAATTTCCATACCATGTTATTCTTTCCATTTTATTATATAAATTTACTACATTAATATTCATTTATGAATGGTATACCCTTTTCCCCTCTCTTTTTAATGTTTTCTAAAACCATGTTTCATACTCGTTATGCTGCCGGATTTTCGTCTCAAAATTTCTCTCTTTTTATCAAGAAATTATTTTATTTTATTTTATGAATACCCAAAAATCTTTCTTCTAAAGTGGTATTCACATAAATTTCAAAATTATATACTTAATTCTGGGATTAAAATACATTAAACTAGACTTCCTTTTCTATGGGTTTAAAATGACAAAAGAATCTTGTTTTAAGCACTTTCTAAAACACCATGATTTTTAAATGAAAACTATTTATTTTATTCTCCATAGGTTATTTATGAGATTTTTTATTAAGATATATGTGTATCAAACTAATTAATAAATATTAAGTTTTCTCCCTGATATAACTCTAATGCATTGGGTAAAGAATTTAATCTCTATAGATGAAAAGTTTTACAATACCTTGGTGAATAACCTTGGTAGTTTTTATGACACCTCGATGATAAACCTTGGTGATATGATTATGAATGACTCAAATAAATGTTGTAGAAAAATTTTCAAGTTATAAATCATGTTCTTTTTATTATGATATTCATATTTCTCATGACTTTATGTATTTCCTCAAGTTCTTATTGGTATTCCTCAAGATCACAAGTAAATTATTTTCCTTGTTTACCCTTATTGGGATTTCTTCTCACCCTTTCCTTGGATGTATGTCCCCAGGTTATGTGATTCAATAAATTTACTTAGAATGAACCTTGAAGAAGCCTTTAAATTAGAATATAATAACGTTTTAAGTTTCATGTTTTATGTACCTTACTTCCAAGACACTGAACTTTTAAAGATCCTCTATTTGTGAAAATATAATGAAAAGTTATGTAATAAAAAGATGGGATTCCATAATTGGTATCAAAGGATATATTATTTATTTGTGTAAATTAGGATTTGAAAACTTTATAAAGAAAACTATATAAAATTTTAAATATAATAAAACTTCCTGATATATTGGTGAAATATTCAGTAAGTGGTTTTCGAACAAATAAATCTCTATTTGGATACGAACAAGTGAATGTGGCTCTAGAACAGATGTATCTAGGGGTAAAACCTGAAAACAACACTTTGATCTAGACTCAAATAGGAAATGTTTCATAACAATGGGCCTTGCTGCACTCCTATTTCGACACTCCTTGGGGATATGTTTGGTTAATCAAAAGATTTTTATGAATCATTATAAAGTATTTATAGAAAATTTAATTGTTTTTAATGAATAACATGCTTAAGCATGATGTTATATGACATAAAATTTCTTTTAGAATTATAAGATTATGAAACATGTTTCTCACTAAGGTTTTATTATTTTATAAAATGGTGATAAATAGGACGAACCGTGTAAATGGTGAGCACAATAGACCATGCGTTGACAGCCCTCCAATGGAATCTGAAATGGAAACCTTCATGAGAATGATGAATCAACTAACTCAAGTTATGGGAAATAACTTGAATCGAGCTGAGAGACCAGTTTCACCATGAAGGGAACAAATTTTTGTTTATTCCTTTATGAATCAACAACCGCCAACGTTAAGTGGATATACCGACCCATTGATTGTGAAATAGTGTATAATCTCTATAGAAAATATCTTTACTATACTTTATTGTTTAGAACAAGAGAAATTCACTCTAGTTGTGTACCATTTAGAGGTAGAATATGATCAATGGTGGGAACTAATTGAAAACATAAGGATGATAGGGGATATTAAAGATATGGAATGGGAAGAGTTCAGGCTCATTTTATGAGAATGAAAATGGAAAATGAATTCCTCAAACTGAAGAAGAAGGAGAATGAATCTGTTGGAAGTTATGAGATGAACTTCACAAAACTTTCTCATTATACCTCCAACTTTTTCATATATCCTAATGGGAAGGTTGATAAATTCTTCGGTGGACTAAGACCACGTCTATGGAAGAATTTATCCAACCGAGGCTATAATATCTATGATAAAATCATACAGAGTGTTATGAAAGTTGAACTGGAGTTCAGTGAGATACGGTGGTCTCACAATTAAAATGAAAATAATAGATCCTTGTAGCCAAACTTGGGAAGTATATTTGACCAAGGAAGAGAAGGAAAACAAGTGAAACTTTCTACATGCAACAAATGTGGGAAGAAGCATTCGAGGAACTGCCTGCTCAGGAGAAGGAAGTGATATAAGTGTGGAAGAGACGTCTATATCACTTGAAATTATTGTAGTGAGGTGAAGCATCAACTTCTCAACACTAACAACAAAGGTAAGATGGTGTAGGCCCTACCTTAATTCCAATGCTTCAAGTGTGGATATCTTGGTCACTTTTCCAATCACTATCCAAATCTGAGAGCATTTGAGGGGAATCATCGTCAGCCTCAGCATAGGCTAAGGGAGCAAGGTTGTATTTTTTCTATCATGATGGCTGAAGTTGAAGCTCCAAATGATGTGGTGGAAGGTACTCTTGTAGTTCTCTCAAAGCTAGCAAGTACTTTGTTTGATTATAGTTCTACACATTCCTTTAGTTACTCCAAGTTTGTAAATAATATAGAATCAATCCCTAAACTTATAGAAGAAGAGCTATCAGTCAAGACTCCTGGTGGATTATCCAAGTATCAACACTGTATAGAAACTCTAGTATTTAATTTGGTGAGCATAATCTCATCTCAAATATAGTAGTAATTCCCATGCTATAATTTAACATTATACTAAGGATGGACTACCTCTCAAAGTATAATGATAAGATTAACTATAGAAGAAAGTAAATCTCAGTAGTCTTGAGTGGAAAACCTATAGTTATCTTCAAAGAAGAGACATCTAAACCTAAGATTTTTCTATAAGCACCACCTTTAGCCTTCTTTATGGAGTTGATCAGTGAAGATGAAGAAGGTAATGAAAGTATATGAATAGAGAATGTCCCCATTTTCTAGGAATACTTTGATTTATTTCCTAAGGAGTTACCTGGAACTCACCTAGAAAGATAGGTACAGTTATCTATTGAATTTATTCCTATATCCAAGCTGATATCAAAAAATCAGTATAGAATGGAGAATGTGGAGCTAGAGGAATTAAAGAAACAACACCAAGATCTTTTGGACAAGGGGTTTATATGACCATGTAACACCCCAAGCTTCCACGGTACGCTTCTCTTTGAATAATACAGTAGCGTGTGTTGTACGCAACTTCGAGTTCTAACACACCCCACAAACAATCAAACTAGCCGTTATGAATAGTAATACCCAAATTTTGAAATTTTATAAATTTTATCTTTCAAAATGGACTTAATTTTTGGATTCGGAATATCGAAATTAGCTTAGGGTGAATTTTTGGTTTTTTTATGAAAACATTCAATTTTTGATGAATAGTGAAAAAAACACTGAGTTATAGTTTAAAACCGAATTTTTATTTAAATAATTATTTATTTTATTTAAATTTAAGTAAGGTAAAAATAGATAAATAATTTTTCAAAAAGAAATATATACATAATACCTATATAAGTTTAATTTAATTCATTGGAGTTAGTTTAGAATAATTTTAGATATATAAAAATTTTATTGAACTTTTCACCGTCTTTTACCCACCTCCCAGGAGAATTTGGAAATTCACATAAAACTTAATTTTACCACTTCTGTGAGTGGAATTTTGAAAATCTGAGAGACAAGGTTAATATCAAGGAGTAAAATTTGGTTCAATGAGATGAAAATAATTTTTGGTGAATAGTAACTTTTAACTTTTATTTACCACAGTTAAAAGTAAATAGGGTAATTAAGGGTAAAAAATGATATTAATATTACCCTAACAC
The DNA here is from genome assembly GCA_963277665.1 of Viscum album. Taxonomy (NCBI): domain Eukaryota; kingdom Viridiplantae; phylum Streptophyta; class Magnoliopsida; order Santalales; family Viscaceae; genus Viscum; species Viscum album. The sequence continues at coordinate 212,022 of OY728152.1, read as the reverse complement.
ATGTATTAATTATATTTTACAAGTGTATCTCGACCAAAAACAACCTTAGGAATAAAATATTATAATTTAGGTCCACTTAGATTAGATTAGGACATTTATTATTATTTAATTCAAAGAAGAGTTAAAAGAGATAAAATCAAAGTTTAATAATTAAAACATTTTTAATATAGGGTTATACATAAGATAAATTCAATTATAAATATTCATTAGAAAGATAAAAAGATTTCATACATAATGGTATTTTATTTATAATTTTTAGACATTAAGTAATTTAATTTATTTATGACACAATCGTGATGCAGTAATTACGTAATTAATGAAATATTAAAATAATTGATATTATAAATATCAAAATAAATGTAATTTGAGACTTTTTATGAATTACACTAATTTTATTGGTTAATATGACATATTATTATTGGTTATATAAATTTTTTTAGAATTAATAATGTTGTTATGAAATTATCAAAAACAAAATACCCAATAGTGTCAAAATTGACATAAAAGAGTTTTTAAAACAAATATTATATTATTAATTTATATTATATTCCTAAAAATATAAGGTTCAGAAAAAGGACTTATATAATGATAGGTGTATCATTAATGGACCACTTGGGGGTCACTTGGAGATATATTAAGTTTATTAACTATATAATATAAAAATACAAAGAGACATGGTAAATGTCAAACTATTTAACTAAGAGTTAAATATAAATAATAAGGTTAATATAGTGACTCAAACCTGTCTAAAATCTATTTTTTGAAAGGATTTAGACCCATCCCCACCTTAAACTTTAAATAATCAACTTTTGAGCCATTATAAACTGAATATTAATTTATTATAAAATAATATTTCTAGCTTTTCCAAAGGTGCCCCTCGCCCCTATTATAAAAGGGTACTCCCCCTTCTCTCTAATTTACACCTTCAAATCCTTTTGGCTCGGCCAACCCCTTCCCAAATATTCTCTCAACTTCCCTAAATTCAACATAGAGGCCTTATTTTGATCATAAATCCAACCTAAGGAGCCCTTTTGATCAAATCAAAAGGAATAACCCGAAGAAGAAGTAATGTTTTCACAACCCTATTTCAAGTTCCTTTCTTCTTCAACTTCTTATTTCTTTGTTATTTCCATTCTAAAATAATAAATCCAGTATATTTTATATAATATGATATTATTATAAATATGGTACAACCATATTCAGTATTCTATCCATCCTTTGAATGACATGTCACCATACGAGCGTATGTACGGCCTACCGTCTCCACGTCGTGGTGTAATTGTTTTTCAATACATTATTATTTGGATGGGTATAATAATGATGTGTAATTCATGTAAATAATAAGTATAAGATGATAATTATTCTGTATATATGATATAACATCCAGTTATATATGATTTTAATATCAAAAGAATGATATTATCGCTCGTGCGTACGTATGGACTACCGTCTCCACGAACGCGATGAGATTCATTCCCCGTCGTATCCATACAAGTCTAATTCTCATTTTATGATTAAAAATAATGTTTAAGGACTTTATATCATTATGTATATGAATAAGATACAACCTATCCATAACAAACACGACTTATGTAACAAAACATATAAAAGAAAACGAGTAAGTTAACACCCAAAATGATGATAATACTAAGATATTATTAACAAATCAATGTTAAAACATCATATATGATATCATATTAATGTATATGATTCTTTTATAATTAAATAAAAATTATTTCACCATTATACAGGAGGCTAACCTACCCTCAACCAAGTAAAAAGTACAAAGTAAGGGGTTTCTTATCTCACTTTTAATTCCGTGAGATTTCCATTGTTCGCCACTTATTTATTGCATGTGTTGTGTGTACTGCCCATGATTGTATTCATTGTGTAATATAAATTAATTTATGGATATTTATATCATCATTGTATGATACTTCTTTCATGTTTGTATGTTTCGTAAGTTACCAAATCAATAAGGGAATTTGAAATTTCAATTTCCACTCATTAGACTTTATGCATACTTCATTGATTATTTTACTCCAAGATTATGTGTGGAATAAATATTTATTTACTTATGTCATAATTTCCACTCACCTATTTGTGGATATACTTTTGATACAAATAATAACTCCATTCATAAATTCTCAAGTCATCGATATGAACTTGATAAGAGTAATTTTAACTCAATCTCCATTTATTGAGTTAAACAATCTAATTCATTGGTGTTGTTTTTACCAGAATATGTGCGAATGTCCTTTGATTTTTTTACACTGAATATCCAATAATATTGATTATATTTATATTTTTCACACATAATTATGTCATTGATTTATCCTTAACCTAAGGATACGGCCTTTATGAGATATTTCATCTCAATTTACATTCCATTGAGACTCCTTTGTTGTTATACACCAAATCACTTTTATATGGTGTATATAATGTACTTTGGCATAGTATATCATGAATCTCTTTATTCCCATGATATTATAAAATTTTATTACCTCGATTATTTGTATTCAAGTGTCTCTCTTTTGGTTAGGAACTCTAACTAAAATATCATTTTAAATGTTTTAAAGATTTATTATTCTAAATCTTTCTCATTAATTTACATGTTTTAAAAATGTTTTTAAGGATTTATTTATATGGAAATTAATGTTTTAAAATTAAAACTCCTTTTAAAAGTTTAAAAGTGGTATGGGATACTTTTATTCAAAAATTTATTTTTAAATGGCTTCTTGAAAAATAGTGTGAAATTTAAATGTTTTCAAGAAAAAGGGGATATTTCTCTCAAATAGTTTTGAGGATTATTTTCATCTATCTCAAAACCCTTCATTATTCTTGATTGAGGATAATTTGTTACAATATAATCTTCCATATTGTATTGAATGAGTTATGTTTGACTGTGGATGTGTTAGTTTTATACCATTCATGGGTTGTGGATAAAGTATTGACATTTCATATGCTAGTTTTAATACAAATGTTTATGTTATATTTCAAACTTTTCATATGAGGAATGCATTGGACTTAGTAAGTGACGAGTGGAGCCCGCTATAGCTCCTCGATGCATCGGTAGGTCTCATGATACAATCTAGTGTCTTGGAACAAGGCCTTGACAAAATCTTATTTGTAGTCTTGGCACGAGGCCTTGACTATGTGGTTATGATAGTCTGGCATTATGCATTCTATCATTATAAAAGTGGTTATTGATATTGCATGTGGTTATTTGACTATTAGAATATCCATGTGAATAAGTAAATGGAATTATTTCATTTTATTTTTGTCATATTATGCTGAATTTCAAGTTTAAAAGGCTTTTTTTTTAGTTATACATTGCCTTAAATGTTTATGCTTATTTATGAATGTTTCCGCTATATTGTTATCCTTACTGGGCATCTGAGCTCACCCCTATCTATGTTTTATTTTTCCCTAGATGTGAAGAATTATTTTATGAATGACCTTCAGGGATAGTATGAGGGGATATGAGTGTGGACTATGGAGACTATGTTGTTGTTGTTTTCATTTTATGATGTAATGTAAACTTTATGAATGTATCTAGTGTTTCCAAGGCTACTAAACTAATCGGTCTTTTGATACTTTATCCTTTGTGATCATGCCAATGTTATGTAATAATGCACCGACTATGGGTAACTGGGGTAGGGGCGTTACAGTTGGTATCAGAGGAAGTTTAGTACAAACCTTGGAAACTAGATTTAGATAAACTCTGATTAGAGCACATATTCCTAAGATAGACTTTGAGGATTAGTATAGAATAACTTCCTAGAATGTTGGTATTGTATAGATTTTGTGAGTTTTCCAAGAAATACATCCCTGTCTGGATACGAGCAGGTAGAGGTGACTTTGGAACATATGTACCTAGGGGTAAAACCCGAAAACACCGCTTTGAGCTAAACTCAAACAGGAACTGGTGCACGACAATGGGCCTGGTTGCACTCTTGGTTACGACACTCTCGGGGGATATTATTAGGATAATTTACATTTTCTTTACAAACAAATTTGAAGTATTTTAATATAATATGATAATAAATGACCTTGGTTAATCCTATGGTGTTTCAAATTGAGAATATAGTGTCATGATATTCTCTAAATGATTTTTTGACTACTGTTACTCACACAATGCTTTCTGGTTTTAGTCAATGGCTGGAGTCCAAGGAAGTCATAGTAACTTTTAGAATGATGTACAAGGTGGGAATGGTGGTGGAAATTAGCAACAAAATGGAATGTTGATAGTCGTAAAAGATATCATGTTTATGCCAAATAAGTTTTCCAAAAATATGATCAACAACATATATATTAACCAACTCCCGGACTCAACAAAGAAGAGAAAGGTGATGAATGATAAGAGCTCCAGCAGTGGAGACCATGGAGAAAATAATCCTAAATTTCCATCATGCAGGAAATGTGGAAGGAGACACCCAGGAAAGTGTCTCAACGGAACAAATAAATGCTTTACATGCGGGAAAGAAGGACATAAAGTGAAGAATTGTCGAGGAAAAATGAATAGTACTATGGAAGAAAATAAAAATGGTCTGAAAAATCCATTTATAGTCATTTTCTGTAAATGTAGGGGACCTAGCCATTACCCAAGTGAATGCCCTATTCTATAGGATATTTTCCTGGTCAAAGAAGAAGCTATGTGGAAATAAATGGTTGGATAAATGTTTAAATGTATTAGTGCTCCTTATTTATGGGATTACTTTGGAATAATTTTCTCTTGTATTTGTAACCCCACAGTTTGCCATGTGAGAATGATATTTGAGGAAGACTTATCTTTTCCATTGTGGATATATTTATAAATAACCATTTGGTTTTATATGATCATTGGGTTTGAGGCAATTACAAGTTATTATATTTTGGGATGAAAATGAAAGGTATGAGATAACATTTCTGGATAAAATTATGTTATTGTTATTTTGAATAATTTATCGCATTTTGGTAATGTTATAAAATATAGTTTTTGAAAAAGGACAACATGCAGACCGTGTGACAACCCGTCGCGTCAGATAAAGCTATGGGAATCAAACCCACAATCAAAGTGCGATTGAGATTTATCGCCTACCACTAGACTACGTGAAGTCCCTGGTTAGTGAGACAAATTATTTTTAGTTAAATGATTTTATTGATCAATAATAAGTTTATTTGGGATCTTATGTATTATCAAATGAATACCCTTAGTATAGGAAAATGATTTGGTGATTAAGTGATAAATGTTATTTTGGAAGATGTTCGCTTTGTTGGGAACACTATATGCCCAAGGAAACTAGAATACTATGGGATTTCATTTGAGTAATGGTGGATTTTTATCTATGTTTTTATTGTGGATTTATAGTGATTTGGGTTATTTATGGAAATGATTAACCTATAATAGAGAATATGTGATCAGGTTAATTACTTTTAAGTATGTGACTTTAAGAGTATTTGATGTCATTTGGTGATACAATTTAACGTGGAAGACTACATAACCAAATTCTTCTAAGTTTTGGGTTTCAATATTAGTTTGGATTATATTGAAGTATTTTGAGGAAAATTGTTTATTGAATGTGTTGGTCGGAGTGGATACTCAAGGGGGGTGAATTGAGTTCCAATTAAAATTTCTGTTAAAAAATATTTCTATTAAAATCCCCCAAATTGAAAAACAAGTTAAACTGTAGTGAATTTATACAGATTGTAAATGTTTAATTATTTTCTCAAATATTGATTAGGTATCAGTTAATTTAATCAGGGGATTAAATTAACTTTTGAAACTAACTTATTGGTTCACAATAAGTATAAACACTTGCTAGTTTAGCTATCCAAGTAACTTTAAAACAAATAGTATTTCAAAGTAATTAGCAGTGGAATATTAAATATAGTTTATAACCAAAATAGATAAGCACAAATGTTTTTGAAATAAGAGGTTCAGTCTCAAGCCAAGACTTAGTCCTCTCAAACAATTTATATAAATTTGATCCACACCCTGGATTGGGGTAAACAATAGTACAAGAGACTGTACAGGTCCTAAGACCTCTACCACAGTTATACATGGGAAAACAAATGATAGCAACAGCACATAGGCTATCCAGGTCCTACTTGACCTCTACCACTATCCTTAGTGGGATACAAGAAAGTGTGGAAAGATTGGTGTGAGGATTTAGTATCCTCCAGTTCATCACATAAGTCAGTGTGTGTGTAAATTATACAGAGTACATACACTGCTCGAAAAAGTAAATAATGAATCACTTAGAGAGAGTATATAAGAGTTTAGAATGCTTTAGTTATAAGCAGTGCAGCTCTAGACTCCTTCGATTCAGCAGAAATGCTTCTGAGTCCTCTGGTTTTTGTGTAGAAACACAGAGTGTCGTGGTTTTCCTTTTTTCACTTCCAGTGTAAGTTTTCATCTTGAGTATGAGTAAACGTTATATCCCTTGAACTTCTTCTTTGAATTTTTGTTCTTGATGAGTAAGAGAGTTCTTCGTGTGTTCTTATTTTCATGTATATGCATGCATGGAAGAATTCCCTTTTTGCCTCTCTTTCTTGTGTTGTTTGTTGTATGTTTTTACTACAGCTCGATCTTCCTTAAATTCCACGAGCTCCAGAAATAGGAATGATTACCTTTTCATAGGTACGAGGTACGGTTCCCTGACATGCCAACAACTAACATTAAATATCATTAATTGCATTAAAAACATAAAATATAACCATTGGAATTAAATATGAGTTAATAGAAATTCAAACAGTTTTTATGACTATCGGTTAGTCATGAGATCGGTGAGTCATTTTGAATCTGCATCAGTTTCGGTAGGTCATGATCATCAGTATCGGTAGCTCCTTAGATCATCGGTATCGGTAGGTTCCATCAGTGCGACTGTTGCCATCGGTGCGACCATTCTTCATCGGTGCGACGGTTCATCATCGGTGCGATCGTTCATCATCGGTGTGACCATTCATCATCGGTGCGACCGTTCATGATCGGTACGACCGTTCATTATCAGTGCGATCGTTCATCATCGGTGGGACCGTTCTTCATCGGTGCGACCATTCTTCATCGATGCGATCATTCATCATCGGTGCGACCGTTCATCATCGGTGTGACAGTTCATCATCAGTGCGACTATTCATCATTGGTGCGATCGTTCATCATCGGTGCGACCATTCATCATCGGTGCGACCGTTCATCATCGTTGACTCAGGAAAATAACTAACAGTGAGTCAAAACATGGAATTTTCACACAGTGTCTATTCAGTCCAGAATACTTCCAGGTCAACAGTAAAACATAAATTAACATAGATAAACATATGTATACATGATTTAAACATATATAAACACATTTAGAACAATTTTAACAAAAGACTAAATTGTTATAAATAAAACAATGATTTGGGATTATTAAAATAACCATCTCACAGAGAGTTCAACAATCTCCCCCTTTTTGATAATCACAAATCAATGGAATAAATGAAGAGAGAAGATATTATGTCATTCAGTATGCTCCCCCTATATAAAAATATATATATCAAAAGATAATACAAGGTTAGAATAGCATAAGTCATTCTCCCCATATAATATAAATCAGATAATACGATTCATTCTCCCCCTTTCATCATTGCTCCCACTTAGATATAAAGTCAGAATTTTCTCCCCCCATGTATATGAATGCATGTAGTAAATAGTGAAGCATGGTCTCATATTCATATTCAGTTCACCCCATACGCATATTCATGATTTCTCCCCCTTATTCATAGTCAGGATTTCTCCCCCTTTGGGATTATCAAAAAGAAAAGAGAAGGAAGGGAAGCAAGAAGAAGAAACCACTGAAATAATATTTGAAAAAGAGTACAAGAACCAGATAAAAAGTTGTAAAGGACAAGAAACAGACACCCTATCAAAAATGGACAGACACATCTATTTCTTTGGGTGCAATGGAGCTTTTCCTTTGGAAGTTGGAGTAATAGATGGTTCAGAAGGAGGCTTTGTAAAAGGTTGATCTGGTCGGATGGAGAGAGGAGGCAGGATAGCTCTGGATGGACGAATAGTGGGTTCCAAAGTCACTTGCTGAGGAGTAGCAGATCTTTCTGAAGGTTACTGTTGAATTACTGGCCGGATATTTGATAGATCTTTAGAGACATATAACTGACCAGGAGCAACATCTGATGGATTAAGAGGCTCAGCAGTAGGAAAAACAATGGCCTTCACTTGTACATGAAGGTAAGGTTTGAGAAGATTGATAAAATCTTGAATTACTTCTCCACCATACTTCATAGCCTTTTCAAAGTCATCCTTGTTCTGCATGAAACTTTCCAAAGTAGGAGTAAAATCCTTCAGCTGTTGAACTTGAGCCTTAAAATCTTGAGTAACCGGAGGAAGCCTCAAATTTTTAGCCAAAACATTGAATTTATGGTTCAACTCATGCTTGGTATAAATATTAGAGAAGTAATGATCCACTTTCTCTTTAATCTCTTTCTGAGCCTTGGTAGCATCGGCTGAATACAACTGCACCATTTTGTGAATATGATCACTGTGCTCTTTCATCTTTTTCAAAGAATCTAAATCCAAAATCTTTCCAAGAGTTGTCATCTCTTCCTTAATAACATCCTTTAAAGCATTAATCTCATGGACATTAATCTTAGTCACCTTTGAGGAACTAGCTTGAGAAACAACTTGGGTAATCTTAGCTTTCAACTTTCTCAAGTCTTCCTTCTTCAGATGTTCTATCATATTTCTTAACACTTCCATCATACCAGAGATGGTTTCTCTAAACTCTCCTGACAGAGAGACCATATTACTGCCTAAATCCATGAGTGTTTGATTCAAAGAGGTAATGTGCCTGCCAAGCAATTCACTGGTATTGCACAGGTCTGGCTTGATAATGTTTACCACTCTTTGAGCCAAATTATCCATAGCAGCTTCAGATAAAGACACAGGAGCAGGAGTATGAACATAAGATAACTCATCTTTCATAGTCTCTCTAACTTCTTGAACCAACTCAACCTTAAATCTATCAAAATCAGATTGAGAAACTGCAGGACCAGGTCTAGCTTGAGACACTGAAGGATCAGGTCAGGATTGAGAACCTGAAGGGCCAGGTCTGACCTCTGCTCTTTGCATAAACTCAATAACTAATTGAGCCTTAACTGAAACACTTACTCCTGTAAGATATACTTCTACTTCTTCTTCCTCTGGATAATCTAAACCCAAAATTGAAAGACCTGGGTGTTCTTCCCATGCATCTTGGCATGAAGTATACAGAGGTTTCACAAACCTAGCTATTCCAGAATTTTCAGGAGAGACTTCTTCATCCACATCAGTCTCTAACTGTTCTGTCCTCTCATCCTCAGGGGAATTTTCTTGCTCATTTGGTTGGGGTTGAGGATAATATTGGATCACATTCTGACCTTCTACAGGTCGAGCATCAACATCATCAGCATCACCATTATCACAATCACTGCTACTACCATCACTATCACTATCAGCATCAGCATCATCCTCATCGCCATCATTGCCTTCATCATCATCATTATTAACTGATTTCTCACTTGAACTATTTGTACTACTGGATTCATACTGCTCGGGGTTTGATTCTTCAGTCTCAGGTTCTTCTTCATTGTCACCTAAAAGAGGTTCAATATTTGGTAAGTTGAGAGGTGGACTAGCTGGTCCAAATTCCATTTTTCTCTTCTTCGGGCTAACTGTATCAGGATCACTCCTCTCATAAGGAGATGATTCAGCCTCCTTTTCAGCATTCAAATTATCATCAGATTCTTCTTCCTCTGTTCCCTTCTTACTAGACTCACCAGTTTCCTTAGGAACTTCTGCTTCCTCTTCTTCATCAGAATAAACCACTTCCTCACCAGGTTTTAAACTGGGATCTCTCATCCCCTTTGGTCTTTTAGGATGATCAGTAAGATTGAAGGAGTCATACAACTTATCCTCATAAGCAACCCAATCCTTCTTCCATGGGTTCTAGTTTATTTTCATCCTATTACAGATATCCTTGTTAATACAGAAGCTACTGGATGAGATGCACTCATCTCCATCATCAACACAGCCCAATAATTTTAGAATGGCATAGATTTTCTTAGAATAAAACAAAGTTGTAGCTTTCTTTGATGGTTTTATCATATCAGCAATATGCTCATCAAAATATCTACATAGGTTGATCTTTTCACCATTCAACAAAAGGAATAATAGAAAGGCATCCTGATACTTTACTGAATCAAAGTCACCTTTTCTTGGACAGACTTGGTGTTGAATAAATTTAAACAAAATTCTACTCTCACCATCCAATTCCGCAGCAGATATTCTTCTTGATTCAGACGTACCAAAAAACATTTCTAGAGCTAGACCATAAGAAAATTAATTAGTTATTGGAGGGATATTACCATTTTAATCCTCATATCTTCCATTGTGAGGAACTCCCAAACAATCAGCCCACTGCTTCGATGAAAAAGTAATCTTTTTCCCTTTAACTATTGAAGACAGTCTCGCGGCTTTTGTTCCATCCAACACTATACTTAAGTTTAAATAGAACTCATGCACCAACTTCAGGTAATAGACTCAGTTATTATCGTAGAACCAGTTTCTCCAACCTTGCATTTCCAACACTTTCAACAAAGCAGACTTGCTGGATAATACCCATTCTGAACAAACTTCCTTTTCTGTAGTAACTACCCATTTTTCCAACTCCGGGTTTACTGAACTTTGTGTCGTGCTACTAGATTCTCTGCGAACACGTTTTACAGGAGAGGAACCTTCAGATTCCTTGCTTTTTTCTTTTGTTTGAACATTTGGAGGTTCGAGAGGATTGAGCGTTTGGAAAGGTTCGAAAGGTTTGGAGGGTTTGGGATTCAAAAAAGAAGAGAGTTCGGCGGGATATGGAAGGTCAACAGTCATTTAGAAATAGACGCGAGTCATTATTTTTATCATTTAGGGTTACGATAATAATAAACAATAATAAAGATTTAGTAAAAAAATGTCATTTTGATAAACACTAATGGTTTCACTAATTGTACAACTCAATTGGTAGCACAGATCGGTTTCACAGATCGGTTTCACAGATTGGTTTGATAGATCGGTTTCACAGATCGATCATACCTAACTCTTGTTTAATAAAGTCTAACCTTTCAAAGCTTAAGGGATTGGTAAAAATAGCATCTAACTAATGTTCAGAGTCAATAAATTCTAGAGAAATATCACCCTTTTGATAATGATCTCTCAAGAAGTGATGTCTGACATCAATGTGCTTAGTCCTAGAGTGAGACACAGGATTCTTAGAAATACTAATTGCACTAGTGTTATCAAAATTAATTGAAACATGCTAAAAATCATATCCATAGTCCAAAAGAGTGTGTTTCATCCACAGAATTTGTGCACAGCAACTACCAGCAGCAATGTAATCTGCTTCGGCAGTGGAAAAAGCTACAGAATTCTGCTACTTACTACACCAAGATACTAAGGACTTACCCAGAAAATGACATGTTCAAGATGTGATTTTTCTATACAACTTGAAACCAGTAAAGTCAACATATGAATACCTCATTAATTCAAAAGATTGTCCTTTTGGGTAAAACAAACCTAAATTTACAGTGTGTTTAAGATACTTAAAAAATATTTTAATAGCAAGTAAATGAGATTCTTTTGGATTATCTTGAAATATTTCACACATACATACACTGAACATAATATCTGGTCGACTAGAAGTAAGGTAAATTAATCTTCCAATCATACCTCTATAATTGGATTGATCAACTGGTTTCCCAGTTTCATCATCATCCAGCTTACAGGTGGTACTCATAGGTGTGTCACTTCCCTTATTACTATCCAAACCAAAAAGTTTTAAAATATCCTTTGTATATTTACTTTGATTTAAAATAATACCATCCTTCTTTTGAAAAATTTGAAATCCAATAAAACACTTGAGTTCTCCCATTAAACTCATTTCAAATTCATTTTGCATAATCTTTGAAAAATCAGTACATAAAGAATGTTTGGAAGATCCAAAAATAATATCATCAACATAGATTTGGACAATCAAAAGGTCTTTCAAAATTATTTTAATAAAAAGAGTGGGATAAGCAATTCCTTTAGTAAAACCTTTTGAAATAAGAAAATTTGTAAGCCTATCATACCAAGATCTTGGAGCCTGTTTTAAACCATACAAAGCTTTAGAAATTTTAAAAACATGATTTTGGAAATGGGGGTTTGTAAATACAAGTGGTTGTTCAACAAAAACATTTTCAATTATAAACCCATTTAGAAATACACTTTTTACATCCATTTGATATAACTTAAAATTCAGATGGGCAGCATAGGAAATTAAGATCCTAATGGCTTCTAATCTAGCAATAGGTGCAAAGGTTTCTTCATATTATATTCCTTCCTCTTGACTATATCCTTGTGCAACTAACCTAGATTTGTTTCTAACTATATTTCCTGATTCATCAACCTTATTTCTAAAAACCCCTTTAGTGCATATGGTCAAGGTGTCCTTAGGTCTTTCTACTAATTCCCAGACTTTGTTTATTTCAAATTGATTTAACTCTTCTTGCATAGCCATTACCCAAAATTCATCATTGATTGCATCATTGACATTTTTAGGTTCTAACTATGAAATAAAGGCTTGATCTTCAACCTAAATTCTGAGAGAAGCTCTAGTCTGTGTTCCTTTATCAAGATTACCAACAACAGCATCTAAAGGATGATTCTTTAGAATCCTAGTTGATCTAGTAAAGATAGGACTAGAGATTTCAGGTTCTTCTCGAGGTTCGGGTTCATTAGGAGTAGATTCTGAAATATTTCAAGAACTGGTTGTCTTTACAACAGGTTCATTAATTCTATCATTAAGGTTCAGAACAAACAAATCTCCTTCAAGATTTTCAAGAGAAGGTTTAGGTTCATGTGGATCAGTTTCATCAAATTTGATGTGAACAGATTCTTCCACACACTTGGTTCTCTTATTGAAAACTCTATAGGCTTTGCTAGTAAATGAATATCCTAAAAATATTCCTTCATAACTCTTAGAAGCAAACTTGTATAGATTATCCTTGGTATTGAGGATAAATACTTCATAGCCAAAGACTTTGAAGTAACTAACTTTAGGTTTTCTATTGTTCCACAGTTTATAAGGGGTCTTCTTAAGAACAGGTCTAATCAAGACTCTATTGATAATATAACAAGCAGTATTCACAGCTTCAGCCCAAAAATAAATAGGTAGGTCATACTCATTGAGCATGGTTCTTGCAATTTCTTAAAGGGTTCTATTTCTTCTTTCTACTACACCATTCTGATGAGGTGTCCTAGGGGTAGAAAAGTTGTGACTATAGCCATTGTGTGAGAAATAAGACTCAAACTCATGATTTTCAAACTCACGACCATGATCACTTCTTAGGGTTTTAATCTTAATTCCGCTAAGGTTCTCTACAAACTTGGAGTATTTGACAAAATAATAAAAAGATTCACTTTTGTGAGCTAAGAAGTATACCCAAGTATATCTAGAAAATTCATCTACTAGGACATGGACATAGTGTTTCCCATTTAAGCTAGAAACTCTATAAGGTCCAAACAAGTCCATGTGAACCAACTCAAGAGGTTGAGAAGTTGAAACTTCTTTCTTTGACTTGAAAGAAATTTTATGTTTCTTTCCCTTTTGACAGGGATTACAAACTTTGTCTGATGGGAATTCAAGTTTGGGTAGGTCTCTAACTAAGTTCTTCCTAGTCATTTTTCTAAGTGAATAAATGTTGCAATTTCCTAATATTCTGTGTCAAAGCCAAGATTCCTTATGAAAATCATTTAAACAAGTAACATTTTTCTTGGCTAAAGAAGTTAAATCAACTGCATATACATTTTCATTTCTCAAAGCAGAAAATACTAAAACATTTTTAGAGTTAAAAACATTACAAGAATCATTTTCAAATTTAACATTGAAACCATCATCACATAACTGAGAAATACTTAACAGATTATATTTAATTCCATCAACAAATAAAACTTTAGAAATTAAAACTAAATCAGTTTTACCAATATGGACTAGGCCAATGATCTTTCCTTTAGAATTATCACCAAAGGTAACATGGCCTCTATCAACTTTTATTAAACTCTTAAAGCATGAGTAGTCTCCGGTCATATGCCTTTAACATCCACTATCCAAGTACCACATCTTCTTATGAGAACTCTTTAAGCAAGTTTCCTACAAAATAGATTTAAATGGAAAATGATTTTGGTACCCAGATCTTCTTGGGTCCAGATAGGCTAGCAAGAAAAGCTTTAGGTACCCAAATTAGTCTTATGGGTTTCATATAATTTACAGTATCAATAGATTTTGAAAAAAAACTTTATTTGATCTGTAACTATGTGAGTAACTAGTTGAGACATATGAATTTCCAGAACTTGAACTAGCCCCATTCTGTTCAGAATTAGAAATAAATCTAGTTTTAGTAAATTGTATCAGTCCAGGATGATAGCCTAAACCAGTAGTATACTTTGGTGCCACTTGTTTTCATAGAATTTGAGTAAGAGTATCTTTTCCATTTGTTAATTTTTCTAATTCCTTCCTTAATTGCTCATTAGAGAATTTTAGTTCAGTATTTTCCTTAAGCAATTGAGCATTCTTTTCTTTTTCTACATCAAGTGCAGATTTAACATTTGCAGTGAGAGCATGATGTTTCTTCAATGACTTATATTTGTCCTTAAGTTCATTACAGGTTTCTTATAGCATATTAAAGTATTCAAATAGTTCTTCACTAGACATATTTTCAGATTCAGAATCAAATTCAACTCCAGAATAATATTAATTTAAAGAAAGAGTATCCAGTGTTACCTCAGATGTGTTTGTCATAAAACACATGTTAGCTAGATTCTTTTCAGATTCAGAAACTTCAAATTCACTTGTGCTATCTTCTGAAGCACTCCAGGTAGATTTCATAGCTTTCTTGTACTTATTTTCCATGTATTCATGTTTCTTTTTGAACTTTAATTTTGGGCAGTCAGCTTTAATGTGACCTTTTCTTTTACATGCATAGAAAACAACCTCATAACTCTTATCAGTTTTCTTCCAATCCTTTTTCCAATGACCTTTGTTTTCATATTTACCTCTGTAGTTTTATTTTCTAAAGAATTTATTCTTCCTATATAGTTTCTTAAACCTCCTGGCTATTTGAGCCATCTCAGCATCACTATCAGATTCTGAACTTTCACTTGTTGAACTTTCAGTAAGTGTGTGAACTTTCTCCTTATCCTTGCTCTTTGTAGCAGTAGATTTAAAAGCCACTGACTTCCTATTTGGTTCATCATATTCTTCCTTGTTTACTTTAAACTATTCCTTGTACATCATTAACTTACTAATCATCTCTTTAACAGGTAAAGCACCAATATCACATGATTCTCTAATTGAAACAGATGTGCCTCTCCATCGGTATGGCATACATCTTAGTATCCTCATGATTTTCTCCTTTGTTGGAACATCTTTTCCAAGTGAGATCATAGTATTGAAAATTTCATTGAACCTAAGATACATATCAGAAATAGGTTCATTAGGATTCATTTTAAAATTATCATATTTAATAGTATAGGTGTTCAGTCTCATTTCTTTGACATTGGTTGTACCCTCATGGGAAACACCCAGGGTATCCCAAATTTCATAAGCAGTTGTATAAGCAGATATGCGATTGAATTATTCATCTCCTAAATCATAGTACAAATCATTCATTTCTTTACAGTTATTATTGTATGCAGTCTTAGTAGCTTCATCCCAAGTAGTTCTATCAGTTTCTGGAATCCTATATTGAGTTTCTATAGCATTCCATATATCAAATCCCATAATTTCCAAATGAATTTTCATTTTAAGCTTCCACTAAGCATAATTTGTACCATTAAAGAAGGGTTTCATGTTGGTAGCAGCACCTTCTAGTCTATTGTCCATAACTAGATTTTATAAAATATATTTAAAGAGATAAAATTTAGAACTAACAAAAATTTAAGATCTTTAAAGATGAAACTAAAATCACAGTTGAAAAACAGATTTTTTTGAAATCCTGTATTAATAAAAACTTACTCTGATACCAAATGTTGGTCGGAGTGGATACTCAAAGGGGGGGGGTGAATTGAGTTCCAATTAAAATTTATGTTAAAAAATATTTCTATTAAAATCCCCCAAATTGAAAAACAAGTTAAACTGTAGTGAATTTATACAGATTGTAAATGTTCAATTAGTTTCTCAAAGATTGATTAGGTCTCAGTTAATTTAATCAGGGGATTAAATTAACTTTTGAAACTAACTTACTGGTTCACAATAAGTATAAACACTTGCTAGTTTAGCTATCAAAGTAACTTTAAAACAAATAGTATTTCAAAGTAATTAGCAGTGGAATATTCAATATAGTTTATAACCAAAATAGATAAGCACAATAGTTTTTGAAACAAGAGGTTCAATCTCAAGCCAAGACTTAGTCCTCTCAAACAATTTATATAAATTTGATCCACACCCTGGACTGGGGTAAACAACAGTACAAGAGACTGTCCAGGTCCTAAGACCTCTACCATAGTTATACGCAGGAAAAAAATGATAGAAATAGCACACAGGTTGTCCAGGTCTTACTTGACCTCTACCACTATCTTTAGTGGGATACAAGAAAGTGTGGAAAGATTGGTGTGAGGATTTAGTATCCTCCAGTTTAGCACAGGAGTCAGTGTGTGTGTAAATTATACAGAGTACACACACTACTCGAAAAAGTAAATAATGAATCGCTTAGAGAGAGTATATGAGAGTTTATAATGCTATAGTGATAAGCATTGTAGCTCTGGACTCCTTCGATTCAGCATAAATGCTTCTGATTCCTTCTCTGGTTTTTGTGTAAAAACACAGAGTGTTGTGGTTTTCCTTCTTTCACTTCCAGTGTAAGTGTTCATCTTGAGTATGAGTAAACGTTATAGACCTTAAAATTATTCTTTTAATTTCTGTTCTTGATGAGTAAGAGAGTTCTTTGTGTGTTCTTCTTTTCATGTATGTGCGTGCATGGAAGAATTCCCTTTTTTTCTCTCTTTCTTGTGTTGTCTGTTGTATGTTTTTACTGCAGCTCGATATTCCTTATATTCCACGAGCTCCAGAAATAGGAATGATTACCTTTTCAAAGTTATGAGGTATGGTTCCCTAAAATTCCAACAACTAACATTAAATATCATTAATTGCATTAAAAACATCAAATATGATCGTTGGAATTAAATATGAGTTAATAAAAATTCAAACAGTTTTTATGACTATCGGTGAGTCATGAGATCGGTGAGTCATTTTGAATTTGAATCGGTTTCGGTAGGTCATGATCATCGGTATTGGTAGCTCCTTAGATCATCGGTATCGGTAGCTCCTTTGATCATCGGTATCAGTAGCTCCTTAGATCATCAGTATCGGTAGGTGCTATCGGTGCGACCATTGCCATCGGTGCGAGCATTCTTCATCAGTGCGACCATTCATCATCGATGTGACCATTCATTATCAGTGCGATCGTTCATCATCAGTGCGATTGTTCATCATCGGTGGGACCGTTCATTATCGTTGCAACCGTTCATTATCGGTGCGACCGTTCATCATCGGTGTGACCGTTCATCATCAGTGCGACCGTTCTTCATCAGTGCGACCGTTCATCATCGGTGCGACCGTTCATCATCGATGCGACCGTTCATCATCAGTGTGACCATTCATCATCGGTGTGACTATTCATTATCGGTGTGACCGTTCATCATCGATGCGACCGTTCATCATCAGTGACTCAGGAAAATAACTAACGGTGAGTCAAAACATGGAATTTTCACACAGTGTCTGTTTAGTCCAGAATACTTCCAGGTCAACAGTAAAAAATAAATTAACATAGATAAATATATGTAGACATGATTTAAACATATATAAACACATTTAGAACAATTTGAACAGAAGAATAAATTTTCATAAATAAAAAACTGATTTGGGATTATTAAAATAACCATATCACAGAGATTTCAACAGAATGGTATTTATTTAACTTTGGGGTATTGTTGGTTTAATTTTAGAAATTAAGATTTGTGTTTCTTTCTCTAAAGTAATATCCTCTTGGGGGATCATAAAATCTTGTACTAACCGTTTTGGTTTTGATTAATCTCTAAAGACAAGGTAAATATATAGTTTATCCTTCATGGATCATGTGATTCTATAGAAGTTTATTCAAGCTCTTCCAGTGTGACCAAGTCTTCTTGAATGCTCATCGTTTAAAAAAATGAGTTATTGGTGGAAATTTATTAAAGAATGAAACTATACTTAAAAAGTAAGTATATCTCTTTATTTTCTTAGTCAATCTCATAAATTAATTCCTCATATTTATGTAATGTAACTTAAAAAAATGTTGTCCATATACTTTTCCTACTGGGAAACTAATGACAATTTGTCCCATCACAAGTTTGTGGCTTTATTGTTGTTAAATTTCTCCTGATCATGTTTTCTATCCCTCTCCATCAGAACTTGATACTTAGTTTATCTTCCATATCCATGTTTTCCTACATGGAATCCTAGTATGAGTTATCTTGGGTGACCTTTGTACTCCTCTTTCTTTCTTTTAAGGTGATAGTTTTATTGAATCATTTTTTGATGTGGGACTTTCCATTATTTAAAAATTTCGAGGATGAAATTATTTGAAGGAGGGTAGAATGTAAAACCCCAAGCTTCTATGGTACGCTTCTCTTTGAATAATACAGTAGCGTGTGTTGTATGCAACTTCGAGTTCTAACACACACCACAACCAATCAAACTAGCCGTTATGAATATTAATACCCACATTTTGAAACTTTATAAATTTTATCTTTCGAAATGGAATTCATTTTTGGATTTGTAATATCAAAATTATCTTAGGGTGAATTTTTGGTATTTTTCTGAAAGCATTCAATTTTTTATGAATAGTGAAAAAAACACTGAGTTATAGTTTAAAACCGAATTTTTATTTAAATAATTATTTATTTTATTGAAATTTAATTAAGTTCAAAATAGATACATGATACCTATATAATTTCTATGTAATTCGTTGGAGTTAGTTTAGAATAATTTTAGATATATAAAAATTTTATTGAACTTTTCACTGTCTTTTACCCACCTCCTAGGAGAATTTGTAAATTCACATAAAACTTAATTTTACCACTTCAGTGGGTGGAATTTTGAAAATCCGAGAGACACGGTTAATATCAAGGAGTAAAATGTGGTTCAATGAGATGAAAATAATTTTTTTTGAATAGTAACTTTTTACTTTTATTTACCACGGTTAAAAGTAAATAGGGTAATTAAGGGTAAAAAATGATATTAATATTACCCTAACACATGTCCTAATTCTATTGGACAAGTGTATCTCTACCAAAAACAACCCTAGGAATAAAATATTATCATTTATGTCCACTTGGATTAGATTAGGACATTTATTATTATTTAATTCTAAGAAGAGTTAAAAGAGATAAAATCAAAGTTTAATAAATAAAACATTTTTAATATAGGGTTATACATAAGATAAATTTGTTTATAAACATTAATTAGAAAGATAAAATATTTCCTACATAATGGTATTTTATTTATAATTTTTAGACATTAAATAATTTAATTTATTTATGACACAATGGTGATTCAATAATTACCTAATTAATGAAATATTAAAATAATTGATATTATAAATATAAAAATAAATGTTATTTGAGGATTTTTATGAATTACACTAATTTTATAGGTTAATATGACATATTAGGATTGGTTATATAAATTTTTTTTGAAGTAATAATGCTGTTATGAAATTATTAAAAACAAAATACCCAATAGTGTCAAAATTGCCATAAAATAGTTTTTAAAACAAATATTATATTATTAATTTATATTCTATTCCTAAAAATCTAAGGTTAGGACAAAGGACTTATATAATGATATTTTTATCATTAATGGACCACTTGGGGGTCTCTTGGAGGTATATAATAAGTTTATTAACTATATAATATAAAAATACAAAGAGACGTGGTAAATGTCAAACTATTTAGCTAAGAGTTAAATATAAATGATAAGGTTAATATAGTGACCAAACCTGTATAAAATATATTGGTTGAAATGATTTAGACCCATCCACACCTTAAACTTTAAATAATCCACTTTGGAGCCATTAGAAACCGAATATGAATTATTATAAAATAATATTTCTAGCTTTTCCAAAGGTGCCCCTCACACCTCTTATAAAAGGGTACTCCCACTTCTCTCTAATTTACACCTTAAAAGCCTTTTGGCTCAGCCAACCCCTACCCAAATATTCTCTCAACTTCCCTAAATTAAACCTAGATGCCTTAGTTTGATCGGAAATCCAACCTAAGGATCCCTTTTGAGCAAATCAAAAAGAATAACACGAAGAAGAGGTGATGTTTTCACAACCCTCTTTCAAGTTCCTTTCTTCTTCAACTTCTTATTTCTTTGTTATTTACATTATAAAATAATAACTACAGTATATTTTATATACTATGATATTATTTTAAATATTATACAACCATATTCAGTATTATATCCATCCTTTGAATGACATGTCACCATACGAGCGTACGCACGGCCTACCGTCTCCACGTCGTGGTGTAATTGTTATTCAATACATTATTATTTGTATGGGTATAATAATGATGTGTAATTCATATAAATAATAATTATAACATGATAATTATTCTGTATATATGATATACCATCCAATAATATATGATTTTAATATCAAAAGAATGATATTATCGCTCGTGCGTACGTACGGACTACCGTCTCCACGAACGTGATGAGATTCATTCCCCATCGTATCCATACAAGTCTAATTATCATTTTATGATTAAAAATTATGTTTAAGGACTTGATATAATTCTGTATATTAATAATATACAACCTATCCATAACAAAGACGACTTATGTAACAAAACATATAAAAGAAAACGAGTAAGTTAACACCCAAAACGACGATAATACTAAGATATTATTAACAAATCAATGTTAAAAGATCATATATGATATCATATTAATGTATATGATTCTTGTATAATTCAATAACAATTATTTCACCATTATACAGTAGGATAACCTACCCTCGACCAAGGAAAAATTACAAATTAAGGGGTTTCTTATCTCACTTTTAATTCTGTGAGATTTCCATTGTTCGCCACTTATTTATTGCATGTGGTGTGTGTACTACCCATGATTGTATTAATTGTGTAATATACATTAATTTATGGATATTTACATCATCATTTTATGATCCTTCTTTCATGGGTGTATGTTTCGTAAGTTACTAAATCAATAAGGGAGTTTGAAATTTCAATTTCCTCTCATTTGGATTTACGCATACTTCATTGATTATTTTCCTCCAAGATTATGTGTGGAATAAATATTTATTTTCTTATGTCATAATTTCCACTCCCCTTTATGTGGATATACTTTTGATACACATAATCACTCCATTTATAAATTATCAATTCATGGATATGAACTTGATAAGAGTAATTTTAACACAATCTCCATTTATTGAGTTAAACAATCTAATTCATTGGTGTTGTTTTTACCAGAATATGTGTGAATGTCCTTTGATTTTTTTACACTGAATATCCAATAATATTGAGTGTATTTATATTTGTCACATATAATTATGTCGTTGATTTATCTTTAACCTAAGGATATGGTCTTTATGAGAGATTTCATCTCAATTTACATTCCATTGAGACTCCTTTGTTGTTATACACCAAATCACTTTTATATGGTGTATATAATGTACTTTGACATAGTATATCATGAATCCCTTTATTCCCATGATATTATAAAATTTTGATTACCTCAATTATTTGTATTCAAGTGTCTCTCTTTTGGTTAGGAACTCTAACTAAAATATCATTTTAAATGTTTTAAAGATTTATTATTTTAAATATTTCTCATTAATGTCCATGTTTTAAAAATGTTTTTAAGTATTTATTTATATGGACATTAATGTTTTAAAATTAAAACTCATTTTAAAAGTTTCAAAGTGGTATGGGACACTTTTATTCAAAAAATTATTTTTAAATGGCTTCGTGAAAAATAGTGTGAATTTTAAATGTTTTCAAGAAAAAGGGGATATTTCTCTCAAATAGTTTTGAAGATTATTTTAATCTATGTCAAAACCCTTAATTATTCTTGATTGGGGTTAATTTGTTACAATATAATCTTCCATATTATATTGAATGAGTTATGTTTGACTGTGTATGTGTTAGTTTTATACCATTCATGGTTTGTGGATAAAGTATTGAAATTTCGTATGCTAGTTTTAATACGAATGTTTATGTTATGTTTCAAACTTTTCATATGAGGAATGCATTGGACTTAGTAAGTGACGAGTGGAGCCTTCTATAGCTCCTCGATGCATCGGTAGGTCTCATGAGACAAACTAGTGTCTTGTCACAAGGCCTTGACAAAATCTTATTTGTAGTATTGGCACGAGGCCTTGACTATGTGGTTATGATAGTCTGGCATTATATATTACAT
The DNA here is from genome assembly GCA_963277665.1 of Viscum album. NCBI lineage: Eukaryota > Viridiplantae > Streptophyta > Magnoliopsida > Santalales > Viscaceae > Viscum > Viscum album. The sequence goes on along the minus strand of OY728152.1, from coordinate 189,505 downwards.
CATTATGAAAGTGGTTATTGATATTTCATGTGGTTATTCGACTAGTAGAATATCCATGTGAATAAGTAAATGGAATTATTTCATTTTATTTCTACCATATTATGTTGCAGTTCAAGTTTAAAAGGATTTTGTTTTAGTTATACATTGCCTTAAATGTTTATGCTTATTTATGAATGTTTCTGCTATATTGTTATCCTTACTTGGAATATGAGATCACCCCTTTATATGTTTTATTTTTACCAGGATGTGAAGAAGTATTTTATGAATGACCTACAGGGATAGTATGAGGGGATATGAGTGTGGACTATGGAGACTATTTTGTTGTAGTTTTCATTTTATGATGTAATGTAAACTTTATGAATGTATCTAGTGTTTCCAAGGCTAATAAACTAATCGGACTTTTGAGACTTGATCCTTTGTGATCATGCCAATGTTATGTAATAATGAACCGACTCTGGGTAACTGGGGTTGGGGCGTTATAGACCAAGTGTGTCTCCTTAGAGAGCACATGTTCTCTTTGTGAAGAAGAAGGATGGATCAATGCGGCTATGCATTGATTATAGAGAACTTAATGAAATCACAGTGAAGAACTAGTACCCTCTTCCAAGAATTGATGATTTATTTGACCAGCTTTGTGGGGATCAATTATTCTCCAAGGTTGATCTTTGATCTGGTTATCATCAATTGAGGGTGAAGAAAGAAGATATTCCAAATATTGTCTTCTGATAAATATATGGGCATTATGAGTTTGTTTTTATTCCCTTCGTATTGACTAATGCACCTATTATTTTTATGTATTTGATGAATAGAGTATTTAAGGACTACCTTGATAACTTTGTGGTAGTTTTTATTAATGATATTCTAATATATTCCAAAATTCATGTGGATTATGAGGATCATTAAGGGTGATACTAAAAAATATGAGGAATTAATGGTTATTTGGAAATTTCAGCAAGTGTGAGTTTTGGTTACAACAAGTTTCTTTCTTGGGGAATATTGTAACCAGTGAAGGAATATCTATTGACCCTGTAAAGACAAAGGTTGTGGAGGAGTGTCCCCATCATACAATAGTAACTAATATTCATAGTTTCCTTGGTTTATTGGGATATTATAGGAGGTTTTTGAAAAACTTTTCATGCCTTTCTAATCCAATAACCAAGTTAACTCGAAAAGGTGTTAAGTTCATTTGGAAAAAGAAGTGTGAGGAAAGTTTCCAAGAGCTGAAGAAGATATTGGTTAATGCACCCATGTTAACTCTACCCTCTATCAGAGAAGGATTTTTTATTTTTGGTGATGCATCTATAAAATTGATTGGGTGTATCCTCATTAAAAATGACAAGGTGATTACTTATTCATCTCAATAGTTGAAGCCTCATGAGAAGAACTATCCAACGCATGATCTTGAGTTGTCTGTAGTTGTTTTTTCTCTGAAGATATGGAGGCACTATCTTTATGGGGAGAAATGTGATATATACATAGACCATCAAAGTTTGAATTATATTTTCACACAAAAGAAATTGAACATGAGATAGAGGAGATGGTTGGAACTTCTTAAATACTATGATTGTTAAATTAATTATCATCCCGAAATATCAAACAAAGTCACTAATGCAATAAGTAGGAAAGACCCTATTATGTTGGAAATGATAAGGATTCAAAGAGATACTTTGATCAAAGTCCTAGTAAAACTAGACATGGGAATCATAAGGGAAGGGGTATCATCAACCCTATCCCAAATAATTTCTCAATATTCATTACTAGAGAAGATAAAGAAATATAAAAGGGAAGATCGCTTGTTATAGATGAATATAGAGTCTGTGAAGAATGGGAAGTTTCCTGAGTTCAATATTGATCAAGAAGGTGTGCTGAAATTTCATACAAGGATATGTGTTCCATTTATTTCATAAATAAAGAAGGAGATGATGGATGAAGCTCATAGCTCTAGATGATGGGCGAATATTTTAGAGATATGGTAGACCATCTCTCTCTAAACATGTGAGTGCTTAGGGTTCCCCTTCTCTAATCCCTCATTCCCTTTCTCTCATGGATGAGTTTCTTGAACCTAGGATATTTGAATACCACCATTTAAGGAATCATAAACATGATAGATGAGGCTCTGATGCTGAGAGAAGTGAAGTAAAAAAGATCAACGATGCTCTCAAACATTCGATTGTGAGTAAATATAAGGGTATATTCTTTCTAGATGTGCTTAAAGGCATGGATCTAAGTAAATATTATGCAATTAAGAAACCTCCTCTTTTCAAGAAGCTTGATTATGGTGGATTCTCAGTTAAAGAAAACCCATATGCACTCCAACAACGTGCACTGTTATGCAAATTATCCATCATGGGTTGCATATCATACATGAAAGGTGATCATCCATGGACTTTAATAGATTTAAAACCTAAAATTGCACATTGTTGGGGGTTTTCAGATTAAAAATTGGTACCAATAGTTTGAGGTTACTTTCACATTATATTTAATTCTCAAAGTGACCTTGATAGAGTATGTCAAATCAGTAACATCCAACTTAAACCTGGATTACTTAGGATCTCAGACTGGGATTATGATTTTAACCCATATACCCATAGAAATACAATGTCCCAAATATGAGTTAGATTTCATGGCCTTAATTGGTATTTTTGGAATCCTAAAATCCTAAATGGAATAGTTTCATGTATTAGATTTTCACTAAAAATTGACCAGAGAGCACTAAATGCTGATTTGGGCCTCTTTGTGAGGGTTATGGTGGAGGTAAACCTTGCTTCAAAACTTACTAATACAATAAGTTTCAATTACAAAGACTATAAAATGGAAATTAGGATAGAGTATGAGAAGAATCCATCATACTGTGAGATTTGAAAACTCATTGTCCATACTATAGAAAATTGTTAGGTGGTTAGGAAAAAAGTGGTCCAACCATTGGAGAATAAATGGAAGGAAGTGAGAAATTAAAAAAAACAAGATCCCCATCACTGATATCCCATAAACTTCAAAGATAAAGAATGAGGTATGGATGAAGAAACCAAATAAATCGATGGCTTTAATGAATACCTTGAATGCTTCCTAGGATGATATTTTAGACGAGGAAGAAAATAGATATCTTCACCTCCTTAATGAATTAGAATCCCTTGTTGTGGATGTTATTCAAAAGCAATAGGAAAATGACTATAGGGAGTATGAAATGGGTAAGGCCTCTACCCACCCCACTGGTACTGCTTTTTCTAACCTCTCTGAAATATGTAAAGATCACTTGATTTGTAATGTGGATACAACCATTATTAAACCTGAAGGTAGGGAAACTGAAAAAGAGGATGACCATCCTGTTGGTGTATTGGTTTGTGCAGGAACTGTACTCCAGTAGGATGTTCCACCTAGAATGCAAGGCCACCCGAACCCACTTTTGGGTTTGGAAAGGGATATATAATCGGCCTCAACTACAGGAGCTCACATAGGCTCTTCACTTCTTGGTGACCTACACATTACAACAACCCCTGACATGGATGTTTTGATTGTAGAATCTACTGCTTTGGACTCCACTAAAGTTAATGATACATAGTAGTTTTACAGTGAACATTCTAATGATAAGAAGATTGAAAATGGTCAATCTTCCTATCCTTATTATATTTTGGGCTATGAATCAAAATAGGTTGGAACACTACTTAATAGACAGGCTGAAAAATCTGAGTAGGTTATGAAGGATGCTTTCTCCTTATCTTCTCATGATCAACTGAACCCAGTGGACACACCAAAGCTATCCCCCTCACCCCTTGAAAGGGGGGTTATCAGAAAATCAATAAAAAAGAAGGCCTTCGGGCCATTCATTCTTAGGTATATCCCCTACCCACAATGTCAATCATTCTATAGGTATTTCTCAAACTATTGATGACATTATTATGCCTGCTAACTCTGAGAAACTAAATACACATCAATATTTTGACCATACCACCATTATCAATAAAAACTCTATGGACTTACCTATGAATGAACCCTATCATGATCCTTCCAAGGATAACTCTAATACAAGTAATCCAAACAACCCCCATTATACATCTAAAAGTAGTCAAAAAAAGACTAAGAGCCCAAACACTACTAAACATATCAGAAGATATTCTAGACACAAGGGCTCAGGAAATTAAAAAAAAGGAGTTCTAACTCCAAACCTAGGTTTAAATGAAGATCCTTTTTTGGAATTGTTAGGGTATTTCCAACTCTGACACTTTTACTATTTTAAAAAGAATGGTTAACACTCACTTCCCAATTTTGTTTTCTATTTCTGAACCCAAAATTAATTTCTCTTCCAAGTACCACCATTTATGTCAACATGGTTATTCTTTTACTGGCGCAATAAAAAATTCCTCCTATGTTAAATCTCTATGGATTTTTTCACACTTCTCCATCCAAAATGTTAACATTTTTAACATCTCAAAGTAAGCCTTCACATGTTATTTTTTTATGGAACTCTTATTTACTACTCTTTCATTTATTCCAAAAATAGATACCAAGATAGGAGGCCCCTCTGGGCTGATCTTACCTATTTAGGTTCGAGTATTAACACACCTTGGTTTGTAATGGGGGACTTAAATGTTATACTCAATTAAAGTGAGAAAATTGGTCCCTCACATGATATGATCTCCATGAGATAATTTAAAACCTCTATTGAATAAAAAAATATTATTGAAATAAATATTATGAGTTCCAAATACACTTAGTATAGAAAACATTACAATAGTGTGGTCACCTCCAAGCTGGATAGAGCCTTCACAAATGTTCCTGCTCTAGATAAATGGGACACCATCTCCAGCACCACCCTTCACAAGCTCCACTTTGATCTTCAACCTATTTTGGTCAATATCTTCACCAAAACTGTGAAAATTTCTCTTCCTTTTAGATTTAACAATGCTTGGTTTACTAACACTGAATGCACTAACATCATCAAAACTTTTGGCTTTCTATGACACAATACAATGATTACTTTTCTTGTTCTGTCAAATTGAAATATCTAAAATAGATGCTCAAAGGTTGGTGTAGCTCACATGCTAAAAAAATCAACAATGACATCCTCTTTCTTGAGAATGAGCTAAATTGAATTCAAAACATTAATACTAGATCTGGTTTTTGTAAGGGTTGGTGTCCTCAGAACCAACTGTTTTGTACTTTTATTACATAAATGTTCACTTATTATATATTTTTCATTGTTCTTCATGACTATAATATAATAATGTCCTGGAATATTTGTTGCATTAATAAAGTCATAGTAGATCCCCGCTATGATGAGAACCTTGAAATGCTATAACAATATTCTTAAATAAATTTCTGCGGTTGGATGACATACTATGATAGGACACATAGTATACAGACCGTCATGTGCGAGTACTCGTAAGAAGATGAGACTCTCTCTCATGGAGTTCGCACTTGGTAATCTCCAAGATGGGAGATTATGAGAACAGACCCGCCGGTAGTAATTCTGCATGTCTTGGTGTCATCGGATATTGTTATCTGCGAGCATGTGTAATGGTCCTTAGACTGGAATATTATCATTAACTCATGTCATGACTCGTGCACTTAGATTTACTGACGAAAACCGTCACGCAGACAGTTGGCGGGAAGTAGGGTACGTTGGGTGCGTCACGAGTTATATGTTGTTAATGGATAAGTCGAGGAAATATTTGTCCCTTCCATTTATGGAATTTGATATATCGGCCCTTTGATTGAAATAGAACGGTCGCATTAAATTCCATGGCCATAGTATAAACGACGAGTTTATTTCAGGTAGTCAAAGAATGACGGATCAAGCATATAGGTTTATGACACTACCATGAAACTTGCTTGATGAGATATTGAGACAAAGGGATTAAACTACATAGTAAGCATTCATATGAGGTGATACATCAATGCGGCGTCAACTTCTTTCTCTTGGGTGCCTTGACCCATTGCTAGACAGTAATCTTGGAATTTAGGCAAGCCTGCCTAATGCCAACGAGAAAGAGGCCTATAGGGTCACACACTAAGTGTATACACGTATCTCAAGTTGAATAAAGATTATTCTTGTACGTGGTTTAATAATTATTCAAGGAAGCTTAAGTTGTTTTAAATGATGGAGGAAAAATAAAATAAAACAAGTACACGCCGTGTATTATTAAATGTACACGCCGTGTAGTTTTATTTTGGAAAGGAAATGAATAAATGAAAACAAGATATACATGCCGTGTACATTTAATGTACATGCTGTGTAGTTTTCAATGAAAAACAAGTACACGCTGTGTATTTATTATTACACGCCGTGTAGTTTTTCCAGTCGAGATTTTGAGGATATAATATTGTTTCAAATGATATTTATTATAATAAGTGTGGGCTCATGTCAAGGAATTATCTATTCAACATGGGGGTTTTAAATAAGAGTCAATGAAATAAATAAAACGTGTAATGCGTTTATTTATTGTCATGACTCTATAACCCCACACACCTGATTATAAATATCCTCACAACCCCAACTCTTTTCCGACACACAAGAGAATCGTTGTGCACAACATCTCTGGATAATTCTTTCAAGACCGAAAGAACCTCTTCCTCCAAGAACGCTCTCAAGACCGAGAGAGATCCTCTTCCATCGGATCAAGATGATCTAAGGCGGACAATGCAATCAAAGGCTTCTCCACGCTAGCACCCAGAGAATCCTTTGGCGACGTCTAGAGATACAAGTTACACGTGTGGATCACCGCTAGAGGGAGTCTACACTTGGCTTCTACGACGCAACGACGGATCACATCGACAACGTGATTGAGAACATCAATGAAGAAAGAACACCCAAAAGGTATTTCTTTATAATTAATTAAATTAACTATAATCAACCTGTAACGATCCTTGTTTTTGGTTCCGGGACAAACCATCTTCTTTGTATTTTTCTGTGATTCGATCCGTGGAGACTGATGTTTAACGTCGTATTGATCCCGGGTTGATCATTGCTAATGACAAAAAGCCAAGTGGGCACATCCACCCACGCGCTTCCGCTGTGCCCGGAACCTTCAAATGGTATCAGATCGAGGTTACAACGTTGATTATAATTATTTAATTTTTGTTGATAATTTATGCATTAATATTTGATTCAATTCGAAATAAATCGTTCTATAAATCTGAATTAACGAGATCTATTCTTCCTCCTTCGTTTCTCGATTCATATCACAGAAACGACCTTTTAATTTTAATTTTGATTAAAATAAAAACGAGGAACTCATCCGGAGGAGCCGCTCTTTCTGTATATACAACACGGGATTACACGGCATGTAATTAAAACTACACACCGTGTACTTAGGTTCAACGAACCAGCACTGGTCTGACAAACCATGCCATGTGAATTGATTATGCCTAAGTTTTAATCACGCCGTGTTGACCAGAATAGAACGGTGCGTGGAAACCGGAATACACAGCGTGTATGTTGGAACAAGACGTCGTGTAGTCCATTCTGACCCAGGTGAAAACGTGTACAAAGATAAGCCGCGTACCGCGTACACGGGATCGCCAGGCCGGTTACCGCGTAACAAGTAATTACACGCCGTGTATGATTCATCTACACGCCGTGTACTCTAAAATTTCCAAAGTACAGAAAAACGCCAAAGCCCCGGCGTGTACTTTGGATAAAAGGTGAAAAGAAAAATACACGTCATGTAATTATAAACTACACGCCGTGTACTTTCCAGAAATGGAATTTCACCAGGTTTCCTCCAATTTACAAAGACCCGTACAAGGAATATGGATGAGAAGAATCTCAAGGAAATTCAGAAAGGAATTTAAGATAAATAATTGATTAATTATAAGATCATAATTAATTGAATTTGACTGCATCTTATCTTAAATAAAAGAACGATTGAAAGAATTTGAATTCTAAATATGCGTAAATATCGTTGCATACTATGGATGATCATGAGCTAGACCAAAGACCCTTTTTATGTGTATGGTTTCATTTAAATTTATTTAATTTAAATTTTTTGGCCTACGAGCCTTCTTCCAATAAAATATAGGGACTTTGTGCCCATGGTTTATTTAATGTAAACCCATGTAATGGAGGATCTCCCAAGCCAGAGTAGACGGTTCAAATCCCGAAGCCGAGGCGAAACTGACATAAGAAGATACAAAGGTGGACAGGTGGGAGCTGCAAAACACGAACCATCAGATTCAAGGTGTTTTCCCTAGGTCAGGGTTAGCTTATCAAAACCTCTAGATAAGCTAACCAATAGAAGCTCATGATCATGCCATCTTATTTTATTTCTGTCTGATTTCATGGTTTATTTATTATGTATATGTTGTCGTGATCACATAATTAATAAAATGAACAAGCATGCAAAGATGGAATAAAATAAAAACCGGACTATGCGTAAACATTATCGGAACATGGTTGATCACTTAAGAAAGCATCACTTAATATTAACAAGCATGTGATAATGCAAAGATACGAATAAAGAATAAAATCCCTCAAATACCATATTAAGTCATACCAAGCCTTCTGTTACTTGATTAAGGGTAAGACTCAATAAAACTATGTGTTTGACCAACCCTTGTTGGGACACTTACTTTTATAAAGGAATCCCTTATGAAAGGTTTTGGGTTGACTTAACCATATTGCATCAAGAGAAGTAGCTCTTTCTAGACTTGATGTAATATTGGAGGCAAGAGTTGAGGAAATCCAAGTCAGGATTTCAAGATTGGGGAGTCCACTCAACAGATCAAGGAACTGTAATCTCACAGTTGGCAAAGACCTGCCTACCTAAATACCTTCAAATAGCTTGACCAACCCTTGTTGGGGTTATGCGAAGGGAAATATGGATCCTTGCCACTAGAATGTCAAAGAAACTGGACATTCTGAGTTCAATTGTGAGGGCCATTGAGACTTGATAAAATAGTGGGAGACTTAATTAATTTATTATTATTTCTCATAAAAATGTAATCAAGAAAGTACTAATAAATCTGCTCTTTTAAAATTGTAGAATCAAGATGACAAACTCGTCAACCACATTTTCTCTTTGATCAATATTGGATAAAGACAATATCCTCACCGGCAGTAACTTTCATGAATGGTTTAGGCGCCTTCGAGTTATCCTACGCCATGAACAGAAGTTTTACGTGCTGGAGTCCTCACTTCCTGATTCTCCTGCCCCAGGGGCGAGTGATGAAGATTTCCTGGTCTATGATCAACATTTGAACGACGCTCTCGACGTTCAATGTTTGATGTTGTCATCTATGTCTAGTGAGATCATGAAGTCTCATGAAGACATGGATGCCTACATCATGATCGAGCACCTCTGTGGTCTATACTAGGAGAGAGCAAGACGGGAGAGTTTTGAGATCTCCAAGGCTCTGTTTCAGAGCAATCTTGGAGAGGGTGCCCTAGCTGGGCCTCATGTAGTCAAGCTCATTGGATACATTGAGCGCTTGGAGGTTCTAGGGTTTAAACTCCCTGAAGAACTGGGTACCGATCTCATTCTCGCATCACTCCCCCAGAGCTTCTCAAACTTTGTTGTTAATTTCAACATGAACAATATTGATAAGTCTTTGTCTGATCTTCTCATCCTCATTAGCCAAGTGGACACTGACATGAAGCGTGAAAATCCTTTTGTCCTCATGGTGAATAAAAGGAAAGGGAAGGTGAAGAGCTTTAAGCCCAAAGATTCTTCAAGGCCTTCCAAGAAAAGGAAGATCAAAGGGGAGACAAAGGAACAGGATGATGTTTGTTTCGCATGTGGCAAGAAGGGCCACTGGAAGAAAAACTGCACCCAGCCAAGGAAGCAAGGGGAAGCTTAAGGTGCGTTTGTTATCGAATGCAATCTATCTATTTCTACTAATTGGGTATTAGATACTGCTTGTGGTGATCACATCTGTATCCAAATATAGGAACCAAGTAGATTCAGGAAGATTGATCGAGGGGAGGTAGATCTACGAGCAGCCAACGGATCCAGACTCGCTACTATAGCTGTCGGAGACTACCACCTCACGTTGCCTACCAAGATGGTCTTGGTTTTGAAAGGTTGTTATTATGTGCCTTCTGTTACTAAAAACATTATTTCAGTATCCAGATTAGATCTTGATGGATTCATATTCAAGTTTGGAAATGAATGTTGTTACTTTTATAAAGATAGCATTTGTTTTGGTAGGGCACATTTATATAACGGCCTTTATGTGTTAGACTACACAAACCAAGTAATGGAAATCGATAAAAAAGTTAATTCACATGACTCATACCACACCCAACTTTGGCATCACCGGCTAGGTCATGTCAATGAGAAACGTTTGACAAAATTACATCAAGATGGGTATTTAGATTCTTTCGAACTAAAACCACTTGGTGTATGTCATGCGTGTCTACAAGGAAAAATGACCAAAGCCCCATTTAGTGGGAAAGGTGAAAGAGCTAAAGAGCTTATAGAATTAGTTCACACAGATGTGTGTGGACCATTTCCAGTTGAATCAAGGGGTGGGTTCTCGTACTTCATAACTTTTACTGATTATTTTAGTAGATATGGATATATCTATTTAATGAAAAATAAGTCAGATTCTTTTGATCAGTTCAAAGAATACAAGAATGAAGTTGAGAACCAGTTTGGTAAGAAGATTAAGAAACTCCGCTCAGACAGAGGAGGAGAATATCTTAATCAAGACTTCATTTATTTCTTACGGGAGTTTGGGATTCTATCTCAACTCACTCCTCCTTACACACCGCAGTGGAATGGTGTAAGTGAGAGGAGGAACTTCACCCTGTTGGACATGGTGAGATAAATGATGAGTCATACGAGTCTTCCATTATCCTTTTGGGGATATGCATTACAAACAGCAGCGCACATACTAAACCAAGTACCAACTAAATCGATAAATGGTATTCCATACGAATTATGGAGTGGACGCAAAGCCATGTTATCGAATTTACATGTGTGGGGTAGTGAATCATTTGTTAAGGCCTCTTCAGGTAACAAACTTGCACCCTGATGCACAAAGTGTATCTTTATAGGATATCCCAAGGAAACAAGGGGATATTACCTATAAAACCCCTCAGACAAAAAGGTTACAGTGGAAAGACACGCCATATTCCTTGAGAGGGAGCACATCTCCAAAAGAGATAGTGGGAGCGAGATAGACTTCGATGAAGTCGAGGCTCAAGATACACATGAGTTGGAACAAGAACAGATTCCACAAATCCCCATGGAAGAACAATCTGTTCCAGAGACACAAGAACTGTGTAGGAGCATGAGAGAGGTGAGAGAACCAGAACGATGTGGTTTTCTTGTCACTGAGGATGGTGACTCATTATTGGTTGACAATGATGATCCTCTTACCTACAAGGAAGCAGTTGAAGGCACAGACGTTGCCAAGTGGCAAGAATCCATGAATTCTGAAATGGATTCCATGTACCAAAACCAAGTCTGGATTTTGGTAGATCCTCCAGTTGATGTAAATCCTATTGGTAATAAATGGGTATTCAAGAAGAAACTAGACATGCAGGGGAAATTCAGCACCTACAAGGCACGATTGGTTGCAAAAGGTTTTAGACAGCGTCAAGGAATTGACTATGATGAAACCTTTTCATCGGTTGCAATGCTGAAGTCCATAAGAATCCTATTGGCCATTGCTACTTACCATGACTATGAAATTTGTAAAATGGATTTCAAAACATCTTTCCTTAACGGGAACCTCCAGGAAGATGTCTACATGACACAACCTGAAGGTTTTGTGACTCCAAAGGATTCCAAAAATGTATGAAAGTTGCAGAAATACATATATGGATTAAAGAAAGCATCAAGGTCATGGAACATTCATTTTGATGAAGCTGTTACAGAATTTGTCTTTGTTAAGAATGAATGTGAGCCTTGTGTCTACAAAAGCTTTAGTGGAAGTGCAGTCGTTTTTCTAATAGTATATTTTGATGACATATTGCTAATTGGAAACGAAGTACCTGTCTTATAGTCAGTTAAGGAATGGTTGCATAAATTCTTCTCCATGAAAGACTTGGGCGAGGCGGCATATATTCTTGGGATCAAGATCCATCGTGATAGATCCAAGAGAATGCTGGGCCTGAGTCAAAGTGCATACATTGACAAGATACTAAAGAGATTCAGTATGGAACAGTCCAAGAGAGGATTGTTGCCAGTGTCACATGGCATTCATCTTTCCAAGAAAATGTGTCCTCAGACACATGAGGAAAGAAAGAGGATGGCAAGGATCCATTATGCATCCGCGATTGGGTCAGTCATGTATGATATGCTATGTACGAGGCTAGATGTTGCTTACGCATTAAGTGCGGTAGGCAGATATCAAGCTGATCCAGGAGACCTCCATTGGATGGCAGTCAAGACTATCCTTAAGTATATGAGGCGTACTAAGGATATGTTCCTGGTTTATGGAGGAGATGAGGAACTAGTCATCAGAGGACATGTAGATGCTAGTTTCCAGACTGATCAAGATGACATGAAGTCGTAGACTAGATACATCTTCAGTTTGAATGGAGGTACAGTGAGCTGGAAGAGCTCAAAACAAAGTGTGGTGGCATATTCTACAGCGGAGTCCGAGTATATCGCAGCTTCTGAGGCAGCTAAAGAAGCAGTATGGATGCAAAGCTTCATCCAAGAGCTGGATGTTGTACCGAGCAGTAAAGATCCTATCACACTCTATTGTGATAATACTACAGCAGTGTCACTTGCAAAAGAGACAAGGTCACATCAGCGGACAAAGCACATACTTCGGAAGTATCATCTCTTGAGGGATTTTTCTCAGAGAGGTGAAGTTGCAGTGAGCAGTATTTCCAGGGAAGACAACATGGTGGACCCATTGACTAAAGCCTTGACTTAGCAGAAACATGATCATCATGTGAGGTCTAGCGGACTAAAAGTCGTAGGCAGTTGGCTCTAGTCCAAGTGGGAGTTTGTAAGGGTTGGTGTCCTCAGAACCAACTGTTTTGTACTTTTATTACATAAATGTTCACTTATTATATATTGTTCATTGTTCTGCATGACTATAATATAATAATGTCCTGGAATATTTGTTTCATTAATAAGGTCATAGCAGATCCCCGCTATGATGTGAACCTTGAAATGCTATAACAATATTCTTAAATAAAGTTCTGCGGTTGGATGACATACTATGATAGGACACATAGTATACAGACTGTCATGTGCGAGTACTCGTAAGAAGACGAGACTCTCTCTCATGGATTTCACACTTGGTAATCTTCAAGATGGGATATTATGAGAACAGACCCACCAGTAGTAATTCTGCATGTCTTGGTGTCATCGTATATTGCTATCTGCGAGCGTGTGTAATGGTCCTTAGACTGGAATATTATCATTAACTCATGTCATGACTCACGCACTTATATTTACTGACGAAAACTGTCATACAGACAGTTGGTGGGAAGTAGGGTACGTTGGGTGCGTCACGAGTGACATGTTGTTAATGGATAAGTCGAGGAAGGATTTGTCCCTTCCATTTATGGAAGTTGATATCTCGGCCCTTTGATTGAAATAGAACTGTCACATTAAATTCCATGTCCATGGTGTAAACGACGAGTTTATTTTAGGTAGTCAAAGAACAACGGATCAAGAATATAGGTTTATGACACTTCCATGAAACCTGCTTGATGAGATATTGAGACAAAGGGATTAAATTACACAGTAAGCGTTCGTATGAGGTGATACGTCAATGTGGCGTAAACTTCTTTATCTTGGGTGCCTTGACCCGTTGCTAGACAGTAATCTTGTACTTTAGGCAAGCCTGCCTAATTCCAACGAGAAAGAGGCCTAGAGGGTCACACACTAAGTGTATCCACGTATCTCAAGTTGAATAAATATTATTCCCGTACGTGGTTTAATAATTATTCAAGGAAGCCTAAGTTTTTTTAAATGATGGAGGAAAAATAAAATAAAACAAGTACACACCGTGTATTATTAAATGTACACGCCGTGTAGTTTTATTTTGGAAAGGAAATGAATAAATGAAAACAATATATACACGCCGTGTACATTTAATGTACACGCCGTGTAGTTTTCAATGAAAAAAAAGTACACGCCGTGTATTTATTATTACACGCCGTGTAGTTTTTTCAGTCAGGATTTTGAGGATATAATATTGTTTCAAATGATATTTATTATAATCAGCGTGGGCGCATGTCAAGGAATTATCTATTCGACATGGGGGTTTTAAATAAGAGTCAATGAAATAAATAAAACGCATAAGGCGTTTATTTATTGTCATAACTCTATAACCCCACACACCCGATTATAAATATCCTCACAACCCCAACTCTTTTCCGACACACAAGAGAATCATTGTGCACAACATCTCTGGAGAATTCTTTCAAGACCGAAAGAACCTCTTCCTCCAAGAGCGCTCTCAAGACCGAGAGAGATCCTCTTCCATCGGATCAAGACGATATAAGGCGGACAACGCAAGAAAAGGATTCTCCACGTTAGCACCCGGAGAATCCTTTGGCGACGTCCAGAGATACAAGGTACACGTGTGGATCACTGCTAGAGGGAGTCTACACTTGGCTTCTACGACACAATGATGGATCACATCAACAACGTGATCGAGAACATCAATGAAGAAAGAACACCCAAAAGGTATTTCTTTATAATTAATTAAATTAACTATAATCAACCTGTAATGATCCTTGTTTGTGGTTCCGGGACAAACCATCTTCTTTGTCTTTTTCTGTGATCCGATCCATGGAGACTGACGTTTAACGTCTTATTGATCCCGGATTGATCATTTCTAATGACAAAAAGCCAAGTGGGCACATCCACCCACGCGCTTCCGCTGCGCCCGGAACCTTCAGTTTTAGCACTGATCTGAATCATGAAATCAATATTTTAGTAAAGCTCAACTCTCTGGTCACTTTTAAAGAGAATATGAGGAAACAAGCCTTCAAAGTTAAATGTTTATCTAACGGTGATAGAAACACTAAGTTCTACAACTCCCTTCAAAGAGCTAGGAAATCTTGTAGGCTGCTAGCCTCTTTAAAATATAGATACAACATTTTAGATAATGAAGATGATATTGTTAATCATATTGTCTCTTACTTTGAATCCATCTTTAATGGACCTGATAATAATAAGGACCTCTTACCTGATATCATTATGATGGTGTTAAATGATGAATAACACCTTTCTCCTTAACATTATTCTTGGTCATGAAATTAAGGACATCGTCTTTAGTTTAAATCCTGACAGTTATCTTGGAATTGATGGATTTAATAATGGTTTCTTTCAGTATTATTAGGATATTATTCAATTTGATGTTTGGAAGCTTGTCAAATCTTTCTTCTCCAATGGTGTTCTCCCTCATGGCCTAAACACCAAATTTCTTTCTCTAATTCCAAAAGTAGACAATTCTTTTGAGATTCACTTGTTTAGGCCCATTTCTCTCATTAACACCCTTTATAAAATCATCACAAAAATAATTTCTAATAGGATTTCATCTATCACTGAAAAAATTGTATCTTGGAATCAATTTGGGTTTATAAAGGGTAGATCCATTCAAAACTTCATTTGTCTTGCATCAGAGTGTATTAACACTTTAAAAAAATCTAACAGAGGAGGTAATATTGCTATTAATCTTGACATTAAAAAATATTTTTATAGCATTTATTAGAGCTTTATTTTCAAGGTACTTCAATCTTTTGGTTTTAGTTATACCTTTATCACTACTATCATAACTTTTTTCAACTCATCCTCTATTTCCATTCTAATTAATGGCTCCCCTAGGGGCTATTTTAAATGTAGTAAAGGTGTTAGATAAGATAACCCCCTTTCTTCCATCCTTTTCTCCATTGTGGAGGACTATCTTATCCGTTTTTTCACTTGTCTTATTGATCAAAACAAAATCAAACCCATTCATGTCTCGTGAAATGTGAATTCTCCCATCCACCTATTGTATACTGATGATATCATTCTTTTTCTTCAAGGTGATAAAATAAACATTTGAAACCTAAAAAATTCCCTCGTTCACTATGAGGAGATTTATGGGCAATCCATTAGTTGGAACAAATCTTCTATCTTATTTGGAAAAACTTTCCCCCTAATTGGAAATGAAATATTATAAGTAACCTAGGTATAAAAGAGGGATATCTTCCTTTTACGTACCTAGGTGTCCCCATATTTTGGGGAAGACCCAAATATTTTCACTTTTCTGCAATTGTTGACCAAATTCTTAATCGGTTATCTTCTTGGAAAAGAAAATACCTCTCTATGGCAAGCATAATCTCCCTTGTAAAATCTACTATTGTTTCTAAAATGTTTTTTACTATATGATGGTCTACAAATGGCCTGCTATCCTAATTAAAAAAATAAATATCTCAATCAAAAATTTGTTTGGACAGGTAGCACTATGGAAAGGAAACTTGTGACCATACCCTAGTTGACTTGTTGCAAACCTATTGATAAAGGTGGTATTGGCATAAAAATCTAAAGTACTTTAATGAGGCTCTTCAATCCATACTCACTTGGAATCTTCTCTATAATAAATCTAACTCCATTTCTTTTCTAAAAAATAGATTTCTTGAAAAACTTAAGAAAGGAAACTTGAATTTTCTTAACTCCTATATTTGGCCATCCATAAAACAATACTTTTCCTCCATTATGAACAACTCCAGGTGGATGGTATCTAGAGACTCTTCCATGAACTTCTGGTTGGACAACTGGACTAGAACTCCCTTAATTTCCATGGTTTCTTCTGGCCAAAGTCCTGAGAATACAAACCTTTCTATTATAGAGGTTCTAAACTCAAAAAATGATCATCTCCCTGACACCATTATGAATGTCATTGAAAACTATCCTTTCTCTATCACTTATTATTTCTTAATTTGGGAACCTGCACATAATGGTATTCTTAATTCAAAAAAAATTACAATCATTCTTTTTGTAACTCTAAAATTAATTTTGGTTGGATAAAATCTTTTGAAAAACCTTGGATAAAACCTTCAAGACTCACTCTTCTTTGGTGCCTTTCTCACAATAGTGTCTCCACTAATGGACATCTTCAATCATATGGTATTCAACTCTCTTCTAAATGCATACTCTGTAATAAACATAGATAAGATACCAATAATCTCTTTTTTTCTTATGCCACCACTTCTGCTATTTGGAACTATATTTTTGACATATTTGACTGCAGATGGTTGACTCATGACTCTGTCAAATATCAACTAAAGATATGTGCGGATATGGATAGTTCTCAACAAATTAAGAACCTTTTTCTTACTATTGTCTCTAAGCTTAAACATGTGATATGGTATGATATAAATGCTCTTATTTACAACAAGTGCTCATTTATCCATAATTCAGGTCAAATGTGGATCCTTATTTCCATACGCGAAGCTATTGTGATCCAAAAGGGCCATTGCAACAACACTGTGAATGACTTTGGAATCTTGAGACGTCTTCATATCGATGGAAACTTCTTCCAACCCCACCACACTTTTGAATTTGTTTGGTGTTCTCCTTTACCTAACTGGATTAAGGTTAATGTGGATGGTTCCTCCAAAGGAAATTCAAGCCCCGCGAGTTGTGGTTCCATCTTCAGGAACCATCTTGGTCAGATCCTCAGTTGATTTTATGGTAGTTGTGGCATTGCTTCTTTGCTGGAGGCTGAAATGATGAGTATGATACATGTCATCTCCTTTTCCAAGAAACATGGTTGGAACAACCTCTGGATTGAGAGCAACTTGACCACCATTGTGCAAGCGATATGGAATGGTGTGACACATCTTGCATGGCTGATCACCACCTGCTGGATGGAATGCACCTGCTCTCTTCTTGACATTGATTACATCATCACTCACATATATCGTGAAGCTAACATGGTTGTCGATGGCCTAGATAATAATGGATTCAATCAAGATATTACCTAGCTTGATGATCTACCTACTAATTTACTCCCCTTTCATAATAAGGATTGTAATATGTTTCCATATTTTAGATTATTGTAACCTCTTTCTTTTATTATAATAATTATGCCTCGGTTTTTTAGCCAAGGCACCATCCTCTTTTAAAAAAATCTCATAGCTCTACATTCTCTATACATCCTGGAATTACAAAAATGTATAGATAACTTTGTGGTCATTATTGGTGGGATAACATGAAAAGGGAGATAGTCGACTACACTGTAAGGTTCCTGGTGTGTCAAAAAGTGAAGGTAGATCGAAAAATTACTAAAGTGGTATTACAACCACTACCCATACCAGCATAGAAGTGGTACAACATCACTATGGATTTTGTCACTTGTCTCCCAAAAACATCCAAAGGAAATAATGTGATATGGTTTATAGTGGATCATCTGACCAGGACATCCCATTTTATCACTATCCGGGAAGACTTATCTCTTGAACAACTTTCCAAGATATACGTGAAGTGGTAAGGATTCATAGAGTACCACTTTCTAATGTATTTGATCATGATCCAAGGTTCACATCAAAATTCTAGATAAGTCTTTAACATGATCGGATTAGTGAATTAAATTTCAGTACAACTTATCATCCCCAAACTGATGGAAAATCTAAAAGGACTATTCATACACTTGAGGACATGCTAAGAACATGCTCAATGGAATTTAAAGGTGGATGGGATCAACATATCCCATTAGTTTAGTTATTTTACAACAACAGATTCCATTCAAGTATTCAAATGGATCCCTATGAATCTCTATATGTGAAGCGATGTAGAACTCCTACTTGTTGGGGTGAAGCTGGTGAGAGAAATCTTCTTAGGCCCGATCTTGTGTAAGAGATGGCAGAAAAGGTTTATGTCATCCAACAACACATTAAGGTTTCTCAGAGTCGGAAAAAGAGCTGTAATAACAACCATCAAATGGACTTGGAGTTTGATGTTGTAGAAAAAGTCTTCCTTCGAATTTTACCATGGAAGAGAGTCATGTGATTTGGGAAGAAAGGGAAGCTTAGCCCCAGGTAAATTTGTGCCTATGAAATCCTTGATCGCATAGAATTCGTGGAATTGTGTCTAGAAATTCCACCAAATATATCTCAAGTTCATGATGTTTTCCATGTATCTCTCTTGAGGAAGTACATACATGACCCTTCACATGTACTGAATTTGGATGTGGTACAACTGGAACACGATCTCTCTAATGAGGAGTAGTCGATGGAGATCTTGGACCGTAGGGAAAAGGTTCTACACAACAAGACTACCCACCTCATCAAAGTTTTATGGATGAACCTCATGTATGAAGAAATGACATGGGAACCAGAGGAAACAATGAGGCAGAAGTACCCTCACATTTTATCAACTGAGAGAATGAGTTGAAATTTTGGGGATGAAATTTTTAAAGGGGGAAAGAATGTAACAACCCAAACTTTTTGAATAATAATTGTTTCCTAAAAACATGTGTTATATTATTTTACACAAAAAATCTATTTCTCATTAATAATGAAGTAAGTATATTGAAATGTGACCTTTAGGTTTCAACAGGTTTATGACCATTAGTCAATTATTACCATTATTCAATATGACAGTTGGAAACAATACTCTTAATAATAATTTTAACATCATAATTGGTATTATAAATAGAAATGGTAAAGGTTGACTAATGTAGAAATAAAAATCAATGGCTTCATCCAGTAGAATTGTATCATAAGAAGCTCATTTGTGAGATTTTGGGAAGGAGGTAGTGTCACTGGGCTTTGCTTTGGACCAATCCCAAGTCGAGCTTTAATATGTTAAGCTTGAACAAAATTGCCTATGGTAGAAGTTCAAGTTAGTGGATATTACCACTCAGGCGATGTTATCCAAGCCACCCCAAGAGTCTATCACCATCGCACACCTTACCCTTAGGTCATATGTGAGTGTTATAAGGGGTTATGTGTCATGTCCCTAGTTACTTAAAATTTAATCCCTTTGTTTTAATAAAATTATAATTTCAATTTTCTCATTATAAGAATAGTTTTTCTTAATAAAATATATTTTTAATTGAGACAGATTTGATAAATTGATTTTACAGGTAAAAATTGTACTTCTCATAGATTTCTCATACTTATAGAATTATTATAGTAAAATAAACATCATTTTGAATTTCAAATGTCAAAATTAATCTAGGGTGAATTTTTAGTATTTTTCAAAAAAGTTTCATATTTTTGATGAATAGTGAAAAATGTAGTATTTTTTAAAATAATTATTATACTTTAAATAATTGATTCTATGAAATGATTTTCAAAAAATGGACATACACAGTTGTGATCAGTAAGATGTTTAGATTCTGATAAGATAAACATATTTTTTTAGTGAATAGTAACTTAACTCTTTGGAATAGTAATATTACCCTTATGAATAGTAATTTGACCAATGGAATAGTAACCTCACCTAAGGAAGTATAAATATATTCTAGGAATATTAATTGGTAATGTGATATAATTATATCATAGTATAAGTAAATAATTTTTTTAGAAATTATTAGTTAAGTATTAGTATTTTTATAAAACATAAATGTTTATTTACAAATTTATAACTAATTTAATTTAAAAGGAAATTAATTTTCATAAAATGGAGTTCATTTTTTAATTCTACACATTGAAAATGGTTAGGGTTAATTTTTTGTATTTTTCTAAAATAGTTGAATTTCGGTGAATAGTGAAAATACAGTTTTGAGTTTTTAGTATGTTTAATGACATCATTAATGATGTGATAATTTTGGTAAAATCTTGAGAATTAAAATATGATATGAGGTGTCCCAATTTTCCAATACCATGGTCAAATACCATGGGAAATTCCATGTGTTTTCAAATACCACTACTAAGGTGTCCTCAGAAATTAATAAAAAACTCCCTCACTTTTTCTATAAATATCCACCCATTACTTTTTTACATTCATTACAAAATAATACTAAAAAAAGATATTATATTATTACCTCCCAATAATTCCTCCCGAAGTTTCCTCAATCCCCCAAGGTCCCGATCTTCGAGTTTTAGGAGTCACTCTTCAAGGTAAGGGAACTCTCAACTTCTCTTTTCCTTTCATGTTTCCTTTTTATGTGGTATGTATTTAAAATTTCTATACCATGTTCTTATATTAATTTTATTCTATAAATTTAATATATTAAGGGTAATTTATGAATGGTATACCCTTGTCCCCTCCCTTTTTTATGTTTTCTAAAACCATGCTTCATACCTGTTATGTTGTCGGATTTTTGTCTCAAAATTTACCTCCTTTTATCAAGAAATTATTTTATATTCTTTTTTGAATACCCAAAAATATTTATTATCTAGGTTTATTCACATATATTTAAAAATGTTATATTTAATTATATGATTAACATACATGAAACCCGCCTTCCTTTTCCATGGTTTTAAAATGACAAAAGAATCTTGTTTTAAGCACTTTCTAAAACACCATGGTTTTGAAATGAAATCCATTTATTTTATTATCCAAGGGTTATTTATGATATGCTTTATTAAGATATATTTGTATCAAACTAATTAATAAATATTAAGGTTTCTCCCTGATATAACTCCAATTTATTGGGTAAATAATTTAATCTCTAGAGATGACAAGTTTTACAATACCATGGTGAATAACCTTGGTAATTTGTATGACACCTCAGTGATAAACCTTGGTGATATGCGTATGAATGACTCAATTAAATGTTATAGACACATTTTAAAGTTATTATTAATGTTATTTTTATTGTTACATGCCTATTTATCATGCCTTTATGTATTTACTCAAGTTCTTATTGGTATTCCTCAATATCACAAGTAAATTCTTTCCTTTGTTTACCCTTACTAAGATTTTTACTCACCCTTTCCTTGGATGTATGTCCCCAGGTTATGTGATTAAATAAATGTACTTAGGATGAAATTTGAAGAATAATTTCAAGTGGAATATAATAATTTTTAAGTTTCATGTTTTATGTACCTTATTTCCAAGACACTAAACTTTTAAAGATTCTTTACAAATATGTAATGAAAAGATATGTAATAAAAAGGCAGGATGTCATACCAGTAGAACTAGGACATGGTTAGAGTTAGGAGTAGAGGTTTGGTTATATATTTTAGTAGTTTCAAGTCTTTTTATTCTAAATGGGGTGGTTAGGGGTGGTTAGGGGTGGTATTTATACTTAGGAGAGGTGGGTTTAGGTGATTAAAATGATAATTATTTTATATTTAAAGCCAACCACATTGAGGTGGCATTAATTTCCATGACTTTGGTTGGAAATTAATATTTTAGAGGATTTTTAGGTCTGATAAAAACTTAAAACAACCATTTAATTTTTTTATTTTTTAGGTATTTTAAGTCTTTACCTTTTTAGCTATACCATGTTTCATTTTTTTACCTATACCGAGGTAAATAATTTTTTTACCATGGTAACATTTTTTAAGAATAAAAATTAAATTGACCATAAAATATAATTTGTACCTTAATATTTAAAATATTGAATCCATTTTATCAAATTAAATTCACATAATTGAAAAAATTATATTTAAAATTAATCTCGTAGACACAACGAAAAAGTGTTTTTTCAAATTGGAAAAAATCAAATGTTTGAAATGTTTTTATATCCAATTTCAATCTAAAATTGATTGCAATGACCTAAATTGGATTTATTGATGTATAATTGAACTAATTATACTTTAAAAATATATATAATTTAATTATATAAATAAATTAGAAGAAAATTTTGTTTCCAATTAAAATTCTATATTTTTCACTATTCATCAAAAAAATGAAACTTATCATAAAAATACCAAAAATTAAACCTAAGATAATTTTTATATCCTGATTTAAAAAATGAATTTTATTTTTTAAAATAAAAATTATAAAAGTTTCAAAATTTAGTTTTAAAATTGGTTCACCATTAAAAGGTGGAAAAATTACCTTTTAGAAAAATATATCTTTTTATACTTAAAATTGGATTTATTCTTATCTTAAACCTATAAAACATATTTAATGGATTTAAAAAATTTGACTAAATATATAACATATAAATTTCATTAATACCTCTCAATAATTTTGATTAATTTAATTTATTAATATAAAATTTCATTATGGGCATAAAAATAATTTTTTTATAAAAAACACTTCCTTTATGTTCAATTAGATTTTATTTTCATATCTACTTAATTGGTAATCAATGAATTCATTTTATAAATACGTGTAAACTATATTTTCATAATTTAGTTAAACTCATTCATTTCCTCCATTCCAATGGCTAGGTGATAACTATCATAATTAAATAATAATATTTTAATAGTTTGTTTAAGCTTGGTGTTCTCTGCAACATAAGTTATAGAACATAGTGTTCTTTTAAAATATTGGGGTTTCATGCATCGTAATTTGTCAAAGTGGTAAATTTATTTAAAAAAAGTAACATATCATAAAATCTTGGGGTCTTACATTCTTCACACCTTCAATAAATTGCATCCTCACAATTTGAAATTGCACTTTGAAAATTAAAGGATGATACTTGAAAATTACTTTTTGGGAAACCCACATCATAAATACGGTTAATAAAACATACCCTTAATAAGAGGGAAATGGAAATGTGAAAGTCACCACAAAATTAGGCTTTCGAATATAATAAAATTATTGTGAAGTGAAAACTAGGACATAAAAGATAAATCAAACTATCAAGTTCTGATAGAGTGTGATAGAGAATATGGTCATCAGAAAGTCTACCATCACAAAATCGTAAATATGTGATGGTTTAAAGAGTTCATTAACTTCTCAATAAGAAAATTAAATGAATAACTTTTTTGTTTCAATATCCTTTTCATAGAGTTGAGGAATTACATTACTTCCCTATCTAAGAACCTGAGTAAATATACTTACTTGAAAAGTAGAGGTTCATCCTTTAATAAATTTCCACTAAAAACTCATATTTTTCTCCAAATGATGAGTATGAAAATTTTTATTTATGTCTGAAGAACTATAATCAACTTTTACTTATCAGTAAATCTATAAAAGATAATAATTTATTCCACTTGTATTTAGGTATTAACCAAAACTAAAATGGTTAGTACAAGATATAATCTTCCAAAAAGAATAAACTATTATATGATGAAAAACTACTTTAATCTCTAAACTTCAGAATTAATACCCAAATTTAAATATAGATCATTCAATAAATAACTATCCTTAAAATTACTCAAAACTATTCTAGACTAAGATTGAAACCCAAAAATTACAAGGATATGATAAAATAGTATTCCAAGATAAATTTTAATATTTATCCCCAAATAACATCAATCACTCTTAATGTCTCATACCAAAAATGTAATTTCCAAAATCACATAATCTCCAAGATATTCTAACCATTTCCATAAATAACTTTACTCTCCATAAAGACATAATAAAATTATATATGATTCTAAAATATAAATCAACCTTTATTCCTTAAATAAAATCCCATAGTATTTTATTTACCTAAATCATATAGGGTTCCCAAAATTGTGAACATCTTCAAAAATAACATTAATCACTTGATTACCAAATCATTTCCAATTTCATGGTCATATATAAAACCTATTTTCGAAAAATTAACATAACCTTTATTCGTTGTATATCTTAAATAAAAGTAAATAATTTTATACTAACTAGGACATCACGTAGGTCGGTGGTAGGCGATGCAACCTTGTCGACCTTCAGTTGTGGGTTCAATTATCATGGCCTTTCTGGATGTGACAGGTTATCACCCATCCTGTGGGTTTCACTTTTCCTAAAATTATATTATTATAATCATTATAAAATTACAAAAATGTGAGAAACATCCTCAAAAATAACCTTAATATGTTTTAACCTCAAAGGTTATCTTATACCTTTCATTTTTCATCCAAAAAATTAATGACCCATAATTACCTAAAAAATTGATGTATCCAAAAATATTGTTAGTTTCCTTAAAAAAAATTATCTTAAAGCCTCAAAATTGGTTTTTAAGATACTAAGATTATGATCAACCTAAAAATTATAAACTCATGATAATATCCATAACTCTTAAGAATACCACAAAAGAAAACATCCTAATCTCCAAAGTTTTCTAAAACCCGCTCTGATACCAACTATAACAACCTAGAATCCACACTTCTAGATCTGGTGATAAAAACATAAACATTTCATTCCTGAATTTAATACAGATAAATGTGACCCAACTTTTTCCAATAAAACTTAAAATGTCAAAAGGAAATAATCGTTCACTTACATACCTAAGGACCTTTTAGGTTTAGAGTTTTAGATAATTAGGAAAAACTCTTAACAACTTGGTTTTATAAACAACTGGCTTATAAAGATAAAAATTATCTCACACTATACCCAACTTTCATAATAGTCCATCAATATCATCCATATGAAATCCTTCGATACATGATTCATTTAACATCTTTCCTCATAACCTGTGGAAAATAAAACATAAGAAGGGTGAGCATAGATTCTCGGTATGCGTAAACATAAGATTAATCATAAAATGATCATATAAAATCATAATATGACCATAAGTGTATGTGATCATGAACATAACATTTGAAAATTATACCTTGTATATAAAAGTTCAAAATCTTGAGTCGTGAAATAAAACATGGTTGTTCATAAGACATGAGTTATAAAATAATAAAATAACATGATTCATGAGAGCATAACATAAAACATGGAATTTTGGAAATAACATATAATATGACATAAACATTAGTCAAGTCTAATTTCCAAGACTATATCACATGGTGGAAAAAGTACCATAAAGGAATTAGGTTTACTCATTATCCCAACATGATGTCTCATGAGACTGAAACATTACCTAATGCATTGGAACGCTATATGGGTGCACCCATTACAACATGATCATGCATATGTGTTCCATATAAATAATTAAATATAAGAAATAATCATAAGGGTTACTCATGGAATGAAATGGGTATTGTAACATTTCCATGAAGCATAACTAAAGGAAATATAACAATGGTATCAAAATAGTACATCCTTAGTTGAACTGATCATAAACAATATAATAAAATATGGAATATAGTTTCATAATATATCAATAATAATGAAATTTAATATTTAAAAAAGGATTTTTACATCGATGAAACTACTTTAAATGATATTATTGGAAATTATTTTGGAAAATGACCTTTTTCACTTTGAAAATTACATAGGTTTAAAACGTCGTGAAATTATAAAAGAAAAAAAATTATTTGAATATAACCTTATAAAATTGTAAATTAAGCTTCAAAAATTAATGTATCATCATGGAGGAAATTCCTATCATGTCATATAAGTTAAAAAAACATTCCTTCCATATTTTTTGTCAAAAAACTCTCAAAGGACCTTGTTTAGAAAATGATGAAATATAATTTTAAAAACATTTTCTAAAAGGTAAAAAATGAATAAAAATTTATTTAAACAAACATGGGATAATAGTAAAAATATTTTTAGAAACAATTTTAGAAAGTACGGACATGGAATAAAAAGAGAGTTTTTAATGGAAACTTTAAAATGATATTTTTTAAGAGAAAGACCCTTATAAATTGGAGTGAGAATTAATCAAATGAATAAAATATGTGTATTATATTTAAATACACATAAAATGTGTGGAAATATGAAATAATATATTCAAAAGTTATTTCAAAAATAATCTTGGTATGACATAATCAAGGAAATAGAAGTTTAACCCAAGGAATGGAAATTAGGTTAAGAATTCCCTTACCACTTTGTAATCAGTTGAATCTTATGCAACAAAAAAGTAATAATTATCAAATGAAACATTTAATATCATGAATAAAATTATATTAATGTTAATATATATATAATTTAATTATATATACAACAAATACAATAAATATTGGTGAATAATACATATATCTCACAGAAGTAAAAAAGTGAGATGAGAAACCCTTACCTCACGCTACCCTTTAGTTTTTCATATTTCAACCTCTTGTATAATGTTTTAAAGAATTTTATTAATTATTTATATAACCATATTCATGTATATAATACCTTATATTATGTTTTTATAATATCTTATAACCAATTAATTAATAATATTTCATGATTTTCATTGTTTTGGGTGTGTTTGTTTAATGGTTTCATGATCAATTCTCTTAAGTATAATTATGGATGTTCTTGTAAAATGGGAATAAAACTATAGTAGTGTAATTAAATTTTATTAATTAAATTAATTTATTATAAATGTTCCCATATAAAATTTTGGTTTCTAACATGAGGATGATTCATTGGATAAAATGTTAATGATAAATGGTTAGTTTATTTTGGCAGTTTTTCCGAATATCACGAACTAGTTTCATTTTATTTAATATTATTTCTATATATTAGTTCTAGAAAATGATATAGGTAATTATATATCTATTAAAATATTATTTTACCATAATAATATTTTTATTACCAGGTGTGAAGGCAGTAATGGAAAAATAACAAAAAAATTATTCACGGAGACAGTTAATCACCATAACATGGACAATGGTTTTGTTTCTTTGAATAAGAGGAGGTAATAAAAGTGATGGATATAATATATTCCATTATCAACATAAAAATCCAGTATATACATGATTATAGAGTTATAATTACTTTATTTATGAAGGAGATGAGGAGAAAGTAGAAGGATAAATGAAAATAAGAGAGGTGTTTTGAGAAAATAACCTCTTAAATATCATCTCCTTGAGAGACACTTAAGGAACTTGGATTTGGTATTTTGGTGAGACCAGAAGCAATAATATGTGGTTAGAGTGAGGAGGAGATGTTTGGGTAGATATTTTAGTATATTCAAGGCTTTTTAGTTGAAATGGGGTGGTGAGGGTGGTATTTATATTTGAGGAGAGGTGGGTTTAAGAGATTAAAATAATGATTATTTTATATTTAAAGACAACCACATTTAGGTGGCATTAATTTCCACAACTTTGGATGGAAATTAATATTTTATAGTTTTTTTAGGGTTGATAAATACCTCAACTAACCATTTAATGTTTTAGTTTTTAGGTATTTTATGTCTTTACCTTTTTAACTTTAACATGTTTCATTTTTTACTTATATCGAGGTAAATAATTTTTTTTTCATGGTAACTTTTTTTATACCTAAAAATGAAATTGACCGTACAAAATAATTTGGACCTTATAATTTCAAATATTTAATACATTTTACGAAATTGAATTAAAATAATTGGAAAATTAATATTTAAAATTAATCTCACAGGCACAACGAAAAAGTTGGTTTTAAAAGTAAAAATTCAAATGTTTGAAATGTTTTTATATCCAATTTCAATGTAAAATTGATTATAATAACCTAAATTGGATTTATTTATGTATAATTGAACTAATTATACTTTAAAACAAATTTAAAATATAATTTAACTGTATAAAAAAATTAGAATAAAAATCAGTTTTCAATTAAAATTCAATATTTTTTACTATTCATCAAAGAAATGAAACTTATGAGAAAAATACCAAAAATTAACCCTAAGATAATTTTTATATACCGATTTCAAAAATGAAGTTTATTTTATTAAATAAAACTTATAAAAGTATAAAAATTTAGTTTTAAAATTGATGCGCCATTAAAAGGCTGCAAAATTACCTTTTAGAAAAATATAGCTTTTTATATTTAAAATTGGATTTATTCTTATCTTAAGTCTATCAAAAATATTGAATGAATTTAAAAACATTTGATTGAATATATAACAAATAAATTTTATTAATATATCTCATTAATAGTTATTAATTTAATTTATTAATATAAAATGTCATTATGGGTATAAAAATAGAATTTTATAAAAAACACTTCTTTTATGTTCAATTGGATTTTATTTTCATTTATAATTAATTAGTAATCAATCAATTCATTTTATAAACATGTGTAAACTATATTTTCATAATTTAGTTAATCTCATTCATTACCTCCATTCTAACTGCTAGGTGATAACTATCATAATTAAATAATAACATTTTAATAGTTTGTTTAAACTTAGTGTTTTGTGTAATATAAGCTATTGAACATAGTGTTCTTTTAAAATCTTGGGGTTGCATGAATTGTAATTTTTCAAAGTGCTAAAATTTATTTAAAAAAAATAACATAACATAAAATCTTGGGGTGTTACAAACTGTGCATTAGATTAAGGTGAAGTTGATTCCTACACATCATAAATGAATTATGGATTATTGTCTTAAATTGTCAAAACAATCTGAATAAGTTTTCTTGGTTTTCAGTCTGTCACTTGTTATTTTTAATAAAATTGATGTAAATTTTAAATAAAAAGTCATACTTTGAGTTATATCAGTTACACCACACATCATATCAAGATTTGGTTTATTCCTACATGTCACAAATGACTTATGGATCATTTTCTTAATGCATCAAAACAATTTGAATGTGTTTGATTTGTTTTCAGTATGTCAGTTGTTCTTTTTACTAAAATTAATGTCAATTTTAAATAAATAGACACGCATGGAATTATACTAGTCATACCATGCATTGGTTTGAGGTGAGTCTAATTCCTATATGTCAAAAATGACTTATGGATCGTTTTCTAAAAGGATCAAAACAATCCAAATGTGCTTGCTTAGTTTTGAGTATGTCACTTGTGTTTTTTAATAAAATGTCATTTGAAATTGGAAACACACATTTCGAGTCATATTCATTGAATCGTGTGTTATTTTGACATGATAATACTTCCCACATGTCACAAATTAATTATGAACCATTTTCCTAAATTATCAAGATAATTGGAGCATGTTTTCTTGGTTTTCAGTGAGTGACACATTTTGAACTAAAATGTAAATTTTAAACTGATAATGGATATTTTGAGTCATAATGGACACATTGTGTGTAAGATTGAGTTTTGTTTGGTTCCTACGTGTTAAAAATGACTTATGGATCATTTCCGTAAAGTATAAAAATAATCAGAATTCGTTTGATTGGTTTTCAGTGTGTCACTTGTTCTTTTTACTAAAATTAATGTCAATTTTAAATAAAAAAGACAAACTTATAGTTATACCGGTCACACTGTGTGTCAGATTAAGGTGGGTTTGATTCATACATGTCCAAAATGAATTATGGATAATTTTTATAAAGTATCAAAACAATCCAAATGTGATTGATAGGTTTTTATTATGTCACTTTTGCTTTTTACTAAAATGTCATTTGAAACTAAAAACACACCCTTTGAGTCATATCGGTCTCATTGTGTGTCGGTTTGATGTGATACTACTTCCTACACATCAAAAATGAGTTATGAATAATTTTCAAAAAATATCAAGATAATTGGATTATGTTTGGTTGGTTTTCAATGAGTGCCACAAGTTTTGAACTAAAATGACAATTTTAAACTGATAATGAACACTTTGAGTCATACCGATCGCACTGTGCATCGGATTGAGGTGTGGTTAATTCCTAATCATCAAAAATGACTTATGGATCATTTAACTAAAGTATAAAAACAATATGAATGTTTTTTATTGGTTATTAGTATGTCACTTATTCTTTTTACTAAAATTAATGTCAATTTTAAATAAAAAAGACACACTTAAAGTCATACCAGTCACACTGTGTGTCATATTGAGGTGTGGTTGATTTCTACATGTCAAAAATGACTTCTAGATTATTTTTATAAAGTATCAAAATAATATGAATGTGTTTTATCAGTTTTCAGTATGTCACTTATTCTTTTTACTAAAATTAATGTCAATTTTAAATAAAAAGACACACTTAGAGTCATATCGGGTGCACCCTGCGTCAGATTGAGGTGAAGTTGATTCCTACATGTCAAAAATGACTTATGTATCATTTTCCTAAAGTATCAAAATAATATGAATGCATTTTCATGATTTTTATCATGTCACTTGTTCGTTTTACTAAAATTAATGTCAAGTTTAAATAAAAAAGGCACACTTGGAGTCATATCAGTCACACTGTACATCAGATTGAGGTTTGGTTTATTCTTATACATAAAAAATGACTTATGTGTCATTTTCCTAAAGTATAAAAACGATCCAAATGCATTTTCTCAATTTTGAGTATGTCAATTGTCTTTTTTTACTAAAATTAATGTCAATTTTAAATAAAAAGACGCACCTAGAGTCATACCAGTCACACGGAGTATCGAATTGAGGTGTGTTAATTCCTACATATCCAAAATTAATAATGGATCGTTTTCCTAAAGTATCAAAATAATATGAACTACCAATTTTACAATGATTTCTATTGTCTTTCTTTGTTGAACTATCAACACTGCATATTGAGTTTATGTTCTTAGCTGAAAAACCTTCCTCTACTTTTCTGCTTTTCAACAACGAGAAAGGTTTTTCATCTAATAAAATAAACTCAATATATATTTTTTGTAGTTAGACAATGAAAGTTAATGGAAATCATGGTAACATTGGTATAAAGTAACATTTTATCTCATTTGTGGCTTATTGGAGATAGTTAAAAGTAAAATATGACTTCCCAAAAGATCTGTGAAAAAAACTAAATAAGTATTAGATAAAAACGATAAGGAAATTAAAAATAATATATAAAATGATGACAAAATTAATTAAATAATTAGTAACAATTCACCTTTTCATTATGGTTGTATAAATTCTTGACCCATTTCCTTATTTTCATTATCTTAGTTACAGTCTCGAAGTACAATCTCTCATGAGCATGAGCAGTTTCAAACAAAATACCCCAACTCAAACTAAAGAATCCACCTATATAAGAAAACAATTATTATGTGAGTAATACTAAAAATAAATAAATTAAACATAAATATGAAATAATCCATTACTTCTATGGAAGTCACATATTCATGATATATGTGTACATTCTTCCATCAGGTATATTTTCCATTCATTTCTAAACAAATCTATTTAATCTTGTGAATAAGATAATTTTATAAACTCATATTAGTTCTATAAAAATATAAATAAAGTATTGATAAATATTTTAAATTAAATAGTAATTATCTTCAAAAATATCTCTTCGGGGATGCTATTTTGTTGATGGAATATGATCTCTATCATAAATTTATAAACATAATAACCATAAAATTTTCCATTTTTTTGTTTTAGACACTATAAAAATATTGAGAAAAATAAGTAATTTGTTTTTATATGTGTTTGGATAGTGAAATATTATTATATATACCCTGATACTTGTCCAGTTGTAGAACTTTTCAGGCTCCTTGTGCACATGGACTATCCTCATGCCATGATTTTCATGATATTTAAACACTTCCCTATTATAACATAATTCTCATTGAAAGAGAATATAAAATATATAACTCAAAGTTTAGTTCTAAAATAGTGGATTTAGTGTATTAAAATTTAACAAACATCATCATGTGTGGTCGGTTTTTTGGGTATCCATGCGGTGAATCCATGAAATAAATATTTAGAGTATCCAAATTGATCGCAATGATTATCCAATGTTTCCTAAAAACAAAGAAATTAATAAGTAATGAAAGAAATTAAAATATATTTTATATGATTAAATTGTAGAGTTTTACCCCTGCATCGTTGGTATTAAGAAGAGTCTATCATCCGTAAGTTTTATTTCAAATGATTTGGCCAGTTTTTACACTATTTCATTAATTTGTTTTTATTATATTTCTTTTTGGTCTGTAGAAGTGACGTGGGGACCAATGAGTCCAAATTTATGTTCATGGGGTAATCCCTTCAATTGGTATTCATATATATACCTAAAAAAGTATGAAATGTATTTGTTCATAATTAACATATTATATCAGCTATTGGAAAAACAAATCATGAAAACACACCTCATGTATACATTTACAAAAAAGACTCTTAGCCATTCAAACTTGAGGATTTAATTTAAATTCTCAAGATCAATGTAGTCTATAATTTCCTCTCTATACATTTGTTCATCAAAATCAACTATGTGATTACTACCACTTTGTAACTTTGTATATGTATAAACCTTTAATGTTAGTAAATTCATATATTGAATGGGTGGGGTAAAGGTGTTATCTCAAGATATATTTGATCAATTGGTTGATCATTTAAATGGTTTTGATTCAACCTTTCATTTCACCCCCTTCCCTTTGTCCGTGTGTAATAACATTCATCAATTAATACCTTTTTTATTAATTGTTAAAGTTTTATCATGAAAAATAAATTATAAATGAATACCTCCTTATCGACATGTTTTTTTACAAGATATCAAAACCATGATACGAATGTTCCAATAGCTTGGCCGACCATATGAATATCTATGTCATCAAGTGGAATGGGTATCTCGGTGCTCATCTCATTAATTTTGCTAATTTCCACTCTCACATGACCTATTGGAAGTTGTATTTTGTGTAGAGTTCTTGGATATTGAACATGGTATCCCTCGCTACAAGGCAATGGGTGGGTGTTGATAGATATAAATCATAGTCATTTTCACCCTGTATAATATCAGTATAGGAAAGGTATCGATGTCTAACTGATTCACATTTCATAGAAACAATTATGAGAATATTTATTACCTCATTTAAGACATCTCTTTGAGTGGAATGACTAGCCTCAAAGTTGGTGGTGGGTGGGAGGATGGATCTTTGGGCAATGGTTGTTCTTGAGTTATTTCTTCTCTTTTCTTCCCCCCATAACATTTTCAAGTAACTCATGTTTCCAATGAAATTTTTATTCAATGGTAGCTAATCTTGATTTAATATCTTAAATTTCTTTATCTTTATCCTCCTATTGTTTTCTTTTCTCAAAACATGTTCGGGGTGTCACCCCAAAACCCACACCTCTGATGTGGTTATATTGTTCTGGGTGCTTCAAGACCACCGATAGTAGGTGTTCATCTGGTACAAGTGTTAATGATTACTATGTCTAAGTCAGATAGAAAATATAGGAAAATAAGTAATCGTTATTATGTAATAATGATTTAAAGCAAAAAAATTATTATGCCATACTTACACATGTTTATCACACTTTGTGTGTGTTTTTATCTATTAGTATCTTGTCTTTATTTATATGTTCCTCTTTCCATAGCACATGATGTGGGATGGAAGTGGATTTGGATTTGGATTCATCAATCTTTATATAAACATAGGAACATAATTATGTTGTTCTTTCATGTCACATAAAAGTATCATGGTATATTTTAAATACATACCAATTTTTTTTCAAGTGAAGCATACCCCATCCTTGATTTACAGTATGGGTATGTTGGTTTTGTTGCCTGTTCCTTATTTTAAACACTCAGTTATTGTTTCATAAATAAAAAATTCTCAATCAAAGTGATGAAAAGACGTATTGTCAAACAATGTATTACTATCCACAGTATACCTAAAAATATATATCCCCATGAAGGCCAGTAAACACATCCCATGTTGTTTGGATTATCAAGTGTGCATACATAAGTGGTGGGTGTGGGTTTATTTTCCTTTCACCATCTTTAAGATGAAATATCATTAGAATTGTGTAAAATCCTTGGTTAATCCTTCCAGAAAGCATTAATACATATTTATTATGGGAGTCATATACTATAAATGAACTTTTAAAGGGATGATAAAGAGTAATTCAGTGTTTCATTATATTATTTTTTAGTAAAATAAAAAAAGGATACCACAATGTTACTATAATATCTTCCCAAATCAGTGTCTAAAGCATGGGTACAACATGGTTTCATGAATCTATATCAATCGGAATGTGATGTTGAGTGATGAGATCAATGTAACTATTAAGCATGGCCTTATTGGGGTTAACAGGCTGGCCATGTGCATTCTATCTAACCTAGAATTTGATGTCTTTGCTTTTCAACTTAATAATTTTTGTTAACATTGTCATGCTATGGCGTTCCTATTTTTTCTGTAGCATCGTTTCTTCATCATTTACCATTTCCTCATATTCAACATCATCAATATGTTGTTCCTCTAGATTGATAGCATCTACATATGCATATTGTCATTGTTCCTATACATTGGGAGAAGCAGTAGGTTGAGAAACCTATTATTTCTCTGGATTGGTAGCATCGTCATGTGTAGAAGGTCGTTGTTCCTCTACATTGGTAGAAATAATAGGTTGAGAAACCTATTATTCCTCAGGATTAAGAGTATCAGTTTTTGCAGAATTAATTATCTATAAAAGTGTTTTAACATTTAATTTAGATTACATAAATGCAGCAACGAATAGATAATAACATGAGGTAATGCAATGTATATTAAAAAAATATATATATAACCTGATTATTGAACTCTCTTTTTCTAAAGGTTGAAGGTATTTTACCTTCTATCGAGTATCTAAATCTCTTCATTGTGGTCTTCTCTAAGATACAAAACTCTATCTACATTGGGATCGCTGTGAAATGATTACAACAACCCAATGAAAAGGTTATCCTCAGTTGAATTTTCATCTGACCCTTCAGTGGTTTTGGTCGATAACAAAACAATTGACCACTTTTGGTTTGTGGGATCTGGAACATAAAATACTTGTACTACCTGTTATTTCATTATAAATTGTTCGTATTTGTACCCTTCCTTATTAAAATTCACTTTCAAAAATCCCAATTCATCTATTTTAACAACACTCATATTATCAACCCACTTTCATTGAAAAATAGGCATTTTGAATGTTGTATAATCCAACTCCCATATTTGTTTTATGATTCTAAAGTATGACATATTCACATAAATTGGATTTTTTTTCCTTAGTACTAGAAATGTGCATCGCTTCAGCCACAAGTGTAACTCCATTATTTTTCACGGTACTACCTTCATCATATTCATTTTTATAGAATTTATAACCATTAATTACATAACCATTATAAGATAATACATACACACTTGGTCCTCTGGCTAGAAATCAAAGTAGTTCTGAAATTAAATACGTATTTTTATCTAACTCCTTAAAAATATGGTCTTGAACCCATCCTATAAACTGTTAATTATGTATATTTAATATCCATGTTTTATCCCTTTATGGATTCAAATACCTAAAAATTTCTTTATGGGTTTCAATATATGGGGCATCCTCTTAACTGTTATGCAAAATGTAAAGTTGTGTCTGCTCTTGATCGATAATATTGACTATGATAACATATCTTCTAGAAATTCCTTTACCCACAAGCTACCCAGTGTAACAAGAATTTGGTAAACCAATGTTTTCCACACTAAATAGGTAATTGGTACAGAATTCAATGGATTCCTCAATAATATATCACTCTACAATAAAACCCTCTGGATGATTTTGATTTTTGGCATACCCTTTCAAAATATTTATATACCGTTTAATGGGGTACATCCATCTATAATTTATAAAACCACATAGTCGAATCTCTCTCACCAAGTGAACTATCAGGTGAACCATCATATATAAGAATGTTGGTAGGAATAACATTTCTAATTCACATAATGTGATGGAAAATTTTTCCATAGTTGGAAATTTTGTTGGGGTCTATAAATTTGAAACATATAGTTTTGAAAAATAAAAAAATCTTGGTTAATTTATGAAAAACATTCTTGGGAAAAATAGAACATAAATCTACATAAATTAAATCTTGCATCAAAATATGACAATCATGTGAGTTCAAACCCTTTAACTTTAAATCAGTCATTAACACGATATTATTGATGTTTGATGAATACCCCTATAGAACTTTTACATTATTCAATAAGTTTCAAAACTGATATCTCTCCTACCTATAAAGAGTGTAAGCAACTGGAGGAAGAAGATTTCATTTTTCACCCTTTACTGACACCAACTCTTCCAATATTCCCATGTTAATCGTATCCAACCTAGACTTAATTCCATCCTTTGTTTTTTTGAGTGCATTTAGAAATATTTCAATGACACTATCACATAAATTTTTTCAACATGCATAACATCAATAAAATGTCTAACATGTAGACAATTCCATTATGTTAATTCAAAAAAAACTAATCACTTTTTCTAATCGGTTTTCATAAGTTTTTTCAAAAAAGGTTTACCAAAAGCAGTGTCCGTATCTTTTAATTTCTAAAAAAATTGATCACTTGTTAGTAGAGATGGTGTTGTAATTTCTTCTAAAATTCCATCAAATGATGTCTTCCAAGATTGGTACTTATTTTGTTGGGATAAAAATCTATGATGTCCTAGAAACACAGTCTTAGATGAATATTTCAACCCAATTAACTATTTACCTTGTTTGAAAATGGTACACCCTTGTGTTCCTTTAATGATATATCCTGAAAAGTTTACATAAGTAAGAAATTCATTTATCATCCCATACAACATGTATCTCAATATTAAATATTCATTTCTATAAGCATCATACAACATAACACCTAAATACCACAATAATTTCAAATCTTTGATCAATAGATCCAAATAAACATCAATATCATTACTCAATTGTTTTGGTCCTGATATAATCATAGATAACATAATGTATTTTTGTTTCATGAATAACCATGGTGACAAGTTATAATTTACCAACATAATTAGTCATGTACTGTGAGTTCAACTTTAAAAACCAAAAGGATTCACTCCATTTATAGATAATGTAAGATGAAGGTTTCTCATCCCATTTCCAAATTCAGGATACTCATCATCAATTCTCTTCCACTGAAGAGATTCTATCAGGTTATAAAGTTTCCCATATTTATTTTGTGTATCTGTGTTCCACGTCAATTATCTTATAGTCTCCTCACTTCCATATAGGCGCCTAAACCTCGAAATTATTGGAAAGTACCAGAAAACTTCTGTAGGACCTTATACATATTTATTGTATTGAGAATCGCCATACTTTGGGCATTCTTTAAGTGATTTTTGGTCCTTTTGAAATATTATGTAGTCATTTTGACAGGTGTGTATTATTTTAGAGATCATACCCATCAAACGTAGCATTCTTTTAGAATCATATGTTCATCTAGGGAGATCATTATCTTCTAGGATCATATTATTCAATAGAGCAAGTAATTTAGTAAAACTGGTGTCACTCCATCTATTGCCAGCTTTTAAATTATACAGCTTCAGTATGACTGAAAATGCTATATATTTATTGCAACCATCATACAATTATGTCTTTTCACAACACTTTAACTTCTCAAACAATTTTGGTGAATCACAAAGTTCATCTTCAACTATCATTATCATTTCCTAAATGTAGTCTTCATCATAATTCACACTTATAATTACACCCTCGATGTAGTCTTCTTCTTAATCCACAATTGTAATCATATCAGATGATCCATAAAACATGGTGTTATCCCAATCACCAGCTATATTCACTTTTTCCCAGTGTTTATTCCAACATTTATAAATTTGATCTATTTTGTGACAAATCAAGTGTTATTCCAACTCCTTTGGACTAATTAGTCTTGAATAATAACAACATAAACATAGAAAAGGGATTTTATAAGGCTCATATGTATGATCTTTTGCAAACTTGATGAACTCTTTCACCTCATCTTCATACACTTTTGTCATACGATTGGCATCCATAAATTTTCTATTCATATCCATCCTATTTGATTTGGTAATATTAATATTTAACAAAATAAATACACAAAAAGGGGCCTCTCAAATAAGGGGAACCCAACAATTGAATGTTTCAAATAATTTCATCATTATTTGAAGGAAATGAGTAATTGAATTTAAGAAAATAATCACTCCACTGGTGGTAGGGTTATCCTCTAAATTCATCCAAAAGAGATTGGGGATGAGTCTTAGGCAAAAAAATTCAATAATAACTATTTGGGAGATGAAGCTAATGAGGATGATAATTATTATTTCATTTTTTTTTCTGAGACTCATCCCCTTATAAGCTAACACCAAATCAGAGAGAAGATATTGTTGTGGAGGACTCCCCTAATTTAAACCATGCAGGTGATGTTGGATGAAAAGTAGGTTTAGGAGTTGCAATGAGGTTAAACATTAATTCACCTTTTGTGGAAGTGATGCCATGATGTATATTCTATGGTATGGATAGAGTTAGTGAAATGACCTTTCTATGGTGTTATTATCAATATATATTATGTAGGAGGTGATATTATATGTATCTAGGAGGTCTCTGAAAGTTAATATGATCATATAAATATAGATAACACCCTTTATGAGTAAACCATGGTCTACTGATGTAATTATAAAAAGGAATTGAATAAGTTCCCCCTTAGATACATTGTTGAACATGAAATCCAAAAAAACAAAGCTAATTTTGAAACTCATTTAACACTCAATTAAAAGCATACACCCAAATTCTATCCATTATGATTTAAAACATGAAATATTTCATATAATAAAATAAATCTTAATTATCCAAATGAATTTGTTGAAAAAATAATAATCATATTACAAAATTATAAAAATATAAAAGTATAATTTATAGAAATAAATTTTATGAAAGTATAAAAGTATTAAACTATTGATAAATTGAAAAAAGGTATACAGGTATGAAAGTATAAATTACAAATTTATATATATTTATATCAGTATATAAAATTATAGACATATATATAAGTATAAAATTATATATAATTTGTAGAAGAATATATATTTTAAAGAAATATACATAATTTATAAATGTATATAAATTTATAAAACTATATAAAAGTACATATATGTTACAAAGGTAGACATAATTTATAGAAGTATATAGTTTTAAAAAATTTATAAAAGTATAAAATTATAAAATATAAAAGTAAAATTTATGAAAGTATAAAAGTATAACAATTTATAATGAATAAAACTATAATTTTATATTAATTGATAAATCTAGAGAACTTTAAAACTATGAATTATGGATAATGAAAATACATTCATTGTAATTGAACATTATATCATTAATAAAAAATTATAAAATAACAATATTATATATTTTGAATTTCCATCCTTCAAAATATCTATGAAATATTATTCTATGGAGAGAGTGATATTTGTAATGAATTATATAAAATACACCGGTGCATTATAA
Organism: Viscum album; assembly: GCA_963277665.1. NCBI lineage: Eukaryota > Viridiplantae > Streptophyta > Magnoliopsida > Santalales > Viscaceae > Viscum > Viscum album. The sequence goes on along the minus strand of OY728152.1, from coordinate 149,648 downwards.
ATTAAAATATAAATTATATTTTTAATTATTTTCATTATTGAAATTTCATATTTAGTTTTATTGGGCCATCGGGATATATTTAAATTTAAAAAATCCCATGATTTATAATAATTAAAAATAATAATATTTTTATAAATATTTAAAATTTAATAATTGATCTATAAAATTATATGAGATATATTTTAGTCATTTTTCATTATCAAAATTTTTGTAATAAAACAAACTTCTATCCTTTGAAAATACATGTATGGTCTAATTTTCTATTATAAATCACAATCACATTCATATATCTATTCATTGGAATATTAGGAAAATTTTATTTGTGATACTGTGTCAAAGGGAAGTTCTACCAGACCCATGAAGGGGTTCTACTTGATGTCACACACGCTACATATTCACCATACATTACATACTAGCACTGTCTATTTAAATCAAAACCATTAAAGAGATAAATATCGTGATATGATGTGAAAATTAATGAATAAATATAGGAAAATATAAAAATTAGAATAATTACATATATATATATAACACATATTGTATCATTGGAAATGTCCAGAAATGAAAATAAGAAAACAACACATAAGAAAAATTGGCATGATAAGAACTATAGGTTAAAATGTTAAAAAAACACTGCTTAAGTTGTTCTTTAAAATTCTAGGATAAAATTCAGTCTCCCTGGTCTAATTAAATGTAAGGAGAAATGATATGACTGAGTGAAAACAACCAGAGCTTCAAATTTTAGGACTAGTTCAGGGAATGATGGGTCTGAGGAGGAGTAGAGGAAGTCAGAGTCATCCAGCTAAAGGGACACTTAATGTGCCATGGTTCCTCAAAGACAAGCGTCTCCTCACACGCTGTAGTCCATGGTCAACAAAAAATGGGTAGGACCATATTTAAGACAAACAAAACTAAATCTGAAGTGGAGATGGTCCCGCACACCACTATCAAAGACCTTCGACCCCAAACTAGTGTCGTCATTGATAAAATCTCCACTATATCCAAAGCTAGGGCACCAAGAAAGTGAAAACAAGAGAAGGATGGGGATAAGAGACTCTTACTCAAACCAGATACAACAAGGATGTGAGTTATTTGTTTGGTTTATCGAGAAGAAGTGAAGACACACACAAGTGAGGTGTGACTGAAACAAATAGTGGTGTTAGAGGTGCAAATAAGATAAATCTTCATGTACCTTAAAATTGGAGAGATTGATTCGTCGATAATGTGGACTAGTGACAACAGTAGGGTCCGACGGCAGAGCTCTGATTCTGTGAAAGCTTTAGGTGCGAGCGGCCGTAGGGTTTTGTTATGGTTCGATTTATAAGAACCCAAAAGGTTTTTATCGGTGCTTTCTAAAAAGCGCTGATAAATGTCAGTTTTATCAGTGCTAAAATAGAAAGCACTGATAAAACATGTCTTTATCAGTGCTAAAATTATGGCACTAATAAAGACATGTTTTATTAGTGTTGAAATTCTAGCATTGTTAAATACATGTTTTATCAGCGCTCAAAAATGATGATAAAGGTTTAATCATAATAATTTATTTATATTATTATATATATTTATTTATTTATATTTATAATTATGAATAAATATATATTTATTGATAATTATATATATAATAAATATATTTATAAATATTTCTATATATTTATAAATATTTGTATATATTTTTTAATATTTTTATATATATTTATAAATATGTTTATATAATTATATAAATTTATAAAATTGTAAATATAATAAATATTTTGATTTATAATTATAATTATAAATAAATATATTTATAAATATCTATATATAATTATAAATATATATGTATATATATATTTATTAATATATATATAATTATAATAAATGTATTTATTATAATTTTATAATTATTTATATATATATATATATATTAATTATAAATAAATATATAATTATTTAAAAATATTCCTATATAATTATAAGTATATTTATATAATTATAAATAAATATATTTAAAATTATTTCTATATAATTGTAAATATATTTATATAATTATACCTTATGGTCTGCACCACTTTTGACATATTTATATAATTATATATTTATGTCAATATATAAATATATATAATTATAAATATAATAACTATATTTATTATTTAAATATATTTATTATAATTGTATAATTATTTAAATATATATTTATTTATTTATAATTATAATTATAAATAAATATATTTAAAAATTATTTATATATAATTAAAAATATATAATTATAAATATAATAAATATATTTATTATTTAAATATATTTATTGTAATTTTATAATTATTTATGAGAACATAATAATTTTATGAGTATAACATGAATGAATCATACCTAGTAAAGTATTGATCATAAAAAATGAGACGTCACATATATGGAAGCATGAATAAAAAGGGTGTCAATGTATAAATGAACATTCATGAGTCATGAATGCATAATATATGCATGTGTCATCATAATATAGGTAATCATAACATTTGGAACATATCAAATCATCATGTCCACAAATAAACTTATGATCATATAGTGTTAATTATATACTCACATATCAATATATGAACATAAATAATGACAATCATGTCCATGAATATCATCATTATCTCATGATATATATATATATATATTGACTCAATTCATTGGAGACATATATTTATTTAAATATATTATTTATTTATTTATAATTATAATTATAAATAAGTATATTTAAAAAGTATTTATATATAATTATAAATATAATAAATATATTTATTTATTTATAATCTTATAAATAAATTTTTTTAAACATTATATATATATATATATATATATATAAAAGTTGAGGTCAAAGTCTCTTTTTTATTAAACAAAGGAAATGCATCTTTTATATTGGGTAGAGGGAGACCCATTAAATAGCCCGAAAACCTAGGGGCTTGGAAGCCCAGATTATGTGGCATGAAGGCCCAAATTTGGCCCAAAGGCCCATTCTGTGAAAAGTACTCCTATATTACCTGAGATGCTATAGTATCTGCTACAATACCACCACTGCTACAATCCTTGCTACATTACCCGCCGCTACTATAGTGTCGATCGCCGCTACAATAGTGTTGCTACAGGATCTCTGCTATAGTACCGCTACAGTACTGCTACGGTGTCTACGCTCCATGGGATTTGAACACCCAACCTTGGATGCAGTATTATAGGGTGCTTACCACTAAGCCAAACCCCAACTTATATATATTTGAATTATTGAAAAATATATATCAATATATCATATTTATATTAATTATAAACATGTGATTTTTAATTAATGTGTATAAATAAACATTATTTGTGAATATAAATATAATATTTTTATATATATTATAATATTTTTTATTAAAAAAATTATCAATGCTAAGAACAATACTGATAAAGATCAACCTTTATTAGCGTTTTTCACTAGCGCTAATAAAAGTAGGTGCTGATTTTTCACCGATCTCTAATAGTGAGTCCATACCCAAGATGACATCATAAGGTTTCATCATGATGACCAAGATGTCCCGTGTGAAACTCTCTCTATTAAACGATAGCTCGCATTGCTGGTAGATAAGTGATATTGAAGAATTGTACCCAGTTAGAGCCTCCAGAAAAAGTTGTTATGCTAAGATATCAACAAGGAGCTCCAACTCTTACAAAAGGGATACAAAAATTAATGAGTGATTCATGCCCATGTCTACAACTACTAGAGAAAGTGTAAAATAAACACAGATCAAACCTTGTATCATCTTGTGAGCTATCGGGCCATAATCCTCCATGGTTTATAGCTATCCACGACCTCGTTCGTCAGCTCCCTAAGCCTAGAATGGGCCACCTAGTGGTGGTAGTGGAAGTATCTCATGGTGTCTCCCTCCACCGGTAGCTTTTATTGGATCTCCAACTGCTCCTCCTCCAACTCTGCCTCCTCGAGGGTCGCCCTAGCTATGCGTGGGAGAACCCTGATCATGGCGTTATCTCTATCGTGGTTGTCCATCCACTGTATGACTTCCTTCATCTACTCGATGGGTTAGGGAGTCACATTCCATGTAACCATGCCCCTCACATTCATAACATCACCCCTCTCCGGGTTTCCCTGGTCCTCTGCACAGTCCCTAAAATGCATGATCACATGATTGAGTTTGAGCATGTTTATGCCTCCTATGTTGAGACCCTGACACCTATCACCTTCCAATAACTATAGATGACTTGGACCTAATATTCCTACTATTATCACTAGCTTCATAATGTCCCTCTTCTAAAAATATCTCTCCAGAGCTCCCACATAGGTAGGGAGACATAAGTAAACCACGTTGGCCCAAATATCTTTGTGAAGACCCTACTTAAAAACTTTCTCTCCCAAACGAATCCATCTCACACCATGTTGAAATAGTATCGTGTAAGGTCAGTGAACCTCAAAGAATACTCATATAATAACATACTACCCTACTAAAACTCTAGAAGATCTTGAATCTGAACTGATCGTAAGCATGAGGGGTAGTACTCCTCATGAAACAAATGTTGTAAGTTGGACCATGAGAGTGTTGACTCATCATGCATCTGCATGACTAGACTCCACCAGTTACCTACTTCTCTATGAAAAAGATAAACTGTTAGTGCAACCATCTGATTAGTTAGGGTCCGCATGAGCCTGAAGACTTAGATCGCTGACCTAAACCAATCCTCTACTATTTGGGGATTTGGCTCTCCATGGAATCTCTGCAGTCTCTGATGCTATAATTCATAGAGTGAATTAAATATACATGCATCCTTGGCCTTAAATGCTGGTACTAACTACTTCTCAATGGGTGGAGGTGCTTCTACCTACCCACTTGGAGGAAACACATAGTGAGATGACCCTTGAACTGAGGTCTCATCGCTCATTGGGTCATCGACATGATCCTGAATCAGTAACTTGGTTGGCTGTCTTCATGGAGGCATCCTAAAAGTAATTAAGATATACCACAGTTAGATAAACATATATATATAGGAATCTGATTCAAGAAGGGTAGTCAAAGGACTTAATCCTATATGATTCATGTATTATTTCTCCTTGTAACTGATGTCTTGGTATGTTGAGTCGACAAGAAGGTAGTCAAAGACTTTGTGAATGGATTTGTCGACCATTGAACCAACATTGGGTTATCTGGCCTAAAATATACACTCTAGACACTCTGAAACAATTTCTATAAGTTCCCAACCAATCCTCATAAAGGGAAAACTCGAAACACTGTCTTGAGGATGAACTACCTCTGATACCACTCTGTAACAACCCGACCCATCGGGGCTCGTTTGGATTATGGAAGGTCGAGTCTTCACAACCCCAAGCCCACCTATAATAGTCTAGGGGCTGGTGAAAATCAGTGAGAAGGCATAAATATAATGGTAGGTCTTTTCCTAATGAACCTATATGCATGTACCCAACCATCTCCATGCAATAGTGTATAGGAATATAAAGTAAAGAATGTACCATCTAGAGATAAACCATGCATGCAATAAACTATAGGGAATACATTATAGTAAAATAGAATACAACCAAATTGTAAAGGGGTAAAATACATGTCTAATCAGAAATGAAGTCCCAACCTGTTAACAACTGGAAATAAAGAAAGCTGAGAGATTCTAGCACCTGATCTCCAAGCCTGACCACCATACACGGTCAATGCATCCAGGTATCACTATGCTCCACCGTAATCACCGTCGATCTATCAGTCATTTTCATAAGACATGAAAAATGTGAGCAAATCCCATGTAGAGGTGAGTATATACATACCTAGTAGGATGCCCTGAAACTGAAAGGGAGTGATCGAGATATGCAAAAAAATTCATCTTAACCGAAAGAAAGAGGGAAACAAAACCCAACACACTAATATATATATATATATATATATATATATATTCTCAAAAATAAACCCAAATGAGAGAGAAAGGGGATCTCCATCTTATAGCCCAACCAAAGTTGATGAGTAATCCTAAAGCTCCAATGGTCCATAACTGATGGACAACATAAAACATAACCTCGCTATAATATGTGTGGAGGGGTCCGTTCCTCACCATTTCACTCCACAACTAAGGGAGCCACGATCTATGGAGGACCCACACCCCATCAGAACTCGAATAAAGGGGAGTACCCCTCCGTATATAGAGGTCGTGTTCCCTGAATAGGGGAGTACCATCTCTACCTAACTAAATAGTATAGGGGATCCATACCCTGGTGCGATAGGGGATTATATTCCCCATAGATAGAGGAATCACACCATAAATAGGGGAGTACCATCTCTACCTGACTAAAGAGTATGGGGGATCTATGCCCTAGTGTGACAGGGGAGTGCCATCCCCATAGATAGAGGAATCACACCCTAAATAGGGGAGTATCATCTCTACCTAACTAAAGAGTATGGGAAACCTTCACCCTGGTGCGACAAGGGAGTACCATCCATATAGATAGAGGACTCATGCCCTGAATAGGGGAGTACCATCTTCACCTGACTAAATAGTATGGAGGACATGCACCCTGGTGTGATAGGGGATTACTATCCCCATAGATAAAAGACCCACACCCTGAATAGTGGAGTGTCATCTCTACCTGGAATCTCTCTGATGATCATTCCCGATCACTCCCGTCATTGAGAACTTCTTAAGTAAACTTCATACTCGAAACATATTACATCATACCTAAAAAGCCATTATGAATGCCACCATCAAGTTTTATGTGAAAAAACACTTAGGATAGGCTACTCACAGGCCAAAATCCAAGTTCTGAATAAGGATATACAAAAGGTAGAAGATTCACATAGGAGTACACGAAATGTATGGGATCCACATGGTGTTTAGACCCACTTCACTACCTAGATATGTTCTCCCAAGATACAGATCAGAAATCCATGTCTCTATACATGGTGTTTACTATGGGATACACGACGTGTATGGACACTCGGGGTCCTAGACTTGCATCTCATTCCATGTCGTGTATTCCTGCCCATGCTTGTGTACTCTAGTACATGGTATGTCCATCCACACAAGACCCTACGCATGTGTGGCTGGCACATGAATTGGCCACCTGGGCAAGGTAACATAGCATTTAGTCCCACCTACACTACATGTTATATTTAACTTTGCTCAAAACCCTAGCACTGCAACCAGGTGGCCAATTTGTGTAACACAACGTGTAGGCCCACCTATACTACGTGTTATATTTAACTTCACCCAAAACCCTAGCACCACAGCTAGGGGACTACACAGTGTGTATTTTTTCAGACCACATGCCATGTGGTCGGGTTTTTCATAGTTTGAATAGCATAGTTTTCATGTATCTCCAGATCCACTATCGATGCCATGATTACCATCATTTGACCACCCTAGATCGATGGAAAACACATCCGACCATCGATTCCTAACATCCAATGGCTGGATATCGGAATTTGGAGATCCACTCTTAGTTTGTATTGCCTCTCACTGCTGCCCATCATAGCTCTAGGTCTAAGATCCATGAAGCATTACTTTAAAATCATCCCAATCTATCTGAAAATCACTAATCTTGTCATTGTGTGCACATCCATTGTAACATCCCATTAATGATATATGAGGTACATCTTTAACCTCATTGTGGTTTTCCTTTTTGTTGTCTGTATAGGTCTGATAATGAATTGGGAGGATACTTATGATGGTGAAGTCACTGATTTTTTGGACTCTCCACTCTAACTAGTATTTTTTGCAGGATGGAGGAGGATTTCACATCGTGTAATTAGGTTACACAGTGTGTAAGAGTTGTTGGGTGAAATCTGTGAAAGGGATTCACGTTGTGAAAGGTTGCATGATATGAAGAGTTGTTTCACATCATGAATTATTTAAATATCATATTTTCAATCTGAGGTGATGGATTTTTCAGCATACATGAACACCATGGATTTCACAACATGTAAAGGAGTTACACATCTTGTAATTCCCCAATCAGGGAAGTTTTAGGGTGTCGTTCAGGTTTTGGGTGTTCATTCGACCACCTATTCTCTTTTTCTCTCAAAAAAAAGTTCCTCTCTGGTGATTTTTGGAGCATTGTTCATTCTCAATCAATCTGTTCATTGTTTGATCTTCATTGTGATTGTGGTGCATCTCTCCGGGTGAGTGATCTTTCTACTTATTTATTGCTATTAATCGTGGTAGTTCCTTTGGGTTGTGTTATCAGATTAATTGGTCTAAAATTGATGTTTCTTCATGTATTCTTCTAGATTTGTTATGAGATCTCATTCTAGAGGCTATTCCTTTGTTGGTTGTGGTGCGAAAGATGATCATTATTGAGGTGCGTGGGTTTCCTCCTTTTCGCCGACCCCTTGTTTTCTAAATTGGATCAATCTTGAGATGTGAATTGGATTCTAGGGCCTTCATTGATGTCTTTAGGTTTTAGTTGTTGGTGGATCCCATTACGGGCATGTGAGACCTGAGTTTTGAGGTTGGTGTTTCTGTCTCTAGCCTATGTTTATGAACCTTATTACTCCTGTTTTATAAACTGATTTATAAAAGGAATTAGAATAAATGTATTGTGTGTGTTGAAAGGAGCTTTTAAAGAAAAATGGTTTTTCTTATTTTTTTATAAATGGAAAGAAGAGGGGTATTTTAAAAGCATTGAAATGAATTATGAAATGGTTTTGAAATAGTTTTCAAAGCATTGGATTGAATTTTGAAAATGAGAAAATGAGTTACCTTGGGTACTTAGGTGGAAGGTTTATCTTGAGGTTATCATCCATGTTTTGTGATTATCAGGAGGTTTTATCATAGGGCTTTCCTCTGTTTATTAGAATCATTGTTCTAGGGGGATGATATTGACATTGTTAGGGGGTTACTCATGGGGTATTCTTCTTCTTCCTAGGCATGTGTTCTAGGAACTATATTATACACTTGATTGATTGTGGTACAAGTAGTCTTTTAGTATGACCTATAGTGATCCTTGGTGCTGATACCCATGCTTCTACTTTGTATTTCTTTGCTTTCTATTTTTTCCTTGATATGCATGTTTATGCTTATAAAAGATGATATGGAAAATATTCTTTGAAATTGATATACTTTCTTTTGTTTTAGAACTGTGATAATGGGGAAATGTTTACCATGTTTTCTATAAAACTGTCTCACTACTTATCATGTCATGTTTTATTTAAAATGAGCACACAATAATTGTTATACAAAGACTTTTTATAGAACACCTGGGTGGGATCCTATTGATATTGTTATCTCACACCTTCTATACCTCTTCGGTGGTGTGCAGACCTATATATGACTTCCAATACAGGGAAAGGCAAGGCTTCATAGTTAGGTGATGAGGTCTCATGTTAGCTGATTTGGGTAGTTGGTGGTGAGATGGTGGGAGTTCATCCATTCCATCATGTGGAGTAAATGTTTTGTTTTGGTCCTTTGCAGTTGGAATTATCTATTGGAATTTTTGGATACTTTTACAGTCATTTTTTTCTATTATCTTTCTTATAGATATGGCATATATTTATTCGATTTTCATTATTCCTTATTATTTCATGTATATATATTCCACGTGTTTATTCGGGTTGGGAAAAATTGTTCCCTTTGGTTTGTTGTTCAATGATTGGGTGCTTGTCGTCGGCCTGTGGGGATTGGGAACTACCTTCTGGTATGTGACAGATCGGGTCAGGTTCTAGGTTTGAGGGTAACCTAGGTCAGTTCATTATAATTTCATATCAAAAGAGGTATGTCCCCAAGATTCATTATCTTGGGGTGTCTGTTATACTGGAGGTAGGATTGTCAAAACTTGAGAGGTATGTTACAATAAGTGCATGGATATATCTTGTCATGATGAGACTCAAGTTACCATGGGATGTTGGGATATATGTCTATGGTGTTCGGTTTTATTTTGAATCTCAATTTCTAATTATGAGTTTTCTGGTTTGAACTGAGATTTGTTCTATTGTCTGATCATTCTTATGCTTCGGTGTGTGATAGTATTCCTCTGAGACTTCTTCCATGAGTTCCTCAGGAAGGTATAGTTGATGCTCCTCAAGGGAATCCGTCAATGGATCAGAATCTCATCAAAACTATCGTACATTAAGTTTTTATTGTTGATCAAGATGTACCATGAGTTTAGATCACAATTGTTGAGGTACAACTAGGAGCTGGAGGAGAGAGAGATAGATCACAGGAATTCATGTGCGAGAAGCCACCATCCTTTAAAGGAATTAATGAACCTCAAGAGGCGGAGTATTGGCTGGATATGATTGATCAAATCTTCTACTTTATGGAAACACTTGAAAATATCAAGGTAAGTGTGCAATGTTCAATCTCAAGGGTTTAGATAAGCGATTGTGGGATTTTATAGTCCAAGCAGATAGACACATGAACTTGGATTGGAAGGGTTTCAAAACCCTATTCTTCTAGAAGTTGTTCCTAGAGTCCCTGGTGTTGGAAAAGTCTCTAGAGTTATTGTATTTTCAATAGGGATAGCATTTGGTATCAGCATACACCAATCAGTTCGCTGAGCTTGTCTGTTTTGCTCCAGACATGGTGAAGAATGACCAGATAAAGGCTTAGAAGTACCTGCAAGGTTTGCGACCAGATATCATATCATAGGTATTTATGTTAAAACTTTCTACCCATGTAGAGATAGTAGACAGAGATACGGTGGAAGATATGGATATGGTCGGTAAGTTTGGTTTTTCCACCTATTCTCTTCCATCTACTGGAAGTTTTAGTGGTAGGATCATCATAAAAGTGGTGGAGATGGGTCTCGACAGCGAGCCTCCTTCACACCGTCTACTACATCTATCAGTGTGCCTATGAATTGTTATCAGTGTGGAAAGGTCGGACACACAAGACATTCTTTTAATATTCCCGTGAAGACGTGAAATATTTGTGGATGTGTTGGTCACTTACATCACTTCTATCAGGCTATGACTAAGCCTCATTGTGGTCAAGGTTCGTCAGCTCCAAAGGCTACTATGGTGCAGTCAGAAGCTTCAAAGACTACAGGACTCCAACCACAGGTCTTAAGAGTGAATCACTTTCATGCAGTATATGAGTGTCCAATGGAAGTCGATATAGGTCTGAAAATAGTGAGAGGTACTGTCCTTATTTCATATTTCATAGAAATTGATTTATTTGATACTGGTGTCTCCCACTCATTTATATCTACACATTTTGTTGATATTCTTAAACTTTCAATGGAAATTATTTCCTTTTTAATGGAGTTAGCGACACCTCTTGGTAAAAGGACAGATCATGGGTTTCAGTGTCCTTGTTCATTAACAATTACTGATGTGGAGTTAGTCTAGGATTTTCTTGTTCTTTATCTAAATATGTTTGACATCATCATTGATATGGATTGGCTTGTCACTCATTTAGCTGATGTTGATTGTTATCATGGGTGTGTTTTGTTTCTTATTGCTGATGAGAGCTCTCATGTGTTTCAGGGGGAGTGGGACCCGAGGTCTGGTCGTGCAGGACCTTCCCACCCAGATCTTAGGAGTTTGTTTCCTTCTGTTGTGATTGAACTCGATGACATTTATTCCATTGTTGATCTTCTTGTTATTTTTAAGGAATTTTCTGATGTTTTCCCATATGACTTATCTAGTCTTCCTCTAGAGAGATAGGTAGAGTTTATGATTTACCTGGTGCCAGGTACACAACTAATATCAATACCTTCTTATCATATAGAACTAGCGAAGCTAAAAGAGCTTAAGATTCAATTATATAACCTATTAGAAAAAGGTTTCGTTCTCCCTGGTGTTTCACCTTGGGAAGCCCTTGTTCTCTTTTCTAAGAAGGCAGATGGTTCACTTCGTTTGTGTATGGACTATCAGAAGTTAAATCAGGTAATAGTTAAGAAGAAATATCTTTTTCCTTGTGTGGATGATTTGTTTGATCAGTTAAAGGGGGAAGTGGTTTTTAAATATTGATCTTCAATTGGGTTATCACCAGCTTAGAGTTTGGGAGTCTGATATACCGAAGACGGCTTTTAGGAGCAGGTATGGTCATTACAAATATCATGTGATGCCTTTTGGTCTGACTAACTCCCCTACAGTTTTTATGGCTTTGATGAATCATATATTCCATAAATATCTTGACACTATTTTGGTAGTATTCATGGATGATATTCTGGTTTATTCAAAATCAGAGCATGAGCACGAGCACCATCTGAGTTTGGTTCTAGAAATTTTGAGAAGTTACCATTTGTATGGAAAGATTTCAAAATGTAGTTTCTGGATTCAAGAATTAAAGTTCTTAGGGGATAATATTTATGAACATAGCTTATCAGATGATCCTGAGAAAGTGAAGGTTGTATGGTATTATAAGGAACCATACAATTTCTTTGAGATACGAAGCTTCCTTGGTCTTACTGGATACTACTGATGGTTTGTTAAGTATTTATCTAGGATGGTGTCACCTTTGGATGATTTTACCATGAAAGAGGTGAAATTCACATGGGATGCAAAGTGTCGGTCTTATTTTGATGAATTTCAATGACTTATAACATTATCTTCTATTCTAATCTTACTTGATCCCGGTAAGGGGTGAGTGATGTTTTGTGATGCTTCTAGTACTAGTTTGGGATACGTGCTTATACAGGATGACCATGTGGTAGCTTAAAGCTCTCATCATCTTTGACCACATAAGATTAATTACTCCACTCATGATTTAGAGCTTACTACGGCTATGCATGCACTTAAATTTTGGCAGTACTATCTTTTTGGGGAGAGGTTCACGATATTATTTGATCATAAGAGTTTGAGTTATATCTTTTCTTAGAAATACTTGAATCTCAAACATATAAGATGGTTAGAATACCTTCAGATGTTTGAATTCAATGTCGCCTATACCCCAGGGAAGGGAAATATCACTGCAAAAATTCTTAGTAGGAAAGTACAGTTGCAGGCTATTTTGGAATCGAAGGATGAGTGGAACCTTATGGGGATTTTCGTTCAGTTGCACATAGATGCTCAGGAGAATGTTTCAGGTATGGTTCTGACCAGTATTCAATTATCATCATCTCTCTTGAAGTCTATTTTGTAGAGTCAGCGTCAGGATGATGAGTTTAGTAAAATTTGAGAAATTATTTATGGTGGGTAGACTGTTTCTGGTTGGTCTCTCTCTTTAGATGGTATTCTCAACTTTGGGAAGTGGGTAGTTGTCCCAACATCTATAAGGAGTTTATTCTTATTTAATTGTCACGGCTCTTCATGGTCCATTCATACATCACTAAGAATATGTATTATGACATGATACAATGATTCTGGTGGTTAGTTATGAAGCATGGCATTACAGATTATGTGTCCCACTGTTACACCTGCCAATAGATAAAGGCAGAGCACTTGAATCCCTTTGGTTTTCTTCAGCATCTTCTGATGATGGTATGGAAATGGGATGAGGTATACATGGATTTTTTTTGTTGGATTACCATGGACTCCCCAAGGTAGGAATTCTATCTAGGTAGTTATTTATTGGTTAACGAAGTCTTCTCATTTCATTCCAATCAAGGATACCACTAAGGTTGAAGATATGAGTAAGTTGTATGTGTAGGAGATTGTGAGGTTACATGAGAGTCATTCTACCATTATTTCAGATAGGGGTCCTAGTTTTACCTCTAGGTTCTAGAGGAGTCTCCAAGAGGTGATGGGAATTTAGTTCAAGTTGAGCACAACTTACCATCCACAAACAGACGGTCAGACGGAGCAAGTAATTCAGATCCTAGAGGATATGCTTTGTTCTTGTGTCTTCGATTCTGGTGGATCATGGAATAACCATCTGGTACTGGTTGAGTTGGTTTATAACAATAATTATTAGTCATCGATCATAATGGATCCCTTTGAGTCATTGTATGGTCACCCATGCAGATCACCTCTTTGTTGGGATGAGGTAGGCGAAGTATCTTTAGTTGGACCAAGTTTGGTTCAGGAGACATCCACAAATATTACGAATGTACATCGACATCTGGTTACAACCCAGAGTCAATAGAAATTGTATGTGTATTGGTGACATCATTCTTTAGAGTTTTCCATTGGTGACTGGGTTTTCTTGAAATTTTCTCCTCGGTTGGGTCACCATTGGCTTAGAAAACAAGGAAAGTTGGATCCGAGATATATTGGACCATTTGAGGTCACTGAGTGACTCAGACAGGTTTCTTATCAGTTAGTATTTTTGGTTCAGTTGATAGGTATTCATGTTGTTCTCTACATGTACTAGCTTATAAAGTATCATCTTGATCCCGCTCACATTTTGAGTTGGTAATAAATTGAGTTAGATCCATATGCTTCTATTTTGGAGAAACCAGTTGAAATTGTTGACTCTAAAGTGAAAGTATCGCATGGGAAGTCAATTCCATTGGTCAGATTTCTATGGAAACACTGATCAGATTCTCATGAGAATTGGGAATGTGAGTCATTGATGAGGGATCATTGGGATCATCTTTTTCCAGGGATTACATATTCCACATGACTTCTTGAGGATGGAAAGTCTTTATGGTGGTGAGTTTGTAACATCCCATTATCGATCTGTCAGGTACTTCTTTAACCTCATCATGGTTTTCATTTTTGTTGTATGTATAAGGATGAGAATGGATTAGGAGGATACCTATGATGGTGAAATCATGGATTTTTTATACTCTCAGCTTTAACCAGTCTTTTATGTAGGCTGTAGGAGGATTTCATGCCTTGTAACTAGGTTACACGATGTGTAAGAGTTATTGGGTGCAATCCATGAAAGGTATTCATGTTCTAAAAGATTACACAATGTGAAGAGTTGTTTCTGTTGGACTTCTCTTATTTTAATGCTCACAAATCATGTAAATCATGTAAATCATGTTTAAATATTATAAATAATGATTAATCTTGTTCTATTATGTTTTATTATGATTATGTTTAACCTTAATCCATTTTGTGAGTATTACTTCTCAAGCCAAATGGTAGATATTTGAATAAGTATAAGACACTGTTTCTGTGATCAAATTGTCTCACCAGTTAGTTTGGAAATTAAGAAAGGACCTGACATTGTTGCATCACCAACCATTCCATAATTCTCGTAAAGCCAGTAACACCAGTTCTATGACACCGTAACAAGGAACCATTTAGAAGTTTGACAAAGGACAAGATACCGTTTTTGTGACACCGTAGCCATGCTACCAGTTTCAGAATTTACAAAGGACCAGACAACGTAACCATGCTACCGGTACCAGAAATTGAAAAGGACCAGACATCGTAACTATGCTACCGGTTCTAGAACTCATGAAGGAAGCCATTGCTGACTGTGGCACCGCTTCTGACTCACTGTGACTATGGAACCACTCCTCTCTCACCACCAACTATGACATTGTTACTTACTTAAAAAAATTCTATCTTTTTCAATTAAATTTAAAATTTGATCCTAACGGTCATATTTGAGTCATTTAATGACACTGAAATAATTGATGATCTTTTGTAGACATAAAACCTGATAGTAGGAGGTACGAGGTGTGGATATCATTATCCTTGTCGGCCATAACACAAGCACCCAAGATAAAATACAAGGTGGCGCATGAGCTGAAAAAAAAGGTGTCAAGAAAGAGATGGTTGAAAGATATGTTAGATAAGAACACACATGCATGCAAGAACACACAGAAGAACACATTAGTAACTCTAATTTTTATGCTAGTTGTATTGTTGTGGATCAAACTGTGAACATCCTTGCAGCACTAACTCAAATAATAATAAGTGCTACGAAGAGTTACATAAAAACTCACTGGAAACCAGAACACATAACTCACGATACTCTGTTTTTTAGTCTACTTTCAGAAGAGGAATCAAACATCAAATATACTACATAATAGAAGTCCATATATACATAGAACAACATTCAAAGCATTTCTAATCCCTTATTATTATATTCTACTCTATTGTGTGCTATTTTATTAATCTTTCGAGTGGTGTATGTATCTGTACTAAAAATACACATTGTCTCCTGCACTGAATTGGAGGATATAAGATATCCTCACATAAATATATTTTTTACACCTTGTTTCACCCACATATATCTGTGGAAGAGGTATTGTGTGACCTAACTGTTATATTTCCCACGTAGAATTGTGGTTGAGGTCTTGTGACTTGGATAGTCCTATGTACTATTGTGTAAACCCTGATCTAGGGTGTGGATCAAAACTTTATATATATTTTTCTTGGTGGCAAGTGATCACAAAGTGGAGTGGATTAGGTCTCAGCTTGAGACTGAACCAATTGTTTTAATCTACTGTGTTTTCAAATTTAGTTTACTCTATTTTTAACTCATATTTCAGAAAACTAAGTGTCACTTTGATAGTTAGTCTTGGATAGTGTTTATAATTGTTTTGGTTTAGTAAATTGGTTTCAAAGGTTATTTCAATCTTTCAGGTTGATATAACTTAGAAGTAACCAATATCTTGAGAAATTAATTGAACAGTCAAACTATTATAAACTTACTACTTTGATTAAATATCATGTGTTGTTTTTAAATTGGGGGATATTTAAATAAATTTTTTAACATAAATTTTTATAGGAACTCAATTCACCCCCCTCTTGAGTGTCCTACTCTGACTAACATTTGGTATCAAATGTTGTTTTTAAACTGTTATTTTCAAAGGTTTTAAAGCTTTTTAAAATATTTTCAACTATGATTTAGTTGTGTTTTAAAGATCTATAAATTTATAGATCTTTAAAATATAGCCTTTAATCTTTATTATGGATAATATATAGGAAGGTTTTACTGCCAACAGACCTCCCTACTTTAATGGAATAAATCATGCTCAGTGGAAAATTAAAATGAAAATGCACTTAGAAAGTATGGGCTTTGATATATGGATAGTAATAGAAGATAAATATGAAATACCAAAAACTCCAAGAACTACATGGAGTGATGCTACAAAAGTTTATTATAGTAATAATTGTAAAGCTATTAATGCCTTGTTTTGTGCTTTAGGGGATGAACAATTTAATAGAATGTTTTCTTGTAAATCTGCCTATGAAATTTGGGATGCCTTAGCTGTCTCACTTGAAGGAACTACTAATGTTAAATAAATGAGACTTAATACCTATAATATTAAGTATAATAACTTTAAGATGAATCCTGATGAACCCATTTATAATATGTATCTCAGGTTTAATGAAATAGTCAATACAATGAGCTCTCTTGGAAAGCTAGTGGGTGCCAAAGAACAAATCATGTGGCTAATCCGATGTCTAATAGAAAGATGGAGAGGAACCCCTATATCAATTAGATAATCCTATTACATCAGTAAGTTTCCAGTCAAGGAGAGGATAGGTAAATTGATGATGTATAAGGAAGAGTTAAAGGTAAACAAAGAGGAAGAGAATTAACCAAAGAGAAAGTTAGTGTCTTTCAAAACCACTAATTCCAAAAATAAATAAAATTAAAGGATATAGACTCATTATGATAGTACAAGTAATGATGATTCACTATCAGACAGTGATGAGGAAATGGCTCAACTAGACAGAAGGTTTAAGAAGTTTTATAGAAGGAAGAAATTATTCAGGAATCCCAGCTATAAAGGAAAGTATGATCAGAAGGGAAACTGGAAGGACTAGAAAAGGAATGAGAACTCAAATGAAATATACTGCTATGGATGTAAGAGAAAAGGACATGTAAAGGCTGAAAAGGCCAATATGTGTTTCATGACAAACACATCTAAGGAAAGTTGTTTGAAGAGATCCTGTAGAATTCTATGGTACTTGGATAGTGGATGTTTAAGACAAATGATAGGGGATTACTCATGCTTCAAGAATCTGATAAATATTATGGTGGACATGTCACTTTTGGTGACAATACTAAAGGAAAAATAATTGGCCTTGGCCAGATTGGTAACTCTAACTCAGTTTTAATTTCCAAAGTACTTTTTTTTATGGATTAAAATACAATCTAATTAGTATCTATCAGTTGTTCAATGATGGTTTCAATGTTAAATTTGAAAATGATGCTTGAAATGTTTTTAATTCTAAAAATGAATTAGTATTTTCTACTTTTAGAAATAAAAAATTTTATGTTGTTAACTTAGATTATTTAGTTTCTCAAAATGTTTCAGGATTAAGTGTCTTTTACAAAGAGTCTTGGATTTTTCATAGAAGACTAGGACACTATAATATACACTCCCTTAGAAAGATTACTAGAAAAGTTTTAGTCAAGGATCAACCTAAAATTGAGTTTCTAAATGACAAAGTATGTAATCCTTATCAAAAGGGTAAACAACACAAAATCTATTTCAAACTAAAGAAATAAGTTTCAACTTCTCAACCTGTCGATTTGGTTCACATGGACTTGTTTAGACCATATATAGTTTCAAGTCTTAATGGGAAGCACTATGTCTATGTTCTTATTGATTACTATTCTAGATATACTTGTACCTTTTTCTTAGCTCACAAAATTGAAGCTTGTTATCATTTAACCAAGTATGCTAAAATAGTAGAGAACCTCAGTGGTCTTAAAATTAAAACCCTAAGAAGTGACCATGGCCATGAGTTTGAAAACCAAGAGTTTGAATCTTTTTTCTCACAAAATGGTTATAGTCATAACTTCTATACCCCTAGGAAACCTCAAAAAAATGGTGTTGTAAAAAGAAGAAATAGAACCTTATAAGAAATAGTAAGAACCATGCTCAATGGATATGACCTAACTATCTACTTTTGGGTTGAAGCTATCAATATATCTTGCTATATTATTAATAGAGTCTTAATCAGACCAATTCTTAAGAAAACCCCCTATGAGTTGTGGAACAATAGAAAACCCAAAGTTAATTACTTCAAAGTTTTTGGTTGAAAAGTTTATATTCTAAATAATAAGGAAAATATTGAAAAAAATTCATCCAAAAGAAATAAATTAATCTTTATAGGTTATTCAATATCTATTAAATCCTATATAGTATTTAATAAAGGAACCAAATGTGTGGAAGAATATGTGTATGTAAAATTTGATGAAATATATCCACATGAACCCAAGACCTCTCTAGAAAACCTTGAGGATGATGTGTCAAATCTGGAAATAAATGAAAAATATTATGATCCAACAGTTAAGTAATCTGTAAAATAATCCATTTCTTAAAATTCTCTAGATTCTAGTCATGATGAACCTGAACATGTTGAAGAATATGAAATCGCTAGCCCTTATTTTCTAGATCTATTAGAACCCTTAAGAACCATCCTTTAGATGCTATTTATGGAGACTTGGATAAAGGAACTCGGACCAGAGCTTCTCTAAGAAATCAGGTTGAACATCAGGCCTTCTTGTCACAACTTGAGCCTAAGAACATTAATGAGGTAATCAATGATGAATTTTGGGTGATGGCTATGCAAGAAGAATTAAATTAGTTTGAAATAAATAAAGTCTGGAAACTAGTGGATAGACCTAAAGACGCCTTGACTATAGGCACTAAATGGGTGTTTAGGAATAAAGTAGATGAATCTGGTGATATTGTAATAAATAAAGCAAGATTAGTTACACATGGTTATATTCAAGAAGAAGAGATAGCTAATGAGGAAACTTTTGCATCAGTTACTAGACTTGAATCCATTAGAATATTTCTTACATATACAGCACATCTAAATTTCAAACTATATCAAATGGATGTTAGGAGTGCATTCCTGAATGGGTATATAGTTGAGGATGTTTTTATTTAACAACCCCTGGTTTTACAAACCCTCATTTTCCAATTTATGTTTTTAAATTAAAAAAAACTTTATATGGTTTAAAACAAGCTCCAAGAGCTTGGTATGATATACTAAGTAGTTTTCTTTTTTCTAAAGGATTTAAAAAGGTATAGTTGATCCTACTCTCTTTATAAAAAAAATTTAAAGATGTTTTAGTTGTTTAAATTTATGTTGATGATATTATTTTTGGATCTTCTAAAAATTCTTTATGTGTTGATTTTTCAAAGTTGATGCAAGATAAATTTGAAATGAGTTTGATGGGAAAACTAAAATTATTTATTGGATTTAAAATCTTTCAAAATAAGGAAGGTATTATTTTGAATCAAAGTAAATATACTAAATATCTTCTAAAACATTTTGGTTTGGATAGTACTGAAAGTATTGATACTCCTATGACCACCACCTGTAAATTGGATCTTGATGAAAATGGTAAATTTGTTGATCAAACCACTTACAGAGGAATGATTGGAATTTTACTCTAATTAACTACTAGCAAGCCTGATATCATGTTTAGTGTGTGTATGTGTGCTCATTTTCAAGAAAATCATAAAGAGTAACATCTTATTTCTGTTAAAATAATTTTTAAATACCTCAAACATACTACCAACTTAGGGTTGTTCTATCCTAGAGAATAATCATTTGATCTAGTTAGCTATTCAGATTCTAATGTTAGCGGTTGTAAGTCAGATAGAAAAAATCACCTCTAGAATATGTTACTTTTTGGGAAATTCACTAGTATCATGGTGTAGTAAAAAGAAAAATCATGTTGCGTTGTCTATTTTCAAAGCTAAATACATAGTTTTTGGTAGTTTTTGTGCTTAGATTTTGTGGATGAAACACGCTTTTCTAGATTATGGATATCAATTTAGACATATCCTTATAAATTGTGATAACACAAGTGCTATTAAAATCTCTTGGAATCATGTTTCTTATTCAAGAACAAAACATATTGATGTAATACATCACTTTTTGAGAGATCGTTATCAAAAGGGTGATATTAATTTATAATTCATTGTCATTGAACATCAGCTTGCTGACATTTTCACTAATCTATTAAATTCTGAAAAGATGAGTTACATCATACATGAATTAGGAATGATCATCCTTGAGTGACCAGTTTGTTTTATCATGTTTGTTGTCTCATGTTTGTTGTCTCATTTTTTTTTGTCTCATGTTTGTTGTCTCGTGTTTTTTGTCTCATGTTTGTTTTCTCATGTTTATTGTCTCACTAGTTACGGTTGCACTGTTTAGAGTCACACCACAATGTTGACACCGTGACTGCTTGTTCTGGTCACACCGTTATGACTCAGACTTCTATTTTTTATAAATATTTTTACTGTATTTCTGTATTGATTATTTTATTTCTTTTATACTGCATTTTTTTATTTTTCGATGTTTGAACTCCCTAAATGATAAAAACCCAGTCTTTTTCACTTCTCTCTTTACTCGTACTCTCTACTCCCAAAACTAATCTCTTTTCTCTCAAACTCCTCGTCTTTCTTGAGCCCGCATTGAATGCCTAGGATGAAGTTTCCATCTTCATCGTCTCCTAGAAAGCATTAGTCTTCAAAGAAATAGAAAAAGGATCTGATTACCATGCCCAAGAAACTGCTAAACCTAGGTCTTGAGGATTATACAGTCGTTCCAGAGAAAGAAATTTGTGCGAAGTGGCTCCTGTCAAGTAAGTTGATTGTTCTAAAAGTCTCGAAAGAACGGGGATGGTTAGAGTGGTTTAAAAAGAGAAAATACCTATCTATCTAAAGATTGTTTTTGATTTTTATCATTATGTTCAATTCACTTTCAACTCTAAAGATGATTTTTTGGTTAGAAACTGGGTGAATGGATAGAGATGTACCATTTATCTGAGGTTGTGGGTTTCCTTATTATGAATACCACATGAAGGAATTTTTTAGGACTATCAAATAGGTCCTCCTCTTACAAGTGATTTATTTATCCTATAAGAGGCTCTGGGTAGTTTGACTGGAAATAAAAAAGAAAATAAGTCCTATTGTTGTTGAACTAGATGGAGAGAATCGGTTGTTGTTTAAGTTTATTCAACACCTAATATGTCCAAGGAAATGAGACTTTTCCACTCTCATGTATCGAGATATGTTTTTGATACATCTTCTAAAGAATGGTCACAAAATTAATTTGTGTAAGTACATTATCCTTAACATTTGTGACATGATCAAGACAACATCAAAGTCAACCTCCTTATTTTATTCAAGGTTTATATTTGCTATGATACTAGCCAAAGGTGTGGTTGGTAAGAATGAATAAGTAGTTGAATATTATGATTTTTTTATATCTAAGGATACATGCAGACGAATGAAGATCAGTTGGAATCCATGGAAGAGATCATGGGTTGAAGATAATGACAAACGGTATGAGGATTTTAATCCTGTTGAGAATCCTTTAAGACCTAAGGATGTATTTGATCCTGGTTTAGAATTTGATGAAATTGTAGAATACTTAGACAAAGGAATATATTTTTATGGAACTGAAGGAGAAAAAAATATGCTAATGAAGGTGAAGCAATTATGGAAGAATCTCATGAATCTTTTCAAACGGTTCCCTCTAGATAATCTCCTATCTCTAAAGGTGATGAAGATGTAGGTATGAAGGGTAAAGTTGTTGATAAAAGTAAAGTTGCTAAAGAAGAATAAGAAAATGATACTATGTAAGAACATGATACTGCTGAGAAAAAAACAGAGGAAGAACATATAGAAATAGAAGTGATTTTATCTACTGAAGAAATAATGGAGGAAGCTTTTCAATTAGCTAGAGATGTGGTTGAATCTGATAAATCAGAGGGTGTGGAAACTGGTCAATAGATTGAGTCTCTTGATCCTCCAATAGATGCATCTGTTTAGGGGGATAAAAACCCCAGCTTAGAAAGTATTGAAGTGACAAACCTTGTGGACTCAAGTTTAGTGGATACCTGGTACGGGTTTCCATGGTATTTTGATGTTGATGAGTCTCAATAAATCTCAGTTAAGGGTTTGGATATTTCAACTATGTTTTAGCTCAAACCACTCATTTTTAAGGATCTATAACTTGTCTTTGTTCCTTCTCCTAAACATTCTCAAGATAATCATAATTATTTAAGTAAATCATATCTGAAAGTTTTTAGAGAAAATTTGTTGTCTAGTTTTGAGAATCTCATGAAGTCGCAACCTGCCCCTATGACCAGTCTCAGTGAAAGGGATGTTGAATTTATTCTGGATAAAATCATATGGAAAATCCAACCAAAGATGATTCATGAGATTCAAGAAGTATAGATTGAAAACAAGCAGTTGAGTGTTGAGGTGAAATCTTTGAGATCTATGGTTGAGGAAATGAATAAAGACTTACAACTTGTTCAAGCTCATGTTTCTCATATCAGTGAGGATGATGCTGATAAGATCCCAAAGAAGGTTGTATCTATGATTCATCCCATCTTGATTACTATATATGAAAAGTTGGTTGAGAACAACACCAAAATAGAAAATGAGATGTGTGGGCTTGTCTCTAGAATCAATAATCTAACCACTGAGTATAAAGGATGTTTACAGACTATTCTAAAACAGCTTAATTATCTCACATCAGCTGTTTCTGCTCCATCTACTTCTACTCATCCATCTCAGCCTTTGTATAGTGAAAGGATCAAATCAGTATTTAGAGAAGAACTTTAGTCTGTGTTGAGTGTTACTGACCATGAGAGTCTCTCTACAATCATTAAGAACAGTGACCATGTGCTTGACCTAGTAAGAGTTCACTCAAAAATTTCCACTGATGATCAAGAAGAAATCTCTAAGAAAGTGGATTACTACTTCAAGAGGATATATTCCAAGCATGAGTTGACCAACCATTTCAAGTATCTTGTAGAGAATTTAAAGCTTCCTCCTATAACTCAAGCTTTCAAAAATCAAGTACAGAAGCTCCAGGACATCACACCTACTCTAGAGAAATTCATGGAAAATAAAGATGACTTTGAGAAGGCCATGCAGTATGGTGGTGAAATCATCATATATTTTATCAATATATTGAATCCTTATATACATGTTTAGATCATAGACGTCATGGATCCTGCAACAGCTCCTTTTAGGATTGGTCTACCTCTTTCCACCTATCCTTCTTCCTCCACTTCATTTACCCCTGCTATAATGTTTGTCTCTCAGTATCTGAGCCAAATAAGACCTATCATTGTTGAAAAATATTTTCCTAGGTCTTACACTAGACCAACCCTTGACTATTATATCATTAAAGGAGTGAACATACATTCCCTTACTACTGCTTCTACCACCTCTTACTTCTACTCTTGTTGTCTATGACAAGGATAAAGTGAAGGTTGTAGAATCTGAAGAGAAGTCAAGGATAATTTTTGATAGGGCTATGATGTATTCACTTTTTATGATTATACCTAAACTCTATTTTTATATTCAATTAAACGTGATATCTCTCTTTTATTCACTTGTTGGTTTCATTTAGTGTTTGTTTTCTTACTATCTTTTTGATAATCCCAAAAGGGGGAGAAATAAGAACTGGCTTTTAAGAATTTATGGGAAAAGAAAATTTATGGGATAAGAACTAAATTTATGTTATTTGTTACATATATTCTCTAATACCTTGATATGATAAGAAATTTTTTTATTCCTTTCTAAAATGTATGACTTGTAAATTCCATGATTTGTGATCATCAAAAAGGGGGAGATTGTTGGAATCCTCTTGTTTTAATGCTCACAAATCATGTAAATCATGTAAATCATGTTTAAATATTATAAATCATGACTAATATTGTTCTGTTATGTTTTATTATGATTATGTTTAATCTTAATCCATTTTTTGAGTATTACTTATTAAGACATATGGTAGATATTTGACTAATTATGAGACACCATTTCTGTGATAAAACTATCTCACCAATTAGTTTGGAAATCGACAAAGGACCTAACACTGTTACACTGCTAACCATTCCAGAATTCTCACAAAGTTAGTAACACCGGTTCTATGACACTATAACAAGACATTGTTCATAAGTTTGACAAAGGACAAGATACCATTTTTGTGACACCATAACCATGCTACTGGTTCCATCGCAAAGGACCAGACACCGTAACCATGTTATTGGTTCTAGAAATTTCAAAGGACCAGACATTGTAATCATTCTATCAGTTCCATCACTACTGGAAAAATACCCTATACCAACGGTTTGGAACTGTTGGTATAGGCCTACAAACCATTGGTATAGCCTATACCAACGGTTTGGAGCACCGTTGCCAAGTAATCCGTGAGGATAGGCTTATACCAACGGTTTTGGGAAAACCGTTGGTATAGACCTATACCAATGGTTTTGAAAACCATTGGTATAAGTAATAATATGAAAATATATACCAACGGTTCCATAAAACCGTTGGTATATGTAATTCAAAAAATAATCATCCACTTGGTTTTGATCCCAGCACCCCCCCGTTTGTGATTGAACGACCTAAATTACTTTTGTGAACATAATTTCATAAATATATATATATATATTATCATAAGTATTTTAAAATTTGATTTATTTAATGTCCTCTATAAGAAGATTCCATTAAAAATACACGTACCTATACTAACAGTTCTCAAAACCGTTGGTATGGACCTATACCAACAGTTTTGAGAACCATTGGTATAGGTCCATATAAGTGACCTATACCAACGATTTTGGCCAAACCGTTGGTATAGTTCCCCGATATACCAACGGTTTTTCCAAAACTGTTGGTATAGGTCAATATAAGTGACCTATACCAATGGTTTGCCCAAAACCGTTGGTATATATCATATTTCCAATAGTGCCGAACTCGCAAAGGAAGTCACCGCTGACTGTGGCACCGCTTCTGAGTCACCATGAATGTGGCACCGTTCCTATCTCACCACCAACTATGACATCGTTCCTTAATTAACAATTTTTATATCTTTTTCAATCAAATTTAAAAGTTGATTCTAATGGTCATATTTGAGTCATTTAATGACACTAACATAATTAATGATATTTTGTAGACATGACACATGATAGTACAAGGTACGAGGTGTGGAGATCGTGATCCTTGTTATCCATAACACAAGGACCCAATATAAAATACAAGGTGGCACACAAGCTAAAAAAAGTGTCAAGAAAGAGACGACTGAAAGAGATGTTAGAGAAGAACACACATAAGAACACACGAAGAAATCTAATTTTTTTTGCTAGATTTATTGATGTGGATCAAAATGAGAACATCCTTGCAGCACCAACTCAAATAAGAATAAGTTCTATGAATAGTTACACAAAAACTCACTGGAAACTAGAACACAGAACTCACGATGCTCTGTTTCTGAGTCTTCTTTCAAAAGAGCACCTAAACATCAAATCTGCTACATCCTAGAAGTCCATAGCTGTATAGAAAAACACTCAGAGCATTTCTAATTCCTTCTTATTATATTTTTCTCTATTGTGTACTATTTTATTAATCTTTCGAGTAGTGTGTGTATCTATACTAAAAATACACATTGTCACCTGCACTGAATTGGAGGATACAAGATATCCTCACACAAATATTTTTTTTACACCTTATTTCACCTACTTATAACTGTGGAAGAGGTCCTGTGTGACCTGGCTATTATATTTTCTATGTAGAACTGTGGTTAAGGTCTTGTGACTTGGATATTCTTGTGTACTATTGTGTAAACCCTGATCCAAGGTGTGGATCAAACCTTTATATATATTTTTATTGGTGTAAGGTGATCATCAAGTGTAGTGGATTAGGTCTCGTCTTGAGACTAAACCACTTGTTTTAATCCGTTGTGTTTTCAAATTTAGTTTACTCTATTTTTAACTCAAATTTTAGAAAACTGAGTTTCACTTTGATAGTTAGTCTTGGATAGTGTTTATAACTATTTTGGTTTAGTAAATTGGTTTCAAAAGTTATTTTAATCTTTCTGGTTGATATAACTGAGAGGTAATTAATCTAGAAATTAATTGAACAGTCAAACTATTATAAACTTACTACTTTGATTAACTAACCTGTTTTGTTTTTAAATTGGGGGGGTCTTTAAGTAAAGTTTTTAATAGAAATTTTTATAGGAACCCAATTCACCCCCATATTGAGTGTCCTACTCTGACCAATAGTTTCACATTGTAAATTATTAAATATCATATTTTTAATCTGAGGTGACAAATTTTTCAGTGTACTTGAAACCATGGATTTCATGACATGTAAAGGAGTTACATGTCGTGTAATTCCCTGATCAGGGAAGTTTTAAGGCACTGTTTGGGTTTTGGGTGTCCATTCGACCACTTGTTCTTCTTTTCTCTCAAACCAAAGTTCTTCTTCAGTGATTTTTTGAGACACCATTCCTTCTCGATCAATCTGTTCAGCGTTCTATATTTATTGCGGTTGCGGTGCATCTCTCTGGGTGAGTAATATTTTTGATTCTTCATTTCCATTGATCGCAGTAACGCCCATGGTTTGAATTATTGGATTCATTGATCTGAAATTGGTGTTTATTTGTGTATTCTTCTAGATCTATTGTGTGATATTGTTCTGGAGGCCATTCCTTTGTTGGTTGAGGTACGAAGGGTGTTCGTTCTTGTGGTATGTGGGTTTCCTCCTTCCCGCAAACCCCTTTTTTCTATATTAGATCAATCTTGAGATGTGGATTGGATTATAGGGTCTTTATTGATGTTGTTGGGTTTTCATTGTTGGTGGATCCCATTGCAGGCATGTGCGACCCGAGTTTTGAGGTAAGTGGTTTTGTCTCTAGCCTATGTTGATGAAACTTATTGTTTATGTTTTATAAACTGATTTATAAAAGGAATTGGCATGATTGTTTTTTGTGTGGTGAAAAGTTTTTTTAAAGAAAAATGGTTTTTTCCCTGGTTATTGATAAATGGAAAGAACAAGGGTATTTTCAAAGCATTGAAATGGATTATGAAATGGTTTTCAAAGCATTGGATTGAATTGTAAAAATTATCACATGGGTTACCTTGGGTACTTGGGTGTAATATTTATCTTGAGGCCATCGTCCATGTTTTGTGATTATCAGGAGGCTTTCTCATGGGAATTTCCTCTATTTTCTAGGCCCGTTGTTATAAGGGGATAATATTAACATTGTTAGGGGTGGTTTACTCATGTGGTATTCATCTACCTCCTAGTCATGTGTTTTAGGAACCAAATTGTTCACTTGATTGATTGTGGTACGAGTAGTCTTATAGTCTAACCTAGAGTGACCCTTGATGCTGATAGTTATGCTTCTGCTTTTTATTGCTTGTATTTCTATTTTAGCCTTGATATGCATGTTTATGCTTGTGAAAGATGATATTGAAAATATGTTTTGAAATTGATATACCTACTTTTTTTAGAACTGTGATAAAGGGGAAATGTTTACCATGTTTTCTATAAAACTATTTTACTGTTTATCATGCCATATTTTATTTAAAATGAGAATACATTAATTGTTATAAAGATACTTGTTATGGAACACTTGGGTGGAATCCTATTCACCCTGTTAGCTTACACCATGCACACATCTTCGGTGGTGTACAAACCTATGTATGTCTTCCAATGCAGGGAAAGGTAGGGCACCGAAGTGAGGCGGTGAGGTCTCATGTCAACTGAGTTGGGTAGTTGGTGGTGAGATGGTGGGACTTCATCCATGCCATCATGTGGAGTAGTTGTTTGGTTTTGGTCCTTTGTAGTTGGAGTTGTCTCTTGGAGTTTTTGGATACTTTTACAACCGTTTATTTCCACTATCTTTCTTACAGTTATGACATATATTTATTGGATTTCCATTGTTCCTTATTTCTTCGTGTATATATATTCCATGTGTTTGTTGAGGTTGGTCAAAATCGCTCCCTCTGATTTATTGTTCGATGCTTGGGTGCTTGTTGTCAGCCTATGAGGATTAGGAATTCCCTTCAGGTATGTGATGGATTGGGTTGGGTGTTAGGTTTGAGGGTAACCCAGGTCAGTTTATTACATTCGCTACAAATTTGGGGGTTTGATCATGCTTGAAATTTCCCTGAAAAATTTGAATCATGACCACATAGGTCAACGATGAAGAACGCGAAGAACAAATGGGGGAAATGCACAAGAATAAGGGAAAAACCATCATTTGTTGAGCGTTCCTGACCAAAGATCACATGAACATGGATGATTAGGGTGAAATAATGAAATGAAAAAAAATAAATCTAATAAACAATTTAATTTGTTTAATGGGATCATGTGAAGGGTGTGAAAACACAGATCAAGAATAGCAGATAAAATTCATGCTTAAAAATTTAATCAAATAGGAGAAAACAAAAATTGATGATCACTACCTCTATTATAGATCAATCATTGGTGAATAATACATTCTCTAGTAAAAAGGAAGACCCACTGTGTGTGTTACCCGTTGATCCACCTTGATCTGAGCATCGTTCGTCATTCGATGTCGATCCGCCAATGAAGAGCACTCTCCTCCTCCTCTTAGATCTAGTAAGGGTTATGTGTCTAACCCTTGGAAATTTTTTATAATATGGTATTTATAGAATATTTTAACTAGGTAATTTTATAAAATAAATAAATATTTTTTTTATTTTAATTAAACGCACCCGCCAACGGCTGCCTTATCGGGACGTCTCGTGCCGACTAGCCATAGGTCATGCCTAGGGTAAACCCCACATCCTGGAATCAATCGTGGTTTCAGATTTCATATCTGATGATCTATTTAATAGTTATTATACCTTTTTAGGAAAACTACGCACACATGATATTAATATATTTAATATTTTTTACAATATCAATTTCGGGCTCATCGGACCTTCAAATCTCATGTCATCTTAGCACCTGACTCCGAAAATATTCCTTAATATATTTAAAAGTATAACAATGAAAAAAAGGGTCACTACATTCACTCATATTGAATCCAACTCCTTCTTCATTTCTAACTCCCACCTTCCGGAATCACCGAGAGCAATTGCTTTCTACGGCTTTCTAGTTCTCTCGCATATGTTAAAATTAAGAAACTAAGATCATATCTATACATTTGCACTGATTTTATAATACTTAAATATCTTCACCAATTCACATGTGATTTAGATTCCTTCATAACTGTAACTTCCAAACCTTCACCTTCCAGAACTCTTGAGAATGCTTCATTAATTCCTGAGCTTAGAGGTATGTCTTTTATTAGTTAAACTTATGAACTTTTTGAACTTTCCTTTGGACTTCCCTATGAAATATTATAACTTATGATATACTTAGATACATTTTAACTTTTTATAATTTGTGATCTTTTGAAATCATCATTAAGATAAAATTGAAATGAAGTTGGATTATTATCCCCAACCTCCTTATCTTTCAAGATATGATCTTTTTATAAGATCTAGTCATTAAAGAGAACATTTTGACTTATGAAAACTTTTCTCTTCTCATCATCCCAAATCCAAAAACCAGAATTTTCATCTCCATAGCCTATGAAGAAGCATGCCTAAGATTTAGCTTCAAGATTATCTCTTTATTTATCATTCATATGCATATAAGTTAAACTTATGAAAATCCTGAGAGCTACTTTCAGAATCATTCTGGACCATAGTTCTTTCGGTAACCACCGTCTAACTGGTGATGATGGACTTATATTGAATAAACATGTTGTTATTCTGACTGCTTCTATTAGGTCATAATGAGTAATGGAAGATGGTCTATAGGGGGGGTGAATAGACCAAATTAAAAATTTAAACAAAAAAATTGATTAATTAAATTAATTCTCAAAGTTAATTATTAAGTTTAATTAGCAATAGAAAAATTAAACAATGCAAGGATGTTTTTTATAGTATTTTAGTCTAAAGTGGTCCTACTCTACTCTTATACCTCTCTACTTGGCGAGAGATACATGTGCACTAAAAATGGTTTTTATGGGAGAATCATAACCCAATTATAAAATCCTTTTCTAGTGGAGGGATAACCACGATGCTAACACTACTAGAAATTAGGGATACAACTACAGTTTGAAACCATGGCTATAAGCCCAAAAATTGTGGCTATGAGTTATATCCATAGTTCCATGGACCATCACTAGTATTGGCATGGCTATAGGGCAAGACCTATAACATTAATTTGAAATCGTGGAAGAACCTTAATCCACACAGAAACTATAGCCACAGTTTGAAACTATGACCATAAGACTGTAGCCACAGTTTAAAACTGTGGTAATAGTCTTATAGCCATAGTTTGAAACTGTGGCTATAGGCCTTCCAATTTCTTAAAAAAACACCCCCACTCCCCCTGTAGCCCCACACTTCCCCCCGGGACAGATCCCCCCTAGCACACCCCATCCCCCCTTGTACACCCCCACTCCCCCTGGGCATACCCCCTTGCACCCCCCTGAACACCCCTCCCCCCTAGACACCCCCCCTTTACACCCCTTGGACATCCCCTAGACACCCACTCCCCCCCTAGACACCCCCTGGACCCCCTGGACACCCCCCACTGGACCCCCCCCCAGACACCCCCTTAGACACCCCCTAAACACCCCCATTGGACACCCTCTAGATACCCCCCTGGACACCCCCTGGACATCCCCCTAGACACCCCCCCCTAGACACCCCCTCCCCCCCTAGACACCCCCTGGAAACCCCCTGAACACCCCCCCTGGACACCCCCCACTGGACACCCCCCCCCCCTCGGACACCCCTTGGACCCCCCTGGACACCCCCCCCCCAGACCCCCTTGGACCCCCCCTGGACACCCCCCATTGGAACCCCCTCGACCCCCCCCCCCCCCTGAAGCCCCCCTGGACACCCCCTCCCCCCCCCCAGACACCCCCCCTTAGACCCCCTGTAACGCCCCAACCCCAAAATCCCAGAGTCGGTGCATTATTTTAATACATTGGCATGATTACAAGGAATCAAGTCTCGAAAGACCGATTAGTTTATCAATCTTGTAAAATATATTACATACATTAACTTTACATTACAATTTCAAAAATAAAACACAACATAGATAGTTATTTGAGAACACCATTATTCCCTTTATCTTAAATCTTCATATCAATCATAACACACTTCTTGGAATCCTAGGAAAATAAAACATTAGAAATGGGCGAGCTCAAATGCTCAAAAAGGGTAAATAATTTAGCGGAAGCTATAAACTTTTAAGGAAAGATGTGTAATAAAAACAACAGCCTTTTTAAACATAATATTGAACATAATGTGGAAAAAATAAATCAAACATCACCATATAAACATGCACATGGATATTCTACTAGTCGAATAATCACATGTAATAACTAATTTCATAATGAGGGAATACCTAATTCCAGACATCATTACCACATAGTCAAGGCCTTGTGTCAATACTACAAATAAAATTTTTGTCAAGTACTTGTAACAAGACACTAGTTTTACTCATGAGACCTACCAATGCATCAAGGACCTATAGCGGGCTCCACCCATCACTTACTAAATCCATTGCATTCCTCATACGAAAAATTTGAAACATAACATAAACATTCATATTAAAACTAGCATATGAACTGTCAATACATTAACCATAAACTATGAATGGTATAAAAATATAACATTCACAATAAAACATATCATAAATCATTCAATATAATATGGAAGATTGTATTATAATAAATCAACCTCAATCAAGAATAATATCCAGTAAAGGATACTGACATAGTTGAAAATGATTAGTAAAACTTTTTGAGAGAAATATACCTTTTTGCGAAATCATTTAAAAGTCACACATTTATAAAGGAAGTAATTTAAAAGATATTTTTGAATCAAAGTGTCTCATACCACTTTGAAACTTTTTAAAATAATTATCATTTCAAAACATTCATGTCCATATAAATAAATCCTTAAAATCATTTTTAAAACATGGACATTAATTAAAAGGATTTAGAAAGATAAATCATTAAAACATTTAAAATAATGATCTAGTTAAATAAACCCTACCTTAAAACCTTAAAAGATTCCTTTTGAATTTTTTTTATGAAACATGGTTATTTATGATAAATATGTCCTAGTAAATACTTACACATAAACAATCTCGGATAATAATGAGATTGAGGAAATAACCCTTACCTTGCACTTTCCTTTGGACAAGGGTATGTTTAAACTCCTGTATAATGACCATATTATTTTATTAAATTATAAAAGAACCATATTCATATTTATTATATCATAAATGATTCATTTATGACTTTATACTTCCCATTTAATAATTATTTCTATGTTAAATTAACATTTTGGGTAATAATCGCTTTCTTTATCGTACGCGTTTTAACTTGTTATTCTTGATAGTATCATTTAGATCATGATTTAAATACTTCAAGAATATAAAAAATGATTTATATATCATATATATTTAGAATATAAATATTTATAATCGATAGGTATATGAAATGGAAGGCACCGTTTATGGAGACGGTAGGTCGTACGTACGCATAAACATTGTTTCCGTTTTCATATCGTATTGAACGGAAGTAAGTG
The DNA here is from genome assembly GCA_963277665.1 of Viscum album. Lineage (NCBI taxonomy): Eukaryota > Viridiplantae > Streptophyta > Magnoliopsida > Santalales > Viscaceae > Viscum > Viscum album. The sequence continues at coordinate 116,495 of OY728152.1, read as the reverse complement.
AATAAGATATATGTAAGTACATAAATATATACATATATATCTCTAGTATAATTATTATTTCATATATTACATACTTATTAATAATATATATTTTTATAACCATCGTTGAATGGTGAACGTGGGAATGAATATCATTGCGTCGTGGAAACGGTAATCCGTACGTACGCACGAGCGACAATATCATTATATTGATGGTGAAATCCTATGTAATTGGATGTTATATCATATATAAAGAATAATTAACATGTTATATTTATTATTTACATTAGTTATACTCATTATTATACCCGTACAAATAATGAAGTGTTTGAATAACAAACTACACCACGACATGGAGATGGTAAGTCGTACGTACGCATGTATGGTGAATTTGTCATTTATAGGATGGATAGAATAATGAATATGGTTGTAACATATTTATAGTAACATCAAAATATTTATTAGGTACTAGATTTATTATTTTGGTATGGAAACAACAAAGAAAGATGAACTGGAAGAAGAAAAGAACTTGAAAGAGGGTGGTGAAATTATTACCTCTTCTTCGAGTGTTTCCATTTGAGTTGATCAAAAGGGCTCCTTAGGTTGGATTTATGATCAAAGTAAGGACTCTAGGTTTATTTTAGGGAATTTTGGAGGATATCTTGGTAGGGTTTGGCCGAGAAAAATGGATTTAGAGGTGTGATTTTGAGATGAGTGGAAGTGCCCTTTTATAAGAGGGGTGAGGGTCACTTTAGGAAAAGATTAAAATATTAATTTATTATACAATCATTTTTGCTTTATAATGGCTAAAAATTAATTTATTTAAATACTTAGGTGGTTATGGGTCTAAATAATCTCAACCAATAGATTTTAGACAAGTTTAGGTTACCATTTTAACCTTATCATTTAGATTTAACTCTTAGTTAAATAGTTTAACTTTTACCGTGTCTTCTTGTATTCTTACACTATATGGTTAATAAAATTACTCTAAACTTCCAATAGAATCTCAAGTGGTTAATTAATGACATATATAATATTATTTAAGACCTTTTTCCTAACCTTATATTTTTAGGAATATTATATCAACCAATAATATATTATTTGTTTTAAAAATTAATTTATGTCAATTTTGACACTATTTGGTATTTGGTTTTTTGTGAAAGTCAAAAAAACATTATTACTTCGAAAAAAATACATTAAATCAATAATAAAATGTAATATTCACCTATAAAATTCGTTTATGGCATCAAAACTTTCAAATTATATTTATTTTAATATTTACAATACCATTTATTTGATTCTTTCATTAATAAGGCAATTACTGCATCATCATTGTGTCATAAATAAATTTATTATTTAATGTATAAAAATTATAAATAAAATATAATTATGTAGGAAATATTTTTATATTTCTAATGAGTATTTATAGTAAAAAATATAACTTATATAACCCCATGTAAAAAATGTTTTACTAAAAGATATTTGTTTATGTCATTTTTGTCTTTACTTTAAATTAATTAATATAAAGTGTCATTATCACTCTCAAGTGGCTCCATGGGGCCCCAAAATCAACCCAAGTATGTCCATGGTCAGAAATTTATCAACCAATAGGAATAGGTCACATGTTAGGGTAATTTAATATTATTATAATATTATTTGTTTACCCTAATTTATCGGATTTACCCTTTAATCATGGTAAATAAAATATTTACTAAAGTAGATATTCATAATGTCTAAAAATAAAAGTTACCTATTTACACAATTTGGAACTCATTATTACAAATATGGAATAAATTTTTCCAAATTCAAAACACAGAAGTGTTAGAAATTAATTTAAAATTAATTCCCGTTGTTAAAACAGAAAGCGTGTTTTTAAGAAATAATAACTATCAAAAGATTGACACTTGTTTATGTCCAGTTTAAATGTGAAATTACATCCAATGACCTAAATTATATTAAATGATAAAAATTTATTCTAATGATACTTTAAAACCAGTCAAATTTATAATTTAACACTATATATTATTTCGATTAAAAAAGTTGTTTTTAATTAAAATTTAGTATTTTTTCACTATTCATCAAAATATGAAAGTTATTAGAAAAGTACCAAAAATTTATACAAACTAAATTTTTTATGTCCCTATTCTAAAGAACAATTTAATTTCACTAAATTTAATATATAAAAGTGTCAAATATTGGATTTAAAAAGGGTTCGCCATTAAAAGGTGGAAAACTGTATTTTTTGAAAAATACCTCTTTTATCTTAAAAATTGAATTTTTCTTATATTATGTCTAAGAAACAAAAAATATGAATGTTAAAATTATATAGGATATATAAAATTTAAAATGTGTTTAATACTATTCATAACCTCTTTTTTGAACAGCTAGTTTGGTAAGTCGTAGTGCGCTCGAACTCGGTGTTGTGTGTAGCGCAAGTTATTAAAATACTTTGAAGAGATAACATACTATAAAATCTTGGGGTGTTATATTCTCCCCTACTTCAATAAATTGTGTCCTCTCAATTTGAAATTGTTTTTTGAAAATAAAAGGTTAAAAAAATACCTTTGTGGAAAACCCACATCGGAAATTGGGTTAATAAAATTTAGTCTTAATAAGAGGGAAAGAGAAATGAAAAATTCACCACCAAATTATGATATCGATTAGGAGAAAATTGGTGGAAATTAGAGAAACATAATTATAGGAAAAATGTAAATATTTATAGGGAGTTATTGAGGTCATCAATCACAAACAAGTTTAAAATTGAGGGTCTCAAAGCCATCAATCTATGATGATTTAAAATATCATCAATTCAAAAAAACATAAGGTATTAGGATAACACGTTTTTGGTTTTACGATACCTTCCCTAAAGGTTAAGAATTAATTTCTTCATAGAATAAGTAGAAAAAGAATACTTGACAAGTAAAGTTCCATCCATTAACCAATTTCTACTGTGAACTCATCTTTCACTCCAAAAGATAATAGAATTCAAAAATATTTTATTTATCCTAATCGTATAAGGTTCCAAAATTAATGAATTTATAATTAATTTTTCAAACCATTTAAAAAAATACATTACCCAAACTAGGACATCACATAATCCAGTGGTAGGTGATTACCCTTGTCGCCCTTCGGTTGCGGGTTCAAGTCTCGTGGCCTTGCCGGACGCGACGGGTTGTCGCCCAACCTCCAGGTTGTCCTTTTTATGACAATCCAAAAATAATCTCAAGAAATTATTTAACCTTAACAATAGTATCCAATGTAAAAATTAATCAATTCCAACCATTAGAATTATCCAAAATACTTCTTTCTAAAATCACAGTCCAAAATTTATATGGAAGGTAAACACAATGAAGATCCTTTTTGCCACGTAATAACAAGTGAATACCTTCATCATGTATTATTTTAAAACACTATAACACCCTGAATTACCATAAAACCTTATTGATTACATTCATTCTCTCTTATTCATTATAGAATATTGGATATACTCCTTCTATCTAAAATTGTTGTAAACTCCTACAATGATAGAATATACAAATCATTAATCAGTTTCAAGGTAGTCAAGAATATACAATATAATTTATCCAAATCAATAATATATTATTCCAAAATCACTACCTCAGTATTAGAACCATATTATGGTTTATCTTTCTCTTAACCATATATTTTCCAAAAAAAAATCTGCTATTGAGTCACTTTTCTTGGTTCCACACAATCTCAAGTCCTTAATGAAATAGTATTACAGTAAAATCCTTATATACTCTATAATTCTTATAACATGTATATCATTAATACAATACTCAAATGACACAATACTTTAATAACTACATAATAACTCTAATCATTCCTCTTCATCTTCGGTAGTATCATAACTTAATTACTATCCAATAGCAGTATTTGGGGTATACTCTGATGATTTGGACATTGATTCGTGTAGTGTCTCAACTCCTTGCAGATTAAGCATTGTAGATTTGAAACCTTTTTCTTACCCTTGCAATCACGTACTTGGTGTCCTTTCTCTCCACACTTATAAAAAACTCTCATTCCCTCCAATCATTTACCAAGGTGATTATTTCCACATTTATCATGTATGGGAAAATCCTTCTTTCCCCTCTTCCCTTTATCCATCTTTCTCTCTTCCATCCTTTTCTTCTCTTGATTCCCTTCAAAGCCATAGGACTCAGAGAATTCTTTACTTATCTTATTAACACATCATATTATTTCTTCATATGATGAGAATATGTGGGAGACTATTTCTCTTTTAAATTTTGGCTTAATACCATGAAAGATGTGATCCTTCTTAATCTTTCGATTATACGTATTTTTAGAATTATCATTCCTTCTACTAGGTGCCATTTCTAAAAAATGGCATACACTAGGTTAGTTTATGAATCGCAATTCATAATTCCAAACTTGTAAAATATCTAACGTAAATTAAAATGATTATGCATATAATCTATAATCATAAAATGTTTTCTTTAAGGAATTATTTACTCCAAAATATTTCATAATGGCTTGTAATGAAAATGTGAATTATCCTAATCATATCCCCTAGGAATGTCATAACCAAGAGTGCAGCAAGGCCTGTTGTCATGTACCAGGATACCCCGGGTCAAGCCTGAAACTCCTTGTTGGAGTTTTCACTCCTAGGTACATTTGTGCCAGAGCCACCTCTACCTGCTCGTATCCATACAGGGATGTATTGCTTGGAAAATACACAAAATATCTACATTACCAAAATTCTATGAAGTTTTTCTATACTAATCCTCAAAGTCTATATTAGGATAATGTTCTCTAATCAAAGTTTATCTAAATCTATTTCCAAGGTTATTGTTAAACTTACTCTGATACCAACTGTAACACTCCAACACCAGAAGCCCAGATTCGGTGCATTATTTCAATACATTGGCATGATTATAAGGAATCAAGTCCCGAAAGACCGATCAGTTTAGCAGTCTTGGAAAATAGATTACATACATTAATTTTACATTATAATTTCAAACATAAAACACATCATATATAGTTCTTTGATAATTCCATTATTCCCTTTATCTTAACCCTTCATATAATTCATAATATACTTCTTGGAATCCTGGGAAAATAAAAATAAGAAAATGGTGATCTCAGATGCTCAGTAAGGGTAAATAATTTAGCGGAAGCTATAAACTTTTAAGGAAAGATGTGTAATAAAAACAACATCCTTTTTAAAAATAATCTTAAACATAATGTGGTAAAAATAAATCAATTATCACCATATAAACATGCACATGGATATTCTACTAGTCGAATAATCACATGTAATAACTAATTTCATAATGAGGGAATGCATAATGTCGGACATCATTACCACATAGTCAAGGCCTTGTGCCAAGACTACAAATAAAATTTTTGTCAATTCATTATGCCAAGACACTATTTTGTCTCATGAGACCTACCGATGCATCGAGGATATATAGCGGGCTCCACCCATCACTTACTAAGTCCACTGCATTCCTCATATGAAAATGTTTAAACATAACATAAACATTCGTATTAAAACTAGAATATGAAATGTCAATACATTAACCATATACCATGAATGGTATAAAAATAGAACATTCATAGTCAAACATATCATAAATAATTAAATACAATATGGAAGATTTTATTATAATAAATCAACCTCAATCAAGAATAATATCCAGTAAAGGATACCGACATAGTTGAAAATGATTAGTAAAACTTTTTGAGAGAAATATCATTTTTTATGAAATCATTTAAAAGTCACACATTTATAATGGAGTAATTTAAAAGACATTTTTTAATAAAAGTTTACCATACCACTTTGAAACTTTTGAAAAGAATTATCATTTCAAAACATTCATGTCCATATAAATAAATCCTTAAAATCATTTTGAAAACATGGACATTAATTAAAAGGATTTAGAAAGATAAATCATTAAAACATTTAAAATGATGATCTAGTTAAATAGACCCTCCCATAAAACCTTAAAAGAATCCTTTTGAAAACATTTTTATGAAATATGTTTATTTATGATAAATATGTCCCAGTAAATACTTACACATAAACAATCTCGGATAATAATGAGATTAAGGAAATAACTCTTACCTTACACTTTCCTTTGGTCGAGGGTACGTTTAACCTCTTGTATAATGACCATAGTATGTTATTAAATTATAACAGAACCATATTCATATTTATTATATCATACATGATTCATTTATGACTTTATACTACCCATTTAATAATGATTTCCATGTTAAATTAACATTTTGGGTAATAATCGCTTTCTTTATCGTACGCATTTTAACTTGTTATTCCTGATCGTATCATTTAGATCATGATTTAAATACTTAAAGAATATAAACCTTGATTTATATATCATATATATTTAGAATATAAATATTTATAATAGATAGATACATGAAATGGAAGGCACCGTTTATGGAGACGGTAAGTCGTACGTACGCATAAACGATGTTTTCATTTTCATATCATATTGAACGAAAGTGAATAAGATATATGTAAGTAAATACATATATACATATATATATCTAGTAGAATTATTATTTCATATATTACATACTTATTAATAATATATATTTTTATAACCATCGTTGAATGGTGAACGTGGGAATGAATCTTATATTGCGTCGTGGAGACAGTAATCCGTACGTACGCACGAGCGACAATATCATTATATTGATGGTGAAATAGTATGTAATTGGATTTTATATCATATATACTGAATCATTAACATGTTATATTTATTATTTACATCAATTATACTCATTATTATACCCATCCAAATAATGAAGTGTTTGAATAACAAACTACACCACAACGTAGAGATGGTAAGTTGTACGTACGCACGTATGGTGACTTTGTCATTTATAGGATTGATAAAATAATTAATATGATTGTACCATATTTATAGTAACATCATAGTATGTATTAGGTACTGTAGTTATTATTTTGGTATGGAAACAACAAAGAAATAGGAACTGGAAGAAGAAAATAACTTGAAAGAGGGTGGTGAAATTATTACCTCTTCTTCGGGTGTTTCCTTTTGATTTGATCAAAAGGGGTCCTTAGTTTGGATTTATGATCAAATTAAGGACTCTAGGTTTATTTTAGGGAAGTTTTGAGGATATTTGGGCAGGTTTTGACCGAGCCAAATGGCTTTGGAGGTGTGATTTTGAGAGAAAGGGAAGTGCCATTTTATAAGAGGGGTGAGGGTCACTTTAGGAAAAGATTACAATATTAATTTATTATACAATAATTTTTGGTTTATAATGGCTAAAAATGAATTTATTTAGAGACTTAGGTAGTTATGGGTTGAAATACTCTCAACCAATAGATTTTATACAAGTTTAGGTTACCATTTTAACCTTACTTTCAGATTTAACTCTTAGTTAAATAGTTTAACTTTTATCGCGTCTTCTTGTATTCTTACACTATATGGTTAATAAACATACTCTAAACTTCCAATAGAACCTAAAGTGGTTAATTAATGACATATATAATATTATTTAAGACCTTTTTCCGAACCTTATATTTTTAGGAATATTATATCGGCCAATAATATAGTATTTGTTTTAAAAATTAATTTATGTCAATTTTGACACTATTTGGTATTTGGTTTTTTGTGAAAGTAAAAAAAACTTTATTACGTTGAAAAAAATACATTAAATCAATATTAACATGTCATATTAACCTAGAAAATTCTTGTATGACATAAAAACTTTCAAATTATATTTATTTTAATATTTACAATACCATTTATTTGATTATTTCATTAATAAGGTAATTACTGTATCATCATTGTGTCATAAATAAATTTAATTATTTAATGTATAAAAATTATAAATAAAATATAATTATGTAGGAAATATTTTTATATTTCTAATGAGTATTTACAGTCGAAAATATAACTTATATAACCCCATGTAAAAATTGTTTTACTAAAAGATATATGTTTATGTTATTTTTGTCTTTACTTTAAATTAATTAATATATAGTGTCATTATCACTCTCAAGTGGCTCCATGGGGTCCCAAAATCGACCCAAGGATGAACATGGTCAGAAATTTATAAACCAATAGGAATAGGACACGTGTTAGGGTAATTTAATATTATTATAATATTATTTTTTTACCCTAATTTACCGGATTTACCCTTTAACCATGGTAAATAAAATATTTACTGAAGTAAATATTCATAATGTCTAAAAATAAAAGTTACCTATTTACACAATTTGGACCTACTGATTCCAAATATTGAATCCATTTTTCCAAATTCAAAACACATAAGTGGCAGAAATTAATTTAAAATTAATTGTCGTTGTTAAAACAGAAAGCCTTTTTTAAGAAATAATAACTATCAAAAGATTGACACTTGTTTATGTCTAGTTTAAATGTGAAATTACATCCAATGACCTAAATTATATTAAATTATAAAAATATATTCTAATGATACTTTAAAACCACTCAAATATATAATTTAACACTATAAATTATTTCGATTAAAAAAGTTGTTTTTAATTAAAATTTAGTATTTTTTCACTATTCATCAAAATATTAAAGTTATCAGAAAAGTACCAAAAATTTATACAGACTAATTTTTTATGTCACTATTCTAAATAAGAATTTAATTTCACTAAATTAAATATATAAAAGTGTCAAATATTGGATTTAAAAAGGGTTCTCCATTAAAAGGTGGAAAACTGCATTTTTTGAAAAATACCTCTTTTATCTTAAAAAATAAATTTTTCTTATATTATGTCTAAGAAACAAAAAATATGAATGTTAAAATTATATAGGATATATAAAATTTAAAATGCGGTCAATACTATTCATAACCTCATTTTTGAACGGCTAGTTTGGTAAGTCGCGGTGCGCTCGAACTCGGTGTTGCGTGTAGCGCAAGTTATTGAAATACTTTGAAGAGATAACATACTATAAAATCTTGGGGTGTTGCACCCACCTTGGACCCCCTAGACACCCCCACTGGACACCCCCCACTGGACCCCCCCTCGACACCCCCCATTGGACCCCCCTGGAAACCCCCCCCCTAGACCCTCCTGGACACCCCCTAGATATCCCACCCCTTGGACCCCCCCCCCCCATCCCCTGTACACCCCTTGGAAACCCCCCTAGACACCCCCATGCATGCATATACGTGCAAACATGCATATTAATAATATGCAAGAATAAAAAGGGAAAAGGGAAAACTGTAAATTGAGAGAGAATGTATAAAATATTTTTTCTAAAAAAATATAAAGGTACAGGATTCAAAAGTGCATACTGGGGGGATCAACTATCTAACCATGATATAGAGCAATGTCCAAAAAATAGAATATTACACACTCAAGAGTAAACTTGAAATCATCAATTCTGCAAGAATGAGATATGTTTTGTTGATGGTTCTCTGTATAGCATGAATCCCTATCCTTTATACCAATACAAGTCATCAAAATCAACAAATGATATAAAAGGAAAAGCCACCAAGAACCCAAAAATAGGGAAATTACTTTGACATTACTATTTGAATCGATTAAGCATTATGCGACTAGGGAGATAAATTTTTCCCGTGGCACATCCATTGTGTCGGAGTTCAAATTCAAGTTGTTTCTCATTAGTATAACATTGCCTATCACAAATTGCAAGAAAGTAATTAAAATGAATAAATAGTAACATTTTCACCGTATGCAAGACCAGGCCAAATCGACATCGATATATTCATTTGCATATTCTTCGAGATTAATATAATACGTTTCATTATAGGCCAATTCAATAATAAAATCATGGTTAATCAGGTGGAAAACTACCGTATCTGATGGGAACAAAATAAGATAATGTCAAAAATAAAGTAATCACACAATTAAGAAGATATTACAAATTAGAAGAAAAATCAAGATCCCTGGAAATGGATAAAGTGGGAGCAGAGGGCTTTAAATATGGCGAGGAGACACCCCCTAAACACCCCCCCCCCCGGACACCCCTCCCCCCCTAAACACCCCCTGGACACCCTTTGAACACCCCTCCCCCTAGACCCCCCTTGGAAACCCCCCCCCTGGACACCCCCTCCCCCCTAGACACCCCCCTGGACACCCCACCTGGACACCCACTGGACACCCCCCTAGACACACCCCCTGGACACCCCCTCCCTCCTAGACACCCCCCTGGACACCCCCCATGCATGAATATATGTGCAAAAATTCATATTAAGAAAAGGTAAGAAGAAAAAGGGGAAAAGGAAAACTGTAAACTGAGAGAATGTGTAAAATATTTTTTCTAAAAGAATATAAAGGTACATGATTCAAAAGTGCATACCTAGGGATCAACTATCCAACCATGATACAGAGAAATATCCAAAAGAACGAATATTTCACACTCAAGAGTAAACTCAAAATCATAAATTCTACAAGCATGGGGTATGCCAAGTCAATTTGATTAAAAACACAACAAATGGTTACTAATGTCTTGAAAAAAATGGTATAAAATAACCATTACCTCCTGGATTTTATATTCACATAAATCCTGGTTGCAAGTCATGGAAGAAAATCAATTACATCGGTTATCTTTTTCTGTTGTTTCTCTGCATAGCATGCATCCCTATCTTGCATACCAATACAAGTCATCAAAATCAACAAATGATCGAAAAGGAAAAGTCATCAGGAACCCAAAAATAGGGAAATTACTTTGACATTACTATTTGAATCGATTAAGCGTTCTGCAAACAGGGAGTGTAATTTTTCCTGTGACACCTCCACCATTTTAGAGTTCAAATTCAAATTGTTTCTCAGTAGTAGAACGTTGTCTATCACAAATCACAAGAAAGTAATTAAAATGTAGAAACAGTAATATTTTTACCATGCATAAGATCGGGCTAACTCGATAGTGATATATTCATTTGTATATTCTTTGATATTAATATAATACATTTGATCAGAGGCTAATCCAAGAATAAAATCATGGTTAATCAGGTGAAAAACTAACGTATCTGATGGAAGGAAAACAAGATAATGTCAAAAATAAAGTAATCATGCAATTAAGAAGATATTGAAAATTAGAAGAGAAATAAAGAACACTGTAAATGGATAAAGTGGGAGAGGAGGAGTTTACAGATGGCGAGGAGACACCCCCTGGACCCCCCCCCCCCCCCCCGAACACCACCTCCCCCCTGGACACCCCCTCCCCCCTAGACACCTCCCCCTGGACACCCCCCTGGACACCCCCTCCCCCCTAGACACCCCCCTGGACACCCCCTGGACACCCCCCCTGGACACCCACTGGACACCCCACCAGACACACCCCCTGGACACCCCCATGCATGCATATACATTCAAACATGCATATTAAGAAAGGGAAAGAAGAAAAAGGAAAACTGTAAACTGGGAGAATGTATAAAATATTTTTTCTTAAAAAATATAAAGGTACAGGATTCAAAAGTGCATACCTGGGGATCAACTATCCAACCATGATATAGAGAAATGTCTAAAAGATTGAATATTGCACACTCAGAAGTAAAATCAAAATCATCAATTCTGTAATCATGGTGTATGCGAAGTCAATTTGATTAAAAACAAAACAAATGGTTACTAATGTCTTGCAAAAAATGGTATAAAATAACCATTACCCCCCCCCCCCCGGACACCCCCCATCTCCTAGACACCCCCTCCTGGAAACCCCCCTCCCTCCTGGACACCACCTGGACACCCCCCCCCTCACTCCTGGAAACCCCCTCCCCCTAAACACCCCCTCCCCCTGCCCACCCTCCCCCATGGACACCCCCCCCCCACCCTCCCCCATGGACACCCCCCCCTCTCCTAGACATCCCATAGACACCCACCCCTCCCTCCTGGACATCCCCTGGACACCCACATCTCCCTCCTAGATGCCCCCTCGGACACCCCCTCCCCCTGGACACCCCCCCCCCCCCTCGACACCCCCCCTCCTGGACACCCCCTCCCCCTACACCCCCTTCCCCCTTCCCACTACCCCAAGCCCCCTTCACCCCCCCCCCCGGACACCCCCCTTCTGGATAGCCCCCCTTCACACCCACACCGTCCCCTTTCACCCCCTGGACACCCCCCCCCCTCCTGGATAGCCCCCATCACCCTACACCCCCTGCCCCCTATGCACTGCCCCCAGCCCTTTTCACCCCCTTGGACACCTCCCCTCCTATACATCCCCTCCCCCTGTACCCCTGCACACTGCCCCCCAGCCCCCTTCACCCCCCTAGACACCCCCCCCCCCCTCCAAGACACCCCTCCCCCCTAGACACCCTCCACCCCCTGGACACCCCCACCCTCCCTCCTAGACACCCCCTGGACACCCCCCTGCACCCCCACACCCCCTGCCCCCCTCCCTACCCCTACATACTCTCCCACCCTGCCCCCTTAACCCCCACTACCCCCTGCACACTTCCCCCCTACCCCCTTCACCCTAACTGCCCCCCCAACCTTCACCCCCCACTGCATCATCATTATGGATTTTAGTTCTTCAATTATTTTTCAAAAATACTTCCCATTTCCCATAGGATAACACATAGTATTGGTAGTATATATATTCATCATTTCATTATAATATATTGTTATACGGATATCGTGATTTTAAATAAAAAGTTAAAGTAAGAAAACATTATAACAATAAAGGCATGATAAAAATAACAATGTGGAATTAAAAAGAATCATAAACATATAACATCCACTACCCTCAAACCAAACTCACAGCACCAAACCCAAGATAAGGGAGTTATACATAGAATATAAAAAGGAATAAAAATAAGATCATACCTATACCAAAACAAAAATATTAGGCCCTAGAGAATAGTATGGCAATATAAATAAATAAATTAAATAGAAACCCCTCCCCTCAAAATAAACCACCTACAATGAACTTGAGAGAAGAGTGTGATCTTACCATTTTATAAGAAATTTTATAAGTTTGGTGAAGCGGTAGATTACCAAAGGTTAAAGTGGAAGAATAATTCATGGATTATAAGTTTTAATGGGAGGATTCCAATCTAATAATTATGGTTACCTAAGAAATTTTCCTCTTTTAAAAATTCATTCAATTCCTTTTTAATTTCTATTTAACCAACCATGATGATTTTCGTCACATCACAATGCAAAATCCAACTTTGAATTTGAGTTAGCGATTATGGGTTTTTATGATAACATATGTGACATATCGAATCATGGAGGTTTCTATAACATTTATGAAAATGATATTAATGTGGGATTTAGAGAAGAGAAAATATGAAAAATGAAACATAATGTTCGAAGAATTAATGAGGGGAGAATTTTTAGAAGTAGAACTGATACACTACAGTATCAAATAAGAATTACTATGAAAAACCATATGAGATTTATATGATAGGAAGAGGAATAAGATCATCATATTGAGTCTATGTGTAGGCTCATATACTCATATATGATTATTCTACTAAAGGAGTGCTTTGTTCTAGTTTATATAATGATGCATGTAACATTGAATAAATATGAAAATATAAAGGTGAGTTTGACCAAAACCTTTGATGCATTATTCAATCATATTAATGCTTTTGATGAAGAAATGAAAGTTCTTGGGGAATATATTTTTGACACCAAGATCCTGAAATGAATCATGAGGAGACTTCAATGATGCTTTGATCCCAAAGTTTCTATACTTGAAGACAAGGATCCAAAGGATGTATTTCTTTATATCCTTCAAAGCATACATGTCACATATAAAATAGGAAATGATGATAATGATACCAGAGCAAAGAAAAAATCATAGGAATTTTTATTAAAGGAAATGGATACATTATTTTTTAAAATTGTTCCAGAAGAAGATGAGGTAAAAGATGTGATATAATTTTTTCCAAAAACCCAAAGAGGGGAAGATGGAAATTCAAAGTCAAGATTCCAGTTGATTGTTTCTGATGTGTCAAGGTAGGTCACCTCATTGCTAAGTGTTTTAAAAACCTTCAAGATGATGATGATGTAGTGTTAATGAATGTTTTTTATTAAAAGTGATAAAACCATGAGATAACTGAAATGAAAATTCATCAAGAAGAAAAATCTTTTGTCCCATGAATATGGAAGTTCAGATGAGTCTAAAGTGGAAGAAGTTGATAATTTTAGGTTCCATGGTTAAGATGCATTAGTGAATGTTACTGATAGAACATTAATTGGAAATAGTGATAGTAATAACAATTATTATTGGGGTGAGTTGATCTGAAAGTGTTATTTGAGGTATCCCTTCAATAACATCATAAATAGAGGGATAAAACCATGAAAGAAAATGTATTATTTCCTAACCCAAATCTCTATATACAACAATATGAGTTTGAGAAATCAGAAATGATAGCATAGATTGAAAAATGGAAAATTGGAATTTTTTGTAACTTAGAAAAGGAGTGGATCTCAAGCTCAATGTGGAGGAACGAGTGTGAATCGGTGATGGTTTGGCCAATACTATAAAATAATAGGTTAGGAGGGATGAATAACATGATGTAGAAGTCAGGGTTTGGTGTTGTAAGTGTAATGAATGAAAATGAATCTTTACACCTGACATGAAATTTGGTTACTCAAAGAAACAAGTTCTAGTTAAAGAAAAACATATCCCGTGAGTTTTTTCTAAAGTGAGTATTTTTATTCCAAATGTGTGTCACCATAAAAAAAAGGAAAATATAATATTTAATGTGATAAAATGGAGTATAAAACCACACCTCATGCTAGAACATGGGCCTTAAATAACTAGAGGAAAGTGAAATTGGGATAATCTTAATAGCCTAAATACAAAGCTGTCATAAATGAGAGAATGAAACAAAATATTAAGTGTTTTTATTGTAAAAAAATTAGACAAATACAATATGATTTATACATGGAAAATTATTTTTTAGAGAGAAACAAAACCAAAAAATAGGCAATATTTTTTCCATCATAATCTTATTATTTTAATGGTTATTGTTTTTGGCATGATGGTAGACACAAGGATGCCAACTATTCCACTAGGGTAAAAGATAGGTGACTCCTGAGACCCATAAACGAGGATATCAGTAGCTTAAAACATCTTCCAACACATATAAAAAATGTTTTTTACTTTTTCATGATGAAATGGAGTGTTCTGAATAAAAAGATCCTCATAAGTATCAAACATCAGAAGAAGTTCCTCAATGTTCATAAAAGAAGATAAAATAGTGTCATAAGTAAAATGTATCTAATATTTATTTGAATGATATGTACATTCCCAATTTTTGGTTTTTGGGTAGAAGATGTACCTCACACAAGACCTGAAAGAACAATATTATTACAGATATCAAATATGATAAAGGTGGATTGGTTCTGTTTTCCAGTGATGAATAAATCATGATCCAAAAAATACTTTTTAAAATAAATCAAAGAGTTATGAGAAGGTACAATCCAAGTTCAGAAAATAATAAAACAAAGGGGAAGACAAAAAAACTCTCACACCTAGAATTATGTCGGCCTATAATGGTGAAGATCAGGAGAATCTATGATGACCAACTTTTTCCCCTCCCCTGGAAGTGATATGAGACCTGCAAACAGAGTAACCTCTTATTCATAATTCACCTTTAAAACTAGAAATTATGCCATTATGTTCCTTTCATGCCAAGAATGAAGAACCTTCGGGTTGTTTTTCATAAACATTTTTCTTCTTCATATGGTGTATTCAATAGTCCATGGTGTGAGACCGCATCCGAGAAGGTAATTGAAGATCATTAGAGAATCAGTCTCAATGGAATTAAGAGCAATATGCTTTTTCCTGCAAATGGTGAGACCACTGAGCAGAGAATTAGCATTAGTTTGTAGTGAATCACGAGTTTCTAACTGAATTGATAATTCCAACATAATTTATCCCCAAGGATTCTTGATGACCCCCCCCCCCTCATGTAACCCAAAATACAAGAACCATTTGTGTTTATCTTCAAACCCAAACTATGTGGAAGCCATTTGATCCATTTGCCCATCTTTGCACTACCTACACTAATGGGGCTATGAGTGACTTTGATAAATGGTCTCATAGAAGGGGAAGTGGTGTCATCCTTACATAATCGTATCATATCGATCAAAATGGTCATGTTGTAGAGATAGATTCGTGTTTTGCGGCTTGTGTTGTCATTGAAAGACAAGAGTGTGATTGAAATCATAAATAAACCCATAAAATACTATGGAGGGTGGCGTTGATTGGAAGCATTAGGAGTGAGGGTGTTGTGGTGAAATAGGTCGTCGGGGAGGAGGGTGCCACGGTGAGAGAGGTCTTCGAGGTGGAGGGTGTCACTGTGAGAGAGGTTGTCGGGGAGGAGGGCACCACTGTGAGAGAGGTCATCGGGGAGGAGGGAACCGCTGTGAGAGTGATCATCAGGGAGGAGGAGACATCGTCAGGGAGGAGGGTTGCGTGGTGATAGAGTTATGGATCAGGGGAGGAGGAGGATCTCTATATAGATTGAAAAAAAAACAGCCACAATATAAAATTGATTTAGCCATGGAGGTTTAATTAAACCATGGTAATAAAAAAGCTATATCCACAGACCTATAAAATCATGGCTATAGGTCTGTGGATATAGCCTAAATTTATAGTAGTGTGACTTTTGTATGGGGAGTCACAACCCTTACAACCTGACTTTAGATACTATGAGTCACAACCCGAACAGTCCTGACTTTAGATACAAGGAGTCACAACACTTAGATCCTAACTTTAGAATCTGGGAGTCATAACCTGAGAAAATAGAATAAAAAATAATGGTTTTTTTAGTAAAAGCATAAACTGAAAAATAGAGTGTGTGTGAGAGATGTGAAAAATTGTTACAGACTCAAAACCAGACGAAATAAGATAAACAATGAGAGCATAGGTACTGGTTATTGAGGTTTAGATTATATCATCTCATATATTCAATTGTAGTCAAATCAGAAGTAATTAAGCCCTTGAGAGATCATACAGGTGATGAAATAGAGTGTTGTAAGATGTTGCAAATGCACAGTAGGTTTAAAGTTCACAACACTTTCTTTGTGAAAAATAGAGTATAAAAATTTTTAGTCTGTGTCTTTTTCGTATTACTATATTGTGTATGTTTCTTGAAAGAGAGAATGATATATATAGAGTAGATATTTAGTAGATATTTAGTAGTTATAGTATCTCTGCTTCCTTAGGATATTTAAAATAAATTGAGTCAAGAGCGTTTATAAATATCTCCATAAAAATCACAGCATTGTTGCCTCTTTATTCCTATAGAATAAATCTCAAATAAAAGCATTCAAAAATAATTCAAATAATTCTTCCAAAAATATCTCTAGAAATATAGTATCATTGAATGATTTAAAACAATTATTTAATTCCATTCAAACTTCTTTAAATTTAGAAAAAACAGTTCCTAAAATCTAGCAGCACAATCTGTAAGTAAATTCAAAAGTTTGAATTTAAACAATTTTAAAACCTCCAAATTTATTGAAAAAAGTTGTTGAAAAAAATTATTAATTTTTCTCTCTAAATATTCCACCAAAAATATTAAAAACCCTTTGATTATAATCTTTATATTTAATGAGAATTTTTCCAACAAAAAAAACTTTAAAAATAATCCATATATATTCATAAAATCAATTTAAAAAAAATGCACAGAATGAACAGTGAATTCGGAATGAACAACAAATTCATAATAAACAATAATGTATGGTTGATGAACCATACTTTGAACTATTCATGAACAGTAACATAGGGTATGAACCATACTTTGCAGAATGAACAGTAACGTAGGGAATGAACCATACTTTGGGGAATAAACAGTAACATGGGGTATGAACCATACTTTTCACTATTCATGAACAGTAATGTAGGGTTGATGAACCATAATTTCCACTATTCATGAATAGTAACTTAGCGTATGGATGATGAACAATAGCGTAGGTTTAATGAACCATACTTTACACTATTCATGAACAGTATGTAGCGTATGGATGATGAACAGTAACGTAGGGTTGATGAACCATACTTTTCGTTGTTCATGAATAGTAATGTAGTGTATGGATGATGAACAGTAACATAGGGTTGATGAACCATACTTTGCACTGTTTTGAAATTAGGGTGTCCCATACTTTGAGAAAAACTGTACAACATACTTTAACAAACTTCAAAGAATTTTTAAGGGCTCTAAACAATAGATTCAGACTTTGGTTAAAAATACTTATTTGTATAAAAACTTATTAGATTTCCAATGAATCAAGAATCAAATAAATCTGAAATCTATTGTTCTAAATATCATCAAAAACCATAACTAATAACATTCTGGAAAACATCAGTTCTGAAAAATCAAAGCAGAACTTCAAGAAATTTAATCACCGTTAAAATGACATTTTTAGACTTTTATGTAAACTAATTAAATCAAGATAAAAATGTTGGATTTCTATAAAATAAAGTTTCATAAGAATCTTATATCTGTAGAAGTTGCATTAAAATAAATACATAAACTTTTTAAAACTGTCAGGTGTAGAGTTTCTAAAACTGCATCAACAAATTAATTTAATTTTTAGAGTAATAAAAATGCATTTTCAGACATCCTTATAAACTAATAAAATGTAGATAAATATAATATATATCAAATGTGATAAGAATCACATATATCCATACATTTTAGTTTAATAAATCATCAAAATACAAAAAAAAAATTAAACTAAAATCACATGTAATCAAACAAAAGAAAACATGCACATGGAAAAACAATCTCTCCAAGTAATCAAATAAAAGAGAATAAACATGCATAGACAACTTCTACCCAAAACTCATTATTCATACCAGGATGAAATAACACACTTCTTGTTTTATTCATCAATGACCAATTCACTCTCTCGACAACATCATTTTGTTCAGGTGTTCCCATAACAGTCTTTTCATGTCGAGTCCCTCTATGTCAATAATAGTTCTGAAAACTCCTTCTAGTAAACTCACTACCATTATTTGACCATCAATATTTCATCTTGCTTCCATATTCTATTTCTATTATATCCTTACATTGAATAAATATTCCAAACACTTCACTCTTATGTTTCATAAAGTATACTCACACTTTTCATATGGAAACATCAATGAAGGTAATAAAGTCCCCAATGATTTTGTGATAATGAACTGGAGAAAATCCTCAAAAATTTGTATGTACCAACCCTAGCTTCCAATATTTTGATGTTATTTTAGAAAAATTTAAAGAAGCCTTCCATTTCTTATCGAGTATACAATTCTCACATCTTATAAAGTCTAAATGATCCAGCTTCAACATGCCTCCATCTTCTAGAATCTTCATAATTTTTCTCACTGAGGTGTCCAAACTGATGGTGTCAATGTTCTGAACTTACAGAATACGATGTTTCGGTAAGTGTATCTCTCAATTCCCTTTCAATCAAACACAAAGACCCATCTTTTACATCTATGGATATGACAAGATATCCCTGAGTAATATTTTATATTCCTTTTGTAAAACTGGTTCTGAAACTTACTTTATCTGGATGACCCACTAAAACTAGGTTCTTTTAAAGTCCTGGAACATATCACACTTCCTTTAGTGTAAGAAAACTTCCATTCTTCAACTGAAGTTTCACTTCTCTCTTTCCCATGATGTCAAGAGCTTCATCATCAACAAAATCCACTCTACCAAAGTTTTCAGATACATAATTGGACATGCATATTTTTTCTCCTGTGGAGTGAAAATTGTAGGTTTTGGGTACAGTGGAAGTGCACCACTGGGTGTACCCAGCTTTAATTTTTCCATTAACAATGATCAATCTGAGATCTGTCATGATAATAAAACATTGGATCTTCGGAATAGAACGAATAATGAAAGAAAGGAAGGGAGTCCTGAAACCATAGAGAGGATCATCATATGTTGGTTATAATTAATTTAATTAAAAGACAAGAATTACCTTGATGTATTTCTCTCTTCGTTGATGTTTCTGGTCACGATCCAATGTGATTCGTTGTCGGGTCATAGAATCCAAGTGTAGGATTCCTCTAGCAGTGATCCACACGTGCTCCACGTATCTATGGATGTCACTGAAAGGATCTCCGGGTGATAGCGTGGAAGATCCTTCACTTGTGATGTCTGCCTTCGATCGCCTTGAGAGATGCTTGCAAAGCGCTCTCCTTGATCCGGTGGAGGAGGATCTCTCTTATAGATTGAGAGCATTCTTGGAAGAAAATAATTATCTATCATCTTGAGAGATTTCTCTAGATTTATTGTGCACAACCACACTGAATGGTTAGGCTAATGAGAATAATATAATTGGGATTTTAATTACTTAGAATAATAAAATGAATTAATTACCCAAAAGCATTTATTCATTTCATTTGATTCTTAACAAGACCCAATGTCTAATAAAAATAGTTGACTATTATTATTACTTGACATGTGCCTGGTAAATTACACCTAATATTGTTTAATTAAATAAATAATATTATTTCTCACAAATCCCCAAAAAAACTACACAGTGTGTATATTAATATACACGACATGTAATTTTGTTTTTCTATTCTCTTTATTTCCTCCACCATATTTATTAGACCTTAAATAATGACTATTTATTTCTTAAATAAATATTTCTGCATTACTCACTAATAAATATATATTATTTTCCCCATAATATATTTTCTCGAATAATTAGTGTCGAAATAAATACGACCAGACATCCTTGAATAATTATTAAACCACAATCAGAAATAATATTTATTCGACTTTTTAAATTAATATTTAACTGAGATACTTGTACACACTTAATGTGTGACCCTCTAGGCCTATTTCTCAGTGATATTAGGTGGAGTCTGCCTAAAGTCCAAGGTTAGCATCTAGAAACATGCCAAGGCACCCATGGAGAAAGAATTTAATGCTACAATAACGTGTCACCTCCTATGAATGCTTACCGTGTAATGTAATCCCTTTGTCTCGATATCTCAAATCAAGTGGGTTACATTCTAGTGCTATCAACCCATGTGCATGATTATTCTTTCTTTGACTTTCTGAAATTGAACTCGCCCATTTCTTACCATGACCATGGATTTATTTAGGCTATATCAATTCCATCAAAGGGTCTGAGATATCTACTTCCGTTATGGAACATAAGGGACAAATATTTTCTCGCATTATCTATTAATGTAGTATTACTTATGAAGCACCCAACATTCCTACCTTGCTGCGAACAGTGTGTCATCACAGTTTTCATCAATACATCTAAGTGTGCGAATTGTAATACTCATTAATAATAATCTTAAAGTCTAAGGACCAATACACACGTTTGTAGATAGGAATATCCAATGACACTATGAAATGTGGATTTCCTACTGGAGGGTATCGTTCTCATAATATTCTCCTGAATATTACCAAGGGTGCACACCATGAGAATATACCTCAAATTTTTATGAGTCATCACCCCTAATGGGATGTATTATTTGTGTCTCTCAAATAACATCATTCGGCCATAGAACATATATTCAAGAACAGTGTTACGGTACTTTCGAGTTCTCATCATAGTAGGGATCCGTTATGACCCTTTAATGCAACAGCTATCCTTAGGAAATTATCACATGCATTGTCACACATAAGAACAATAAAGATGTGATAAGGTATTTATTAATGAATAAAGTAAAATGTAGTTGGTTCTAAGCTGCAAACTCCAACAGACTCCCACTTAGACTAGAGCCAACTGCTAACAACCTTTAACCCGCTAGCTCTCACGTGATATTCATGCTTCTGCTGAGATAGACCTTTAGTCATGGGGTCCTCCACATTCTCGTTTGTAGACACTCTGATCACTAAAACTTCACCCCTTTGATAGAAATCCCTCAATAGGTGTTACTTTTGGAGAATTTGCTTTGTCCATTGATGTGACCTTGGTTCTTTTGCAAGAGTCACCGCTGTAGTATTATCACAATACAATGTGATAGGATCTTTACTACTAGGCACCATATTAAGCTCTTGGAAAAAGTTTTGAATCCAGACGGCTTCCTTAGTTGCATCAGAAGCTGTTATATATTCAGAATCCACTGTAGAATCGACGACAACTGGCTTCTTTGAACTCTTCCAGCTCACAGCTCCTCTATTGAGACAGAAAACATATCCTTATTGCGACTTCATATTGTTCTGATCTGTCTAAAAACTAGCATCAGCATACCCTCTGATGATAAACTCCTCATCTCCTACATACACCAGAAACATATCTTTAGTTATTCTTAGATACTTAAGGATAGTCTTAACAACAGTCCAATGTTGTTCTCCTGGATTTTCTTGATATATGTCTACCATGTTCAGTGAATAAGTAACATCAAGCCTGGTACATAACATGACATACATGATGAATCCTATAGCCGAAGCATATGGGATATTACTCATCCTATCTTTCTCATATTGTGTCTGATGACACATTCTATTAGAAATATGTAGGTCATGTGACACTGGAACCAATTACCTATTGGATTGTTCTATACTAAATCTCTTTAGTATCTGGTCAATGTATGTACCCTGACTTATTCCAAGAAACCTCTTGGATCTATCAAGAATGATCTTGATCCCTAGAATGTAGGTTGCTTCACCTAAGTCCATCATGGAGAAACACTTGTTCAACTAGTCCTTAACTGACTGAAGGACTGATACATATTTTCCAATAAGTAATATGTCGTCAACATATACTACTAGGATAACGACTGCATTCCCATTAAACTGCTTATAAACACATTTCTCACATTCATTCTTAATGAAACCAAATTTCTTTATGGATTCATCAAATCGAATGTTTCGTGACCTGGATTCTTGATTTAATCCATAAATGGATTTCTGCAACTTGCAAACCTGTTTGTCTTCACCTGGTGTCACAAACCCTTCTGGTTGTGTCATATAGACATCTTCCTGAAGGTTCTCGTTAAGGAATTCTGGTTTTACATCCATCTACCAAATCTCGTAGTCATGGTAGGCTGCTATGGCAAGTATTATTCTTATGGATTTAAACATGGAAACTGGCAAGAAGGTTTTATCATAGTCAATTCTTTGATGATATCTGAATCCTTTAGCCACTATCCTTACTTTATAGGTTCTAAATTGACCTTACATGTCCAACTTTCTCTTGAATACCCATTTTCATCCAACAGTCTTTACATCAACTAGCTCATCAACCAGAACCTAGACTTGGTTCTGATACATAGAATCCATCTCAGAATTTATAGCTTCTAGCCATATTGCAGCTTCTGAGCTTTATACTACTTCCTTGTAGGAGAGAGGTTCATCATTGTACAACAATAATGATTCACCATCCTCGGTGACTAGGAAACCAAATCTCTCTGGTTCCCTTACCTCTCTTGTGCTCCTACGTAGTACTTGTGTTTTTGAAACCTCTTCCATGGGGACATGTGGAACTTGTTCCTGTACCAACTCCTGTGTATCTTGAGCATTAACTTCATCAAAGTTAATCTTTCTCCCACTATCCTTTTTAAGGATGTGCTCCATCTCAAGAAAGAAAGCTTGTCTGGTGACAATGATTTTCTTATATGAAGGGTTATATAGGTAATATCCTTTCGTTTCCTTGTGATACCATATAAAGATACACTTCATGCCCTAGGGTGCTAGTTTGTTGCCTAAGAAGGCCTTAACAAATGCCTCGCATCCCCATACACATGTGTGTGACAGAATGGGTTTCTTTCTATTCCATATCTCGGAGGGAATTCCATTTTCCGCCTTAGTTGGTACCCGGTTTAATGTGTATATTGTAGTTTGTAATGCATATCCCCAAAAGGATAATGGAAGATCTGCATGACTTGTCATCGACCTCACCATGTTCAACAAGGTATGATTTCTCCTTTCACTAACACCATTCCACTATGGTGTGTAAGGAGGGGTGAGTTGAGATAGAATCCCAGACTCCCGTAAAAGTTCAATGAACTCTTGGTTCAGATATTCTCCACCTCGATTCAATCGAAGTTTCTTTATCTTCTTACCAAGAAAATTCTCTACTTTATTCTTGATTTCCTTAAATTTTTCTAAGGACTATGACTTACACCTCATTAAGTAGACAATTCCATATCTACTCAAATCATTAATAAAAGTAATGAAGTAATAATATCCACCTCTAGATTCTACTGGAAATGGTCCACGCACATCTGTGTGCACTAATCCTAGAAGCTCTCTGGACCTTTCACCCTATCTAATAAAAGGTGACTTGGTCATTTTACCTTGTAAAAAAGTGTGACATCTATCAAGTGGTTTTAGCTCAATAGAGTCTAAATAACCATCTTGGTAGAGCTTTGTCAAGCGCTTATCATTTACATAACTGAGATAGTGATTCCACAACTGGGTGATGTATGAGTCTTGTGAGTTTGTTTCATTATCGATTTCCAACACTTGGTTTTCATAATTAATACATACAAACTATTATTTAAATGTGTCATACTATAACATACATTGTTCTTGTGAAAGAAACAGCCCTTATTTACAAACTTGAAAATAAATCCATCCATATCCAAACATGATACATAAATTATGTTCTTGGTAACACTAGGCACATAATAACAGTTATGTAATACCAAAAGCATCTCAGTTGGCAATGAGAGATGGTAATCGCCAGTGGCCAATGCATCCAGCCTCACGCCATTGGCAGCTCTAAGATCCACCTCTCCTCTGTAAATCTTTCTAAATCTACTTAGTTCCTACATTTGAATATAGATGTGAGCCTCACAAATTGTATCCAATACCCAATGTGTATAAATGGAAAGATTGCACTCAATAACGAACATACCTTTAGTGTCCCCATGCTTCTGGGTGCATTTCCTATTCCAGTGGCCTAGCTTGCCACATGAAAAATATACCGCCTCCCGTTCCTCTCCCTGCCTTTGGATCTTCCCCTTCTTGGAGGGACGGTGCTCAGGGGCTTCAGACTATTTATAAATACTTGGCCCCTTTGCTTTGTCCTTCCTTTTCTTATTCACCATAAGGACTGCAGGTTTGTCACGCCTCATGTCCATATCTATCTGGAAAATTAAGGTCAGAAGTTCTAATAGATTCTTATCATTGTTGCTCATGTTGTAGTTGACAATAAAGCTAGAGAAGGTCTTGGGAAGTGATGATAGGATGAGATATGTACGCAACTCATCCGGGAACTTAATCTCTAAGGTGTCCAGGTGTTCAATGTAGCTAATAATATTGACTACATGAGGCCCAACTGGCACAGACTCTCCAAGCTTAGTTATAAACAAAGCGTTGAGATCTCATATGTCTCATGTCTCTCCTTCTCTTGATATAGATCCTTAAGGTGAGACATCATGCTATATGATTCCATGTTTTCATGTTGCTTCAAGAGCTCATTAGACATGGTTGATAGCATGAAACATTGAACATATGTGGCATCATCCATATGTTTCATATAGAGAGATAGTTCCTCATCACTGGCCTCTTTTCTAGGCGCAACTGGAATAGGATCCTTCAGCACGTACAATTTCCTCTCGTGGAGAAGGATGACGCGTAAACGCCTCTACCATTACTAGAAATTGGTGATGTTTAGAAGGTTTTCCTTCTCGAGTATAGTTCACAATGATATGTTTGAAGTCATTTTTCTTGTCATTTCTAAAAATTAAGATGAGAGAAGGTTTAGTACTTTATCATGATAAAACTTAGATAAATAAATAAATTAATACCTATTAATCTCCCATTATTTTATCAAAATCTAATATCCCTCGCTATTTGTAACACCCTGAGCTTCCACGGTACGCTTCTCTTTGAATAATACAGTAGTGTGTGTTGTACGCAACTTCGAGTTCTAACACACACCACGACCAATCAAAGTAGCCGTTATGAATAGTAATACCTAATTTTTAAAATTTTAGAAATTTTATCTCTCAAAATGGACTTCATTTTTGGATTCGGAGTATCGAATTTATCCTAAGGTGAAATTTTGGTACTTTTCGGATAACTTTAATATTTTGATGAATAGTGAAAATTACTAAATTTTAATTAAAAACTTTTTTAATCAAAATAATTATCAGTGATAAATTATGAATTTGAGTGGTTTAAAAGTATATTTAGAATATATTTTTACCATTTAATACAATTTTGGTCATTGGACATAATTTCACAATTAAACCGGACATAAACAACTATCAATCTTTTGATAGTTATTATATCTTAAAAACACGCTTTTTGTTTTGACAGCGGGAATTAATTTTAAATTAATTTCTGCCACTTCTGTGTTTTGAATTTGGAAAAATGGATTCCATATTTGGAATTAGGATTTCCAAATTGTGTAAATAGATAACTTTTATTTTTAGACATTTTGAACAATTACTTCGGTAAATATTTTATTTACCGTGGTTAAAGGGTAAATCTGATAAATAAGGGTTAAAAAAATAATATTATAATAATACTAAATTACCCTAAAACGTGTCCTAACCTTATTGGTGGATACATGTACAACCATGGTCATATTTGGGTCGATTTTGGGACCCCATGGAGCCACTTGTAGGTGACAGGGACACTTTATTTTAATTAAGTTAAAATAAATACAAAAATGACATAAGCATATATCTTTTAGAAAAACAATTTTTACATAGGGTTATATATGTTTTATTTTCGACTATAAATATTCATTAGAAAGATAAAAATATTTCCTACGTAATGATATTTTATTTATAATTTTTATACATTAAATAGGTTAATTTATTTATGACACAATGATGATACAGTAATTATCATAATAGTGAAAAATTAAAATAATTGATATTATAAATACCCAAATAAATATAATTTGAGTATTTTAATGAATTACACTAATTTTATAGAATAATATGACATATCAGGATTTATTTAATTAACTTTGTTCGAAGTAATAATTCTGTTATGATTTTTACAAAAGTCAATTATTGAATAGTGTCAAAATTGACATAAAAGAGTTTTTAAAACAAATATTATATTATTAATTGATCTTAAATTCCTAAAAATCTAAGGTTCAACCAATAGACTTATATCATGATAGTTTTATCATTAATGGACCACTTGGGGATCTCTTGGATGTATATAGTAAGTTTATTAACCATATAATATAAAAATACAAAGTGACATGGTAAGTGTCAAACTAATTAACTAAGAGTTAAAAATAAAAGATAAGGTTAATATAATGACTCAAACCTGTCTAAATTATATTGGTTGAGTGGTTTTAGACTCATCCCCACCTTAAACTTTAAATAATCCACTTTGGAGCCATTATAAACTGAATATGAATTTATTATAAAATAATATTTCTAACTTTTCCAAAGGTGCCCCTCACCCCTCTTATAAAAGGACACCCCCCCCCCCTTCTCATTAATTCACACCTTCAAAGCCTTTTGGTTCATCCAAACCCTAACCAAATACTCTCTCAACTTCCCTCACTTCATCCTAGAGGCATTCCTTTAGTCAGAAATCCATCCTAAGGAGCCCTTTTGATCAAATCAAAATGAAGAACCCGAAGAAGAGGTAATGATTTCACCACCCTTTTTCAAGTTCCTTTCTTCTTCCACTTCTTATTTCTTTGTTATTACCATTCTAAAATAATTAATACAGTATCTCCTATATAATTTAATATTATTATAAATATGGTAAAACCATATTCAGTATTCTATCCATCCTTTGAATGACATGTCACCATACGTGCGTACGTACGGCTTACCGTCTCCACGTCGTGGTGTAATTGTTATTCAATATATTATTATTTGGATGGGTATAATAATGATTTTTAATTCATGTAAATAATAAATATAAAATTATAATTATTCTTTATATATGATATAGCATCCAATTATATATTATTTTAATATCAAAAGAATGATATTTTTGCACGTACGGATTACCGTCTCCACGACGCGATGAGATTCATTTCCAAGTTCACCATTCATCGACGATTATAAAAATATATATTACTAATAAGTATGTAATATATGACATAATAATTCTACTGGAGATATATATATATATATAAGGATTTATGTACTTACATATATCTTATTCACTTACTTCCGTTCAATACTATATGAAAATAGAAACTGCGTTTATGCGTACGTACGGACTACCGTCTCCATAAACGGTGTTTTCCATTTCATATATATTTCTATTTTATATATTTATATTCTAAATATATATGATATATTTATCATGTTTTATATTCTGTAAGTATTTAAATCATGATCTAAGTGATACAACCAAGAGTGACAAGTTAAAACATGTACGATAAAGAAAGTGATTATTACCCGAAATGTTAACTTAACATGGAAATTATTACTAAATGGGTAATACAAAGTCATAAATGAATCATGTATGATATAATAAATATTAATATGGTTCTGGTATAATTTAATAACATACTACGATCTTCGTACAGGAGTTTAAACGTACCCTCGACTAAAGGAAAGTGCAAGGTAAGGGGTTTTCATCTCACTCCTTATTCCCGTGAGATTCATGTCATATTATCACTATTACCTTTTGTGTGGTGTATGTACTACCTATAATTGTATTCTTTGTGTAATAAACTTTAATTTATATGTATTTACATATTCATTGTATGATACCTCTTTCATGGGGTGTATGTTTCGTAAGTTACCAAATTGGTAAGGGTTTATTTCACAATCTCTTCATTATCCGAGGTTGTTTATACGTAATTATCTTCTGGGACCTCTTTATCATCCACATCCATGTTTCTTAAAAATGTCTTTAAAAACATTTTTACTATTTAATAGAAAATGGGTTAAAGTCATTTATACCCTTATTTTACTTTATATGTTTTTAAAGGAATCTTTCCAACGTTTTCGAAACAAGTTACTTTTTAACCTTTTTGACAAAATTAAGGTAAGAATGTCTTTTTTTAACTTATACGGCGGGTGCGGTTATTCTCCACCGTTATTACACCTTTGAAACTTCCTTCACAAGCTTATAAATATGTTTTCAAAATAAAGTTTTTCTCTATAATTATGCGACTTTTAAATGATTTCAAAAAAAGAGATTTTTCTCTCAAATAGTATTGATTTCATCTATGTCAACATCCTTTGATAAATTTTACACTTGTTTCAAGTTGATTTATTATGATAAAAATCATCCATATTGTATTTAAGGTTTTGTGATATCTTTTACTATGGATGAGTTATTTTTATGCCCTTAATGGTTTATGATTAAAGTTTTGACATTTTGTATGTTAGTTTTAATACGAATGTTTATGTTATATTTCATCCTCTTATTAAGATGAATGTGTTGGACTAGTATGTTCCGGGTTGGGTTCCGGTTACAGAAGACCCTCCGGGTTGGTGTCCGGTTATTAGAGGCACTCCGGGTTGGTGTCCGGTTATTAGAGGCACTCCGAGTTGGTGTCCGGTTATTAGAGGCACTCTGGGTTGGTGTCCGGTTATTAGAGGCACTCCGGGATGGAGTCCGGTTACAGAGGCTCTCCGGGTTAGGTTCCGGTTACAGTTATCCCTTAGGTCTTGGCACGAGGCCTTGACACAGAAATTAAAGTTTGGCATCATGCATTCCATCGTTATGAAAGTGGTTATTGATATTGCATGTGATTATTCGACTAGTAGAATATCCATGTGAATAAGTAAATGGAATTATTTCATTTTATCTTTACCATATTATGCTGAATTTCAAGTTTAAAATGATTTTGTTTTAGTTATACATTGCCATAAATGTTTATTCTTATTTTTGAAAGTTTTTGTTGTATTTTTTACCCTTACTGAGCATTTGAGCTCACCCCTTTCTATGTTTTATTTTTCCCAGGATTCCAAAAAGTGTAATGTGATTGATATGCAGGGTTAAGCTAAGGGAATAATGGCATTCATAAAGATTATTTATGTTGTTTTGTACGTCTTAAAGTGAAAATGTAACATTCATGTATGTGATCTATTTTTTCAAGATTGCTAAACTGATCGGTCCTTCGGGACATGATTCCTTGTAATCATGACAATGTATTAAAATAATGCACCGAATCTGGGTAACTGGGGTCGGGGCGTTACACTATTGATTTTGGAATATTATATTTCCTAAATATTCTAGTGGAAAGGATCCATATTTCCCTTCGCATTACTTCAACTAGGGTTGGTCAAGCAAAGGTTTTTAGGTAGGCATTCTAAATTCCAACTACATTAACTCACAGTTCCTTGATCCGCTGAGTGGACTCCCCAATCCCGAAACCCTTTTATTTTGGATTTCCTCAACCTTTGCCTCTTGGTCACACCAAGTCCTACTATGGAATTCAACCCTTGATTTGAACCAAGTCAAGTCAACCCAAAAACTTGAATTAGAATTCCTCGATAATTGAAAGCACCCCAACTAGGGTTGGTCAAGAACTTTGAACTATGGTTCGATTCTAACCAAGATTGTGGAAGGCTATACTGACTTAATATTTCTTTGAGGAATTTTATCCTTATACATAAATTTACATTTTATTATCTTTGATTACATTCTTGTTAATATTAAGTGGGATATACTTAATTGATTAACCATGTCTAAGATAATATTTATGTATAAGCTGGTCTTATTTTAGTTCCATCTTGCATGCTTGTTTAATTCATTAATTGTGTGATTGTGATAAAACACCCACAATAAATAAACCATGAAACTGACAGAAATAAAATAAATGGTATGATCATGAGCTTTTTCTATTGGTTAGTTTATCTATCAGTTGATAAACTAACCCAAGACCTAGGGGAGAAACACCTTGAACCTTTTGGATTCCTGTTTATAGCTTTCCACCTTCCACCTTTGTATCTCCTTGGATTGGTTTCACCTTGGCTCTTGACTTGAGTCGCCTCCACTAGCTTGGGATATCCATCCATTACATATGTTTTTATCTCACTCGAAGGTGAGGGGTAAAATGGGGTTTTACATAAAATAAATCTTGGGCACACAGGACCTACATATTAATGAGGAGAAGGCTCGCAAACCAACAAATTTAATTTAAATAAATTAATTAAAAGAAAACATTCACATACAAAGGTCTTGGTCTAGATCATTATCATCCATATATGCAATGATATTTACGCATAAATAAAACTATCATTCAATTCTTTAATCGTTATTATTTAAGATAAATCACGCTCGAATCAATTAATTATTTTTAATTAATCAATCCTTTTATCTTAAACCCTTTTTCTAAATTTTCTTGAGATTCTCATCCATTGTAATTTAAAACAAATAAATTCATTTAAAATTATGTTTGTACATAACTTGTACCTTGGAGTCAACCCGGTGAATTCCCGTTCATAACTACCCAATGAGTAGAAATGAACATTACACATATGTTAAATTAAACACACATATATATAAAACACCTATCACGTGTTGTGCCTCGGCTTTACATCCTCATTATGGTACACGTCTCAAGGGTTTGTATAATATAATAATAAATTTTAATAAATTTTCGTAATTTGGATGAGTACACGATGTGTAATTTTGTTCACCGTCCATCTGAAGTACACGTTCGAGAACATGGCGTGTAGATGTACTTTGGAAATCTTCGGAGTACATGGTGTGTTCAGTGGGACACACGCCGTGTAGTATCCACATTACACGGTTTCCAGCTGGGCAAGCCGTGTACGGGGTACACGGTCCAACCCTAACCTGGAGGGACTACACACGATGTTTAGTGGGCCACATGGCGTGTAATCTGGAAACTATGTGCTACATATTCCTGGTCAACACACAGAGTCTTAAAGACATAGATAGAATCTAATGACATGACCTAGTTTGGTGGACCATCCTGATGCATGGAACCTATACTACACGACGTGTACTGCCGAATACACACTGTGTGTTCTGGTGTTGTATGGAAAGGAAGCTTTGACACCTTCGAATGAGATCCTCTATTTTATTTTAATCAAAATTAAAAAGAAAAAATTGTTTCTATAAGGTGAACTAGAAACAAAAAAGGAGGAATAGATCTCGAGATTCAGATTTATAGAACGATTAACTTGAATTGAAACAACTAAATTATTAAATGAGTAAATCACTAATGAAAAACTAAATAATTATAATCAACAATATGACCCCTCTGATACCACTTGTAGGTTCTGGGCACAACGGAAGTGCGTTGGTGGGTGTACCCAACTTTAATTTTTCCGTTAACAACGATTAATCTGAGATATGTCACGATAATAAAACATCGGATCTTCATAATAGAATGAAGAAGGAAATAAAGGAAGTGAGTCCTAGAACCATAGAGAGGATCATCGTATGTTGGTTATAATTAATTTAATTAAAAGACAATAATTACCTTGATGGAATTATCTCTTCGTTGATGTTTCTGGTCATGATCTGATGTGATTCATTGTTGTGTCATAGAATCCAAGTGTAGGATTGTAAAGACCCGAGTCCGGATCCCTCCACTGGTGCCCCGTACCCAGTTCGCCACATGACCTCAAACGCATTTCCCCGAACGCCAGAGGCTGCTGACTAGCAGCGAGGGCCTTGGTGAGTCGGTGGGGAAACTATGCCCTCATTCGGTAAGGTATACAACGGAAAAAGCAACAGTCAACAGCGGAAGCAGTAACAACATGCATAACAACAGAAACCAAACAGTAAACAAGAGAATATATATAGCAATGATAACAATGATGCATCAGGTACAAGTATCTAAGGAAAGCAGCAAACACAACAACGTGATGAAATAAAACTGAAACCAAGTGAAAAAGAAAAACAAAGTAGACTCCTCAGCATCGCGAGCCACGACTCGGTCTCATGCTCCCCAGCTCCCGGTGCAATCAAGATCCTGAAGTAGAAGGGCGTTTTCCCTTATCTATACCTGCAGCAACATAGTCTGCTTGAGCCCAAAAGCATGCCCAAACAGGGTGTGAGATACAATCCCAGTAGGCAATCACCCAAAGATTTGTGCCTAACGGTCAATGAATACATGACAGTAATATAAACAAGGAGCAATAAACAGGAAAACACAAGCAGCTACAATCCACAGTTCTAACAAGTAAAGTACACAAGTAAGCAACCAGCAACAAGAAGAAAACAGGTAACCCTCTGGGTAGCTCTCATATCCTAAACCCTATGGTTTAACCTATAGTACTAGAAACCCTCTGGGAGGCACACATAGTCTCACCCCTCTGGTTCAGCTACGTAATTAAGCAGACTCTCTAGGGAAGCACTCACCGTCAATTCCCCCCTATAGTCTTGTATCGTGCTAAAGGCTCTCTGGGGAAGCACTCAACGTCAATTCCCCCTATAGCCTACGTCGTGGAACTAAATACTCTCTGAGGAAGCACTCAATGTCAATTCCCCCTATAGTCTCGCATCGTAATTAAAAGACACTCTGGAGAATCCCTTCCGTCAATTCTCCCTTTGGTCTACTACTCTAGGTTCTCACAGTCCTAATTAGAACTAAACATGCTCAGCGCGCGTATATCATCCCAAGTAAACCTCAAGAACTACTTGGCTAAAAACTAAGGATCGACAGTAATAATAAACCAACAGTTCCACTATCCTACAACTAGGCATGGCAACTGGAAAAACGCACAACAGGTAAAACAAGCATGGCAAAGCAACCCGAGCACAAAATAAATTATTCTACTCACAAGAAATAACCTCTACTAAAGCAAAAAAGCAAAAGCAGGCAATCAACAGGGAAAAACAAGAAACACGCAATACCCCGTTCAAGGGTATTGGTGGAATTTGCACATAATATTCATCAACTTTCTACAGAAAGGCACAAACCACCTACCTCGATCCTAGGAGATCGATATATGTGAACCACGACGAGAGATTCCTCTTAGAACAACGTATATCTGAGAAAACGCACAAAACGTTCATCCCACAATAACTTGGAAACAAGGAGGAATCAAGAAACAAGTATAAAGAAAAAGGAAGAACTCATCGCTGCGATTCCAACGCAATCGACCATGCTCAAATCGGAGAACAGACGGCGAGGCGGGAGCTCGTCGAAGATCCGGCCGTACGGTCGATCTCGGACGGACGTAATCTAGAGAAGAAGATGATTTTTGGGGTTAGGCGCGACCCCAATCCATTTAATGAAAAAAAAAGTACACGGCGTGTACTAGGTCCTTTCCGTACTCTGCCAAAATCAGCCTCCACATCACCCCTACACACCGTGTGTGTGGCCCGGGCACGGCCAGCACACGGCTTTGAGCCGGATCAGAGTACACGGCGTGTACTCAGAAAGTACACGGCATGTACTTTGAAAATTTCTAGAAACTTCATTTTTCTCAAAAACTCCAGAAAAAGGAAAAACATACCTGAATGAAGATCCGGGTTCTTACAAACTTCCCCCCTTAAAGAAATTTGTCCCCGAATTTCCCTAATGAGGAGGAGAAGAAGAAACCTCGAACAGCTCTGGCCACTGTGATCGTACATCGGTCTCCCTCTCCCAGGTCTTGTCCTGTACTCGCCCGTGCTTCCATAGCACCCGTACCAGAGGAACAGACTGCCCACAGAGAACCTTCGTACTGCGATCAACAATCCGGATAGGGTGCTCCTCGAATGATGTATCTGCTTCAAGCTTGACTTCCTCGGGCTGAAAGACGTGAGATGGGTCTAAAAAGTAACGTTGGAGCTAAGAGACGTGGAAGACGTCGTGCATGGTCTGATACCTCTGAGGTAGCTGCAACCGATAGGCGACCGTCCCAACTCTCTCCAAGACCTCAAACGGCCCGACGTACCACGGTGAAAGATTACCCTGTCTCTGAATCCTCTTGTGTCCCAACCTTGGTGCGACATGCAGGAAAACCTGATCACCGACCTCGAACTCCAGAGATCGTCTCCACTGATCAGCATAAGACTTCTGTCGAGACTGCACTGTATCCATCCTCTTTCGAATCAGCTCTATCTGCTCTAAGGTCTCCTGAACAAGACGAGGTCCCAGCAAAGCTGCCTCTCCTGCCTCCAGCCAGCATAAGGGTGATCGACATGGCCTACCATACAAAGCCTCGTATGGTTCCATATGAATGGTCGCCTGAAAACTGTTGTTGTAGGCAAACTCCACCAGAGTAATATGCTTCTCCCAAGAACTTCCAAGGTCTAGAATGCAAGCTTGGAGCATATCCTCAAGCACCTGGATTGTGCGCTCGGACTGGCCATCATTCTAGGGATGGTAAGTTGTACTCAAAAGTACTTGTGTACCCAAGGCCTTTTGAAATCCCTGCCAGAACCGAAAGGTAAAGCGCACATCTCTGTCTGAAACAATAGAGCGCGAAACTCCTTGCAGATGAACGATCTCTCTAATATAAAGTTGTCCCAGGTCATCGACACTGAAGGTCTCCTTGATCGGTAAGAAGTGAGCAACCTTCGTAAGTCTGTCGATGACAACCCAAACAACATCGTTCCCTCAAGGTGATCTTGGTAACCCGATCACGAAGTCCATCACAACATCATTCCACTTTCACTCCGGAATGGGTAACTGCTGCAAAAGTCCCGCTGGTCGTTGATGCTCTGCTTTCACCTGCTGACAAGTAGAACATCTCATGACAAAACCAGCAACATCCTTCTTCATACCTGGCCACCAATATTGGTGATGAATGTCCTGATACATCTTGGTGACTCCAGGATGAACTTCCCAAACAGAGGAATGAAAATTTTGCATCAGCTCCTTGTGTATATCTGCTGGCACCCATACGCGTCCCTAAAAATGCAAGATCTCATCCTCGCCCACTGTCCATCCAGGAAGAGGGTCCCCTCCTGACACACTCTCCCGTAGGACTAAGCCTTCTGAGTCTGATAGTTGCCTCATCCGTACCCGATCAAGTAGTGTAGAGGTAACAACTACAGAAGATAGGAAGGTTTGTTCCTGTCTGTCGTGCACCTCCAGATGCATCTCAGAGAACAGATCCATAAGTTTCCACTCACTATTGGCCTCCTAAACTGCCTGAACCTGAGTTCTCCTGCTCAACACATCAGCCACTACATTTCCCTTACCTGGTGTATAGGCGAGCTCGAATTCGAAAGACTATAGATACTCAACCCACCTACGCTGCCTCAGATTCAGATCACACTGAGTGAAAATATACTTGAGACTCTTGTGGTCAGTAAAGACCACAAAGTGCTCTCCCAGAAGATAGTGTCTCTAACAGTGCAAGGCATGAACAACAGCTGTTAACTCCATATCGTGTGTCAGGTAGTTCCCTCTCATGTGGTCTCAACTGCCGAGACCCATACGCAACGACTCCATCCCCCTACATAAGCACAGCTCCCAGCCCGATACCCGAAGCATCACAGTAAACAGTGTAGCTCTTGCCTGACTCTGGAAAGACTAGTATCGGTGCTGACGTCAACCTCCCTTTCAGCTCCTGAAAAGATGACTCACAAGAATCTGACCATAAGAACTTCGCCCCCTTCTTGGTCAGACCTGTCAAAGGTGCTGCTAGACGAGAAAAGTCCCGAATGAAGCGTTTGTAGTATCCAGCCAGCCCTAGGAAGCTCCGTACCTCAAAGACGTTCTTCGGCTGCTCCCAGGAAACTACAACTCTCACTTTATCTGGGTCCATAGATACTCCTTCCTCTAAGATGACGTGACCCAAGAAGTGAATCTGATCCATCCAGAAGTGGCACTTCGAGAGTTTATCATAAAGCCGATGCTCTCTCAGTGTACTCAGAACGATCTCAAGATGGGTGGCATAGTCGTGTCGAGTGTGAGAGTACACCAAGATATCGTCCACAAAGACCATGAAGAAGGAATCCAAGTAAGGATGGAACACTCGGTTCATCAGTGCCATGAAAACTGCAGGTGCGTTCGTGAGTCCGAAGGGCATGACTGTATACTCGTAAAGACCGTACCTGCTCCTGAAGGCTGTCAGAGGTATATCTGATGGTCTAACGTGCAACTGATGATAACCGGACCTCAATTCGATCTTTGAGAACACCCAGGCTCCTCGAAGATGATTGAAAAGGTCATCAATCCGTAGTAATGGATATCGGTTCTTGACCTTCAACTGGTTCAGCTTCTGATAATCCACACAAAGTCAAAGGGTACCGTATGCCTTCTTTGCAAACAAGACAGGCGAACCCCAAGGAGAAGTACTGGTTCGGATGAAACCCTTAGCTTGTAGCTCCTCCAACTGCTTCTTGAGCTCCTGCAACTCAGGTGTGGTCATCCTATAGGGAGGAATGAACACCGGTGCCGCTCTTGGCACGATCTCAATAGAGAAGTCTGCCTCACACTCCGGAGGCAAACCTGAAAAGTCTTCTGGAAAGACGTCCCTAAAGTGATCCACCACTGGAGGAAAGTCCAACTGTGGAGTCCCCTGATCATCTCGATAAAGACTAGAAATCCGGGTTGTCACCCCTCCTAGCCCAAGATGCTCGAGTCCCGCCTGACTCGCCCGAATGTCCCATTCGCCTCTATGAAGGAAAGATTCACCCTCTGGTGAAATGAAACTGACTCTGCGGTGATAACAGTCAACGACTTCCTGGAAGGAAATCAACCAGTCCATGCTAAGGATGACATCATAGTCTGTCATCTCTAGGACATAGAGATCCCATAAGAAGTGATACCCTGCCACCTCGAGAGGGCACTCTCTACACTGGCGTACACTAGATGTCCTCATTCCCAAAGGTGTGTCTAGTGTCAACGAGTCGGTAGAAGAAAAGATGCAGAGTCCAAGGCTCTCCATGACGGAAACAGAGATAAAGATATGCATAGCACTAGTATCGAAAAGGGCTGAAGATAAAACTGAGGCTACTAAAATCGTACCTCGAACAGTAGAAGGTCCAGGATCCTGCTCATGATAAGTCTGCTCCATGGCGAAAGACTGGCCTGCACCGCGGCCCTGCGCCCCTGACTGACCACTCTGAGCTGAACCTCCCTGTCGGTGCTGAGGAAATGGTGGCTGACCGCCACGGCCTTGACCTCCACCTTGGCCCGAACGGCCGGAAGAACTCCAGTTCCCTGACTGGTGAGAGACTGGTGGGGCTGCTCCTGAATGAGGAGTCATGGAAGAACCCCGGTCACCTGCTGTTGGTAAGAAAACCTGGCAGAAACGCTGAAGGTGACCCATCTTGCCGCAAGATCGGCACTCCATGGGGTCTCTATGGCACTGCGGCCTCGTGTGCCCTGTCTGACCACACTGGTATCATGTCACCTAGCTGCCTGATGATGTGTCACGCTTCCTCGAATCACCACGTGTAGGCTCCCTACGATGCTTCTTACCGTCATCTGGAGGAAAGCTAGCTCTGGAAGCAGAACTGCCCTGACTCGCAGCTCCAGAGTCTCTCATATTACACTCCGCAATCAGTGTCTGATTGACGATGGAAGTAATGGAAGTCAGCTGGAAGATGTTCACCTGTGATCGAATATCCCGCCTGAGTCCATCCTCAAACTTCCTCGCTAAGAACACCCCACTCCCATCCCAAAGGGGTGTAAAACGCTGCAGCTCAGTGAAACGAGAGGAATACTCCATGACATATAGAGTACCCTACTCTAAGCTCATGAACTCCCAGGCTCGATCATCCCTCAGGGTCTCCGGGTAGAAGTAGTCATAGAACACGCACTGGAACTCCTCCCAAGTCATAGCCTGCTGCTGACCCGCCTGTGAGATCACGTCTCACCACCTCTTGGCGGAGTCTCGAAGCATGTAGGTGGCGAGATTGACCCGCCTCTATGGAGGCATCTCCAGATGCTCAAATATAGTCAGCATGACTTCCAGCCATGACTTTGCAGCCTGAGGTCCTCCCTCCCCCGAGAACGTGGGAGGATGCTGCTGCTGAAAGACCCGCGTCAAGTCTGCCATATACGAGGCGAGAGGAAGTGCTCCCTGGAAGGCCTGCATCATCCTCATGAAACCTTCCCTGAACTGCGCATCAGCGCCCGCGACTGGTACAACAACCGGTGCCCAGGCTGGCTCAGCTGGGGGATTGACAGGAAGTCCCTGATCAGGCCTATCTGGCGTCTGATCACTGCCTGACGACAGACGTATGACCGGAGGACGTCTTAGAGGCATAGCTCTGAAAGATCAAAAGCACACCTTAGATCAGGAAAACAAGGACAGAGAACACAAGAGTAAAAAATGGGAACAGGGGAAAAAACCCCACAAGATTGCAAAACACGACTACACGGTGTGTATAAAACTACATGGCGTGTCTTCTTAAATCACTGACATAGGCGTGTACCCCTGCCCTACAAGTTGTTTACACTTCAAACTACACGGCGTGTTGACCCCCACACACGGCGTGTACTTGAAAACTATTCCCCTGCCCGAGTCCCTTACACGGCTAACCCACACGGTCCGACTTAACCCGAGACTACACGGCGTGTTCGAAATAAACACGGCGTGCACTAGACAAGGCTTCGGCGGTCCATGTTGTTAAGTACACGGCCGTCTACACGGTTGGACCTTACACAGCATGCTCCGAACAAACACGGCGTGTATAGTTGAAGGCAACACTGTCCCGTGTTGTTCGTGACACGACCGGGTACCTGGGCAAGACTACACGGCATGTTCCGAACAAACACGGTGTGTGGAAAAGAAGGTTACGCTGGCCCGTGTTGTTCGTGACACGGCCGAGTACCTGGACAGGACTACACGGCGTGTTCCCTAAGGACACGGCGTGTGCTACCCGAGCTTCCCCGGCCCATGTTGTTAGTGACACGGCCGAGTACACGACTTCGAACTCACACGGCATGTACCAATGGTACACGGCGTGTTCCCGAAGTTACTCCCATGACACCGTGTTCTTCCCACATGGTCAGTGACACGGCCTAAAAACTACACGGCGTGTATCCAAAAAGTACACGCTGTGTATTTTGGGTTTTTCTGGGCAGTAGCTCAGAAACTGTGCAAAATTCCAGAAACACTAAAACAAGGGAAAAGGTGCCAAATTTTGATCTGTGAGGGCCCATAACACCTCAAGAACCAAAATTCAGTGTTCATTTTTAAGCAAGGAACAAAACAAACAGTTTTCTAACATAACAACAAAGAATCTATCAAGCATCTATCACAACAGCATGCATAATTTACACAGAGCCTATCACAACAACATGCAATCGCTAATGCACCCTAGATGGCATGACAAGAATGCATGAAATGTGATTTCTACACGTGCCTATATGATGCATGAGATGACATACCCTCATCTCATCGGGTTGCGACAGAAATAGAACCAAAATATCAAAACATTAACCGCACAAGTCATACGAATCACTCTAGGTGAAAGCATACCAACCATAAAATCTCAAAACCAGAAAACTGCAATTAACGAGGTAGTATGGATTTTCCCTGTACACGGGTTAGCTACTCCCGGGCACAACTTAATACCAAGTACCGAATCCGTCTTATCCCTGGCTAAAGTCTCCAAACAGTAAAGCAAGATAAAAGAACCCCTGTGATACCACTTTGTAACAACCCGTGTCTGGAGCCCCTCCACTGGTGCCCCGTACCCGGTTCGCCACATGACCTCAAGCGCGTTTCCCCGAACGCCAGAGGCTGCCAACTAGCAGTGAGGGCCTTGGTGAGTCGGTGGGGAAACTATGCCCTCATTCGGTAAGGTATACAGCGGAAAAAGAAACAGTCAACAGCAGAAGCAATAACAACATGCATAACAACAAAAACCAAACAGTAAGCAAGAGAATATATATAGCAATGATAACAATGATGCAGCAGGTACAATTATCTAAGGAAAGCAGCAAACACAACAATGTGCTGAAATACAACTGAAACCAAGTGAAAAATAAAAACAAAGTAGACTCCTCAGCATCACGAGCCACGTCTTGGTCCCATGCTCCCCAGCTCCTGGTGCAATTAAGATCCTGAAGTAGAAGGGTGTTTTCCCTTATCTATACCTGCAGCAACATAGTCTGCTTGAGCCCAAAAGCATGGACCAAACAGGGTGTGAGATACAATCCCAGTAGGCAATCACCCAAATATTTATGCCTAATGGTCAATGAATACATGGCAGTAATATAAACAAGGAGCAACAAACAGGAAAACACAAGCAGCTACAATCCACAGTTCTAACAAGTAAAGTACACAACTAAGCAGCCAGCAACAAGAAGAAAACAGGTAACCTTTTGGGTAGCTCTCACAGCCTAACCCCTATGTTTCAATCTATAGTACTAGCCTCCCTCTGGGAGGCACACACAGTCTCACCCCTCTGGTTCAGCTACGTAATTAAGCAGACTCTCTGGGGAAGCACTCACCATCAATTCCCCCTATAGTCTCGTATCGTGCTAAAGGCTCTCTGGGGAAACACTCAACGTCAATTCCCCCTGTGGCCTGCGTCATGGAACTACAGACTCTCTGAGGAAGCACTCAACGTCAATTCCCCCTATAGTCTCACATCGTAATTAAAAGACACTCTGGAGAAGCCCTTCCGTCAATTCTCCCTTTGGTCTACTACTCTAAGTTCTCACAAACCTGAGTAGAACTAAACATTCTCAGCGCGCGTATATCGTCCCAAGTAAACCTCACGAACTACTTGGCTAACAATTAAGGCTCAATAGTAATAATAAACCAACAGTTCCACTATCCTACAACTAGGCATGACAACTGGCAAAACGCCCAACAGGAAAAAAAAGAATGGAAAAGCAACCTGAGTACAGAATAAATTATTCTACTCACAAGCAATAACCTCTACTAAAGCAAACAAGCAAAAGCAGGCAATCAAGAGGGCAAAACAGGAAACACGCAATACCCCGTTCAAGGGTATTGGTGGAATTTGCACATAATATTCATCAACTTTCTACGGAAAGGAACAAACCACCTACCTCGATCCTAGGAGATCGATATATGTGAACCACGACGACATATTCATCTTAGAACAACGTAGATCTGAGAAAACACACTAAACGTTCATCCCACGATAACTTGGAAACAAGGAGGAATCAAGAAACAAGGCTAAAGCAGAAGGAAGAACTCACCGCTGTGATTCCAACGCAATTGACCGTGCTCAAATTGGAGAACGGACGGAGAGGCGGGAGCTCATCGAAGATCCAGCCATACGGTCGCTCTCGGACGGATGGAATCTGGAGAAGAATATGATTTTGGGGGTTAGGCGCGACCTCGGTCCGTTTAATGAAAAAAAAGTACACGGCGTGTACTGGGTCCTTTCCGTACTCCGGAAAAATCGGCCTCCACGTCGCCCCTACACACCGTGTGTGTGGCCCGGGCACGGCCAGCACACGGCTTCGAGCCGGATCAAAGTACACGGCGTGTACTTTGAAAATTTCTAGAAACTTCATTTTTCTCAAAAACTCCATAAAAAGGAAAAACATACCTGAATGAAGATCCGGGTTCTTACAAGGATTCTTCTAGAGGTGATCCACACATGCTCCACATATCTCTGGACATCACCAAAGGGATCTCTGGGTGCTAGTGCGGAAGATCCTTCACTTGTGATGTCCACCTTCGATCGCCTTGAGATCCGCTTGTAAAGCGCTCTCCTTGATCTGGTGGAGGAGGATCTCTCTCGTAGCTTGAGAGCATTCTTGGAAGAAAAGAATTCTCTCTTGGATTGAGAGATTTCTCTAGATCCGTTGTGCACAACCACACTGAATGGCTAGGCTAATGAGAATAATATAATTGGGATTTTAATTACTTAGAATAATAAAATGAATTAATTACCCTAAAACATTTATTCATTTTATTTAATTCTTAGTAAGACCTCATGTCTAATAATAACAGTTGAATATTATTATTACTTGATATGCGTCCAGCGAATTACACCTAATATTATTTAATTAAATAAATAATATTATTTCTCACAAATCCCCAAAAAAAGTACACAGTGTGTATATTAATATACACGACGTGTGCTTTTGTTTTTCCATTCTCTTTATTTCCTCCACCATATTTATTAGACCTTGAATAATGACTATTTATTTCTTAAATAAATATTATTGTATTACTCACTAATAAATATATATTATTTCGCCCACAATATATTCTCTCGAATAACTGGTGTCGAAGTAAATGCGATCAGGCATCCTTGAATAATTATTAAAACACAATCGGAAATAATCTTTATTCAACTTGTTAAATTAATATTTAACTGAGATACTTGGACACACTTAATGTGTGACCCTTTGGGCCTCTTTCTCAGTGGCATTAGGCGGAGCCTGCCTAAAGTTCATGGTTAGCGTCTAGCAACACGCCAAGGCACCCATAGAGAAAGAAGTTAACGCTGCAATGACGTGTCACCTCCTACGAATGCTTACCGTGTAATGTAATCTCTTTGTCTCAATATCTCGAATCAAGTGGGTTGCATGCTAGTGTCATCAACCCATGTGCTCTATTATTATTTCTTTGACTTTTCGAAATTGAACTCGCTCATTCCTTACCATGGCTATGGATTTATTTAGGCTATATCAATTCCATCAAATGGCCTCTGATATCTACTTCCATTATGGAACAGAAGGGACAATCCTTTCTCACATTATCTATTAATGCAGTATTACTCATGACGCGCCCAACATATCCTACCTCGCTGCGAACAGTGTGTCGTCACAGTTTTCGTCAATACATCTAAGTGCGTGAGTTGTAATACCCATTAATAATAATCTTAAAGTTCAAGGACCAATACACACGTCCACAAATAGGAACATCAAATGACACTATGAAATGTGGATTTTCTGCTGGCGGATATCGTTCTCATAATATCCTCCTGAATATTACCAATGGCACACACCATGAGAAGCTGCCTCAAAGTTTTATGAGCCCCCACCCCTAATGACCTGTATTATTTGTGTCCCTCAAATAACATCATCAAACCATAAAACATATATTCAAGAATAGTGTTATGGCACTTATGGATTCTCATCATAGCAGGGATCCACTATGACCCTTTAATACAACAACTATCCTTAGGACATTATCACATGCATTGTCACGCATAAGAACAATCAATATGTGATAAGGTATTTATTAATGAATAAAGTACAAGGTAGTTGGTTCTAGGCCACCAACTCCAACAAAAATAAGTTTTAGAATCTATGATCCAAGATTCCAACACTAATTTCTCCACATGCAGTCCTTCCAGAGGTTGTCTTCCTGTTATGACAATCTTTCTTGAGGTGACCTCTCTTTCCACAATGCC
Organism: Viscum album; assembly: GCA_963277665.1. NCBI lineage: Eukaryota > Viridiplantae > Streptophyta > Magnoliopsida > Santalales > Viscaceae > Viscum > Viscum album. The sequence goes on along the minus strand of OY728152.1, from coordinate 72,491 downwards.
AATATACATGCCCACTTCCATAAGATTTATCTCTACTCCTCTCCCTTGATTTCCACCCTGATTGATTTTAATTCTTTTGGTGAGGCAAGCATCCTCTTCCTTCTGTATTCAGTACATCACCGAAATAAGTTAAACTCTCTTTTCGTCAGAGCTCCTCATTGACAATCAAGTTTCAAGCATCAATGAGTACCAAATCAATCTTTCCGCTTGAATTACCCATAGTTGTCACCATGACCTCCCAAGATTCTGGTAAGGATGATAACAACATGATCGCCCAAACATCATCTGTGAATGTAACCTTTACATACTCTGGTTGACTCTAGATTAAGTTGAAATCATTCAACATATCTGATGCAGATCTTCCTTCTGATAACCTCATGTTGAATAACCTCTACATCAAATAAACTTTATCCAGTGTTGTAGGTTTCTCGTACATATCTTCGGGAGCTTCCATCAACTCTGTTGTGGTATTGTTCTCCCAAATGTTCAAATTCACACTTTGGACTAATTACATTCATATTAAACCAAGTGTCTTTCGATCCAGCTTTTCTCATTCACCTTTATGCATTGCTTCTGGTTTGACACCTTTCAACGATAGCTCCATATCTTTCTGAATGAGATAGTTTTCCATCTGCATTTTCTATAAACTGAAGTAAGTTCCATTGAATTCGTCAATCCAGACCTTGTCATCTTCCTACGTCATTCTTCTGAAAAACAATGACTCCCACTGAAATTCGAAAAATGTCTGAGTAGGAGAATGTTATCTGATATGTTAAGCGAATTGTTGAGCCTCTTGTGAACCAAATCTTTGACACCACTTGTTGAGGATCCCTCTTCCACACCGTCCTTCTGATAAACCATTGAAAGTTGTTGATCCATAATCACTTTGGCGGAAATAAATTATGGGTGGAACACTCTAAAGCTTAGTGTTCTAAAACTTGGATGAAACAATGTTCACTCAAATCACCGCACTAATTCACAAAAAACTTTATCTCTGTTCACTCTAATAGATACAAAACATTCATGCAATGAAAGTAAATGTAAGAAATAAAGAACACTTTGGTTTTACATGGTTCAAACTGAAAGTCACACATCAATGGAAGAAACATTGCAATATTTCATTCCTTCGAAAAAAAATATTACAACTTTGTGACTTAATGTGTCACTTGGATTACTAAATCAAGTAATCACATGCATTCATACATTCATTCATCCATTTCAACAAAGGTGGCCCCACCCTCCAATTTATAGAGTACCATTCAGTCATTTAGTTGCACCGACCTCCGAGAAATGTGGGAGTCCATCCATTCCATTGTCCCCACTGTTGACTTCCCATATCAATCCTTAGTGTGACCTCCACCTCCGATAAATTAGCAACCGCACTACAGTAAACTGAACATTCGCCAATTTTCCGAAAGTACTGAATGAACTTCCAGAACAAAACTATCTCGTGCTGAAGAACATCGGAACAAACCCCTTTCGAAGCATCCTCCTTCTGGACCTCTTTCTGAAAATGCTTAAGGAAAATATTACCGCTGCCACTACTTCAATTAATGAACTAAAGGTCTTTCAGAACCTCTTCTTCCGGATGACTAACTTCAATCAACTGAATTATGCTTCATACATTCGAACACATATCCCTTTATATAGCCATTTTTTATGGGTTTCATTTAATGAAACACATCGAGCATATTCAATGTATCTATATACATTTATTTTTATTGTCATTTATTCATTGAATCATATTCAAATGAACATTTAGGCCATTTAAAACATTCATAATTGATAAAATCACGTGAGAAGATACATACACCTAATTAATAAGAGGTTTAGTGCACATATCTAACACATATTTTAATTTTAATCAGTGATCTTTAGCGATGATTTAAAATTAAAAAGAGGGCGACTCGTGAAATTTGTCGTGGGTCAATTCAAAATCACTAAAATCATACAACGAGGTTTACTAATTTGCATGCACATATAGTGAGTTGTATGCATACCATATATCAACCTTCCACATATGCGGTGGACAATATAAATTTGACGGTATAACTGCTTGCTTTATTTTTTAGTTTTTGATGGACAAACATGAAAATTATAGGCGTTACTAATAAATGGAGAAGGTGATCAATGAGAGAGAAATTTGTTAAGAAAGAGAGAGAAATTTGTTAAGAAATAGCAAGTCAAAACAAGTTAACACCATGCTCCGTGAGCGTATTCCAAATAACGCTCGTTTTTTTTTTGTACGCATCGAGATTCCAAAACGCCCGGGGCAGCTCGCGCACACGGGGCTCGGGTTCCTCGCTTTCGCTCTCTCGTCTCCCCCCCTCCACTTCCTTCTCCCGTTCTTTCTGATCCTGATCTGGAAATCAACCTTCATTTAATACGGAAGAGTGATCCGCCTTTTTTACCCTTGCAAATCAATTTTCGGATCCTCTCCCTTTTCACTGTTTTTTTCCTTTTCAATTTAGGGTTTCCACCGAGGAACTGTAGATCAATCAGCGCATTTTTTGTAGTTCGATTGATTAAAAGGCAAATAAAACTCCTGCAATTCACTAACTGTAAGGATTGGTTGGCTACTACTTTATTTCTTTGATCAATTTGCGTATTGATTGGCGACTTTTTCTTTTCCGATTTAGCTGCTGGCTTCTTCTTCTTCTTCCGCTTCCTATTCTTCCTCATCTTTTTTTTCCTGCCTCCCTTCCTTGCTTGCATTCTTCCTTTTATTCTCAGCCCCTCCTCCCACACTCTCCCTCTCTTTCTATGCAATTCCCGATTAATCCTAAAAAACAGAACCAAAAATGATTTTACGCTTCCTTATCTAACATATTTTCAAATGTCATGCATGTTGGCGTGTTCTTTTGACAGGGATAGTGGTTTTGGTAGTTAAGATTGCCAAATCCTTTTTTTTGTTTATATTATCTATTTCGTAGAAATTAAGAAGGTTTAAGTCCATGATTTTTGAATTTTTACACATGTTAAGTGCCTTTTTGTGTTCCAGGGCCTGTGATAAGGCATATTGATGTCCCTAAAATTGTTATTGCACCATGGCATCGAGTGCATTGACCGGAGACAGAAGGTATTTCTGTATTTTTTTTATTTCTTATTTTACTATATGTATTTTTTAAAAACTTCAGTTCTAGTGGTAATGATTTTTTCGAGAACTAGTTTTTCTTCTCCAACTTTTGTTCTTAAAGTCCATAACATGATCACATTTTTTACATTTTGTGCTGTATCTGTCGGTGATTCATGTGACAGTGAGGGTAATATAATCATGAGACGCCTAAGTGTAATTTGTTAATTTAATAAATTTTCCTTAAATTTTGATTTTTTTTCATGCTTTACAAATCCATTGTCAGCCAAACTAAGCTTAGTTTTAACTTTTAATGACTAATCAGTTATGATCAGTGGGTGATGCATTTATTTTTCCACCTTTTTATGGCACCCATCATATCCCATCCCGTAGCTATTTTAAAAGAAAAAAAACAATGTTTTGAATGTTCATTATTTTATAATTGTTTTTATTATCCTCTAAAAATGGGTTAAGAGCAATGCTTTCAGAACCGGACTGACCATTAAATCAGTGAGTGGAGCGGTTGAAGGTTGGACCGGTCTGATCGGTTAAGCCGGATGTTTGAACCATTAAATCAGTGAGTGGAGCGGTTGAAGGTTGGACCGGTCTGATCGGTTAAGCCGGATGTTTGAACCGGTTTATTATTTTAATAATTGTTAATAATATATTATTATTTTATATTCAAAATACAAAAAAATGCAAAATAAAAAATAAAAAAACCAGCCGGTCCGGTCCATATCCATACGGAACTGGCTGGTCTGACCAGTTTTTCGCTGGTTCGGGGTGGTTCATTCCGGTCCAGCAGCCAAAACGACTTAATAATTATGACCAGACCGGAAAACCCCACCAGTCAGCGGGCCGACCAGCTGGTTCCGTCCGGTTTTTAAAACAATGGTTCAGAGCTAAAAACAACTCTTCCTTCTATAGGCTATACAATGCTTGTTTTACATTGTGTTCATAAGCTTTATCGGCAAAATTACAAAGGCAGAAACTATTATTTGATGTAGGATGTCTTCTTAGCTTACTGCTTGTTTTCATCATTTTGTTATTCATCTGGTGCTCTCCCTTGCACATATGAAATATCCGTAGTTATTCAAAATGCATGGCTTGAATTTCGTGCAATTAAGGTTGAATGGTTTTTCCTTGAATTCCTAAATAAAGGGCTTACAACAGTAGCTCAACCACACAACCAAAATGCAGAAATAAATGAAGCATGAATACTAAAATTTTACTTGGTTCACCGACTTTGAGCTATATCAGAGGAACACATATCAATGATGTGTTGATATGCCTAATAATCACTACTTCACTAGTTGGTGATTACAATTGTAGATTGGTACAAGTCCCCACCTTGAGGAGAGGTGGAGACATTCTTTTATAGATAGAGGAAACAAATTACAAGTCGGAAGAATCCGATGTGGGACTCAGAAATACACTTAATTCAGAAATACAATTAACCGTGTCTAACACTCCCCCTCAAGCTAGAACATGTATAACTTGAAAAAGAGTCCCGCAAAAAAGAAAGAAAACACAAAAAATAAGACCCTACACACTCTCCCTTAAGCTGGGTTGTTGATGATATGGATGCCCAACTTGGTGTAGAGAGAGTCCAGTCGAACTCCTGGTAGGCCTTTGGTGAAGATGTCGGCAAGCTGATCAACCGTCGGAATGTAGCTGAATCTGACATGGTGTTGTTCGAGGTGACGGCGAAAAAAGTGGCAGTCCACCTCGATATGCTTTGTACGTTCATGGAAGACTGGATTGGAAGTAATCTTCGTGTTTGTCATATCATCACACCAAATATGAGCAGGCGTTTGTGACGGGAAACCAATTTCATGGAAAGATGACGAAGACACGACAAATCCAGAAGTAGACTTTTGGGTAGCTAAGCAATCAACATAGTCAACATCACAGAAGGCCTCAATATTTAGATGATCTTGATGTGAATACCGAATACCACGGACATGATCTTTCTTAATGTACTTGATAATGCGAAGGACAACATCCCATTGGGATTTCGTCGGATGTTCCATGAATTGGCTAACCTTGCTGACAGCGCAGACAATATCCGGACGAGTCATGGTAAGATAATTGAGTTTGCCCACAAGACGATGATACCTCTCTGGGTGAGAATATGGGTCCGTGCTATCATATAGAGACCATTCCTCGAGTTCAAGACGAGTGTCAACGACAGTTGCTTGAGACAAACCAGTATCCTGCAAGATATCCAAAACATATTTCCGTTGGGAAAGGAAGATGGTGTTTGGAGAATGAGAGACTTCAATGCCAAGTATGTCAGAAGACCCAAATATTTGGTTTGAAATTGTTTTTGAAGATGAACTTTTAGATGGACAATGCCATGTGAGTCGCCCCCAGTAATAATGATATCATCATAGGCAAGCAACGAGATGCAGCCGGATGACGTCGTGCGCTAGAAAACTGTGTGGTCCTTCATATTCTGTGATAGTTCAAGGGTAGTGATGACTGTGCAAAGTCTTCCAAACCATGCACGAGGAGACTGCTTGAGTCCATCAAGAGAGTGACGAAGACGAGCTCCTAAGGCAATGAAGTTGCAAATATACTTCTTCTTCAAGAAAGCTATGTAGAAATGCATTCTTGACATCAAGTTGATGAAGAAGCCAATGATGAGCAGCGACAAGAGAGATGGATAATCGGACAGATGTCATTTTCGCAAGTCTGGCTTTAAGACGATGAAGAGTGCCATCTTCATTTAGGCGTACCGTATAAATCCATTTGCCGTCAACCATCTGTTTTACTGCCGGAAGGGGGACCAAATCCCAGGTATGATTGTCGTCTAAAGCCTGCAATTCACCCCGCATTGCTTGAAGCCACTCAGGGTGAGATTTGGCTTCAACAACCGTGCGAGGAACACATATCGTCTCCAGACCAGAGAGATCTCTGTATGAAGTGGTGTAAAGAGGATTATTCTGGCAAGAGTGAGTACCTTTCCGCAATGCAATTGGCAAATCGTCTGTTGCCGGAGCAGGAGTGTTGGACGAAGTTGGGGAGATGACGTCCTCGGTCTGAATGGGGGATACATTTGATGGTCAACGAGAGTAGACGATGCCAAAACGGTGATCAACAGAGTGAGACACTTGAGGTAGGGGTGGGTGGATGGTGAGAAGAAGACAATCATCGATAGTGGTGTCTGGGTGGGAAGAGGGAGGATAGAATGAAGAATTCTCAACAAAAGAGACATCAGTAGAGATGATATAATGCCGCAAGTTTGGAGAGAAATAGCGGTATCCGTGCTCAGTGCGGGAATATCCCAGGCAGATGCAACATAGGGATTGTGGAGAAAATTTTGAGAGGTTGGGACGAGTGTTACATACATAACAAAGATACCCAGACACACGAAGTGGAAGCGACTGAGGTGGGAGAGAGGAGAACAGAGTCCGAAAAGGAGTCTCCCCATAGAAGAAGGAAGGCTATTTATAAGGTAGGTAGCAGTAAGGATAACATCCCCAAAAAATGAAGAGACACCTACATGTGAAATAAGAGGGCACAGTCTCCAAAATATGATGATGTTTACGCTCGGCCACTCCATTCTATTGAGGTGTATCAGGGCAGGATGTTTGATGAAGGACGCCGTGATCCTTGAGAAACTGTTGAAGAGAAGTTGATAAATATTCTCGGCCGTTGTTCGAGTGGAGACATTTAATAGGCTTGAAGAATTGAGTGTGAATTTCATGGTAAAAAGTTTTGAAAATATCACACACCTCAGAACGATCATGAAGGAGATGTAGCCATGTCATCCGAGAGAAGTCATCAATAATGGATACATAATAACAGTACCTTGACTGACTAGGAACCCTGCAAGGACCCCATACATCGGAATGAAATAGGTCGAAAGGATTCGTTGCACGCGTTTCCAATTGAGAAACTTACGTTGCCTGATGACGTTTAGCAAACTTATAAGATTCACAACGGAAGGAAAAGTGTGGACTGAACTGGGGGCAAAGCTTATGTAAGACGGAAGCCGGTGGAGGACCCATGGCGAAAATGTAGGTTGAAGGCATGAGCAGAGGTGGATGAGTAAACAAGGGATGGTGGGGTATCGAACATGTACACCCCATCACTAAGACCTTTACCAAGTTCTCGATTCGTTGACCGCTCCTGAAAAACAACACCATAAGACATAAAAATAATAACACAATTAGGTCCTTTATGAGTTTACTGATGGAGAGAAGATTAAAATGACAGAGAGGAACATGAACCACTAAAGCCAAGCGAATAGTCGGAGTCAAGGTGCATGTGCTAAATCTTGCAATAGGGATTGTAGATCCATCAACAACAATAATTGCAACGACATCGGTTTACGGGTGATAGGTAGTAAGCATACCTGAATCACCTATGAGATGATCAGTTTCATCGGAATCAAGCATCCAAGCTATCTGTCGATGAGAGACTCAAGCGGTAGGTCCACCAGTTTGAGCAATGTAGGCTGAAGAAGAAACAGGTGGCAAAGCAGCCAAATGAGATTGTACAAGTGCAATCTCCTCCATTGAGAGTGCCAGTTGGTGAGGAATACTGGATGGTGGCGAGGATGCTACAATGTCTGGAAGAAGATAGAGAACCTAGCTTGGGCAGTAGTGGGTTGGTTTGGATAGTTGAAAAATGCCTTGACATGAATAATCGGGTCAGTAGTATAAAGACATGCAAGAACGACACGCAACGGGATACTAATCAAATGTCTGGCAGTAACAGCGGGGGATGGAAACGACAACGAGCGAGATTGATGAGAAGCAATCCAAACAGATGCAGCAGTCCGAAGGTTCCAACGTCGGTCGATACCGAGGACAAAATTTAAGATCGAAATCTACAAAGGAACCTGGTTCTGAAAGCTGAGGACTACACGAACCACGGTGTCGATGAGTCACACAGGAAATGCCATCGATTTGTTGCCGCCGAGAAGCCTCGCAACCAGATCTGGGTCGTCTAGGTAGCAGGGGGCTGGAACATGGATGCCTTGGTGTCGAAGAGGACGACACATAGGGATTGCGTGATTTGGAGGGCCAACTCTTTATAGCGGTGTTGGTGGGCTGCTGGATGATCGGAAGGGGTGGCGCTAGGCAGCGACGTCAGTGGGTTGTTGGGCGAAGCGCTATTGACGGGTGGCGGCAGACCAGACGAGTGTATCAGGGGCTGTCGCGATTCCTGGAGAACGACAGTTGGGGAAGGCCGTCGCGCAATGAGGGTGGGGGGGGGGGCTCAGAAGGAGCCCACGAGCAGGGTGTGGTCAACAACGGGGTTGCCGTGGGTGTTGTGCTATTGGGCTGACAATCTGGCTGTCGGGTGGTCGCGCAGGAGGGGTCGCAAGCGAGAGTCGGGGCCGTCGACCATCGGTCGTCGTGCAGGCAAGCGGCGTGCTGGAGATGCCTCTGCATGGGAGGGGCATGAGATAGCAGGGGGCCGACGAGGAAGCGGAGCTGCCAGGAGTCGTTGCGCCAGAGGTGGTCTGCGAGGCGGGGCATGATGCTGCTTACGAGGGAGGCAGCGATGCCGGTGGGAGACAGGCTTCGGCGAGAGTGGGCCTAGGTGAACAGAGGGGCCAACGAGGGGGTGCGGGGCTTCCGCGCTGGAGGGGCCGCGCTGTTGCGCAGTGCTGCCATGCGGGAGGGCCGTCGTCGGGGCGAGGGGAATGCCTCGCGGGAGGGCCGACACGGGGTGCAGGGCTGCTGTGCGGGATTGTCGGTGATGGGGCGAGGGGGCTGCCTCGCAGAGGAGTAACAGATGGGGAATGTTATCGGATGTAACCTGGCCCTCTGATACCATGTAGATTGGTACAAGTCCCTACCTCAAGGAGAGGTGGAGACATTCTTTTATAGATAGAGGAAACAAATTACAAGTCGGAAGAATCCGATGCGAGACTCGGAAATACATTTAACCCGGAAATACAATTAATCGGGTCTAACAACAATCTTTAGGATAAGCTCACTGCTCATTCGAGGTCCACGACCTCTCCCTTTCTTCCACTCATTGCTTTCCAAGAGGGATACTAATGATGGAAAAAACGACGTGCAAGTCGTGCTTACAAGTAAAACTGAAAGTGAAATGACACCAATACAACCAAAGAGTGTTTTCATGCTCTGATCTTCTATTCCCGATATTTTCTAGCATGTACATCAAATGTTTTTCCCGAAACCAATATTCAATAAAAATCCATTTAGCAACTCACTTTTTCAATCTCATATATTCAATGAAGTCCCTATCAACCTCCCTCCCTCTCCCTCTCCCTCTCCCTCTGTCTCTCTCTTCCTAATGTTCTAGGCATTTTTTTCTTGCACAACAACTCACTCTTGCAATCGCAGATATTCAATAAGTCCCTGTTGCTCTCTCTCTTTCTCTTTTCCTGATGTTGTATGTATTTTTTTCCTATTTCTTTCTTTAACAAAAACTCCGATCACCTGCCAAAGAATTTTAATTTTTCAATTTCAAACTCGAATTCTTAACCACCTTTAACTCCCTATACATCAAACTCATCCATTGGATGTTCCCTAAACAAATCTTCACCATTGAACTCCGTTTTGACCGATGAAAGTTGAGCAAAAAACTCCCATGACTCATCAAGAATGCCAAGTCAACATGTTAATCTTGAAATATGCATTTTTCATAAATCACATCGAGGTGTTAACCATTGCGGTTCAAGGGTGGGCACAAATTGGTTTGGTTTTGTTTTGACCAAAAACCAAACCAAACCACAATTTGCGGTTCGGTTTTTATATATAAAAAACCAAATTGGTTCGGTTTAAAAAATTTCTAAACCATTAATTTGTGGTTTAGTTTTGTTTGGATTGTCCTATTTTTCTGACAATATCCTAGATATGGATTCATGAGGGCCGTCCCTTTCTCCATCGACGAATTCCCCTAGGGGACCTAGGTTTTCCTCTTGTCACACTCCTTTCCAACAATGCTCTTGCCTCGTCGTTTCCTCTTTGCCGCTCGGTGGTCAGTGAGTTTTGCTCATGCTTTGCCGTCGAGGCCGGCGTGTTTCCCTTATAGCTCTGACATGGTTGCTTCTCTGGTGGCTTCCTCAGGTGACATCGACATCATGTCATGCCTTCCTGCTCATTTAACTCTTTTTGGTCTCACTCCCTTGGGCTTCCCTATCTTCAAACCCTTGTTTTGTTTTCTTATCCTCATGGTTCTCGGGTTCGATCTGGTGTCGGTTTGGATTCCAGCCCAGAGCAGCGTTTTCGGTCTTGACCATCTCGAGTCCCCTCTCCGGTGATGTCTCTTGGTGTTGTTTGTTGAGTCTCCCAACCCCAATGTTGTCAAAGGCGCGTGGCGCAATAAGGCGCAAAAAGGCGCAAAGGCCGCTTGGGGATGTGGCGCGAGGCGCGGCGCGAGGTGCAACTAAAGCGAAAGCGCACATAATTAAATATATACAATTTTCAACAATATTTTAAATTAAAAAAAATTAAATTCAATCAAAATAATACAAATTAAAATACATGCTGATAATTTTTAACCAAATCATAATCAAATAATCAATCATTAAAAACCTAAACATTAAAATCATCATGTTATGTTATATGTCTTCTGCAATGTTGAATGCGTTTATGCTATTCCCTGCTATGTTAAATGAGTTTGAGAACCTAAACATCAAAAGTGTTATGTTAAATTTGTTTACTGTTATTCCTTGCTTGCTTTTGGTCGAGAGATGATTCTATTTTTATATATTTTGATTTAGTTCTTTTATTAATATATTAAATGTTATGTTATATTTAGGGATGTACAACTCACTTTTGAGAAAATATCCCGAATTTCTATTAGCCCCTCTAAGCACGATCTCCATTGCATTCACCCACGATTTCCACCGGCTCCCTCGTGATTTCCCCTGATTTCCCCGATTTCCTACTACCCACGATTTCCATCGCACCCCTGATTTCCGCCGGCACTCCCGATTTCCATCGGGACGTCGATTTCCGCCGCCCCTCTAAGCATGATCTCCGCTGCCTTATTCCCCCCGATTTCGGGGGCTAGTGGTGCGCCTTTTTCGTGCCTTGTGCCATAGCGCCTCTCGGGTAGGCGCATGAGGCGCGTGCCTTTGCCCCCTGAGATGTTTGGCTCTTTGGATTTTCGCTTCAAAGCGACGAGGATTTAAGGTCATTAAGGTTGATGACGTTGGTGGGTCTGAATGTTGGCCATCCTTCGATTGGTGCTGCGGCTTGATGGTTGGATGCATGATGGTTTGAATTGCTACATGAAGGTCTCAAATCTCATAATGTATCAGCATTTGTGTCTCAAATTTCTTTGGAATGAGCATCGCTGATGTGGTTTAATAGATTCAGATTAGCGGACCTCTATTTTTTCTATTGTGCAGCGGTAGAGAGCTAGTGACCAGGATGATGTTCCATTTTGTGGTTGCAACAATTTTCTATTAGAAGGATTTTCTCTTTTAAGGCCTTTCGTATGTTGGGTTTCTTGTGCTTCGGTGGCTTTCAATCATTCCTTTTTGTTGGAAAAAATCTAGATGTTGTGGTCTTTGGAAGAGTTGGTTTTGGGTTTTCAGTGGTTCAATAAAAATCTTTTTGCCGACGTTTATAGAGGTTGGTGCTTTGTAGGTTCCTGTTTTCACTTACAGATCCACTCATCTGTTTGTTTCATTGAAGAATTGTTTTGGGCTTGTTGAATTGAAGTCAATGGGGACCTGCTGCAACTGCTGATGTTGTGTTGCCTTTGGTTGTACAAAATATTTGTTTTAACAAGCGCGATTTGGTTTGACACCTGAACCAAACCGCAAACCACAAGGGTTTATTCAATCCGCACCACAAATCAAACCACAAGAAAAAAAACCACCGTTTTGGTTCGGTTTGTGGTTTGGATGGTTTTTTTGCCCACCCCTATTGCAGTGTGATGAGTTGGTTCCTCCAGTTTCTTCTAATGGCCAGACACGTTGCAACGTGACGATCTCCTCTATGGCTTAATGTTCGTTTTTGTCACCAAACAAAGCTGAACCTAATTTTCACAGCTTACAGGTTGGTGTGTGGTGTTATTCCACAATCCATCCCTTCTCTTTAAACATAGTATACATTGCGGCGTGACCCAACCAATTACGGCGTGATCTCTTTGACCATCCAAGACAGTGAAGCATGAAGTTCTAATGGGGTACTCACCGCGGTGTGAGTCCTTATACTGCAGCATGACCACAGATGCTCTGGCGTGACAGGCTCATCATCTTTTCAACTTGCTACATTCAACCTTCAAACAACCATCGAACTTCCCTAGCTCTCCACAACTCAAACAACTAACTCCAATGGACAACAAATCTAACATTACAACATTTGATTGCAACATTCTCCCCATTTGGATTTTGTTGTCAATTCATCCATAAATTCACCCATAAATTCATCACCATATTGTCAATTCCACAACCCCGCACGGTGCACCTAATCTCCCCTTGACATTAAATTTCGAAGGGCCTTCTCATGATTTGGTCATGTCTTTTGCTATAATTTAGAAAAAAGTCATTAACAATTTCTCTTATGTCTTTGCGAGTCAAAGCTCAGTGTAGGAAACAAGAGAAAATGTTAATTCCTACCGCGCTGTCAATTTTTTTTGATCCTGCTCTTCATTTGAGCCTATGTAGCACCATTTGTTGATTTCTCCTTTGCTGAAACTCCATATTCATTCGAGGTTCAACCGATGCTTCTTGAACACATGAGTAGCCCATGGCTCCATTAAGATGTCTGCCACTTGTTGAGTATCAATGAACTCAAATTTCACAATGCCCTTCTCAGCCTTTTCCTTTATAAAATGATAAAGGATCTCGATGTGTTTCGTGTGAGAATGCTGTACCGGGTTCTTTGTTAACTTGATAACATTTTTGTTGTCACACTAAATCGTCATAGGTTGTTGCACAACTTATCCAAGATCTTTTAACTGTTGCTTCATCCACATCAATTGAGTACAAGTCTTAGTGGCTTTGATGTACTTTGCCTCTGCCGTGCTTAAAGATGTACTTTTTTGCTTTTTACTTAGCCATCCCATATAATTTCTTCCGATAAAGAATGCTCCATTGCTTGTGGATTTCAGCCTACAATATCTCTAGCCTAGTTCACATCTGAGTAAGCCACCAAATCTCGATCTCCACCCTCTTTAAAACCCAATCCATATTCTAATGTTCCCTGAATGTACCTCATTATTCTCTTTACCGTCAAGAGATGTTCTACCTTTGGACAACTTTGAAAATGTGCTGCCAAGCACGTAGCATAAAAGATATCCGACCTTGTCATGGTGAGATACAACAAACTTCCAATAATTCTTCTGTGCGGTGTTGAGTCCACTGCCATGTTGTCCACATGTTTTTCAATTTTAGTTTCAATTGCTATTGGAGTTGAAATAGGTTTGCAATCTTCAATTTTAAACTTCTTTAACAACTCTCTTTCATACTTCATGTTGACAAAAATCCCCCACTATGACTTTTCAGAGCTTTTGGGTTGTGTTTGTTTACAAAACAGAGAATTGTTGACAAAGCAGGTTGACAACGTGGTTCTGGAAACGCTTGGAGGTTTCGGGAAATTGCATAGAAAATTTGGTGCAAAGGATTTTCGTGCAACATTTATGCAACCCCATGGGAGGTACGCGATATTCGATTCACGTAGGAGTTTCACGACCGTGGATTAAGCATGTGGTGCGGGCTGTTTGCGAAGGTGTGGCGGAAGGGGTTTGCAAACTGCGAAGGAGGGCCTTACGTGAGGACGCAAATGATTTCAGCGAGAGAAATTTTGCAAAGGCAAAAATCTCACATAGGAGCTATGTGAAGACCACAAAGGACTCGTGCAATGGAAAATGGTTTTCGCAAAGGAAGTCTTTCGTGAAGGAAAGGCAGGAATCTAATGTGAACCGCAATAGATCGTGAAAAGGGCTACATGGTGACCTAGTTGTTTGCAATGCCGCAAAGGGAAACTCGTACGCGAAGGATGAAACAATAATCTTGTGATTAACGTATTTTTCAGAATGCTTTACCTATATAAAGACCCCGAAGCATTTCATTAAGCATGGTAAAAATTAGAGAGCAGAAGATTAAAAGTAAGATCAAGTCGCTCCAAGGGAATTCCGCAAAGTAATTGTGTGGAAAACAATTCGTGAAGGGAGTTCGCGAAGTAGGGTAATTCGTGAAGCAATTACGCGGAGGCAGTTCGCGAAGGGGATAGTTCGCGAAGGGGATAGTCCGCGAGGAACCTATACGAAGCAATTCGTGAATGACTTACACGAAGGGCAGTTCGCGCAGTAGACAATTCGTGAAGGAATTACCTGGAAGACAAATTTTACATCGTGAAGAGGATTTCACCCCATTGATGAAAAATGAGTTTCATGTCTCACCTATGTTAGTATGAACCAACTCAGAGCTGATACAAACCATCTTACGATTCTTTTGGAGGAGCAGTGAACTCTTTTCAGTAAAGAAAGCAGGGAGTTCTCAAAAGTGTGAATGGTTGTAAACTAGAGGGGACAATGAGTTCGCTCCGAACATTGTAACAACAATGCTCTTTAGTGATTTCGATACATCGACACATCTCCGTTGTATGCTCTTTGGATTATCCTGGTTTGGGTGAACCATGTAAAATTGTCGTGTCTCTTGTGCGCTTTTCATTTTGTCATATATTGCCGCAAGATAAAGAGAGGTGTGTTTTGCTTAATGACGAAACGAGATCACAAGATAATTATTTTAATCCGTCATACCCCGATTCACCTCATTCTCAGAGTATTTAACCTAGTGGGACCAACCCTTCACCTTTGAGATGAATGTGAACCCTTCCTTTTGATCAACTTGCAGCCCAAGGAAGTAGCTTATTTCTCCAACTATTGACATCTCAAATTTTGAACGTGTTAAATTAGCAAATTTTCAATAGAATTCTCTTTTTTCCCACTAAAGATGATGTCGTCCACGTGCACCATTACCATGAACTACTCGTCATCCGAGACTTTCACGTAGAGGTTGTGATCAATCCCTCTTTTAAACTCCATCTTTCTCAGATACGTGTCCAACCGTGCATGCCAAGCACGAGGTGCTTGCTTGAGGCCATACAAAGCCCTTTTCAACCTGCAAACTTTTGCATCATCATCTCCATTAAGAAAGCCCATCGTTTGGTTGATGTAGACCTCCTCTCTTAACACTCCATTTAAGAATGTGGTCTTCACATCCATATGATAAAACCTTGAATCTTCTTTGAACCGCCACAACAAAAAATAATCTAATATATTCCAGCCTTGCCATCGGTGCGAACGTTTCCTCGACATCAACTCCTTCGATTTGAGCATACCCTTTACATACTGACCTTGCTTTGTTTCGAAGCACTTTTCCATGTTTACCATACCTTTTTGAAGACCCATTTTGTTCCAATCACATTGTGTGATGTTTAGGTTTGTCCACAAGCTTCCATGTCTGGTTCTTATCAATTTGGTCCAACTCTCAATTCATTACTTTCATCCGTTAAGCCGACTCTTTGAATGTTTCTTGTTTCGTCTGTGATAATAACACAGTGCGCTCTATACTTGTTATCTGTTGGAGCAAATTTGTCTCCAATAATGTTGTTTGGGTCAACTTATTTTCCTCTCCTCCTTGTTTGTGCCACAAATTGACTCCCTTTAATAGCATGCTTGTCCTTCGATTCAACATATGAATCATCATCATTTGGAGGATTTTGGAACTCATCTTCTTCTTCACACATTTCTTTATATAAAGGAAATCTAGAATTTTCTTTAGCCTCACCTTTAATCACTTTTACATCACCGCTTTCAACGATTTTGTCGAGTCTCTTGTCGAAACATTTATAGGCTTTACTCTTATTTGAGTAGCTTAGAAATATTCCTTCATCGGCCGCATCTCCATATTTAACCTTGATTACCTTCTTCATTCTGGATGAAACACTTTCTTCCAAAAACTCTAAAATGCTTTAAAGAGGGTTTTCTGCCATGACACATCTCATATGGCGTCCTCTACACTTCAAGACTAAGCAATGCCTGATTTTGAGTGTACACAACCACTGCTTTTTTCCAATAGTGGCAATAGATGCCACTTTCAATCGATAGAGTCTTGGCCGTGATATTGACCATGCAATTCCGCCTTTCCCCAACTCCATTGTGTCGAGAAGTCCTTATTGAAGACACCTCATGCTTTATTCCATGTTTCTCCAAATAATTTTCCACTTTAATTGAAGTGTATTCAATTCCATTTGGCCGATCGCAGGATCATCATTGTTCTTCCTGTTTCATTCTCTACTCTCCTTCATAATCTTTTGATGTAGTCCAACACTTCTTTCTTAGATCGCATGAACATAGCACATCCCATCCTGTTGAAGTCATCAACAAATAAGATGAAATGTCTTTCACCTTGAGTTCTTGATTAATTGGACCACACACATCGGTATGAACCAAATCTAGCAGATTTGAT
This sequence comes from Viscum album, assembly GCA_963277665.1. Taxonomy (NCBI): domain Eukaryota; kingdom Viridiplantae; phylum Streptophyta; class Magnoliopsida; order Santalales; family Viscaceae; genus Viscum; species Viscum album. Next base: position 55,998 of record OY728152.1, on the reverse strand, counting down.
GCTTCCTTCTTTTGGCGTTCGGTGTTTCTCATCATCTTTCTCCTCAAGCATGCATCACATACTTTTTCTCCATTCCTCTTCAAGTTAGGGATATCTTCTACTACCTTTAAGTTTGAGAGATTTTCCATACTTTGTTGATGGATGTGGCCAAGCCTTCAACGCCACAAATTATTTTCCTCTTTTACAGTAAGGCGACAAGTGTTCTCCATGCTATCCACCTGATACAAGTTTCCGTTTGTTCTCCATTCCCTCATTCGAGAATTTCCTGCTTTTACTTTGATATGACAACCTTTCCGATTTTATGCGACTTCCAATCCTGAATCACACAATTGGCTCATGCTCAACAAATTGTGTTGTTGACCATCCACATAGAGAACTTCAGTATTTTTTCAACTCATCTCCACTGAGACGAGTTTTACCACTCTTAATCTTTAGAGCTCTATATCATTGCCAAAATGGACCGTTCCATTTACTCTTCCTTTCACATTCTTGAGAATATTTGTGTTTTATGTCATGTTGGATGAACACCCACTATTGATTATCCACTTACTATGGTTCTTCATAGACTTCAAGGCTATCTCAGCATGTATAACCTTCTCCTTCATCTTCAACTTCTTTTCTTTTCAAGAAATCCCAGGATGAGTTGAGACATATGTCAGCCCCTCATTCTCTTCGATACAAGCAACCAAGTCATGCTCTTTTTCTTCCAATGGGTAAATTCGTGTTGGATTGTCTCACATCCATCCTTCTTGGACTTCCATAAAAATAATTACTGCCTCTTCTTTGCCTTCAATCAACAACTTTATGACCACAATTTGAGCAGTAAAAGCAATACCTATAAAAATGAATCCTTCCTTGAGATGTAGGATATGCTTTTGTTGTCCTTTGTTGTCTCACAGGTGCCTCTCCTTTCAAGTAACTCTTCTTTATCACAATAAAACATCGTGCGACCTAATAGCCACATAATTGACACTTCATCAAAGGAAATTTTTTGTTGTTGCTACCTCTCCACATATCCCCAGCTTTTGAGTAACTCCTTGGTTGCTGATAAACTCCCAAAGATTGTGATCTCTTTCCAACCTTCTGCTTTCCTTTGCTCTTTGTACTTGTTGTCTTAGTTTTTGATGTTTCGACATTGAATCCAAGTTTGCTTTTACCCATGCAATCGGGTCTTGGAGCACTCAATACCTCTTGTGCCTCATTCTGCCTTTTCTTTAATTTTTAATTCATCGATGACCTTGGCTTGCTCCTCAATCTTTAACCCGTAATTCACCGAATCTTCAGGTTTCACTTGATCATTTGCATGTTCCTCCACAATTTCCCCCAATCTTCCCGTTCTTTCTTTTTAAGTCATACTCATCAAGAGCTCCTTCCAACTCCACCTTAAGATCAACTACTCTCTTTGGTTGATCATTCACTTCTGCTTCAGATCCGGATTTCTCCACAGTAGCCATTATAGCATCTTTCGTGTTTGAAATAAATTCAATTTCTACACCTTAGGGATCTTCTTCAACATCATTTTCCTCTTTACTTGTAAATGCCTTTCTCTGAAACTTCTTTCCACTACCATTTCCAGAATTGAGATTCCTTCTTGGAGGAAATTTTCTTTGCTTTCTTTGACTGTATCCACCTTCAACATCCCCATCTGCCTTGGACATCTTGCAGCAATATGACCAACCTTTTTATAATTAAAACATGGCAACGGTAGCTTACCTTCGAATCTTCCTTCTCTCTTGAACCTGCTCGCCGCAAGTGATAGGAATTCACCACTTACATATTTTTCTTTGTTTCCATCATCTTGTATCTCTGGCTTCTCTATGGCTTCAAATGACATTTCTTTTGATGGATGACTTGACGTTGCTTCTGGCTTCACAAGCATTTCATAAGCCACCAACTTGCTAGGTAGACCATTAAGAGATAGTTCCGCGAGATTTCCTTCTTCAGTTGTGCGCACCTTTGGGTTGTATAGTGGTGACAATCTCCGCATGTTCTTCACAATATTGACATCCTTCATCTAGTCACCGAGTCTACGGATAGCTCCAACAACTTCAATGAGACGGTTGGCGAAACCATCAATGTTTTCACCAGAGCTCATCTTTAAATCATTAAACCGGTTATGAAGAACTTTCAGCTTTGCCTCCTTTACATTGCTGTCACGCTTATAAATGATGGCGGGTTTGACTCAAATTGCTTTCGCGGTAGTACAACTCATCACCTTCATGTATATTTGTTTTGATAATGTATCAGATAAGGCATTTTGAGCCTTTGTATCAACATTCAAATGCCAATAAACTTCCATTGGCAGGTTCATCAAGATTTAACCTGTGGCTCTGATACCACTTGCTGTAACTCAAAGTCTCAAAATACACCCTAAGAGAGGGGGGTGAATTTGTGCGTTCCAAATTTTATTGTATCAAATTTATTCGGATCTTGTTACTGTGTTTGCAGAAACACTTGGAATCTGTCACAACATTAGCGCAACCACACAACCAAAATGCAGAAATAAAAAAAGCACGAACACCGAGATTTTACTCGGCTCACTCGCACCGGGCTACATTCAAGGAGCACATATTAACAATATGTTGATGTGTCTAATAATCACCTTTTCACTTGTTGGTGATTACAATCTTTAGGATAAACTCATTACTCATCTAAGGTCCACGAGACCTTTTCCTTTCTTCTGCCCACTGCTTTCCGAGAGGGTTACAAATGATGAAAAAACGACACATAGGCTGCTCTTACAAGTAGAATTGAAAGTGAAATGACACCGCACGATGTCTTCCATTATTCTCCAATCTCAGATATTCAATGAAGTCTCCGTTGTTCTCTCTCTCTCTCTCTCTGATGTTCTATGTTTTTTTCTTATTTCTTTATCGCACATCAAAAACTACTATCACCTGCCATAGAATTTGAATTTTTCAAATTCAAATGCAAATTCTTAACCATCTTTAACTCCCTCCACTTCAAACTCATCCATTGGATGTTCCTTGAACAAATCATCACTATTAAACTCCATTTTGACCGATGAATGTTGAGCCAAAAACTTTCATGACTCATCATCAATGCCAGATCAGAATGTCAATCTTGCGGCGTGACAATCTCCTCTACGGCGTAATGTTCGTTTTTGTCGCCAAATAGTGCTGAACCTAATTTTCAGGACTTAGGTGTTGTGGCATGGTGTTATTCCACAATCCATCCTTTCTCTTTAGACATAGTATACATTGCGGCGTGAACAAATCAATTACGGCGTGATCTCTTTGACCTGCCAAGGCAGTGAAACACGAAGTTCTCATGGGGTACTCGTTGCGGCGTGACTTCGGATGTGGCAACGTGACATACTCATCATTTTTTCAACTTGCTACATCTGACCTCTGTTCACGGCGTGACCATAATGGTTGCGCTGGGATGCAAGTTCACCAAAACACACCTTTAAACACCCTTCAAACTTCTTTAGCTCTCCACAACTCAAACAACTAACTCCAATTTACAACAAATCCAACATTACAACCTCTGGTTGCCATAAAAAGCATGTCATATTTAATGATTGCATCATTCTGGCACCGAGTCAATTTTGTAATATTGGGTTTTTCCAGGATGTCATAAGCTAATCATTTGAGTCTAATGGATATTCCATTTGGAGGTGCCCTCCCTTTTTCAATCAATGCATAGCATACTACCTTGCCTTATGGATTGGTGTTGTTAAGCAACTCCATTTCCATGGAGAATCCTCTCTCGTACTTAAGACTTGGATAGTTTTATTCTTAGCGGCTTTAATGGGCCACTCGAGTAATAAAAGGTTTATCGGTGGTTTTGCTGTCTCAAAATTTGGAAGCTTGTTGGTGTTGTAGGGCTTCTGTAGGTAATTTTGGAAGTGTTTCCTGCAATGCTTATGTATGCGTTCTGCATGATCCCTTCTAGTGCGGGGCTTTATGGTTGCAGTATGTGAAAAAGATGTAGCTGTTGTGAAAATGGGCGCCCTAGACCCAACTTGAATAGTATTTTTCGATTACCATATCATGTATACTGTGATTATGCATGATGTATTTTTATCATAATAATGTTGACATTTCTGCGTCCACTATTTACTTAATGTACTTAGATTATTTGTCGTATCAACACTTTATAGCAGTTCCCAGTTATAATGAGAACCTCAGTACATTAATCTTAAACACATGTCCTATGGTTTACATACATCATACTAACTGGATACAAATAATGTCTGTTTATCAGGTGTTGGGGGCTTACAAGCATTGAGACTTTTTATAAAGTTCGCAATGGTTATGTCAAGTAGAGGTCACGAGCACTGCCCCGTCAATAGGAACATCACATGTTTCTGGTTTCATTGGTTCTTATATATGAGCATGTGTATTGGTCACTCGTTATCAATGTATACCATTTGATCTCGTACTTTGATTCAAGATGAAAACCATGACATTTATGTCGTGGCGAGATACCTTGTATTGGGTGCGTCATTAGTGGTATGACATTGGTTGATTGGTAAAGATAGAATGTCACTTCTGAAAGAAAGAGATATCTCGGGCCCGGTTGACTATGATGGTGATACCTTCATTAAATCCATGACTATGGTAGAACGTAAGTCTGTCCAGTACGACCAATGAATAATAAAAAACAAGAGAGGATGATGTCACAAAATGTGAGTTCAGCTTTATGAGATACCTCGAGACAAAAAGATTATTTACATGACGTGTGTTCGTAGTAGGTTGTCGTTGCTATGTCTATACCTTTTCTCCTTAGGGGTTTTGGTGGATTGTTAGACTCCACTTCTGGTCTGTGAGTAATTCTCACTGTTATCGAGATAAAGGCTTAGAGGGTCACACACAAGTTGTATTCAGAAGCTTGACCAATTCTATCGAATTGGAGTTTTAGGACATTGTGGGCCCCACGTCAGGGGTCAGGTAATGTCCGAGTTTATACCATCGCATGAAAATATATAAATTCAATATTATTCAAGTTTGGAATAATATCCATTGAATTTTGTTGGAATTAAAACCCATACCTCTCAATGAGGTATGAGGCTTTATTTATAGATGAGATAAGGAGTACAAAAGACAACCAAAACCGATGCGGGACAAGAATATTACAAATATCTAAAAATATCTAATATTCTCTAACACTCCCTCTCAAGCCGAGACATATATATTTATCATGCCCAACATGTTACACAAAAATTGGACATGCGGTTTAGACACCCATTTTGTGAGAATATCTGCAAGTTGATCAGAAGTGTGAATATGACCAAAGATGATCTTATTCTCGAAGTTTTTTCGAACGAAGTGACAATCAACTTCAATATGCTTTGTCCGTTCATGAAAGACTGGATTTGTTGCAATCTTGATAGCAGCTTGATTGTCACACTAGATATGTGTCGGTTTCTTGACAACATATCCAATTTCCTGTAGAATTTGTTATGCCCAAATAATCTCTGCAGTCACATATGCCATGACACGATACTCCGACTCTGCACTTGATCGTGAGATAACCGTCTGCTTCTTGCTTCGCCCCAAGATCAAATTTCCTTCAACAAAAACTGCAAAACCAGAAGTAGATCTCTTAGAAGATAGACATCCAGCATAATCTGCATCACAAAATGCCTCAATATCTATATGCCCATGGTCAGACTATAGAAGACCTAAATCGGGTTCCTTCTTCACATATCTAACAATGCGAAAAACAACCTCCCAGTGTGGTTTTGTTGGGGATTCCATAAACTTACTCACTTTGCCAACCGTACAAGCAATATCAAGTCGAGTTATCATCAAGTAGTTAAGCTTCTCAGCAAGACGTCTGTCTCTGTCGGGTGAAGAAAACATCTCACTGTCAGTGTGAAGTGATTTTTCTCGAGGTTCGAGGGGTTAGTCAACTGAGTCGGCTTGAGTCATTCCAGTTTCCTGCAGAAGATCAAGAACATACTTTCTCTAAGATAGAAAAAGTCATTTGGTGCATCTAGAGACCTCAATTCCTAAGAAATATCATAGTGGACCCAAATCCTTCGTGTGAAAATGTTGAAGGATTTGAGTCGATCAATGTTGATACCATCACTGTCAGCAATAACAATCTCATCCACATAGACTATCAAAAGAATGCTTGTAGAATGATGATAGAAAACCGAAGAATCCTTGATGCTTTGACACATGTCAAAGCTAAGCACAACGGTGCCAAAACGCCTGAATCAGGCACGAGGTGATTGCTTGAGGTCATACAATGATCGACGAAGGCGACAAACCTTGGAAGACTCCCCCTGAGCAATAAACCCCGATGGTTGCTCTGTATAAACTTCTTCATCATGAAATCCATGAAGAAAAACATTCTTTACATCCAGGTGATAAAGAGGCCATGATAAGAGGCGACAAGAGAGATAAATAAGCAAACCGATGCCATCTTGGCCACAAAAGAAAATGTGTCAAAGTAGTCAATGTCATACGTTTGCGCATAACCTTTGGCAACAAGTTGAGCTTTCAGATGGTTAAGATAGCCATCAGCGTTGACGCGCACGGTATAGATCCATTTGCAACCAACAACCTGTTTGTCCGTATGGAGATGGATAAGATCCCAAGTATGGTTGGTTTTCAAGGCCTGAAGTTCATCCTGCATGGCCTTTAACCAGCCTGGATGAGATTTGGCCTCTGCAACAATGCGCGGTGCTGAGTGAGTAGCGAATGTCGCAATAGAGCGCGAGGTAGTCACAAATAATCCCTGATAAGACGATGATGAACCGAGATGTTATTGACAAGAGCGTTTACCTTTGCGAAGGGCAATAGGTAACTCTGGTGATGGATGATCAGGAGCCGGTGAGTCGTCGGGTGCGGTAGCATCATCAGACTCTGTGGTGGCAGGTATGCAAGAGCGGCGAGAGTAAACTTGGCCAAAATGGGATCCAACGTCATCAGGAGGAAGCGTTGGTGGCGGTGGATGAAGATTTGGCCTCTGCAACAATGCGCAGTGCTGAGTGAGCAGCGAATGTCGCAATAGAGCGCGAGGTAGTCACAAATAATCCCTGATAAGAAGATGATGAACTGAGATGTTGTTGACAAGAGCGTTTACCTTTGCGAAGGGCAATAGGTAACTCTGGTGATGGATGATCAGGAGCCGGTGAGTCGTCGGGTGCGGTAGCATCATCAGACTCTGTGGTGGCAGGTATGCAAGAGCGGCGAGAGTAAACTTGGCCAAAACGGGATCCAACGTCATCAGGAGGAAGCGTTGGCGGCGGTGGATGAAGAGAGTAGGGTAAAGTGATGGCTAAATCATGAATAACAGATGATGGTGGGGAATCTGGAACAGGAAAGATTGAGGATTCGACGAAGGAGACATCAACAGATGTGACATAACGACGCAAGTCCGGAGAAAAACATCGATAGCCACACTGAGTTCGCGAATAACCAAGAAAAATGCATTTGAGGGCACGTGCATTAAACTTGGAAAGGGATGGTTGAGTATCTCGATCATAGCAGAAACAACCAAAGATCCGAAGAGACAACGAATGGGGAGATGAGGTTGGTAATAAAGAATGGAAGAGGCAACGAATGGGGAGATGAGGTTAGTAATAAAGAATGGAAGGGGATGTCCCCCTGAACTGAGGGAAGTTTGTTAATGAGATATGTAGCAGTGAGAATGACATCGCCCCAAAAAATGGTTGGAACCTTCATTTGGAATAAAAGAGCTCAAACAACTTTTAACGGATGACGATTCTTATGTTCCGCAACATCGTTTTGTTGAGGTGTATAAGGACAAGAAGTTCAATGAAGAACGCCATCGTCAATCAGAAAGGACTGGAACGAGCCCGAAAAATACTCACGACCATTGTCAGAGCGCAAACGGCGAATTTTAGTGGAAAACTGAGTTTGAACTTAATGATAATAGGAACGAAACACAGTAAAAATTTCAGAATGAGTTTTCAACAAATAGACCCATGTCATTCTAAAAAATTGATCAATGAAGTGACAAAATAACGATAACCCAGTTTATAGGGACTAGGACTGGGTCCCCACACATCAGAATGAACTAAAGGGACTAGACACACGAGTAATCATCCGGGGAACATAGGTACCCGGTGATGCTTGGCATAACGACAAGATTCACAATCAAAAGGAGATACATGACCCAAATCCGGACAAAGAGCCTGAAGAACGGGTGCAGGTGGATGACCGAGGTGAGAATGAAGCTGCAAGACACGATTAGAGGTGACAAGATAGGTGAGGGCTGGGGCTAAGTCAAGCATGTATACACCACCCTGAAGTCGACCGCTACCAAGCACCAGCGTCGTAAAAGGCTCCTGAAAAACAACCGAAGTCGATGAGAAGATGGCGCGACATTGTAAATCAACTGTAATATTACTAATAGATCTCAAATTAAAAGGATAATTTGGATCAAGAGCAACAGCGGAGAGCGTCAAGCAAGGTGTGAGTGAGCAACTCCCATAACCATCAATTCGTACCGTCTTACCATCAGCCACAGTAATCGAAGAATACCTCCATTCCCAGTGATATGCTTTGAGGGACTACGATTGGGTCCCCACACATCAGAATGAACTAAAGGGACTAGACGCATGAGTAATCATCTGAGGAACATAGGTGACTCGGTGATGCTTGGCATAATGATATGATTCACAATCAAAAGGAGATACATGACCCAAATCCGGACAAAGAGCCCGGAGAACGGGTGCAGGTGGATGACCGAGGTGATAATGAAGCTGCAAGACACGATTAGAGGTGACAAAACAGGTGAGGGCTGGGGCTGAGTCAAAGCATGTACACACCACCCTGAAGTCGGCCGCTACCAAGGACCTGAGTCATAGAAGGCTCCTGAAAAACAACTGAAGTCGATGAGAAGATGGCGGGACATTGTAAGTCAGTTGTAATTTTACTAATAGATTGCAAATTAAAAGGATAATTTGAATCAAGAGCAACTACGGAGAGTGTCAAGCTAGGTGTGAGTGAGCAACTCCCATAACCAGCAATTCGTACCGTCTTACCATCAGCCACAATAATAGTACCTCTAGTTGAAGTTGAGCTATAGGATCGGAGAATACCTGAATTCCCAATGATATGCTTTGAGGCGCTAGAGTCAAGAACCCATCAGGTGGATCTCTGAGATAAATAAACAGTGGGTGGATCGCCATGAGCAATAGTAGCACTTGATGAAGCACCATCACGTTGAGACTGAAGATACCAATACTCATCTTCAGAGAGATCAACAGAATGGCGAGTGTCATTTGGATGCACTGGGGCAGGGATGGCTGCCTGTGCAGATCGAGTGCGTCCAGGAACTTGAGATCCATTTGGACGACCATGCAGATGCCAACACGTATCAATGGTGTGATAGTTTTTGCTGTAATGCGTGCAATGTTTACGAGAAGTAGGGCAACCACGACCTCCGGAACAACCACCGCCTTTGTTGGGATCGCGAGAGACCATAGCAGCACGATCAGAGTGGTCGGTGCTGAGTGCCGGCGGAGGACGGCTCACACGAACAAGACGATTATAAACCAATGGAAGATGTAATGTGGTGGGAGTGACCAACATGTCGCGTTGAGTGCGAGCGTCATTAGGAGTCTCTGGAATGGTCCAAAAGTCATTGTTCTCATCAACAATTGACTTCCGGTCGTTGTAATAAGGTGGAATCAAGCGAGTTCCCTGTTGAAGAGTGAAAAGCTGCTGAAAAAGATCAGAGATGCGAGCGAGATTGTCTCTGAAAACATAAGCAGTAAAGAATCCCATATAAGTCTTTACAATCATTAGCACTCTTGACAACATGCTTAACCGAGCGATCCATGGAGTTGAGTAGCATAGGAAAGATCTTGTTGTCCCGTTGTTTCCATTGTCCGAACGTGACATCTTTTGGATTGGGAGGGGATGTAACAAGATGAGAATAGTAGCCCACGCCCTTTAAGGCTATAGTAACAGTCTTCTTCCACATGATGAAATTGGAAGAATCGAGACGTTCATCCACAAGATGTGTGGAAGCGGTAATAGTATCCGGTAAAGGTGACGATGTTGCCATAGATGGGCCCAAAGATCACAATAGGGTGCTGAAGTGTTGAAGATGCACGTTACCTAAGGATAAAGCGTTGAAAGTGCGCAGTGGGTAGAAAGTATGTGCTGGAATTGCACGGTCGGAACATCTGAGTATCAGTTAGGTCATAGGAGGATCAAGGATGGCGGTGGGGCAAGGCTGTCCAGTTTTGGGCGACGCACAATAAGGGGTGATCGCACAGTAAGGGGTGTGGGTCTGGCTGCTCTGCTGCATAGTGAGGGGTGACAGGAGGGTTGATTGCAGGCAGAGGGGTGCTGGTCTGGGTGTTGCGCCACACAGAGAGGAGTGACGAGGTGTTGTGTCGCACAGAGGGACTACGAGTATGGGTGCCGCCGCGTAGGTAAAGGCCGACGCACAGGGGTCCATCGCGCAGGAGGCGTCAGATTGGAGAAGTCGCGCTGGAGGCGTCATACGTGGTCGGGGCGGGGGGGGGGGGTGCGTCGGACGAGATTCTTTGCGCGGGAGTGGACGTGGGGGGGAGGGTGTGTTGGGGCGGCGTCGCACAAGTGGCACGAACGGGAAGGGAGGGACGCTTCGAAGGGAGTGGCTAAACCCACAGAGAAGAAATCCCTCTGATACCATGTTGGAATTAAACCCAGTACCTCTCAATGACGTAGGAAGCTTTATTTATAAATGAGATAAGGAGTACAAAAGACTACCCAAACCGATGTGGGATAAGAATATTAAAATTATCTAAAAATATCTAATATTCTCGAACAAATTTATTTGCTCCCAAGGCCGTAGCCTAGTGGTTACGCCTTTGAGGAGTCTCGTGGGAGGTCTCGAGGTTGAGTCTCCCCGATTACTTGTAGGTGCCTTAGTTCTCTTTGTTTCTTTGTTATTCCCTTCCCCAAAATGTTGTAATAATATCTATTGAATTTATTTACTTAATATATTCACGAGTTATTTAGTGAATATATTAAGAAAAATATTTTTTGAAAGTATTAAATATATTTAATATTCGAGGTTCGTTAAACATTTATGTGGGAGAAACGAGTCGATTTAATGATTCGTATTTTATCACGTCACATTTTTTTTGCGACACGTTTGTGAGGTTAAGTGTTTTTTAGGGCATTAAATGAATCGTGAACTTATTAAAGTGCTTAAGTGCAACTTTAATAAGTGAAAACCTAACTCTAAATGCCAAAATAAGCCCAACTTCGTGGGGCTGAAAGTATTAAATATATTTAATATTCGAGGTTCGTTAAACATTTATGTGGGAGAAACGAGTCGATTTAATGATTCGTATTTTATCACGTCACATTTCTTTACGACACGTTTGCGAGGTTAAGTGTTTTATAGGGCATTAAATGAATCATGAACTTATTAAAGGGCTTAAGTGCAACTTTAATAAGTGAAAACCTAACTATAAATGCCAAAATAAGCCCAACTTCGTGGGACTATTCATCCCCACGAATTTGAGAGGTTCTCTAATCTCCCTCTCGATTTCTAGAGACAAAGATGGTTTGGGGCATCTCGATCCAAGTTCTCCCACCCGGATCGAAGAGTTAACGATCCTGCGATCGTTTTAGCGTCAAAAGTGCTTTCGATTCTATGTGCTAGCACTTGGAGATCGAAGATTCACAATCGAGCAAGCTTTTGAAGCGTGTGTGGACGGTCCAGAGGGTTCCGAGTTTGATTCCTTCGAACGGCGATCTCCAACGACAAGCGTAACGCGTTTCCAATCGAAATTGGAAGAGGTACGGTTTTGATTTAATTTTTGTGCTTAAATTAAATTACGCAAGATCCTTGGGTCGTAACCTGACTGCAATTATGCTGAGAATGATGTCACAACGTCGATCACACCATATATTTTTCAAAAACTCAATATTTCAGGCTTCTGCTGCTCGTTCGGTACTAACGGTTGGCATCAAAGGTACTGTGTGTTTGTTTAAGCTGAGTAAAATTAAATTTGCATTAAATCAGAAGATGTCGTTACGGTCCCATAGCCGCACACGACGATTCAATCCGACATTGGATGATCGAAATATGGCCATCTGAAGATCGATTGATGGATCAATGGACTGATTTTTGAAGAACAACATTTTATTTGGACACAGAATTGATGACAACGGATGTTTCCGGCAATTCCCGGTGTTCCGGCCAGGTTTAGGTTGTCGGAAAAGTTTTTATGTGATGGCCCTTAATTTCACAATTTTGTGGAATTAACCCCCCCCCCCCTTTTGTTTTTCCAATAACCAAAAAGCAGGTTTGAAAAAGAAACAAAAAAACAAAAAACAAAAAAGGTGGGGGCTCTTACCCAGTGCACTCAAAAAGAAAAGGGGCAGCTATAGCCGCCCATGCTACTTGCTGTATAAGTTATTTTAATTCATAATTAACGTCCTCAAGTTAAATTTGTCACAAATTTAATTTTATTACACATTTATGTTTCATGTCGACTGATTATTAGCGTTGAACGACCAATGTATGTCTGGATTTAACTTATTTATTTAATTACTGAATGTGGTCGATATTGTAATAATTAATTAATTAAATAGGCGGTCTGTGCATCGTATTCCTTTCTCATTATATGTATAAGGGTTTACGTATCCAAAAGGAGCTGTACTGTATGTGTATTATGCATTCCCAAGATTCCCTTGCCGTGTGCAAATATTTATGTATTATGACGAAGACGTGGGCCGCGCCGTTGCGAAGTGAAGTTCCAGACAAGATGTAAATACATTGAACCTAGTGGGCGTTGCAACATGAGTCTCGGGTTACTACCCCTAGGGTTGTTGTTGGTCCATTTACGCTCAATGGATCAACTAGTAGTAAACGCCCATGATCAGTTGTTTTTTTATTTATGCATGATTTATTATTATTTTGCGGATGTGCATATGTATTTGTTTATAGAATAATAAACAAGTATGCATAGATAAAATGAATATGCGCGATGAATTTTTTTCTGTTTATTGCATTGTAAAGATGCGAGCGAGGTCACATAGAACAATCAAGTGCAAATAGAAATGGTTTACATTCGTCGGGAAAAAGTAAAAACCCTCAAAGATATATCAAGTCATCATTGCCCTGCATCGCTTAAATTTGAACAAAATCGATAGCACGAGGTGTTCGTTAGCCCTAGTTGAGGGTTACTCCTTATAAGAGCGATGAGTCTACTTAATGAAAATTGACATCAAAGAAGTAGCCATAGCTAGACTGGTGCAATTTTAGAGGTAAGGTTGAGTGATGCAAGGTAATCCTTTGTAGGAGATGAGACTTCACTCAACAGCTCAAAGAGTTGCCAGTTAATGGTCGGCTAGACAAAAGCCTACCTTGAAACTTTGAGTAGCGGCGTGACCATAACTTGGACTATGAAGAGAGGTTTTAAGGTTATTTGTAATTAGAATACTTTAAGCGACTGGGTATTCCGAATCTAGTAGTTGAGGGCTACTAGTGTTCGATAAAATAGTGGAAAACTTTTAAGACAATAAATCTATATTGTTTAATAAACCGATAATCAATATTAAAGCACTGATCTGCTTATGTTTATTTTTGTAGCAAATGACAAGTAGCACCACAAATACAGTGCGATCAATATTGGACAAAAATTATGTCATAACCGACACAAATTTCCAAGAATGGTACATGCGCTTGCCCATCTACAATATGAAAGAAAATTATGCGTCAGAGTCCCGTTACCAGCCTCCCTAGGAAAAAAAGTGAGGATGAAAAAAATGCTTAGAGGAGACACATGAATGACGCATTTGATATTTATATCATAATGGTATCATCGATGTCCAAAGAGTTGCGAATGGAACATGAGAACATGGATTATGATCACACTGATCACATATAAATTGAAAGATGGAACTCAAGCTCGCCCTCATATACTCAGGATGATAGAGTACATTGATTGACTAGAAGAATTGGGATCCAAGATGAATAAAAAACTTTTAGTTCATCTCATTCTTTCATCCTTAATACCCAGTTTCTCCAGTTTCGTTTGTTTAATAGCTATTAAACAAATAGTTTTGAGAAACCACTTCAATATCTACTGGGATAGGTTCGCCAAGAAGATGAGAATTTAAAGAAAGTTAAATATTTAATTCTTAAGGTGAAGAATAAGAAAGACATGGCGAAAAGGTTGATTGCAAGTACACTGCCAAAGACACCTTTGCAACTCCTTTTTAAGAAACCAAAGATAGAGGGATAACACAGAAAATGAGGCTATTTGTTTCGCATGTGGCAAGATAGGCCACAGGTTGAGAAACTGCAATGAATTGAAGAAGCAAACACAGACTTCTACTTTAAGGTATATTCATAATTAAATGTAATATTTTGGTTTAGATACAATATGCCCTTACATATTTGTGTTTCTTAATACAGGATCAAAGAAGTCGAGAAACATTTTTAGAAGTTAAGGTGTGTTCTCCAAGCCACTAAGAAAGGATGATACCTATATCAGTGGAGAAAAACACATGATTTTATTACTAAGTGAATGGTTCTTGTGAAACTATAATTGTGTGTTGAATGCTACTAGAACATTTAAAAGGAATGTTGTTTATAGTATTTCATACACAACTAATAGTTCAGTATTACATGAATCATTGACAATATATAATGGATATAAAATGTAAGACTAATACTCAGTTGTGGCAAGATTAGTTTTTGGCTAGTAAAACTAAAAGTAGCTTTCAAGGATATACCTGGTATGGTATTTAGACTCTTTGGAGCGAAAAACCTTACGTATTATCAACACATTTACTTATCTAGTTTTGGACAAAGAAACTTTTAGAAATAATGGTAAGCCACAAAAGTTTTGGAATTAGTTCAGCTAGATGGTGTGAACTATTCCAAGGAGAAGCTAGACAATGTGAACTATTCCAAGGAGAAGCTAGAGGTAAATTCTTATACTTAAAAGAGATTCGTTTAAGGGTGTTAAGGAATGTAAAAGTGAAGTAAGAAACATGCATTGTTAGAAGATATGAGTTTCTTTGGGTCGGTGAGCCGAAGAATATCTCAACCATGCATTCATCGATCATTATAAATGTAGTGGATTTATTCCTAAACTCACATTTCATTATACACATCAAAGTTATGAAGTTAGTAACGAGAATCGATGATGAGTCTTACATGCAAACATTGATCATTAAAATGTAGAGTGAAACAATTCTTAAACACACATTTTCTTATACACATCAGAGTCATGATGTTAATAAAAGGAGCATCGACAATGAGACTCATATGCATCGCAAAATCTTTCATCATCTTTTCGAGACATGCTTTGCAAATAATGGCATCATCCCATAACCATAAGCCAACTATAATGACAAATGGATATCATATGATCAAGCGAAACGCAAAGTACACCTCCTTTATTATTATAAAGTTCATATAGGATATTATATAAATCCCTTAGAAAAGTAATAGTCAAGAGATGAGTAGATCACTTTTTGAGATAGTGAGAGAAAGATTGACTTGGGTTAAGTCAATGTCGGAGATGCACAAGTGGTTGACATAAGAGGAAAAAGTTCCACTAGAGCTTGTGGAAAAGAACTGTTCCAAAGACATAGACTAAAACCATATTAGCGGTTTTACATTCTCCTCGACAGGTGATGCATTATTCATTAAGAATAATGAACTATGATCAAGATTATAAGAATTAAGAGAATGAATTCCATATACCAAAATCAAGACTGTATTTTGGTAGTTCCTTCAGTTGATGTAAAGCCGGTGGTACAAGCATGGTATCAATAAGACTTGATTGGTTGTACGAAGTCATCATGCCTAAATCCATTAGAATTGTACTTTTCATAGGAACATTCTATTATCAAAATATTGTGCATTAGATGTCACAACCACTTTTCTTGAAAGGTGTACACGATGCAACCAAAAAGGGTTGATGACACTGGAGAATGCAAATAAAAAATGCATGTTGTAGAGTTCTATTTATGGATTAATGCAAACATTGTGATCATAGAAAAATTTGTTTGGAACGAATGTATGCCAAGTGTCTATAATAGGTTAGTGGGAGCACCACCGTTTTCCAAGTAAAATTTGTTCATAACATATAGAAAATAGTTTAGTCTACAGTTAATTCAAAGTACATATATTGACAAGGTATTTGAAAAATTCAAGTTGGAACATTTTGTGAGATTTGTTACTGTTGGAGTGTGCGTCCCACATCGGCCATGAGTGTTTTGTCTTCTTTATATTTCCCTATAAATAAACACCAAGACCTCTCTTAAGAGACATTTTGGGTATTGATTCACCTCTATCATTCTACACGGTATCACAAGGGGTTTTCTAACCCTTGCGTTCCCTCCCTTCAGATCTCTCCCTCCCATACAATTTTTTTTAATTTTCGGACAGGGGGTTGCTGCCCCATGGCCACCGAACCCTAATCTGTTGTCGCCCCCTCCGTCTTTGCGCGCAGCCCTCCCTGTGGGGCGAGCCTTCGTCCGGCTGGACTCGTGCCCCGCCTTGCGGGCTGCTCCCTGTGCGGCTCCTCCGCGACTCCCGTGCAACGACCCCTCCCGGTGCGCCCCTCCTTTGTCGTCCGCGACAACCCTCCTGCGCCCTCAATCTCTTGCCTCCCGTCGTCGTTGCTGATCTGGCGCTTCCCGCCTTCTATGGTCCGTTAGGGCCGCCGACTCCCGTCATTCGCCATCAGATCCAGAGCTTCTCAACGCTAGCCCCGACAACTCCTCCCCTCTTGCTGGTCGGCTTGTGCGCTCCCTCGTCGGCACACCCACGTGGTTCCTTTGTTGCGCCTTTGTAGCCGGCCCTCCCACGCCCTGTCACCGTCATTCTCCCGCATGGCTCCCCCGTGCCCCCGTTATCGGCCCGCACGACTCCCCCGTGCCCTTGTCACCGACACGCGCGTATGAGGCGCCTTTCATCGATCGGGATCCGAATCTGTTTTCCCGGCTCCTCTCGCTCCTCCGCACCGACAACCTACCCTTCAGATCCAGGGTCTTCGATTTGCAGGATCTCCTCACGGAGGCCCGGTTCTACGACATCGAGGGCCTCTTTCTCGCCTCCCAATCCAACCTTTCCCAGTTCGAGGCCTTCAACCTGCGGCGCTCGTCCGTCCTTCCATTGAGTGGCGTCGAGACGCCCTCAGCTCTCTTGACGCACCATCATCCAACCCAACCTGTCCGACTTTTCCGACGCTTCGTCAATCGGTCCCGCCTGTACGGCTTTCCCGGGCGCTCCGTCGACATGCCTCGCCTGTGTGGCTTTCCCGACATTCCATCGATTGGCCCTGCCTGTGCGGCTTTTCAAGCACTCCGTCGATCGGCCCCGTCTGTGCGGTTTTCCTGCCGCCTCATTGGCACATCTTTTTCACCGACATCTTCCATCATCCATCATTTTCATCTTGAGGGCGAGCCGCAATTGCAGATGATTTATTGTTTGTTTCGTCTTGAGAGGTCTTGGTTTTCCTCTGCTTTGTTTTCTTTAATTATGTATTCAAGCTAGGTAGACATAGCTTGAGGGGGGGAGTGTTGGAGCGTGCATCCCACATCAGACGTGGGTGTTTTTTGATCTTTATATTTCCTTATAAATGAACACCAAGACCTCTTAAGAGGCATCTTGGGTATTGGGTTCACCTCTCTATTATTCTACAGTCACCAATATCACATGACATAAATCTATTCAAGAAGCTGTGTATGAGACATAGGAGGAGATTATGATGGTGAATACAATTCCATATATATCTGCGATGGATCTATCACATAAATCCCGCTATTTACTAAATATTGCTAATGTATACTTTATGGTAGGAAAATGTCAGTTAAATCCAGGAGAATTACTAAGGAAGCATTCAGAACTATCCAATTGTACTTGAGAAAGTACAAGGGATATGTACTTGGTATTTGGAGGGGAACACTAGTTATAAGGGGTCACAAACTAGCCTTCCTATGGAGCAAGAGAAGCTCATTCGAGCTAGTGGTTGCCATTTCTACAAATACCGAGAACTTTGCAACTTTTGTTGCAGTTAAAGAAGCTGTATAAAAATACGTAATGATTTGTTCCGGTTCTTGGAATCGTACCAAAGGTACTAGCCAAGATGTCAAGACTATGACAGTGGACAAAAAAGAACATACTTGGGGATATCATCTGAGGGTTTTTACTCAAGCAGGTGAAGTTGCACATAACGTAGTAGCCACGAAAGGAACATGAGTGGCCAAGTGACTAAAGCCATAACTCACTAGAAACCTGATCTTATCACGTGAGAGCTAACATTGATAGTTAACAAGTTGACTCAAGTGCAAGTGAGAGTGTTGTGAATGTTGGTGCTTTAGACCCAACTTGAACAGTACTTTTCGATTACCATATTATATATACAATGAGTTATGCATGATGTATACTTAAATTATTTGTTGTATCAATAGGTTATAGCAGTTCCCAACTATAATAAACACCTCGAGATATTATGACATTAATCAACATATTTCCTATTGTTTAAATACATCACATTGACTTGTCACAAATGATGTCCGACTATCTGGGAGCTCATAAGCATTGAGATTTCTTCTCATGAAGTTCGTATTTGGTGTTCTTAAGTAGAGGTGAGCCAATAGGAACACCACATGTTTCGGGTGTTATTGGTTGTTTATATCCACGAGAATGTGTATTGGTGTCACGACCCAACCCTCCTGGGCCTGCCTGGCCGGCGGCTGAGCTGCAACTACTCTAAGATCGCCTCTATAGGTCTGGGGCTTGTGACAAGCGCCGAGAAGACATATCTAAAATGGGAGGCCTTTGCCTAATGTATTTGTACGCACGCCCACATCTCCAAGCCCATACAACGTTGAAATGTAATACTGATAACAATGTATGCATACATTTATAATCCCACAACCTGAATACGACATAAAGTATTGGAAAGCATAAAGAGGGGCCAAATGCAAACCCATCAAAAATTGGAAAATAAAGTCCGACCTGCTCAGGAGGTGACTGCTGTCAATGCAACATCGGTATACACCTCGGTCTGTCTAGCCTAAACTAAGCTCCACATGCTCCTGCTCCTCCAAGGACTTCGTAAAAAGGTCCGTCGTCTGCATAAGTCAACATGTGCGGGTAGCGCCCGTGCATGAGTGAGTATAACAATACCCAGTAGGATACCCTGAAAACACCAAACATAAAACATCAAGAGTTGTTAGCTCATCAAACACAGGTATGTTAAACAAGATATGAGACATAACGATAACCAAGGATATCCCAGATATACTCAGGAAGGACATTTCGCCTCCAGGCGGTCTCAACCAAACTGCCAACCACATGATTCTGATCGAAACTTTCTAGGGAATGCTCGTTCCGAGACGACCCACTCCATAAGCCATGCTATCATCGGAGATACTCATCCAAGAGGTCACGATGGTTGGGCCCCGCCCAAGAAAACTCACTGTTCTATGAAGATCTCGATTCTCAGATAGGGGATCACCCCCAGGACCGCTGTGGGACACCACAAACTCAATATGGATCAACCCACTACGTAGGGAATGGTATGCCAACGATACCACGAACCCTACTGAAACGACCTGCTAGATGGAGGGTCAACGCTCCCCGCATGGAGGTTACGCTGATTCCACGAACCCCACCTAGGTATAAGAAGGAATGATAGAGGTTTACACTCCGATCTCACGGAGGGACACCACAAACTCTATAAGAGACTCATCCTCTAGAGGGGATCTCAATCCAGAGTTGTGGACGCAATGTCGCATTGTACTCTCGAGGGGATGGACCTAGGGACACACTCAACCGACATTGGTCCAAATTGAAGAAACGAAGGGCTCTAAACACTCTCAAAGCGGGTATGTGACGTGTACTGGGGATACCACAAACCCTTTTGAAACGACCTGCTAGATGGAGGATCAACGCTCCGCACATGGAGGTTACGCTGATTCCACGAACCTCACCTAGTTATAAGAAGGAATGATAGAGGTTTACACTCCGGTCTCACGGAGGGACACCACAAACTCTATCTGAGACTCATCCTTCAGAGGGGATCTCAATCCAGAGTTGTGGACGTAATGCCGCACTATACTCTCGAGGGGATGAACCAAGGGACACACTCTACTGACACTGGTCCAAACTAAAGAAACAAAGGGCTCCAAACACTCTCAAAGCGGGTACACGGCGTGTACTGGGGGTACATGACGTGTCTAGCCAACCCCTAGTCCGCCTGTGTGCTTCCGTCTCACACGACATGTAGATCTCCATATTCACGGTGTGTAAGGATACACGGCGTGTAGAAGTCTGCTGGCACCCTGCCCGTGCCGCTTGTTCATGACCGTGTAATTCTGGCCGTGCCCGTGTACACTTGGCTGTGTCCGATCGACTTTGCCTGTGTACTTCGACCGTGTCTGTGTATCCTGGCCTGCTCGTGCTCGTGTATCCTTCGAGATACATGCCGAGCCGCCAACACGAGTCACACGGCGTGTGATCTTTTTTTCTCCGCGTAAACCCTAGCACCGCAGTCAGGGTCCCACACGACGTGTGATCTCAAATTACACGTCGTGTAACTCGAAAATTTTCAGAACCCTCGGGTTCTCCTACGCGCTGTCCATCCATGCTTCTGCCGTCACGATTGTAGTTAGGAATCGCGGATTTGAGTTCGGCTGACCCTCCCGTCAGCGGAGATTTGAATTCTTGCTTCGAATCCGCACGAAAAACGCAACCGTCCAACCATGCTGTCACTGTCGGGCGCCGAACCGGGAAGAACGAGAACTATCGGTTCGTTCCGATCGTCCTTTGATCGTCCATCATCGTTGCTCTTTGATTGCACCCTCGATCACTTACCCCACTCGCGG
This sequence comes from Viscum album, assembly GCA_963277665.1. Classification (NCBI taxonomy): domain Eukaryota; kingdom Viridiplantae; phylum Streptophyta; class Magnoliopsida; order Santalales; family Viscaceae; genus Viscum; species Viscum album. The sequence goes on along the minus strand of OY728152.1, from coordinate 35,188 downwards.
TATTGATCCCTTGCGCCGAAGAACGGCCGCACAATGATTATATACCCGACATTCGTCGAACCGCAAACCAACAAATTGCCCGCAATGAACGTGCGAAGAAACGAGGGAGAAATCCATAAACCACAAACATGAGGAACGAACCTCAGCATTTGTTCGTTTCGATCTCGATCCGTTGTCGAAGAATTAGACGAACGAAGAGATCAACAGACAAATAAATCTACCGTAAATAAATCAACTGTTAATGCGAGAATCAATTCTTGTTTGTGGAATTGATTCGCGTTCGATCGGGATGAAATCACATAAATTAATCATCCTACCTCGATTTGGATCAATCGCTGATGAAGAACGATCGCACGTCGTCGTTGTGTGATCCACAAGGTGTGTTGTCGTTGACGTTCCTTCCGGTACTCCGATCGTCGATCTACGATCCCGATGCCCTCTAACGCTCCTCCACCTCTCAATTCTTCGGGTCATGAGGCCTACTTTGCGAATTGGTCATAACAACGTATTTATACAGGAAAAACTAGATTGCCGCGTCAACGTAATAAATAATAAATTTAATAAATTTATTTCATTATTTGTGCACGCGACGACTTTTAATCAAACGCATAACGCTAACAAAGATTAGGTCGCGCCATGCGTAAACCTCGCGTTCTGAACTCCACGATGGTTTTAGATTTCTGATCTGAGACTCCGTTTGTGAGTTATTTCATTTTTTCAGAAAAATTGCACACGCGTGATATTAAAATATTTAATATTTTTAAAATATCAATTTTGGCCCATCGAGGTTCGGAATCTTTCGTCGTTTTAGCGTTTGGCTTCAGAAATATTCCTAGAAATATTCAGAAGTCTTAAACGGCAAAAATCGAGACATTACATTATTCCCTTCAAAGCTTTTCTTCTCCGAAAAGCACAAACTAAACAAAAAAGTGGGAATGCTGAGCGCTCTCAACCGGGTCTCCCACTCCCACGTGCCCCCCCCCCCCGACGATTTCTTGTGCCGTCAACAAACACACATTCAAGGAAAACACTTCCCAAGAAGGGTCTTTCTCTTATCAGTCCTCAACGCCACCGACTCCTTGAAAAATAAAACTCCACTCTCACGGCCCAGTTTACCCAGGTAGATATCGTGCAACGAGTCGTGCACATACCTCCTCAGCTGCGGCATGTGGAGAACACCAATCAACCAAAATTACTGTGGTCACGAGGTTAAGTGGTACACCACCTCGCTAACCCGACACAGTAGTAGGAAAAAGAAGGGGTCGAAGAACCCCAAAGATAGCCTATCACCATGGTTAAAACTCCGCAATTCTCGAACTCCAAAGGCCTTCGTCGTTGGTTCGTAAAGGACTCCTGACGTTTTTTGGGCAGTCCTCATCCACCCCTGGATGAACCACACCCTCACAACCATCACTAGCACCAAAACTAGGGGCCAAGCACAGTCACCCACCGACTCCGAAGTCCCTCATATCATACATGTCCTGAAAAAGGTGCGACTCTGGTGGTGGAGTGATAATCATTATGATATGCAGACTCCACTGATGGTAGATGATCCTTCCAACTATGACCCAAAACCAACATGTGAACCCGAAACACTGTGCTCAACTCCATCGATGGTAGATGATCCTTCCAGCCGATTGGGGAAAAACACTGTGCTCAACTGCAATGGAGTCCCTAAAGACCTGCATCCTCTCCCTAACCGTGCCTTGAAGCATCACAGTCTACAACAATTGTAAAGGGAATTCCATGAAGTCAGACTGCCTGCTACACGCACAAGTGTCCCGAACTCTCCACATAGCTCTATTGGTCATCACTCCCAGACAAGAGAGACAACAAGAGTTTAGCTTGAAAACTTGATGCAACTCCCTTGGCTTCCAACATATTGCCAAGAGATCCCAATACACCCTCACCTCCACCAGATGTACTGCTAAGGGAAGACAACCTCCTCATCACCTCCTTTCACAGCGTGACTGGTGTCACCGTCCGTCCCCGATCAAGTATGACAAGCTTCCTACCTTTGGAAAATCCATTAGGAACATATCTAGTGGATATCTGGTCATACAACATCTCACAATCGGTATCCCTGACTTGTCCCTCCTTGGCTCTCTGAAGAAATAGAGGGTTAACAACTATCAATTGGAGGTAAATCGCACCATCCTCTGGTGTTTCGTGTGCTCCAACTCGGATGGTGAGCACACATGGATGTCATCGAAGAAAACTACCATGAACTGATCCATAAAGCATTAAGGATCCAATCCACAAGTCTTACAACTCCACTAAGGCGTACAACACACCGAAAGTTATCACCACGAACTCAAAACATCCACAGTGGCTTTAGAAAGCCACTCTGGTACATCCTGCTCTAAAACTAGAGCTGGTGATAACCTCTCTCGAGGTCAAACTCTGAGAACCACTTTGCCCCAAACCGCTGGTCGAAGAACTCATTGGTTCTTAGGACTGGATATTCTTCCTCGCGTCACTTGGTTCAAGTGACACCAATTCACACCCAACCTCAAGCACTCATTTGCCCTGGGTCTTACAAAACCCCTTTCTCTGAAAACTCCTGATTGCACTTTCAACTTACAAAGCTTAACGGGTGCCATCTGATATGTTGTTGCAAAAATTAGGGCCGATCCCTGGTTCCTGTCCTTGGAGAAGCCTAATTTTCGGTGTGGAGATAAACCCGACACGTCCCTAGGAAAGACATCCTCATACTCCACGACCATTGTAAGAAAACAAAAGCTTATACCATCCACTGCTCCTAAGGTATTACTAGCCAACTGATAAGAAGTCGGTCGTAACCTCCTGCACATGATCTCATCCTGCTCTGCCTGGGGTCACTCCTTATCAGAGGAGGAAAACTCCGTCCCAATAAGCCGGAAACACCGCCACTCATTGGTGTCGAACAACTGAGCATGGATTGTAGGAAACCGGTCCATACCGAGGAAAACATCGCAGTGTCTCATTGTCACTACGAAGAGATTCCATGCGAGTCTCTCTCTCCTCCTAGAGTTAGGTCACATTGTCTCACATTGTCAGTAGAAGCGTGTAATCACTAATCCTCTTAGCAGGAGCCTCCAATACAAGGGTCAAGCAAAAAGGCTTCGTTGGTATCACTAAGTCTCGAACATGGGATATGCTCAGGGATAAGTGGCTCATGACTCTGTGTGAGAACTGCAACTGTGGCGGTGAAGACACGTCGTACCTCAAACCACAGTCAAAGCCTTTGTGAGCTCCTATTGTTTGAAACCCATCCCTTCCCTTTCCTATATGTTTACAACAACCAGAGCTTGTTCCGACACCTTAGCACATCAAAAGGACCTCAAACACAAAAGTCAAATGAACTCATCCACCACACCTTGACACTACCCGCTTTTGGCGACAATGACTTGCCCACACATTTTTTTAAATCGCTTCTCAAGAACGCGTCTCAGTGGGGGAATTGTCTCTCTTCCTTGCATGTCCAAAGTCACGCCAAACATCACCATCTCATGACTTTACTGGCGCCCCACGTCTCTCTGGAAAAGACTCGAACAAAGGTGGCGAAAGAGTGACTCGTATCTGTGTCTAATAGTACTACAACAAAAATAGAAGGAACACAGATCGTACCTTGAAACACTCCTGGAGCCTCTGGGTAAAAAAACCTCCAGCGCATGTGGCTGTCCAAGATTCTGACCACTAGCTTCCCGAGCCTAGAGTGGCCTACTTGAGGGTGGTGGTGGTAATATCAAACCGAAGCGCCAACCACCTCCTATTGCTCCCCCTGCTCCTCCATTATGTCCGCCGCCCCGCATTCCTTGCTCTTGCCGCTGCCTCTACCTAGGTAGTTCGTCGACCGCCTCTTTGACTGCAGCACTACGGGTAGGACAATCTCGTGCCAGATGTCCATACCCATCACAAGCATATCAAGGATCATGCCTCGGTGGACCGAGCTATCCCCGAGGTCTCAGTGAACGACGGTGCCTCCTGCGATGAGACCTGCGTCGCATGTCTGCTGTCGGTGGGTCCTGCTGACCCTACATCTCAGGCGATCCTTGCCTCGGAAGCTCATGATACACACTCGAACCTTTTGCATCATTGTCCAACACCAAAGAGCCATCCACGACTCAGTCTGACATGCTGTATCCACTCAAACCACTGGAGGCGGGTCTTCAAACCGATCTATAGGAGAAAGCGCCACTTGCTGACCATCCTACTATGCTCCTTCAGGGAGGCCTCGTCACACATCCGGTTGTACTCTCTACTCTACTGTAGAAACCTCGCCGACCATCGTCGTGAATACATCCTGAAAGATGACAAGTCATACCACGATCAATGAGTATATCTGGTGAGCCGACTCAAGGACACAACCCATTCTTATATGATTCATGTACCAAAGTTTTCCCCGCAACCGGTGCCTACATATATCGAGTCAACAACCAGGTTATCAGAGTCCTGGTGAATGGATACGTCGGCCGCCACACCAACACTGGAGACCTTGGTTTGAAAGTCGAACTTGAAACATTTTAACTTTGTTGCCCTAGTGCCCAATCCAAACCTCACATCTAGAAAAAACTCCAAACTCCGGTCTTAGGATGGAAATCTGGCTCTGATACCACTCTTCCACGACCCGATCAACCGGGGCTCGCTTGGCTGGCGGAAGGCCGAGCCGCAACTACCCCAAACCCGCCTCCATAGGCCAGGGGTTGGAGACAAGCACTGAGAACGCATATCTAAAATGGGAGGGCTTTGCCTAATGTACCTGTACACGTGCACACATTTCCAAGCTTATACAATGTTGAAATGTAAAACTGATAACAATGCATGCATACATCTATAATCCCACAATTAGAGTACGACATAAAGTATTGGAAAACATAAAAAGGGTCCAAATAAAAGCCCACCCAAAACTGGAAAATAAAGTCCGACCTGCTCAGGAGGGGACTGCTGTCAATTCAACACCGGTATACACCTCAGTCTGTCTAGCCCAAACTAGGCTCCACTTGCTTCTGGTCCTCCAGAGACTTTGTAAAAAGGTCCGTTGTCTGCATAAGACACGACATGTGCGGACAATACCAATGCAGGACTGAGTATGACAATACTTTGTAGGACACCCTGAAAACACCCAACACAAAACGTCAAAAGTACAGCTCATCAAACACAGGAATGTCAAACAAGATATGATACATAATGATAACCAATAATATCTCAGATATACTCAGGAAAGACACAACGCCTCGATGCGGTTTTAATTAAACTGTCACCCATAGGATTCTGCTCAAAGCTTCTAGGCAATGCTCGTTCCGGGAGGACCCACTCAACGAGCCATGCTATCACCGGAGACATTCATCCAAGAGGTCATGATTGTTGGGCCCCGCCGAGGAGAACTCATTGGTCTATGAAGATCTCGATACTTAGATAGGGGATCACACTGGTCTATGAAGATCTCGATACTTAGGGGATCACACCGGGACAGCTAGGGACACCACAAACCCAATTTGGATTAACCTGCTATGTAGGGGATCGTATGTCAACGATACCGCGAACCCTACTGAAATGACCTGCTAGATGGAGGATCAGCTCCACGCGTATGGAAGTCACGCCGATTCCACGAACCCCAACTAGGGTATAAGAAGGAATGAGAGAGGATCACACTTCGACCTCACATAGGGACACTACAAACTCTATATGAGACTCATCATCCAGAGGGGATCACAATCCAGAGCTGTGGACGCAATGCCGCACTGGTCTCTCGTGGGTATGGACCAAGGGAACACACTCAATCGATATTGGTGCAAACTGAAGAAACGCATGGAGGCTCCAAACAACCTCAAAGGGGGTACACGGTGTGTGCTGGGGATACACGGCGTGTGCTAACGATACATGGCGTGTCTAGCCAACTTCAGGTCTGCCCGTGTGCTTCCGTCTTACATGGCGTGTAGAGGTTTGCCGACACCCTGCCTGTGCCGTTTGTCCGTGCCCATAACTTTTGGCCGTGTACCAACCCGTGTACACCTATAACACGCCGCGTGACTCGTGCTGGCGACTCTACGTGTATCTCTGAGGATACATGGGCATGGGCAAGCCGGGATGCACAAACACGACTTGAGTATACGGGCAAAACCGTGTACTCGGACCCAGCCAGGTGTACATGGGCACGACCAGAAGTATACTGGCACGGATATACGACATGGGCAGGGCGTCAGCGGACCTCTATGCTTCGTGCATCCATACACGCCGTGTATATCGAGATCTACATGCTGTGTGAGATGCAATCACCCAGGCAGACCAGGGGTTGGCTAAACACGCTGTATACCCCCAGTACACGCTGTGTACCCCCTTTGAGGGTGTTTGGAGCCCTTCATTTCTTCAGTTTGGACTAGTATCGGTTGAGTGTGTTCCCTTGGTCCATCCCCTTGAGGGTACAATGCGACATTGCGTCCACAACTCTGAATTGTGATCCTCTCTGGAAGAGGAGTCTCAGATAGAGTTTGCGGTGTCCCTCAGTGAGACCAGAGTGTGTTCCTCTATCATTCCTTATACCCTAGGGGGCGTTCGTGGAATCAGCGTGACCTCCATTGCGCGGGGCGTTGATCCTCCTTATACCAGACCATTTTAGTAGGGTTCTCGGGGTGTACATGGGCACGACCAGAAGTACACTGGCACGGATATACGACATGGGCAGGGCGTCAGCGGACCTCTATGCTTTGTGCATCCATACACGCCGTGTATATCGAGATCTACATGCTGTGTGAGATGCAATCACCCAGGCAGACCAGGGGTTGGCTAAACACGCTGTATACCCCCAGTACACGCTGTGTACCCCCTTTGAGGGTGTTTGGAGCCCTTCATTTCTTCAGTTTGGACTAGTATCGGTTGAGTGTGTTCCCTTGGTCCATCCCCTTGAGGGTACAATGCGACATTGCGTCCACAACTCTGAATTGTGATCCTCTCTGGAAGAGGAGTCTCAGATAGAGTTTGCGGTGTCCCTCAGTGAGACCAGAGTGTGTTCCTCTATCATTCCTTATACCCTAGGGGGCGTTCGTGGAATCAGCGTGACCTCCATTGCGCGAGGCGTTGATCCTCCTTATACCAGACCATTTTAGTAGGGTTCTCGGGGTGTACATGGGCACGACCAGAAGTACACTGGCACGGATATACGACATGGGCAGGGCGTCAGCGGACCTCTATGCTTCGTGCATCCATACACGCCGTGTATATCGAGATCTACATGCTGTGTGGGATGCAATCACCCAGGCAGACCAGGGGTTGGCTAAACACGCTGTATACCCCCAGTACACGCTGTGTACCCCCTTTGAGGGTGTTTGGAGCCCTTCATTTCTTCAGTTTGGACTAGTATCGGTTGAGTGTGTTCCCTTGGTCCATCCCCTTGAGGGTACAATGCGACATTGCGTCCACAACTCTGAATTGTGATCCTCTCTGGAAGAGGAGTCTCAGATAGAGTTTGCGGTGTCCCTCAGTGAGACCAGAGTGTGTTCCTCTATCATTCCTTATACCCTAGGGGGCGTTCGTGGAATCAGCGTGACCTCCATTGCGCGGGGCGTTGATCCTCCTTATACCAGACCATTTTAGTAGGGTTCTCGGTATCATTGGCATACCCCTACATAGTGGGTTGATCCAGAATGGGGTTGTGGTGTCTACCAGTGGTCCTCAGGTGTGATCCCCTATCTGAGTATCGAGGGATGAGTGTCTCTGATGATAGCGTGGCTCGTGGAGTGGGTCTTCACGGAACAAGCATTGCCTAGAAGCTTCGAGTAGAATCCTATGGCAAACAGTTTGGTTGAGACCGCCTGGAGGCGTGGTGTCCTTCCTGAGTATATCTGGGATATCCTTGGTTATTGTTATGTCTCATATTTTGTTTGACATACTTGTGTTTGATGGGGTGACTACTCTCATGGGCTCTGCTCGCACATGTTGTGTCTTATGCAGACGACATACCTTTTTACAGAGTCCTTGGAGGGTCAGGAGTAGGTGGAGCTTAGTTTGGGCTAGACAGACCGAGGTGTATACTAGTGTTGCATTGACAGCAGTCCCCTATTTTTGAGCAGGTCGGACTTTATTTTCCCGTTTTGGGTGGGTTTGTATTTGGCCCCTTTTATTTTTTCAAGTACTTTATGTCGTACTTTGATTGTGAGATTATAAATGTATGAATGAATTGTTATCAATTTTACATTTCAGCATTGCATGGGCTTGAAGATGTGTGCGTGCGTATGGGTACATTAGGCGAAGTCCTTCCATTTTAGATGTCTTCTCGGTGTTTGTCGCCAGCCCCTGGCCTATGGAGGCAGGTTTGGGGTAGTTGCGGCTCGGCCTTCCGCCGGTTAGGCGGGCCCTGGTGGGTTGGGTCGTAACAGAGTGGTATCAGAGGTGGTTTCCATCCTAGGTCAAGAGTTCAAAGTTTTGTCTAGATGTGAGGTTTGGATTGGGCACTAGGGCAACAATGTTAAAATGTTTCGAGTTCGGCTTTTAGGCCAGAGACTCCAGTGTTGATGTGGCGGTCGATGTATTCATTCACTAGGACTTTGATAACCTCCTTGTTGATTCAATGCATGTAGGCACTGGGTGCAGAGAAAACTTTGGTACATGCATCTTATAGGAATGAGTTGTGGTTTCCATGTCTTTGAGTCATCTAGTCAGATATATTCATTGATTATGACACACCTTGTCTTCTTTCAGGATGTATTCACGACGACATCCAGTGTGGTTTCTGCAACAGAGTAGAGAGTACGACCTGATGAGTGACGAGGCCTCCTTGGAGGGGCTTAGTCACGTGGCGATCTTTCTTTAGGATGGTTTGCTGGTGGCGCTTTCTCTTGTTGATCAGTTCGTAGACCCACCTCCAGTGGTTCGGGTGGATCCAACATGTCAGACTGAGTTGTGGATGACTCTTTTGGTGTTGGAAGATGATGCACATGGTTTGAATGCGTATCATGAGCTTTTGAGGCAGGGATTGCCTGAGATGCAGGGTCAGCAAGACACATTGACATCAGGCGTGCAACTTAAGTCCCATCGTTGGAGGCACTGTCGTTCACAGGGACCTTGTGGACAACTAAGTCCACCCTATTGCCTCCTTTGTTCGAATCTTTTTTAGGGAGACACGGGATGTCGGTAGAGCCCTGTGTTGGTGATGTTTGGCGTGACTTTGGACATGCAAGGAAGAGGGAGAATTCCCCTACCGAGACGCGTTCTTGAGACGCAATCCAAAAACCGTGCGGGCGAGTCAGTGCCGTCCAAAGCGGATAGTGTTGAGGTGTGGTGGATGAGTTTCTTTGATCCTTTTGATGCGCTAAGGTATTGGAACAAGGCCTGGTTGTGGTAAATAGGCGGGATAGGGAAAGGATGAGTTCCAAGCAGTAGGAGCTCGTAGAGGCTTTGAGTATGGTTTGAGGTACTACACGTGTCTTCAGTGCCCCAGTTGCAGTTTTCACACGGAGTCATGAGCCACTTATTCCTGAGCATATCCACTGTTCAGGACTTAGTGATATCAGCAGAGCTTGCTCGACCCTTGTGTTGGATGCTCCTGCTGAGAGGATCAGTGATTATAAGCTTCTACCAATAGTGTGACCTGACTCTAGGAGGAGAGAGAGACTTGTCTGGAATCTCTTCATAGTGGCAGTGAGACCCTACGATGTTTTCTTCGGTACGGACTAGTTTCCTACCATCCATGCTCAATTCTTTTTTGTGGAATTGATCTGCGTTCGACCGGGGTAAAAGAACGGGTTGAAATCACATAAATCAAACATCTTACCTCGATTTTGATCAATCGGTGATGAAGAACAATCACACGTCGTCGTTGACGAAATCCACAAGTTGTGTTGTCTTTGGCGTTCCTTCCAGGACTCCGATCATCGATCCATGATCCCGATGCCCGCCAATCCTCTCAATTCTCAAGGTTATGAGGCTTACCCCGTGAAGTGGTCATAACAACATATTTATAGAGGAAAAACTAAGTCGCTGCATCAACATAATAACTAAATAAATTTAATTAATTTATTTCATTATTTACGTCCGCTACGACTTTTAACCAAACGCCCAACGCTGACAAAGATTATGTTGTGTTTAGGGTAAATCCCACGTTCTGAACTCAACTACGGTCTCAGATTTTCGATTCGAGGCTCTGTTTTGGGAGTTATTCTATTTTTTCAGGAAAACTGCGCACATAATATTAATATATTAAATATTTTTAAAATATCAATTCAGGGCTCACCGGGCCTCGGTATCTCGCGTCGTCTCAGCGCCTGACTCCGAAAATATTTCGAGAAATATTCTAAAGTCTTAAACGACAAAAACCGAGACATTGCAATTGGTCTCTCGACTTGAGATCATTATCAATGTATACCATTTGATTGCGTACTTTGATTCGTGACAAAAACCATGACATTTATGTCTTGGTGAGGTAGTTTGTGCTGGATGCGTCATTAGTGATATGACATTGGTTGAATGGTCACGATAGAATTTGTTTCTTCCGAAAGGAAGAAATATCTCGTATTCAGAAGCTTGTCTGATTCTATTGAACTGATGTTTTAGGACATTGCGGGCTCCACGTTTCGAGGTCAGGTGATGTTTGAGTTTAAATGATCGCATGTAAATAAATAAATTCAATATTATTCGAGTTTGAAATAATATCCATTGAATTTATTTACTTATTATATTCACGAACTCTATAGTGGATATATTAAGATTTTTTTTTCCAAAATATTAAATATATTTAATATTCAAGGATCGTTAAATATTTATGTGCGAGAAACGAGTTGACTTAATGACTCGTATTTATCAAGTAACATTATTTTAGTGTTACAAGTGATAAATTACTTATGATCTTTGCGACATGTTTGCGAGGTTTTAAGTGTTATTCTGGGCATTAAATGAAGCGTTGACTTATTAAAGGGCTTAAGTGCAATTTTAATAAGTTAAAACCTAACTATAAATGCCAAAAATAATCTCAAATTCATGGGACTATTCATTCCCACGAATTTAAGAGGTTCTCTCAGCTCCCTCTCAAGTTCTAGAGAGGGAGATGGTGGTTCGGGGCTTCCCGATCCAAGTTCTCCCATTCAGATCGAAGAGTTAACGATCCTGTGATCGCTTCAATGTCGAAAGCGCCTTTGATTCTCCATGCTAGCACCCAAAGATCGAAGATCGATGATCGAAAAGTTTATTGAGCGTGTGTGGACGATCTAGAGAGTTTTGAGTTTGGTTCCTTTGGAAGATGTACCGTTTCGATTTAATTTTTGTGCTTAAATTAAGTTATGCGAGATCCTCAGGTTGTAACCGGTCTGCGATTATGCTGGTGACGATGTCACAATGTCGATCACAGCGTTAAATTTTTAAATACCTGATATTTCAGGCTTACGCTGCGTCTGGTACCAACAGTAGCTGTAGGAGATCCACCTAGGGTTGATGAGAATTTCACATACAACCACCATGAATCTCACAAAACGCGACTGACTTGAAGAGAAGTATTGGTGTCTAAAGTTTCTTCAATCAATTTCCCTTGGAAGAAGCATGGTTTATAACTTTATTTGTAAACTCTGTTTTTGCTTTGTTTTGAGTTAAAAGTAATTTAAATTTTGACTTCATAAAAAAACAAACCACATGTGAAAAGTTTCTGCCATGCATCTTTGGATATTTTTAAATTGATTTTTTTTTTTAATTTTTGGGGAATGAAACTGTGTAACTAGGATAAATTGATGATTGTTTTCTAATTAATTCAGAGCTGCAGGATGCTAATTTACTGCTGAATGATTTCCATGAAATTCTGTTATATGTTAGTAATTTCATTATGAAGAAATATGAACACACCCAGTGAGTGTAGAGGAATTTTTTATCATAAGATTGGTCGTGTGGGAATGTCTTACACAACAAGATTATAGGTGAACATCTTTGTACCTGGCTCATTGTAAAATCAATTGAGGATATTATTTAATAATGTTGCCATGGGTGGACCAAATGCGTGTAACAAGTTGTGCTAATTTTGAGGTACACTGCAATAAATTTGGCATGTGTAATTATTGGGCCACAAGTTATGGTGTTACCAGTGAGTCTATCTTGACTGAGGCTTCCACAGTCTCTGAGAGGAATGAGTAGAATTGGAAAGTTTGATGCTAATAACTTGATATTAGTTTCTTTTATCGTTTCTTATGGCCCCATTTTAGGTTTGGTTGATGCTTTTCTTAAAAAAAATTCTGGTTTCTCTTTTTTCTTGTTCAACTCACATTTTCTTGTTGTTTGGATTTTGATTTTAGAAAAATTCCAGATTGAGTTTCATATGATGCCACCTTAAAATTTAACTTGGTGAAAGTTCCTATGATTGAGGTTTCGCCTTATAGAAACCTTCTAGGTTAGATTTAATATCAAAACAACACTTCCTCGATATTTCACTCTGTGAAAATGGCTGTTATCCGGCTTTCATCTTTACAGTTCTGACCGCGAACCATTTTTCATTTCAAAATCCTTCTGGTTATTTTCACTTGGTTATTCATTTTCTTTTTTTGTTGCAAATGAATATGAACTCAGTGTTTTCAGCAATTATTGGGATACTATTAGTGTTATTGAAAATTTTCTATGATGTCTTGGATATGGAAGGAAAGCGGATATTCTTTTTTTCAATGGATTAAATTGCACTGTTAAAAAGTGTTGGTGACAGCAAAAAGTGAGGTTGTTGCTTGAGGTGATTGATTTGAATCTTTATTTTTTTTAATATTTAAATTTCCAGATATTCATTGGATTTTTAATTTAATTGTTGATTGTTGGTGCTTAACATCTTTTGTAGAATAGTCCGTTCTAATATTTTCTTCAAGTTTCCTCAAATGATTTGTTGTAGTTTAATTGGAAATTTGCAATGTTGCTGAAGGATGGCTTCTGTAAGGAGAAGTGGCATGACTTCCCTTGGAAAGGTTGCTGCTCCAAAGCCTATCAACTTACCCAGCCAAAGGTATTTTTTTTCATTGAATATTTAAAAAAAAAAAATTCGATGGTACTTGGGTACCCCCCTGAAATTCTCTGTTTTTTATGTTGTTTCAAGGTCAGAAAATCATGGCCTGGACCCAAATGTTGAAATTGTTCCCAAGTGAGTAATCACTGTGATTTCTTTCCTTTTCTCTTTTGTTTTGTTTTCCTTCTGTTCGTGTTATTGTGTAGGTTATATTTTTATGCCCCCTTCTATTTCTCTTCTATTCATGGTAGGGGTACACTAGGCTGGGGCTGTCGACAATCTTCTGCATTAAATGTGCTGGGCTCTTCTACACCTGACGGTGGCATAAGTTCACCAGGTCGTCTCAGCAGCACCCGACCATCAACAGCTGGCAGTGATAGGGCAAATGAATCTAGTGCTAGTGCATGGGGTTCTAATTCTAGGCCATCATCAGCTTCTGGCTCCTTGAGCTCAAATCAAACAGGAACTTCGTTACGCCCTTGCAGTGCTGAGCCAAGACCTGGTAGCTCACAGTTATCGCGGTTTGCTGAACCGTTGTCTGACAATTCAGTAGCATGGGGTGGAGCTGGGACTGTCGAAAAACTGGTGGCGCCTTGTGCTTAACAATTTTCATTCGAATTCCTTTTCTAGTTTTTTTAGCCGCCATGTTTTTTTTCCACTCTCACCTTTTGTTGCAATGATTATAGTGTGCTTTTCTATAATTATTATATTATTTATTCTGACCCACCTTTGGGTAATCATGTTGCTATGGAAGGCCATGGTTGTGATTTCCCTGTGAAGGGACTGCACTCTTTCATTACTCTTCCCCAATGGACTGCCTATTTTATGGACATGTCTTTTAAAAATATAAAGAAGTTTATGATTTTACACTGTGAACACTCTTCAGCTTCCTTCTTGCACTTTAGCCACCTCTGCTGAGGCGTCCTGAGTGTTGTTTCCATGCTTTTTATGCAGGCTGGCATCTCCTCCAAGAAAGATGATTTTTCTCTGACATCTGGGGATTTTCCTATGCTTGGTTATGAGAAGAACCACTCTAAAAACGATACCCAAGGTTTTGAGTTTACTGTTTTCTCCTTGATGTTTGATATCTCTTAGCTCATAAATATGATTTACTTTTCTCTTTCTATAAATTTTATTTATTAGTTGGTAGTTTTAAAAATGCAGTATGTTTTAAGTCATCAATGGGTGGCCTGGTTTAAGTAGAATCCTTCTTTCAGTTTTTTGGTCAGGTGTACTTCATTACTGCTCTTTTTTTGAAAAATATTTCAATGTTTATCTGAAAGGATTATTCATACCGATGTTTTTGTCATCTTATAAGTATCATATCTAGAGCTCATTTGTTTAAGATTTTGAAGGCGTTATTTTATTTTTCAAAGGACTCTAAATTTAAGATTTTTTCAAAAAGCAAAATCTAAAAAAATCTGATAAGCCCTTTTCAGCAAAAAGCACTCTAAATTCGGATTTGTAAATTTTTGATATTGCCATATCATAATCCAGTCAAGAGACCTCGTTTGGGATATTATTTCTCCTCCACTTAATTACACACTGTGCTGTTCTGTGCGATCAATCCCTCCTCGTTTTAGATAGGTACCCAAGAAGCTGTAAATGTGTCTTACTTTTAGTACTGCTCATTGACTCAACGGTGTTTTCGACTACTTCAGGACTGTTCATTGCCGCTTTCAAAATGGCTTGTCATGAAGTTTCTTTTCAGTTCTTAACCATAATATAATATGATTTAAAATGTAATCTGTATGAATTTAATATAGATTGTTACCTGCCTTCTATTTTCAATTGATTTGAAAAGAAATGAAATTGAGAGGATGGGAAAGAGCGAACATATGATTTGGAATCTTGAGAGAATTCATCAGGGAGAAGTCCTGATTTAATTTCACTTGATTTGAAGAGAAACTACACTGTGAGAGGATGGTGAAAGATCCTAGGGAAGAATGTATGATTTGTTTTGGAGAATAAAGCCCGAGAGAAGTCAGATAGGGGGAATAGAAGATGAGAATGATACCGAATGATTGAACATTGGTGCACACTAGAGTACTGGCTGAGAATTCTTTTGTGGGAGCGGATTTATTCAGAGCGAGAGCAGGCTTGCATATTGTTATACAGGCTGATCAGATCAATATGTAAGCAATTCAGAGTAAGGACTGACTTGCATTTTTTTTTTAACAATCCAGTGAAAGCATTTAGCATGTGGAGAAGGGGAGTTACAGCCTGGGGAGACCAACCCTATACCAAGCTTGGAATCAGTCACCAAGAGAGCATGTTATTGGGCTTCATTTAATGGTGAATCTACTCACAATATTTTTTGGTTCATGTGTGTGAACTGGGTGTCATGCTAAACTAGAACTAGTGACGTGTCACAGTTTTACCTAGGTCTTTGGTTGGTAAAGTCTAAGATGTAATGTAGGTTCAATTTATTGTTTGGTAAGCATGGGAGTAAATTCCTAGTGCAGCTGAGCCAAGTGTCCAAACGATTATGAGCAGCTGATATAATCTGCTGTACAGGTTTGCTTGTTGAGAATGCTAATCAGGAATCTCTAGACAGTTCAGTTGGTGCCAACAAGGCTTACTGTCTAAGAATGCCTGACACGGGCTGACCCACCGGGACCTCTCCTAGGTTGGCAGTCTGGTGACTCATATCGAGTAGGCATATCGCACAACATGGGAGACCTTAGCCTAATTTATCTGTACGTAAACACTCATCTCCACATAGGATATAATAATGCAGGCTAAATAATGACGCTAACTGCAATATATAAAATATATGCGACATTTACTAACCGACAAAGTGCAGCGACATAAAGTAAAGAGGCAAAACAAAGGCCCAAAATCCTGAAAGGTAAAACCACAACTGGAGGTGAAGTTGACTGCTCGATGCACAACTCTTGACACTAACTCCGTTTGCGCTTGTCACCTTCGGGTACCACTAAGCTCCTGCTCCATCTACACAGTGTCCACCAAGATCACCACCAAACTATTTGTCGTCTACATAAGACACAACACGTGGGGACGAAACGCCCATGCAGGGGTGAATATACACACACATAGTAGGATGCCCCGAAAACCAAAAACGACAAATAAGAAGACCTGTAAGCTCATAACCACTAAGGGAAAAAGAGAAAACCCAAATATTCTTATATGGAGACCCAAGACAAAGGAGTCTCACTCGGCGCAACCCGACTATAGAAGGATCAGTCATAGCAAACAACCCAATAATCAGAACCATCCAGCTTTACAACCTACATCACCTCTCATAAACCGTAGTGGGGGACCTATGCCTCGCCAAGTTAAGTGTTGGTTGAGGGAGTAACCAACCCCGGTGGCGGACCTGCGCCTCATTGAGTAAAACACCTTGGACGAGAGAGTACCTGACAACATGCATAGAGGACTCGTGCCTCGCATAGTTGAGGGAGTTCCTAACTCTATCAGTCGTGTGGGGGGCCCGCACCTTATCGGGGCCAAGGGAGTATCGACCTAATGCCCGGTCTGGAGGACCCGCGTCTCGAGAATACGGGTGAGTACCGAACTCCGGGAAAGAATGCGGGGGACCCGTGCCTTGTCACTAGCACACCACCAGGGGAGTTCCTAACCCCGGGTTTGCTCTGTTCTTCACGCCACATCCCCGTCGTCGACCCTTTAGAGCTAAGGAAACTAAATTGCCCGAATCACCTTGCGTCTCACCTCTGATGTCGAAAAGGGATGTACCATTGCATTCAATGCAGAAGAAAGCGCAGGATAGACTATTAATTTCCCTGAAACCGACACATGAACAAAGAACCCTATGCTGTAGTTGTCTTCTTTGTGTCGTAGTCAACCTTGTTGCGCCGTAACCCTGTCTAACGTCGCAGTCATCGGACACTTAAGTTACGACGCAACTTATCTTACGTATCATGATGGGGTAATCAGGATGCAACCTAAAGTGTTGCGGCGTCATCCTATCGAAAATTAGGAAAAATTCTTGAGGACATGTTACGGTGTGAGATGCCTTGTCACGACACAACATGACTTTGTAGTGCGGTTTAACTGCCATTGTCGCCTCAGTCCAATGATGTCGTAGCCATATTGCGCCTTTGCTATGACAATAGGATAATAGGGCTCGATTTCAATACAAAGACGGGGATTTTTTTGTACAATATGACAATAGGATAATAGGGCTCGATTTCAATACAAAGACGGGGATTTTTGTAGAAGTTTGAAGAACTTTGCAACTTTGAAATCAAAAGGAGCACAATGAAGCTACAATAGAGGAGATGCTAGAAAGGATCACAACAATAACATGTTATAACGAAGCATAAGATAAGCAAAGAATCCTATCCTGGAGTCCTCTCGTCAGCCTTGCACAAACTTGCACTCCGAATGCGCCAAGTGATCACCATGCGATCGCCGATGGTTGAAGAGTTGCCTGGGTTGCCCAGGTATCTAGAAACGCACCACCAAGGGGTGAGAGATCGAGGTAAAGGAAAAAAAATCTGGGAGAGGGTTCAACCAATATTTATAATGAAAATCGAGGCCATCATGATCACAACACATTATACTCTAACGAGCCTTGGTCAACCTGAGATTCAAAAATCACGGTGCGATCAAAACTCTTCATAACTCCCTGTTGAACTCAGTCAACTCCTATTAACTTCACGCGTCTCGACCACGTTGCGACGCAACACAAGGTGTCAGGGCGCTATCCTTAAACCTCCGACAATCACGACTTGCCCCCCTTGCGCCTCGATGAATAACATATAAAGACCTGCAAAAGTATGGAGGTTCTATTTCTGATCAGGAGACCGAGGCATGGTTGAGGAGGCGAAGGTTGCTTTCGGTTTAATCTGTGGTAGGTGGGAGCACTGGATTAGGTTGGTTGTCAATATGTTGCGAGGAGCTGCTCGTTAGTAGCGGGTTTTAATCCTTAGTGATTGCGAGGAGTCAGAAGTTTCATTAGAGAAGCTCCGCTATCAATTCCAGGTTGAGTTCCTTCGATTATGGAGGCGACACGTCGGCGGGAGATGCCTTCTCTCCGCCAGGGGAGTTCCAGCGTGCGGAAGTTTGGTATTCGGTTCAAGAACCTCCTTCTTTATTCTTCATAAGTGGCTAGAGCGAGACATTTCGAGCAGTTATTGCGTTCGAAGATCCAACATCAGGTCATCCCATTGCTGACGTTCCTTGAGGTGTTGGCTATGGCAGTGGTTATTTAGAAGATGCTGGCTCAGACTGGGTCGTCACGGGAAGGAAGTTGTCTGGACTTCCAGAGGAGCAGAGGTGTGAGTAGAGGCTCTCAGTTGCCTGGTCAATTGAAGTTTTAGACAATGGGGAGTCAACTTCAACTTCCTTTATCTCGTTTCACTAGAGTTGGAAGTTGTCGAACCTCTAATGGGATATCAGATGTTTTCTTTTCTTGTCGTGGTCCCGACCATCAAATGCTTGAGTTCCCGACCTTCCTCGGCGGTCTGACAACTCACTTCAGGTTCAACCGTTGCAACAGTATCCTCTGATGCAACAACAAATGTAGGGTGCCCTAAGTTTTGGTCAACAGAGAGGGGAGATGAGGGGGACAGAGAACAACCTCGTGATGCTCCTCGTCCTCTCGGACATAAAGCAGAGCGCGACCGTGGAGGTGGTTGACATCATGGCCAGTGAGGTTGTGGAACAGAACGCGGTCAGATGCATGCGATAGAGTTGCAAGCTGCAGACGAGCCGTATGTCGTGCGAGTCGTACCATTTGTTTATTTTTTGCCCGAGTGTGTGCTTTGTTCGTTTCAGGAGCTACGCACTCCTTCGTTGCACCCGTCAGTTCAGGCTTCAGGACTTGCGGTGGAGAGGCTTCCAATGCCCTTGGTACGCCAGTTGGAGGTCGAGTTAGTTTGTATAATGTATGTGGAGATTGTGAGCATGCCGTGTTCATCGGTGAGCAGGACCATTTGACATGTTAGTTTATCTTCTATGATGACCAAGGTGATGTTGAATTCAAGGGGGGTTTAGTCAACGGTGTTCCCGTGGGATGTAGAAGTGTAACATGATGCTTTTCCTGAAGAGGTTGTGAGGCTACTCCCCCGATGTGAAATTGAGTTTGTGATAGAATTGCAGCCTTTCTCCGATTTCACTGTTTTTGTATACGATGTCGCTTTTTGAATCGCTGGAGCTTCGGATTCAGATTGATCATCTCCCGCAGAGAGGTTTTATTCGACCCAGTGTGTCTTTTTGGGGTGCTCTGGTCTTGTTCGCAAAGAAGGCGGATGGTAGTCTGCGACTGTGTATCGATTATCATCGTTTGAATCATGTGATGGTGAAGAATTGTTATTCTTTTCTGCGAATTGATGATCTATTCGATCAGTTGAAAGAAGCTAGGTGGTTCTCGACGATTGATTTGCGGTCAGGGTATCATCGGATGCTGGTGAAATATGAGGATATTCTGAAGACCGCCTTCAGGCGTTGTCGTGGGCACCACGAGTTTAATGCCCTTCGATGTCATGAATGCACTGACCGTGTTCATGGGGCTGATGAACTCTGTGATTCGTGAGTTTCTCGATTAGTTTGTGATGGTGTTCAATGATGACATCCTTGTGTATTCCGAGTTTGTGGAAGAGCATACAGAGCACAAGCTGTTAAGTGTATGTGTCGAGATCATGAGGTGAATTTCTTGGGGTCATGTCTCAGCTTGGAGTAGTTGTGGATTCTTTAAAGATCAATGCGAACATTCCTTGGGTAGCCCCCAATATAATATTGTAGAGGTTCGGGGCTTCTTGCCCTCATAGGCTATTATAAGGTTTGTGCTCGATTTCTCTCGGATTGTGGCTCCTCCGACACCCTTGACTTGGGAGGATTGGGTTTTTTTGTGGACCGACCAGTGTAAGGTTTCTTTTGAGTATTTAAAGGAGAAGCTGACTAGTGCTCTTGTTCTCCGTTTGCCAGGAGGAGTTACGTTTGAGGTTTTTTGCGATGCTTTGCGACTTGGCTTGGGTTGAGTTGTATTCTAATGTAGCAGAGAGCAGTCATCTCCTATGGGTCTCGACAGTTACGACCCCATGAACGTAAGCACGCTACTCATGTTCTTGAGTTTGTCACAGTCATATTTGCCTTGAGTAGTGGCGACACTATCTCATCGGTGAGCACTTTGTGGTTTTCACGGATTACAAGAGTTTGAGATATATCTTCTCTGAACGTGATTTGAACTTGCAACAACTACTATGGGTGAAATTCTTGCAGGATCACGACTTCAAGATTTTTGATACATTGAGGAAAGAGAGTGTTGTTACTGATGCATTGTGTAAGAAGTTGCGTCAGGATGCAGTTCGTGAGTCCAGGGATGCATGGTGAATGGAGGAGCTTGCAACAATGCATCTTGATATATAGGGAGTCAATGGTAGAGGGTGTCTATTCCAGATGACAGTGCAATCATCCTCGATGCATCAAGTGGAAAAATCTTAGTTGGGAGATTCTGAGGTAGAAGTTTGGGGGGATCGCATTGTTTGTGGGGATGCTCCTGAGGGATGGTGGTGTGAGGATGATCTGCATTGGGTGTTGTTCCAGGGGAGGCTCTTCGTTTCCTTGGTGATGCCGAAGGCAGTTATTCGCAAGTTTCATAGCTCGCCCTTAACAATACATCTTAAGGGATGAAGAGATCAGGTGCAGAGTTTGTATCCCGGTGTTTGGTCCGCCAAAAGGTAAAAGCCTAGCATTGTGTTCTCGGTGGGTTGCTTCACCTGCTAAATGTTTGTCTGTGGAAGTGGGAGGACATTTTGATGGATTTTGTGACTGGTTTACCTTGAACTTAGGGTGGATATGATGTTTGAGTGATCGTGGGCCATTTGACGAAGTCAGCTCACTTCCATGGAGTTCCGAGGGCGACCATCTTTGATCGTGATTCCCGTTTTACCTCCTTAGTATGGAAAAGTCTTTAACGTGCTTTTGGTTCTCAACCATGCCTCAACACAGATTTTCATCCATAGACGGAGCTGGCTCTCCAAACCTTAGAAGACATGTTGTGTGCATGCGTTTTGGATTTTGGAGGTTCGTAAATGAAACACCTACCCTTGGTTGAATTTGCCTATAATAATAGCCATCACTGGACCATTGGTATGACCCCGTAAGAAGCGTTGTATGACTGACTTTGCAGATCTTCGTTGTGTTGGACTGAGGTTAGAGAGTCTGCGATTGTCGAATCAGAATTGGTGCAAAACACCACAGAGAAGGTGCATGATTCGAGAGCGGATGAAGGTAACCCAGGATCATCAAAAGTCCTATGCTAATCATAGGAGGCCTCCGGAGTTCGACATTGGAGATCATGTATTTTTGAATGTATCTCCTCGTTGTGGGCAACGAAGGTTTCATAGCAAGGGTAAACTTTCCCCCTGATTTGTTGGGTCATTCAAGGTGTTGGAGCGTGTTAGTGAAGGTTCACATCGGTTGGTGCTCCCTCTACAGATGGATTGGTTCCATGACGTTTTCCACGTGTCACAGCTTTGTTAGTATCTTTATGATGGCTCCCACGCCATTGACTGAGGTTAGTTATATGTTAAAGATAATGCAACCTTTGCGGAGCCGCCTGTTGAGGTTCAGGACCGTCAGAAGAGGGTGTTGCGTGAACGTGTTATTCTTTTGGTTGTGTGTTCTATGGCGACACGGTGACTTAGAAGAGTGTATTTGAGAATGCGAGTCATAGATGTGCATTCAATATCCCAAGTTGTTCGATGATTGGTTTTTGTTGAAATGTTATGCATGACTTTGGCTTGATTGACGACATACTTGATGGTGTGTGATTTTGTGCCCTTCCCTTATGTTGGTTGTGCTATCATAGCGAGATTCTTGTTTGAGAGGTATCTTGCGGGGTGCTGTTTTATACCCCTTTATGCTTTCTTTATGGGTTTGGTTTTGATTCCCGAGGATGAGAATTGTTTAAGATGTATCTAATGTTAAGGCCTGGATTTTTCTGAATCCTTTGTTGTTTCTCTGTTGTTGAGGGAGTTCGGGGATGTTTGGCGGCAGTCTTGGTGGTTGGGGTAAGAGAGTTGTTGCTAAAGTTGAGATTTCAGCTAGAAGTGTTACGTCCCAACGTGGTGATACGCGTCGCGGTGTGAAGTTTTGTCGTGTCTTGGGGCATAAGCCGTGAGAGTTCGGTATCGTGCAGTCTCGGGTTTGAAGTCTGGTCGTGCCATGGTTGTTTTGGATGCGGCGTGAATGTCTACGGGTTACCCTTGTGTAAGGTTTTTAGTAACCCTTATGTACAATTCTCTTGCGGCGTGAGGAGCTTCGGTCGTGTCGTAAGGGTCTTGGGGAGTGTTTAATCTTCAGTGAGTGGCCACCGCAACGTGAAGCCCTGATTGGCTAATTCCGTGATTATGCATTTTGGGTATCATTGCACCGTGATTATAGGCGTTGCATTATGAAGTCCTGTAGGTTGAGTTACTTGGTTATGTCATGTTGGGGATTGTTGCGCCGTGATGCATAGGCCACGCTGTGGTTTTGGTCCAGGGTTAGTCGGGATGAGGTAGAAGGCCGAGAGTCGCGCGACACCCTTAGACATGCCGTGAACCATCAAGGAAATGGTTGTTGTCTACGAGAGGAAGGGGGGAGCCACGTGGGGAGATCGCGTTGCGATCTTCAGATCTAGGCCTGTTGCGGCATGATGAATCCTTGTCATGACGTGTCGTAATGTTTTCCATAAATTCGGGTCCTCTCGAATTCATTGTATCTCTTCCTTCTCTCAAAACCTAGGTCATCGTGGGAGCATTTTGGACGGACATAGGCCTCGGTGATCAATTCTTAGGCCTTTGCCCTGTGCAACGACTACCCTTGATCCAGGGGTTTGTGGGTTCATCGTGAGGTTCCGCGTTGGTGTTCATCGTCCATCATTCTGCCTTGTTTGGTGATCGTTGAAGCTTTGCACTGAGGTTGGGGATTTGAGACTAATATTTAATTATGTGTAAATGCGGGATTGTCATGCTTTGGTTTCAAATGGGTAAATAGTAGAGATTGATTTAAAGAAGATAATAATCCGAAATTAAAGAATTGGAAGGGATGGCAGTGTAGTTCAGCATGCGATTATGCTATTCTCCATGTTATTGCCTCATGATATTTTGTAGATAGTAACAACTTAAAGACGACAAGACAAGGAGGAAACTGAACAAGACATTCATTGAAGAGTTGGATAACATGACCGACACCCATATTTGGCCTTGGGTTTCATGTGTTTTCCCAACATCTTGGAAGTAACACTAATTTCACTATATTGCTACTGCAGAATCAAGAATTACAGTGAAGAGGAGAAGGAAGGATACGAGAAAAGAGAGAGAACTCCCTTTGAAAGTCCTATTCCCGAAGGGCCATGCTGAAACCTCCCAAGGCTTAGCTCAACTACAACCAGCTGATTTGACAAAATGAAGTCGTACCCCTTCCCCCACAACCGACTATAAGGTTTATTTATAATCTGCCCCTACGCTTAACTGACTAACTGACCTTTCTCTGGAAAAACGTTTACGTAGATGGAAAAGGAAAATCGGCTACGTAATGGTCCAACCAAACGGCTACGTGACCAGCCACTGACCAAATGGCTATGTATATGGCAAGGCAAATTGGCCATGTGACCCGCCACACCAAACGGCTACATCGATGGCAAGGTAAACCGGCTGCGTGAGTCTCACTTTCCCCTCATCTGATAGTTATGTAAGACCGGTGGACGAGATCAAACTGAATTATCTCCTTTCCCGACATAGGTTGTGGCGACTTATGGTTATAGTATATACATGTATCTAGGCTGTAATGTCTTACGATTACTACATGTGTATATGTCTGCACGGGCTGTAATGGCTTCAAGTATAGTGTGTATTTACCTGGGCTGTAATGGCTCTCAGACTTATTATGTGTTCATGGGGATGTAATGTGCTGTTGTGGTTGTGGTGTGTTTGCAATGATATACAGTATGACTTATGGAGGGGATGAGAGCGCCAGGACATCTGACGTTTGGTTTTGGGCGACTGGTTTAGTGGGAAAGTGGAAGCAAGACACCTTTCTTCTATATATGCTCTGAATATTTTGTTACCTACTTTCATGCGTTATTTGGTGAGCGAGTCTTGGTGAGGATGAGAATATAGTTGACCTGATTTAGGCAGCGAGTTGATTTCAGTTTTTATTCACTGGGGTTTTAGTATGCTTCTTCCACATTTGCACGAGAATTTTTAGGGAGGATCCTATTGAGTATACCTGTATGCTATTCCCCATATATATATATATATGTGTGTGTGTGTGTGTTTCAGGTCTGCAAGAGAGAGTTGGTGATTGAGCTGGACATTACGAGCTCGTGGAGGTTCTTTGAGGGTTGTTGGTGTTCGCGATCGCTGCTGTAGGAGTTGCTCGTGGTCCATTTTGGTCTTGCATTGTATGACATTACATGTATTGGTATTGGTTTTTTTTCATTATGGAGTTGATTGGTGAATTCTTTATCTTTTCCTAAGAATTTTGAGGGTAATGCCTGCCGTATGTGTGTTACCCTCAGTGCTAGTTGCCAACTCGTAGCTTATTGGAGACAGACTTTGGGGGTCACTTCCCGTCTTCACCGGTGGCCCAAGATACCAGTGGGGGTGTTTTAGTAGCCTGGATTCGGAGGCTAATCCCTTAACTAACACGTGCCCCCCCATCTTTCACATATATCAGCGAAGGGGTAAAAAGGGAATTATGTTGTAATCTGTTAAGTCAGGAATAAATACAGGAGTACACTTTAGTTTCACATTCAGTTAGAACACAAGGGGTATTCTGTTGGAACAGAACCAGTGGTAGAGAGAGAGCTGCGGACAACTTCTCGCTTTTGTGCCGCCAACAGAAGAAGGAAGACCCGGAAGAGGACTCTCAATCTTACTGGTAATATCAAATCACTTCTTCCGCCATTTTTGCTTCTGCCTTCCTAATTCTTGTCACACAAACACACACAAACGTGACAATTTGGCGACTCCGCTGGGGTACTCTTGAAGGCAGTGACGACTACGCAGATCGGAGCGAATTGCGTTACGAGTAACAGACGATTGAGTTTACATTTTTTTCTTTTGTTCTAATCTGGATCTGTAGCGTACTGATTTAGATGCAAACCAGAATGGAGAATCCGATGGGAATGGTTGAGTCGGCCATGGAAAGTATTAAACAAGCCATGACCTCGATGCAGGAGAATATGGAGAAAATTATGCGAATGCAGAATGAGAGCTAGCGAGTGGCAGTGGAGATGGCACAACGGACAGAGGAAAAAGTGTTACAGAGAGTACGCGATCTGGAGGAACAAACTTTGGATCGCTTGAAGGGGGTGGAAAAATTGGTAGAACATGGATCGGAAGCCGAGAAAAGTGGCAAAGCCGTGCCTAAGAGTTTCGAAGGGAGAGAGTCGGAAACAGTGCAGTTTGGTGTGCGACCAGTGGAGAGTTGTTCTGCTGAAGAAGTAATGTTGCTTGATGGGATGCACAATATTTCTTGGAGAGTTGAATTGCCCATGTTTTCTGGCAATGATCCATTCAGATGGATTACCAAGGCTGATGCCTACTTCCTGATTAACAAAATTCCAGGGGAAATGAAGCTACACTATACACAGATATGTATGGAAGGTACAACATTATATTGGTTTCTTTCATCGCACAGAGATACTCCTGGACCGACTTGGAATCTGTTCAAGCCAGTGCATATGGATCGATATGGGAAAAATACAGATGGAGATCCTTTGAAATATCTTAAAAACTTGAGGCAGACAGGTTCAGTGGAAGAATATATTGAAGAATTTGAGCAGATAGCTTTGAGAATGGACTTTTTGGAAACACGGTATATTAGTGTTTATGGGGGGGTTGCGGCTTGAAGTAGAAAATCGAGTTTCAACACGAGCCAACCAATAAAGCTCGAATGCTAGTTCTGGCAAAAAAAGGTTGAGAAAGAGCTGATCAGTGAATGAGTGATTCGTAATGTTCGTCCTCGTTCTGAAACTCTTCCTGTGGTGCGTAGTCCTGGAGTGGTGGCGACTAACTTGTCCGTGAATCGACCCCTCTATGTTCAATTGTTGAGTGGAAGAGTTAAAAGAAAAATGTTGGGGAGGAACGCAAGAATGGGGTATGAGCATTAAGCCGACAGGAGCAGGAGGACCGCAAGCTGAAAGGGCTGTGTTTTCGTTGTGGACAACCATTTGGACCAATGCATAAATAACGGAGCATAAGATAAGCAAAAATTCTTACTCTCAGAATCCACTCATCGCTGTTGCACAACTTCGCACTCCGTATGTACCAGGAGATCACCACGCGATCGCTGATGGTGAAGAGCCATCCGGGTCGCCTGGGTATCCAGAAACGCACCATCAAGGGCTGGGAGGGCACATTCTGGTCCTGTTTTTTTTCTTTCAACTAAATAAATAAAAGTTAATATAATTAGTAAGCCACAAGTGACTGTTTAGTCAAGAATTATTTTTATCCGTCGGATTCTCTGCGGCAGTGAGGGCATTTTGGTTTTTCTTATTTAAGCTGGTCTAGTGGGGTGTCCACAGCATGATGTCTAGGGCCTGAATGTGTTCACCTTTCTCCACTTTCTCTCTCTTCACTTCCCCAAAAACTTTCAGATGGCACTTGAATCACATTTGGGCCTATTTTCAGGCCAAACCTGGATGCCCCAAATTGGTTCTTCTTTGGACTTCTGGGCTTGGCAGGGCGCTCTTTGTTCAGCCCAAATCCCAGAGCAGCTCAGCCTACCTTGACATCTCAACACCCAATCCCAGCCTGGCCTGATTGTGCTTCTGGTGGGCTTTCAGGCTGTTTCCTACTATGCTTTCAGTTGTTTGCTTGGTTTAGTTTGTATTTGTATTTGTTGGAGTCTGCATCCCACATCGGACTTGAGGTCCGGTGTGGTCTTTCTTATTTGTTATAAATACACCCCAAGGGCTCCTTTGGAGAGACACCTTGGGGGTTCGGTTCCTTTCTTTTATTCTCCTACATGGTATCAGAGGAGGTTTTTTGAACCCCCAATCCCTCCCTCCTTATTTATTTTTTTTTCCTCCCTTTGCTTTAGGGTTTCCCGTCCGGGGGCGGCGGCTCCAATCCACATAGCCGCCGCCCCCCCTCCCCTCCGGGCTCGTTTTCTCCGGCGCCTCTCCCTGGTTCTCCAGTCGCCGGCGCCTCCTCCTGCGGAGCTCTCCCTCCCCGCGGCTCTCCCCCCTGCGCGCCTCCCTTCCCGCTGCCTCCTCTGAGCGAGCCGGCCCCGACATCCCGCAGCGGCGCATCCCGTCGCCGCGCCTCCCGGCTGCTCCCGACGGTCTCCCTCTGCTCCCGCGGCCTCACGCTTCTCCCGGCTCCCCGGCTCCCGGCTCGCCCCGCCGTCCCGGCGTCCGCCGTCCTCCCGCGGTGCGCCCTCGTCCCAGCAGACCTTCGCCCGGTTCCCGCGCCCTCTCTCGGCGCGCTCCTCCTCCCCCCTGCCCGGCACGCCGCGACTCCCGGCACCTCGGCGCGACTCTCTGCGCGCGGCCCGCTCCTCCTGCGCACTCATCCCGTCGCCGCGGCTCCCAGGCGGCCCTCCGCCTCGTGTCCCTCTGCTCCCGCGGCCTCACGCGGCTCCCGACTCCCGGAGGCTTCTCCCGGCGGCTTCTCCCGGCTCCCCGGCTCCCGGCTCGCCCCACCGTCCCGGCGCACCACCTCCCGGCGTCGCGCCCTAGCGCCCCGCCTCCCGTCGCCGGCCCCGCAAGTGCGGTTTTCCCGGTGCTAGTTTGGATTTCCCGGCGTTTCATCGACCGGCCCCACTAGTGCGGCAGTCCTGGCGTTCTGTCAACCGACCCGGTCTCTGTGTGGTTCATCTGCTGCGTCTGCGACATCATCCATCCATCTCCTGCGCAGGAGCTTCGATCGTGAGGGGGAGCAGCCACCTTTGCAGCGTTCTCTTTTTTTTTACTTCGTCTGGTTTTGTAATCAAGCTGGGCATGTCCAGCTTGAGGGGGAGTGTTGGTCTCTGTTTTATTGTTTTCTTTTCATTATGTGTCCAAGCTAGGTACACCTAGCTTGAGGGGGAGTGTTGGAGTCTGCATCCCACATCGGACTTGAGGTCCGGTGTGGTCTTTCTTATTTGTTATAAATACACCCCAAGGGCTCCTTTGGAGAGACACCTTGGGGGTTCGGTTCCTTTCTTTTATTCTCCTACAGTATTGATAAGTTAGGTGCTCATATGAATCAAAGATCAACTAATATCTAGCTTACAATGGCTTTGAGGAATCTGTAATTCTTGTCAGTGTTTTATTTTAATCATTGTTTTAATTTTAATTTTCTACGTTTTGGAAATTTGTCTTTAATGAAGAATCTTTTTGTTTTTTTTATCTGTTTACATAGTAATGTTTTCTGCTCATGGGCAGGCCAGGGTTCTCGTAGTCGACCTGGATCATCTTCTAGTTTAGCAGCTCCAACCAAAGATGATATTGGTACATTTTGTTTATTTCATGCCAGGAAAATTTTATTCCCGAAAGAAAGATCTAAATTTTATTTCCCCCAATGCTCAGTCTCAAGGCAGGGTTTTGCAACATGCTACTTGATATGCTATGCCTTTTCAGGTGACGGATCTCCAAATGCTAATCTGAAGATTGAAATTGTGAACAATTGTATGAAAGATGGTCTGCCATCTATTGAAGACAGTGAAGTCAATCCTGGTGCAGAGAGGTGGCAGGGTGGTCCCCGTCCATATCCAAGTGCTGCTGTTCATCCCCATCATTTTGACCCTTGGCATGTTACTCCAACAGGAGGGCCTCCTGGTGGTGTCTGGTTTAGGGGTCCTCCTGGTGGTCCATACCCAGTACCTTCTGGAGGTTTCCCTATGGAACCATTTCCTTACTATTATGCTCAAGTTCCTCCTGTTCTGGCGAACTCACAGGTTGGTAATCCTTCAGCTGCTGCCTCAAGAGGCCTTCACCCAAAAATTGGAGATCCGTATAGACAAACAATGCCTGAAGCTTATATGCGCCCTGGTGTGCCATTGAGGCCAGGATTTTACAATGGTCCAGTTTCCTATGAGGGTTATTATGCTCCTCCTGTGGGTTACTGCAATCCCGATGAACGAGATATTCCTTTTATGGGAAAGAGTGCTGCCCCACCAGCCCCTCCGGCTTATAACAGGTATGCTGGCCAAAATGGTCCTGATGCTGGCAGTGTTCACGGTCGTTTTAGCGGAATTAGTTCTGCTGGAAAACCATTGGTTTCAGATCAAACAGGATCTATCCATCTTCATGATAACCAAAAGCCAAGCAAGGTTTTGCTGAAGCAACATAACGGTTGGAATGGGCAAGATGGAGAGCCGAATTGGGCTAATGCTGTTTCAGCTAATGCTCCATGTCTTGAGGATGATCATATGAGAACATCTTCATGGCAGAATGTCCGAGAAGCAGGCTACAAGGACACCAAAGATATAAAATCAAGAGCAATAGTCCTAGGGAAAGAATCATCTTGTCATGTTTCTTCTGATAATCAAGCCATTTCTTCAGGCTTAGGAAAGCCTAAGTTAGACAAAAGCATGGCTGATCCAAAACTGGGTGATGAGATTTCTGTAAAGTTGGAAACCAACTCTGTTTCTCTAGAAGCTGCTCAACCATTGCCTGTTCATCCGAAAGATCCCTCTTTAATACTAAAGATAGAAGGTTTAAATGCAAAAGCTCGAGCTTCAGATGGGTGGAATGATTCATCCTCTGCCTCTCACAAAGTGGATCAGAATTACAAATCAGATCCGATTAGTGCTCAGGCCAATGCCCCCACAACTGATGCCGATACATATTCTGATAATCCTCATCGGGGTGGAGTTGTTATCCCTGCCTCTCATGCCAATGGTGCTGGTGCTGGTGAAAAAAGTTTCGGTGCACCAGCTCCAACCGTAACTGTGATCACTAGGTTTGTTTTTTTGTTTTGTTGTTTACTCATCATTTATTTCCAATTGTAGGTGAAAACTCACGTGCAGAATTGCAGGAGAGGTGCTGATGGTCTGCACGGTAGATCTGACCATTTTGGTGAAGCAAATCTCAGTAGTCAGGCGGTTGGGTGGCAGAAGAAATCTGAACATGCAAATACTTTGAATGTGGCTCCGGCTCCAAATTCTGAAACTGCTTCGAATGTCAATGTTGTAGACCACAGCATATCAACAGAGGCTACTGAGAAGAGCCTACTGCATTTGCAATGGAAGGGTGATGGAGAATCCTCAACTCCCATATTTGATCCTGCTGACTGCCAAGCACAGGTGACGTGCGTTGCTTTTTACACTCTTTTTCTTTTTATGCTTATGAAGTTTTATATGCTAAGTGCTTGTGCTTGGTCCATCAGCGTGAAATGATGAAAGAGTTGGCCAGACAAAAGGCTAAACAGCTACAAAAAGAAGAGGAAGAAAGGACTAGAGAGCAGAAGGCCAAAGCTCGTGCCAAGTTGGAAGAGTTAAATAGGCGTGCTCAGGCAATGGAAGGTTCCCATTTTAAGAATGGAGACCCCATGGATGTTATGGAGTTGGCGGCGGATTCTAACAAGCTGGGATCAGTAAGTACAGAAGCGGGTGTGAAGCCTGATGTTGCTCAGGTTAGTGAGAGCAGTGGAGATATGGGTGGGGAATCTGCTGTTTCACCTGAAAACCTGCCTTCGGAGGGAGGAAACAATTCTGTGGATTCTTTGCTGGCACACAACCAATCATCACCTTCACAACCTGATCATGTTAACAACATTGCTGATGCCAAAACAAGCCAGCGAGCCCATGATGCTTCCTCCAGGCAGAAGCGATCTGTTTTCAAACATAAGCAAATTGTCTCACTGGAAAAGAATTCAGCAGCAGAAATGTCTATTTCTAGGAGTGCCTCTGAGGCTCCAAAAACTGGCACTGCTGCAGTGGTCGATGCACCTTCATTTGGTAAGGTTGGTAAAAGTGAATTTTCCTCGAGTTCTGAATCGTGCTTACCTAACTATACTACTGCTACTACCGAGTCTTCAATTCATCCAAGGAGGAAAAATACCAGAAATAGCAAGAACCGGCAAAAGGTGGAGGAAGCATCATCTATGGTTGCTTTACCCGTGTCGGTGCCGATGGAAACCCTTCCTGCGAAGGCCTCCTCTGGGGGCAGCAAGTTGGAGTCTTATGAGTTGATGGCAGAGCAGTTGACGAATATCAAAAGCATGCCCCAATCCCCAGAGCAACATTCTTCACTAGGTGAGGAAGGTCATATGAGGGTGCATAACCAGTGGAAACCTCAGAATTCCCGTAAGATGCCAAGGAACTCACAAGTTGAAAAGGAAAAACTGCATGGTGGGGATTCTGTAGTTTGGGCACCAGTGCGATCAAGGAACAAAATTGAGGCTGCACTTGAAGTCAATCAAAAAAATGCGAATGGAAATGCTTCATCAACTAGCAGGGATCTGGTAGTGCAGAATAACCCCCCTAAAACCAAGAGAGCGGAAATGGAGAGATACGTCCCCAAGCCTGTAGCAAAAGAACTGGCTCAGCAAAGCAGCAATCTGCAGCCAGCATCTCCCCTTAGTCATGTATTAGATGAGGTTACTGTGGGAGTCGAAGGCACTCAATCTGCCAGTGTGGTGTCTGGCAATTTAAGCTCTACGGAGTTGAGGAGTGGGGAGGGGAAGCAGAATAATCAAGCAAAAGCACATAAATCATGGCGACAACGAATCTCCACAGGTCTGACCCTCGTGGAAGGTTCTGTAGATGTCTCACTCAGAGATTGCAAAAATTTCAAGAAGCCTCCTGAGAAAGATTGGACTGGGAAGCCTGATTCACAGCAGCCAGAGTATTATGATGAGTGGAACCCTCCTGATGGCTGGAACATCCCTCCAAGCCTGGAGTCTGTCGCTCCAGTAACTGTACCTGCTGTGAAAGATTTGGGAGCAGCTAACAGAGGAAAACGAAGCTCATTTAGAGGAAACAGGGCTCCAGGGAATAATATTGAATCTGATCATCGGAATTCTAATAGCAGCGGAAAAGACAGAGCTTCCACTCATGTTCAATCTACCGCCCCCAATATGGGCCTGGTAGATGCAACAAGGGCTGTCAAAGAAAATCGTGGTGCTGGTGAGCGGTTGATGTCTCAATGGCTGCCAAAATCTCAGACGAGTGACATGACAGAAAATCAGCGGGGAAATGTGTCTGGTGATCAGCCTGACAAGGGGTCATTCGTGACAGGGGCTGATCAGTCAACCGTGGGGCATCATGATAACAGTAGGAGAATGAGGAAAGGGCGTCCTCGTTCCCCAAAGCACGGTAATACTAAACACATTGAATCAACTTCTGCTGGCATGGAGATTGAACCTGTGTCTGGGTTCCCGAAGAATGGAAATCAAAACTGCCATTTTGGCAGGGGGTGGCATGATGAGTGGGTTGGGCAGGAGAACCGGCAGCATTATAGGCAGGCAAGCCCAGAGAGACCGAGGCACAACTTGCATTATGAATACCAGCCAATCAGGGTGCAAAATGATAGTAGCAGAATGAGCAGGTTGGAGGGCGAAGCTTATGGTCCACCGCATGCTGCAGGATCAAAGGTCCGGGAGAGGGGTGAAGCTCACTCGAGGCGCAGGGGAGGGGGCAACTTTCGTGGGCCTCAAACTGGCAGTTTTCAAAGCGATTCTTGTTATGGTTCGTGAAACGGAGGTGATGTGGCTAGCTGGATTTCAGGTGATTCATTTGTTAATTGGTGAGGTGTGAAAAGGGTTGCAAGCCGTTCCAACCGTGCTTGGGAAACTTGCTGGACCCAATGTTTGGGGGTTTCCCTTGCAATTTTTTTATGTCTGCAACCGATATCGACATCTGACTATTGTGACATTTAGTTTTGTTTACGGAGCCGTAATGTCGTTTCCCTTGTAGTTTTGTTCGGCGCCAAATGTGACTTGTTTCCCTTTTAAGTATCCTAGGACTCATTGCAAGGGTTAACCAAGCCGGTAGAACTTCTGACCATGCTCTTTAATTTCTCTCTTTACCTATGGTGGTATTAGCATACCATGATGATGAGGAAGATCCTATGTCTGATACATAATTCAAACCTTCCGTCACCTGCAGACAAAAAACTGATGACTATTGATATTGAATTTTGAGTGGTTTTTGCTCTTCGTTGTCCCCAAAAACCTAAGCATTACAAGAGCATGTATGGAAGAAAGTTGGAATTTTGAAAAAATTCCACTTTATTTAACCATAATGTATGGTATTTGTATAATATAAACATAATGTATTGTATGATATGGTGTGGCTGAATTAGGGTCGGATCACTCAGTTGTATAATACGACATAGGATGTTGGTGTGATTGACAATGCACATAGCGAAAGATAACATCATACGGTACAATATAGGCATGATATTGTAAAACGTAGGATGCTTGTTTCTTTTGTTTTGAACTATATCGCATGGTATTATATAGTATATTGTGGGCTACAATAGTGTGATACATATTTTCCTCTTAATTTTAGTGTTTAAATTTCATTTTGGGTGTATTAGTTGAAAAAGGGATTAGCGGGTTTTAGAAGGCGTTGAAGGAAGAAAGAGAAAGGGGTGGGGGTGTGGTGGTTGCACCCGGTTGCTCTGCATCGGGTATCAGGTAGACATCTGAGCAAAATTCTTAAAAAAATGGGTATTTTGATCATTTTAAGACTTGATTTTAACTTGCTTACCCTTGAGATTTTGTCCTGAGCTTGTCTTTGATGTGGTAAGGTGACGTCTCTCCATTCTTTTTTCTTGGGTAATATCAAAGCATTGTCTTGGTTTCGATTCCTAGATTCCATCCTCCATGTTAATAATGGCTCAATCCCTAATTTATTCTCTGTCCTAGGTTGGTCTAATGTTTCAAGTGGTGGCATATTCTCCTCTCTCGGGTCGTGAAGAGTTCTGTATTTAATCTCTAGGCGAAATCCTTCATCTCATACTCTGAGAAAGTGAACCCAATAATAATAAAATGTTCTAGCTAATAGTTGTTTTTCCAAATGGTTTTTGGAAAGAAAAGAGGAGTTTGGAATGATTCTATCTTTCCTTCTTTGTTACCATGCCAAGTTTATGGTTTGATATTATATTAACGTGCTTATTGATTATTCATGTATACATGAGTGTGGTATATGCAAGTGTGCGTGCTGCCACATTTTGAGGATGGCGTTGACACCATGTCTTAGATTTCAAACCGAGGCTTGAAGCATATATATGGACCCTCTCGCTATAGGGAGCTGATTACTATAACATATATCCATGTTAAATGACTTGACCACGTATGTTGTTTGTTGTGCTACTTATCCTCTTAGCCTTGTCTTATTTCCATATACCCAGGGCCGGCCTAACATTGCCCAAGATAAGTTTTCCAAATGTTGCCCTTTACCACGTGAATATTAACATATAATATAAAGCAATAATGGTAGGAATAAATCTAAATTTAAACCACCCTATTGACCTACTGTTGGATGAATTTAAATCACGCCCACAGGGATGCTGGGAGGCCAGGAGTCATCAGTAAAGCAAACAGACGATACCGGAGGCGGGGAGGCGCAATGAGGAGTCAAATCAGCAGGGAGAAAGG
This sequence comes from Viscum album, assembly GCA_963277665.1. NCBI lineage: Eukaryota > Viridiplantae > Streptophyta > Magnoliopsida > Santalales > Viscaceae > Viscum > Viscum album. The sequence goes on along the minus strand of OY728152.1, from coordinate 745 downwards.
GAGGTGAGGAGGGCAAATAGGTAGCGAAGCTGTGTTGCAGTTGCAGACAGAGAATTGATCGAGGGTGAGTAGGTGCGAAGGGGAAAGATGGAGCATACAAAGATGAAAGGAGACACAGGGAGTCGCGGCAACAGAGACCAGGCGAGGAGCGGTTAGTTGCCCCTTCACAGCTTGTTGCCCTAGCCCGGGGGCTTGTGGGGCCAGCCCTTGGGCCGGGCCTGCATATACCCCCTTGTTTATGACAGGTAATTAGGGGTGAGTGGTGACTGCCCAATGGGTATGCAATACTCACACCTTGCATGATCCCCTAATGGATGTGTGTCGATGTTTATGTCTGTGATCCAGGTAAGGGGAAAACACACGAACATGGGAGCTAGTTTCACTTTAAAGTTGGGAGATCAAGTGGAGTTTTTTGGCTGCTTTTGGTGGAGGGCATGGTGGACGCACATGGGTTGTCCATGGAGACCATAGGAGAGTTCTCCCTGCGCGGCTCACACTTTTGGTTTATAGGGCCATGTTTGGGCTCACACTTTATGCTTATAGTCTGTTTTGGCTAGTCTCACACACTTTTTGAATTGTATGGATGTTTTGGGATTAGAATGCAAGGTATCACATGGTTATGCATTTCTTGCATCATGCACGGTTTCTTTCATTTCTTGCATTTCTTGCCTCACCTACTTTCTTGTATGGTTTAATGTATGGATGTTTCTTGCATCATGTACGATTTAGTCATGGTCAATATGGG